>OY740807.1:2644117-3244117 GCA_963514005.1 Raja brachyura | reverse complement strand
CCCAAACGTCACCCACTCCTTCTCTCCAGAGATGCTGCCTGTCCCGCTGAGTTACTCCAGCATTTTGTGTCTACATTCTATGGATAGTTAAATGGATATTGGACTGTTTCATGTATAGGAAAGATTTAGAGGGATATGGCCAGGTGCCGGGGCAATAGAACTAGCAACGATGCAGCATGTTGGTCGGCATCGATGAGTTGAGCCAAAGGCCCTGTTACTGTACTGTATGTCCAACCTCTCCTTATACCTAATATGCTCAGATGCAGGCAGCATGGTGGTGAAGACACAGGTCATGGCAGATGCTGGCCACTGGAAACTTGAGCAATATACAAGCTGCTGGAGGAGCTCAGCGGGTCAGGCAGCATTTTCTGTCTCCACAAGTTGCCTAACCCTCTGAGTCCCTCTAGCAGTTTGTTTTTTGCTTATGATCCTGGTGAACCTCTTGTGCACCCTCTCCAAAGATTCCACATATTGTCTGTAACACAATGACCAAAGTACTTCAAACGTGGCCAAACCAAAGCTCGATACACCTGCAACACGACTTGTCAACTTTAATACTCAATGCCCTGGTGATGTCCCTTCTTTACCACCCTGTGCAATAGTATTGTCATTGTCAGGGAGTTATGGACTTGCATCCCACATCACCCAGGACCTGAATGCTCCCTAGAGTCCTGCCATTTGCTGTGATACATTTGACTCCCAAACTGCAATACCTCTACACCACCTCGCAGCTGATCAAAATCCTGCTGTATTCTATGACAATCTTCCTCACTATCCATACCTCTTATTGTGTTATCCACTAAGTCGCTGCCCACCTGCTTTCTCGTCCAAATCCTAGACAGCAGAGGTCCTAACACTAATTCCTAGTGGTTCAAGAAAGCTCATCATCATCCTCTTAGTGACAGTTTAAGGATGGGTGATAAAGCTTGCTAGATCCTCCAGAAATGGAATCTTAAAACTAAACTTACATCAAGTAATATAAGACTTATCTCCACTTCTCCTCCAGCTGTTAGTTGCTGCAACCTGTTCTGCTCTTTCCTCTCTGTGATCATTGCAGCAGCTGTACCCTTTTAGTTTAGTTTACAGATACAGCGCGGAAACAGGCCCTAAGCCCCAGCGAGCCCACGGTGACCAGCGATCCCCGCACACTAACACTGTCCTACACACCCTAGGGACAATTTACAATTTAACCAAGCCAATTAACCTACAAACCTGTACATCTTTGGAGTGTGGGAGGAAACCGGTGCCTCCCAGAGAAAACCCACGCAGGTCACGGGGAGAACGTACAAGCTCCATATAGTCAGCACCCGTAATCAGGATGGAATGCGGGTCTCTGGCCCAGTAAGGCAGCAACTCTGCCGCTGTGTCACCCTTTCTTCCATGTAATATTCTTTTGAAATTAGCAAAGGAAGATTTGAAATTATATTTCCCTTTGCCACACGTCAAAGCACCTTGAAGCCAATAAAATGTTTCACAGTGTTGTTTATGTTTATTGTGAGGAAGGTGGTGTTGAAATGCTCCCACTACCCAGTGTAATCATGATCAGATCATCTGTGTGTCTTTTCATGATGATGATTGAGAGGTAAATATTGACTAGTGCACCAAGAGCTCCTCTAATGGAAGGAATGTTCTCCCTCGAGAGTGTGCTCTGTGGACTGAGGCTTGTATCTGCAACTTCACATTGCTAAATGCCTGTCTTAAGTTGAAAAATACATCATGCTTGTGTTTTATTGAGTTGTATATTATGATTTTTTCAAAATGTGAAACTGAACAAAGGCATGACTTTAGAGATATAGCACTGGAACAGGCCCTTCGGCCCACCAGGTCCGCGCCGACCAGTGATCACCCCATACACTAGCAAATTATAAGACCAACCTGTACGATTTGGAGTATGGGAGGAATCCCACGTGGTCACAGGAAGAACGTACCAGCTCCGTACAGACAGCACCCGTGATCTGGACCAATCCTGGGTCTCTGGCGCTGGCAGGCAGCAACTCTACCCCTGCACCACCGTGCCACCCCAGGTGGTGTTGAATGCCTGCATTGTGCCGCTCACAATGGATCTGTGTTTCCCACTGGTTTGGGCATGTGTACCCTCTCCATGCCGACTGGTGCATGCATGCTTGACACAGCAGGCAGCGAGAGG
Organism: Raja brachyura; assembly: GCA_963514005.1. The sequence goes on along the minus strand of OY740807.1, from coordinate 3,241,971 downwards.
GACCGCTTGAGTTCTGGCAGTTATATGTGTGGCCATGTCTAGACAAGGGAAGACCAGAATGCAAGACGTGAATATTAACTAATGGGAACCAATGGGTGGCATGTTGTCACATGGCAACACAAGACATTGCTGAAGTCTTGAACAAAATCAAAGTGCTGGAGGCACAGAGCGTCGGGTAGCATCTCTGTAGAGAATGGACCGATGATTAGGACCCTTCTTCAGACTGATGGATAGTTAATGTTCCCCGACATTTCCATCACATACAACGTGATCACACCACTACTCGTATCTTCACATCTACGCCACCTTCTGTATGGATCACTCTATCCATAACTCCATATAACCATATAACCGTATAACAATTACAGCACGGAAACAGGCCCTCTCAGCCCTTCCAGTCCGTGCCGACCATTTATTTTCCCCTAGTCTCATCTACCTGCACTCAGACCATACCCCTCCATTCCCTTCCCGTCCATATACCTATCCACTTTACTTTTAAATGTTAAAATCGATCCTGCCTCCACCACTTCTACTGGAAGCTCCTTGGTTTGTTCATCCCATCCCAAGGAACTATCCCTGTAACAGGAGGAGCAGTAACACCAGAACCCACATCCCCCTCACTTCCATCTCTTTCAGGTGAGACAGTGGTTCACATGCACCCCTTTCAAATTTGTCTATTGCATTCAGTGTTCTGGATGTAGCCTCTTTTACATTGGCGAGATAAGTGGAGACTAGGCGACCGTTAGGCTGAATACGTGTGCGTGGTCCACCAAGACCTGCAGGATCTCTTGGTTGCTAACCATTTTTAGTCCTCTTCCCATTCCCATACTGACCTTTCTGTCCTGGGGCTCCTCCATTGCCCGAGTGAGGCCATGCGCAATCTGTAACTCACATTCCATGGGTAGAATACAACCCAACGACATGAACGTTGAATTCTCCAAATACAAGCTCCGCACCTCAATGATTCTCCCACCGCCCTAGTCACCCTGTTCTTTTCCCCTTCACCGTCTGCTCATTTCCCATCTCCAAATCCCATGTTTCCTTTTTATTACCCCTCTGTCCCCCCTGCTGTTCCCTTCACTCAAACTCTCCCTCTGTATTTACATTCAACAACTTATTTCCTTAACTGCCATCCTTTTGTCTGCTTTTCACCGCCAGCCATTGTCACTTATTCCACGGATCTGTCAAGCACTCCCACCCCCACCTGTACTCACCTGTCACTTGTCAGGTCTTGCCCCACCCCCACCTCTCTTTCAGCTTTCACTCCCCATCTCCCTCGTTCCATCACTCAGAAGCAGGGACCGAGCGGAAACACTGTCTCTTCTGATTCATTCCCTCTACTGATACTACCTGACCTACCGAGTTCCCCAGCATTTTGTTTTAGTATAAGGTAAGGCTACCAGCATAATCAAGGACGAATCTCACCCCGGTCACTCCCTCTTCTCCCCTCTCCCATCAGGCAAGAGGTACAGAAATGTGAAAACGCACACCTCCAGATTCAGGGATAGCTTCTTCCCAGCTGTTATCAGGCCAACGACCCATCTTACCACCAACGAGAGAGCAATCCTAAGCTACTATCACCTTATTACAGACCCTCGGACTATCCTCAATTGTACTTTGCTGGACTTTATCTTGCACTAAACACTATTCCCGTTATCCTGTATCTGTACACTGTGGTTGGCTCGCTTATAATCATGTATTGTCTTTCCACTGACTGGTTAACATGCAACAAAAGCTTTTCACTGTACCTCGGTACACGTGACAATAAACCAAACTAACTACATGTGGAATGTTATAAACGCTAAACTAAATCAGAACAAAAGTTTTATATTAATTCCTAATAATTCTTTTGAAATCGAAGAATCGCAGATGCGGCAATTTCGAAAGAAAACCAAAAACTGAATATTCAGCGGTCAGGCAGCATCTGTGCTAAGCCAAACTACATTGCAGATTGAAGACACTTCATCCGAATAAAAATAAGAAGCTTTTATGAAGCAGTACTTTGAAATAATATTAGTAAGATAGATTTATAGTGTATATCACCAATGGAAACAGGAACCATGTGTTAAAAAGAAGCTCTGAATATTATTAGCCCACCAGTGGTATCTTTGACCTTGGGAAAGGTTAAAGGACATAGAGCTGAGTGGCAACATCTTCATCATGCTGGAGTTTTCGGCATCTTTGACACCACACACTGAGGAAGATGGATGATCTGCCAAGCCGTTCCCTTGCACCAGTGAATTAGGAGCAAATTTGGTAGCTAATTCTCTGCTGGCTATGATTAAAGAACTAACTTGGACCAAAATGCTGTCATGCATTTGTATTACGACTTTTAAAAATAAATGATGTACGGGGAAAGGTTGTATTGTTTTTATCGTCAGGTTGTAAAATGCTAGTTGTTATGTGGTGGTGCTCCAGTAAAAAGTCAAGCAAATTTCTATTAAAATTGTTCAGTTCCTACTGCCTCAGAGTCAGATTGATAATGGATTGTATTCACATATGGGGAAAAAAAGCTTGTTCCTAAAGCTGTATTCACCAATGCTAAGTTTTATTTGGTTTGTCATCCTAATAAAAATGCGATTTTGGGGAAGGGATTACCAATCTGTTTTTTCCAGAGAATCAAGAGAAGCTGTCAAGTGTACTTCAGATATTTATTTGTGGCTCAGTCTTGAATCTAAAAATAACTTTGAGAAAGGTGCGGTAGCTGAAGATTTTAAATTGCCGGTCCCGTACCTGTTCTCAGTCTCTCAACAATCATTTGCTGCCGTGCCTATCAGGGGTTGTGAGAGTTTTCGGTCGACATGAAAGAGAGGGATTTTGCATTTGTTAAGTTGAAAGTACAAAACTGCAGTTACAAAATGCAATTCAATCACAAAAGCCAGCACGTATGTAACAAAGAGGTCTTCCATTTACACATTGCTCATTTACCGTTGTCCTAAGGTACTTCATCAGAATATTATCAGATCATTTTAATACCATGGTTACTGAGCTGAAAGATCACAGTTTGAAGGATCGATGGGAGGAGTTAGGACTGGTTTCATACAGAAGAGAAAGAGGAGGGTAGATTTGATCAAAATATAAAGTCCTGACGAGATTGGGCAGAGTGGATATCAGAAGTATATGTCCTTGAAACAAACCGTGCGGCAAGTTAGTGGACTGTGTTTTACTCGGTGACGGACCTGGCCTGACCTTGTTCATGGATCAGACACCCTGTACCCACAGCACTGCTGAGAGAATGTGTAGGGAGGAACTGCAGATGCTGGTTTACACCGAAGATAGACACAAAATGCGAGAGTGGGTCAGGCAGCATCTCTGGAGAAAAGGAATAGGTGACGTTTCGAATCGAGACCCTTCTTCAGACTGAGAGTCAGGGACGAGGGAAACTAGAGGTATGAAAAGGAACAGAACAAATCAGAACTGGCACTGATGACTCAGGAAAAGTGGAGCCCACAATGGTCCATTGTTGGTTGGTGAAGAGATGATAACCATTGCATTCCCACTCTCTCCGTCTCTCCCCATCCTAGTCCCCTTGCTAGTTTTACTGTTTGTGTAGCCCTTTATGTAGTTTAGTTAGTTCATTATTGTCACGTGTACTGAGGTACAGTGAAAAGCTATTTTTTGTTGTGTGCTAACCAGTCAACGAACAATCAAGTCATCCACAATATACAGATACAGGGTAAAGGGAATAACCTTTAGTGCAAGATAAAGTGCAGTACAGTCTAATTAAAGATAATTTGGGGGTCTGGAATGTGGTAGATGATAGGTCAGCACCGCTGTCTAGTTGGTGATAAGATGTTTCAGTTGCCTGATAACAACCGGGAAGAAATTGTCCCTGAATCTGGAGGTGAGCGTTTTCACATTTCTGTACCTCTTGTCTGATGGGTGAGGGGAGAAGAGAGAGTGTTCACGGTGAGACTCGTCCTTGATTATGCTGCTGGCCTTGTCAAGTCAGTGTGAAATGTAGATGGAGTCAAGGGAAGGGAGGTTGGTTTGTGCGATGGTCTGGGCTGCGTCCACAACTCTCTGCAATTTTTTGCAGTCTTGGATGGAGCTGTTCCCAAACCTGATGTGATGCATCGTGATAAAATGCATTCTACGGTGTATATGATAATCAAAGACTGGATTGGAGTCTTGACTGGATCTCCTGCTGCCTCTTCCCATGCACTTCTACTTCAGTGCACAAGACATTATTATTCTTTTCATATTCCTTGTCTGCACTTAAAGGCACTTACACAAAAAAGATCTTCCTTTCACATCTCTGCCTTTAGGCTGTCTATTTGATTTTACAGCTGTAAAAGATTAAATACATTTGCCATTTATTATAGGGTTTAGTTCTGAAGTAAAATCTCTGATCATCTGATTAAAATACTTTGTATAAAATAAGGATGATGTTTTATAATTGTAACACATGCCTTTATTTCAGAGATTACTCCAAAGACTTCTGCCAGTTGCAGCCCAGCACCTGAATCTCCAGTCAGCTCTGTGGAGTCGGTGAAGAGTGTGGCTGAACTAACGTCCCAGCACTCAATAGCCACTGAGAGCAACAAGGACATCAAACAGTCAGAACCATGTGAACAGTCCTCAAATGATGCACAGGCTCTGTCGTTGCTGCCTATGTCTGGCCAGTCAGCATTAAGCATACAGAAGCTGGTAGCCATGTCCCCTGAACTAGATACATATGCCATCACTAAGAAAGTCAAGGAAGTGTTAACAGACAATAACTTAGGTAGGTAACAACACTTCTTGCAATGGGTGCAACTGATTCCATTCTGTTAATGTGTGTCTTATATAAAAAGAAACCAGATTTTGTCTTTAGTTGAGTTTAGTTTATTATTGTCACGTGTACCGAGGTACAGTGAAAAGCTTTTTTATTGTTGCATGCTCTCCAGTCAATGAGAAGACTCTACATGATTACAATCAAGCCATCCACAGTGTAAAGGGAATAAGGTTTAGTGCGAGATAAAGTCTCATAATATCTGAACAATGTGTACTATTTAAACTATTTTTATTATCCTTATTTTTAAATAATGTGTTAGAATTAGGTTTAGCGCGCATTCTCACACACAGGAGAATGCTGGAAATGGGCATTTTACTGGAAACAAGTCTGTTTTCTTGTGCAAAATGCTAACAGAATTGAAATTATGCAGATTTGCAATCTTCCCAGCCTTCTATCCCACCTCCAACTTACAGTTAATTTCTAAAGTAATCATCACTCCGACCAAGTACATCACCAGGGCGGCCCGGTGGCGCAGCGGTAGAGTTGCTGCCACCACGGGTGCTGTCCGTACGGAGTTTGTACGTTCTCCCTGTGACTGCGTGGGTTTTCGCCAGCCGCTCCACTTCCCTCACACATTCCAAAGATGTGCAGGTTTGTAGGTCAATTGGCTTAAGTAAAAACGGTAAATTGTCCCCAGTGTGTAGTGTACGGGGTGATCGGTGGTCGGCACTGACTCGATGGGCCAAAGGGCCTGTTTCCTCGCTGTATCTCTAAATTCCAAAGTAAATTCTAAATTCAAGACGGAACAGTTAGGAGAAACCAAGAAGATCGCCTTAGTAGTTACTATAGCACAAAATAATATAAAAACAGTAAATGCTAGAATCACTTGGTAGACCTAGGCAGCATTTAAAGAGAGAAAATCAAGTCAGTGATCCTTCATCAGAACCCACTGAGCACTGGAGTGGGATATAGGACATGATAGAGCTGTCAGGCTAGATTGGAGTGACATAGACATGGTACAGGTTAGCAAGACAGTAATTATGCTAATTCAATTATTAATTGTACATTATGAGAAAAATAAACTTTGAATTGTATTTTAATGCAGGCAAACAGAAACATATATTGCTGTGAGTTTAAGGGAGTTTTAAACTGAAAAACATACTTTTGTTTGCTTAACTTTTTATTATGTCGGGCATTCTAAAGTAGCACAAATGCACTGAAGTCCACAAATTGTGAGGAAATTGAGAGGAAGATGGGAAGGCATCATACACATTGACAAGATAATTAACCACCTAATCAATCTTCTCACTGATGCTGGCTGGAATATATCAGTAACTGGATACTTAGAAAATATCCCTGCTGCTGTTAAAACCGTCATGAGAGTCTTTGTCTGAGAGAGCATGCAAAAGCTTTCTATCCATAGCTACCTGGAATATCGTCTTTGTTATGTTCGCTCTCTCAGCACCACAATGAAGTGACAGCCCTGAATATAGTGAACTTGAACTGAGAAAAACACTTGCGAGTCTTATTACAGAGGTCGTGTGTATTACACATTGATGCCGTCAAATTGGTAAATACATGTTCCTGTGCGAGAATGTTTCCGTCTTTAATGAATGTGCTCCTAGCTGTTTACGTGGATCTATTTGCATCTGAGATTCCCATTTAGTACCTAGCCTAAGGTTAATAATGAGGAGTTGAAGGATGTGGGTCTTTCATTATTATCCAGGTGTTGTGATGATGCCGATCATTCTTCCTGCGGTCCTCAATACCCTTGCTCAGTTATTTCTGGTTATATTGTTGTCAGACCTCAGCCGCTGAGACATATATGTAAACGCCGCTTGGTGATACCACCATTTGCAGACTTGATGAGGTTCAGTTTATATTTTGTAATTGGATGCTCTCAATATCACTGAATAGTCCTGGCATGCAAGCAAGATGTATGTTGTGATTGGCCTGTGATTACATCATGCGGCATAATATGTGCTAACCTCCATTTATCAGTTTGTCAGATGACTGCGGGGCAACTATTGGTCTCGGTGCTGTTAAGTGTTGAGGCTGCAAAATAAGCTCTTTTATCAAAGCGGAGGAGCTCTTTGTTGCCAAGGACATTCCTGACAAATGGAGGTCATACAGAGTGTGATATATACTGCGAGTGCTACTTCCCAGTGATTTAGTCCAGTATCTGTTACATGGTCTGGCACTCCTCAAGTAAAATGTCAACACCAGATCTCAGCTCATGGCACTGCTACTGATTAAACCTTATGTGATGCTAATCCCGAACATTATAACACGCAACATGAGTGGTAGCATTTCATTGCCATTGCAAATAAGGCTCCAGAAGTCATCGTGCTTCCCATTGTAGTGAGGCAAGGGAAGAGATTGCTGGGGTTCTGGCTGACACAAGTGTGGTACAAGGTGGCTAGAGGGTGGCAAATGTGTTGCCCTTTTCAACAAAGGCAGCATGGAATAGCCCTGGTAAATATCGCCATAACAGTAATAAGGAGGGTATTGGAACAAAGTGTGGAGGACAGGATCAGTGATCACTTGGAAAGACAGAGACTGATCAGAGATAACCAGCGGGACTTTGTGAAGGGCAGAGAATTAAGTAAGGTGAGAGGGGAAAGAGTGACAAGGAACCTGAGGGACAACGTTTTCCACAGAGGGTGGTGGGTATATTGGTGGGTGAGGCAGATGCAATGACAACATTTTAAGTAATAGATTCACACAGAACGGAACAGGCCCTTTGTCCCAATTTGCCAATTCCAACCAAAATAACCCATCATTTAAAATACATTTCAACAGGTGCATGGATAAGAAAGGTTTTGAAGAATATGGGCCAAATGTGGTTAAATGGGGCTAGCTTCAATGGAGCATCTTGGTCGGCAGTGATGACATGCTGTATTACTCAATTGCTGGGGTGCATAGAGTTGCTGCTTTACAGCTCCAGAGACAGAGTTTCAATCCTGACTATGGGTGCTCTCTGTACGGAGTTTGTACGTTCTCCCTGTGATCGTGTGGGTTTCCTCCGGGTGCTCCGGTTTCCTCCCTCCCAAAGACGTGCAGGTTTGTAGGCTAATTGCCTATTGTAATTTGTCCCTCGCGTGTGTAGCTTGGTGTACAGGGTGATTGCTGCTCCATGCGGACGTGGTGGGCCGAATGGACCATTTCCACCCTGTATCTCTAAGGGGAGATCCTGTCTGATCTGATTTAATTGTTTGAGCTGATGAAGTGCATTGATGAGTGCAGTGCCATAGATGCAGGTTACGCTGATTCCAGCAAGTCGTCAGACAAGGCCTCACATGGAAACCTGATCCACAAGGTTAGGGTCCATGGGATCCAGAGCAAGTTGCAGGTTGTTTCCAAAATTGGCAGAGGGTTGTTTTGTGATAGGATACTTGTGACCAGCGTGTGGGAAGGAACTGCAGGTGCTGCTTTAAACTGAAGATAGACACAAAGTGCTGGAGTAACTGAGCGGGACAGGCAGCATCTTTGGAGAGAAGGAATGGGTGACCTTTCGGGTCGAGCCTGCAGAAGGGTCTCGACCTGAAACATCATCCATTCCTTCTCATCAGAGATGCTGCCTGTCCCGCTGAGTTACTCCAGCATTTTGTGTCTGCTTGTGACCTGCGGTGTTCCTCAGGGCCTTTTATAATATAAGCGTGTGACATAGAGTCACAGAGTCACATTGGATGCTGGCCATCATTCATCAGGTCCTTGAATACAAGATGCAGCAGATTATGCTCCAACTTTATAAAACACTGGTCCGACCTCTGCTGGAGATTGTGTGTAGTTCTGATTACAACATAATGTGATAGCTTTTGAGAGGTGCAGAGGTGATTCACCAAGACATTCCCGAGGAGGGAGGCTTTTGATTATGAGGAAAGATTCTAAAGGCTGTGACTGTTCTCCTTGGAAACAAGCCCTTCGGCCCAACTTGCCCACACTGACCAACATGCGCCATCAACAGTAGTCCCACTTTATAGGCCATGGGAAGAAGCTGACACAACAGTGAGAGAGCAGGGGGTGGCAGATGGATGTATAGTTGAAAGTTCATAGTCATAGAGTGATACAGCATGGAAACAGGCCCTTCGGCTTAACTTGCCCACACCAGCCAACACGCACAGCTACATTCCTCCCACCTGTCTACGTTTGGTCCATCTATCTATATACTTTCTTGCTAGCTGCCACATCACAATGCCGGTATGCCCACCAATCAAGGCCCACCTGCCTCCTGCCCCCCCCCCCCCCCCCAGCTGTTGATTAAAGCCTTGTTTATTTCTTTTTTTCATACCATTGAATTTTATTTTTCTCTGTGTCCCACTCCGTGTCCCTCCCCACCCCCGGTCTGGCTCTCGATTAAGCATCTGTTGTTTTGCACGAGTTAAGTCACCTGCACCCAGCGTGAGCGGACTTCAGCTGCGGGAGGCGTGGCGCAAGCGTACTTAGTGACATCAAACCCACTCGCGCTTCGGCTTGGCTTCTAGAACATTGCGGCGGCGGCCTCAACTGTTCACAGTTGGCCTGCAGGCTCACTCGTGACCACGCCCGCCCGCCCGCCCGCCCACTCCACCCCCTCCCTCTCCCCTCCCTCTCTCCACCCCTCCCTTGCTCCCCCCTACCTCTCTGCCTCTCTCCCCCCCTCCCTCTCTCTCCCCATCCCTCTCCCCCCTCCCTCTCCCCCTCCCTCTCTCCCCCCTCCCTCACTCCCCCCCTCCCTCGGTCCCCCCTCCCTCTCTCCCCCCGTCTCCCCCCACCCTCCCTCTTCCCCCCCTCCCTCTCCCCCTCCCTCCCTCTTCCCCTCCCTCTCCCCTCCTTCTCTCTCTGCACTCACTCTCTACCCCCCCCCCTATAGACGCGCCTGCGAGTTGGGGGCTATGCGTCAGTGGATAGGGCGGTTATGGGTTAAAAGGAGCAAATTAATAATATTAATATATTAACAAGGGGGGTAGTTAGCGTGTGTGCGGGGGGGTAGTTAGTGCCTGTGTGGGGGTGGTTAATGTGTGTGACGCCGCATGCTGCCCCCGTAACCGCACGTTTTTTTCTTTGATTTACATCTCCTCGAGAAGCCGACGCGGTAACGGTGAAATATTTACCTGTTCCGGTAGAGATTTACCACATGATTTCAAAAATCTCCTCATCTGAAAATTTGATTTATTATTTTCCAAGTTATATCTTCAAATTCTTCCCAATCTGAGATCTTTTTAAAATCTAACGAGCTGAAGCGAGGTGATGAGGCCACAATGCCTCTCCTCCTCGTGGCCAGCTGCGCAGAGTTTTCAACGCGCAGCTTGCTGCCAAGATTTTCCACGAGCGCCCCTTGAAGTTCTACAACATGGTGGCGGCGGTCGTTATCGCAGCGCGGGTGCAGGGAAGCACGGTGGAAAAGTGGTTGTGGCGGCCGTTATCTGGGCGACCTCCTCTCCGTCTCCCCCGCCCGATCGCCTGTCACGTTGGTGGGTGGGCTTCCCCTCGCGGAACCAACGATTTTGACAGTCCTCAGATCGCCCCGGGCCTTGCTCGGGCTCGGCGCCTGGTGGGAACGCTGCCGCCACCCTGCGAGCTGCCACCCCACTCCCCTCCTCTCTCTCCCTCCCTCTCATCTCTCTCTCTTCCCTCTCTCTCTCTCTCTCTCTCTCTCTCTCTCTCTCTCTCTCTCTCTCTCTCTCTCTCTCTCTCTCTCTCCCCCCCCCCCCTCCTCTCTCTCCCCTCCTCTCTCTCTCCCCCTCCTCTCTCTCTCTACCCCCTCCTCTCTCTCTCCCCTCCTCTCTCTCTCCCCCTCCTCTCTCTCTCTACCCCCTCCTCTCTCTCTCCCCTCCCTCCCCCACCCTCCTTCCCCTCCAGCCCCAAGTGAGTAACAGAAGCAGGTAGATACGGTGTAGTTACATAGATCTGTTTTGCCTTGTTCTTTGTGTTGTTGACGTGTGCCCGCGAGAAAAACCAACAACATATAGCGCGCAGGAAGCACTTTTGAAAATTTCAGGAAATACCATCAAATTCCAGGAAATTAGGGATTCTATTGAAGGATTTTTTTTGAGGTGTGGAAGCACTGCCCTGGAGTCCTAGCAACATCCTCATCAATCTTCTCTGTACCCTTTCCAACGTAACAACATCTTTCCTGTAATATGGTGCCCAGAACTAAACAGAATACTCCCAGTCTGAAGAAGGGTCTCGACCCGAAACGTCGCCTATCTCCTTCGCTCCTTAGATGCTGCTGCACCCGCTGAGTTTCTCCAGCTTTTTGTGTAACCCCAGAATACTCTCAATGCAGCCTAACCAACGTCTCATAAAACTACAACATGACCTCCCAGCAAATATCCCCAATACTTTCACTGATTGTGAATGCAGGATAATCAGTAAGATCACAGATGTCGTGAAGATTGTTGGAGTTGTAGAAACTGGGGTGGGGGTGTTGAAGCTTAGGCTACAGGTTGATATTAATGTGTTGGTGAGATGGTCTAAGAAATGGCAGGTGTGATTTAACCTGATCATTATGGGGTGCTGCATTTTCAGAGTACTAATGGGGCCAGGACACACCACGAATGGTCCAGCCCTGGAGTTTGTTGAAGAGCGGGGTGTCCTTGGGGTGCAAGATATTTGAAGATGCATCACAGGTAGACAATGTGGTTAAGCGGGCACATCGGGTGCTGGCCGTCATTCATTGGCACGTTGAATACAAGATTAAGGAGGTTAATATTCAACTTTATAAAATATTAAAGATAGACACAAAATGCTGGAGTAACTCAGCGGGACAGGCAGCATCTCTGGAGAGAAGGAATGAGTGACGTTTCGGGTCGAGACCCTTCTTCGAACTAACTTATCTTCAATTTAAACCAGCATCTACAGTTTCTTCAGACACATTTTATAAAACATTAGTCAGACCTGAGCTGGAGATTGTGTGTAGTTCTGATCACCTCCTGATAAGAATGATGTGATAGCTTTTGAGAGGGTGCAGAGGAGATTCACCAAGATATTCCCGGGGTTATGAGGAGAGAGTCTAGAGGCTGGGTCTGCTCTCTGTGGATGGAGGACGTTGAGATATTTGGAGAATCATATGCAGTACTGGTTGCCCCATTACAGGAAACATGTTGCCACTTTGGAGAAGGTGCAGAGGGGCTTTACCAGAATGTTGCCTGGATTAGAGGTTTCAGCTACAGCGAAAGGTCGGATAGACCTAGATTATTTTCTCCGCAACATCAGACTTAATAGAAGTGTATAAAATGATGAGAGGAATAGAAAGGGTAGACAGTCAGAACCTTCTTCCCAGCATTGAATTGTCCAGCACTAGAGGACAAAGTTGATTGGAGGTGTGCGGGACGAGTTATGTTATGGAGAAAGCATTGCCAGGGGTGGTGGTGGAGGCAGATACAATAGTGGTGTTTAAAAGGTTGTTTGATAGCCATATGAAAGTGCAAATAATAGATGGCTATGGATCATGAAGAGGCAGATGAGATCAGGCACAATAAGGCGTGTGCCGAATGGCCCATTCTTGTGCTGAACTGTTCAATGTTCAATACAATGATGAGGGGCGTAGATAGGGCAGACTGCAGGAAACCTTTCCCCATATCAGGAGTTGTTATGGGGAAGAGGTTTAGAGGAGGTCTTAGGGAGACCTTCTTCACTCAGAGAGTGGTGAGTATCTGCAACACAGTGCTTGAGAGAGTTGTGGAAGCACAGTCCCTGACAGCACTTGAGAAGTGTCTAGACGAGCATTTGCCAAGGTGATCGACTTCAGGCCCAGTCAAGGATGGTGGGTTTATTATACGTGTAGGTGGTGATCGCCGATGTGGTGGGCCTAACGGCCTGTTTCTGCGCTTACTCTTGTGGATATAAGTTGTCCTTTTCAGCTGAGTAATCACTCAGCAACCAAATGGACCATTGAAGTCGTCACCACATTCTGGGACACTTTGTTGTCACAGACATTGTGCGCCAAAGGACCTGTCCCTGTGCTGTAAGTTTGCATGTTTTATGAAACCACACGATGGGTTTGGCATCAGAGCCAACGGCCGTGTGTAAAAGCGACTGAAAATGTGGATAGAAAATGTCCTAAGTTTAATTGTGACTGCCCACAGAATGTTGCAATCATCTACTTGATGGCATACACGTCATATTGCTAACAACGGGGTTTATAACAGACCGCATCTCAGTGAGGAGAGATGTCAAACGAGGCCACATCATTGCTCTGACGTTTTTCTCAATCATTCCCACTGCAGTGTGGCACCTCAGTGCTATAAACATCGTGGGAGATTAACAAAATATTCAGAATTAATGATGACTTAAGATGACTGCAATTCTGAACCAAGATCACCCAGCGCTCAATAGTCCAGCCCTAGTTCTCACATGAAGCTGTGTTTGCAACACTCAAGGTTCAAACGCATCTGGCAAGTCATTTACATAGAAACATAGAAAATAGGTGCAGGAGGAGGCCATTCAGCCCTTCGAGTCAGCACCGCCATTCATTGTGATCATGGCTGATCGTCCCCTATCAATAACCCGTGTCTGCCTTTTCCCCATATCCCTTGACTCCACTAGCCCCTAGAGCTCCATTTAACTCTCTCTTAAATCCATCCAGTGATTTGGCCTCCACTGCCCTCTGTGGCAGGGAATTCCATAAAGTACAATTTGCAAATACAAAACACATTTTTATCATTTCATTGCCTGTAATGTTGAACACAAGAATTATCTAGGATAAAGAGAGGTATTCAGGGTGCGTACATGAAATGCCACCCCTTTCTAAAGCAGTGCGGTGGATGCTAGCTACATGGATTTAAGTCCCCCATGGGAGGCTGATCCAGAAGAGTAAAATACGCACGACTAATAGTGACTTGGCCGTATGGATTTGCAACTGGCTTACTGATATTGGGTTGTGGTGGAAGGACGATATACAGACTGGAGGTCTGTGACTAGTAGAGTTCTGCAGGGATCTGTACTGGGACCGCTGCTGATTGTGATATATATCAATGACTTGGATGTAAACGTTGACGGGGGGGTTAGTAAATTTGCAGATGACACCAAGATTGTTGGGGTTGCAGACTATGGGACAAGTATTCAACGGGACACGGAGAAAGAAAGGCACAAAGTGCTGGAGTAACTCAGCGGGTCTGGCGGCATCGCTGGGGAGCAACGATATGTGACGTTCTGGGTCAGGAACCTCCGCAGACTGACTCCAGGGATGCTGCGGAGGTATTCCAGCACTATGTGTCTTTCTTTCATGTTTTTTTGTAAGCCAGTTTGTGGGTTCTATGTCCATTACTATGTCCTGAAAGTGGCAACAGGAGTACATTGAGTGGTAAAGAAGGCACATGGTGTGCTTGCTTTTGTGGTTGAGAGCATTGAGTATAAAGGTCAGGTAGTTAAGATGCCGTTTTATGGTTTGGCCGCATTTGGAGTATTGCGTGCAGTTCTGATCGCCCCATTGCAGGAAGAATGTGGAGGCTTTGGAGAGGGTGCAAAGGAGGTTTACCAGAATGATGCCTGGAGCAGAAGGCTTCAGGGAGAGGATGGATAGGGATTAGCTACAAGGAGACATTGGATATATGGATTGTTTTCTCTGGAATACCGGATGTTGCGAGGAGACACGATGGAAGGATATAAAATTATGAGAGACATAGATTGGGTAGACAGTCAAAATCTTGCCCAGGATGGAAAAATCAATTACTAGAGGGCATAAGTTTAGGTGAGGGCATAGTGTAAACGAGATGTGCAGGGCAAGATCTTTGCACAGAGGATGGTGAGCGCCTGGAGCGTGCTGCCGGGGCTGGTGGTTGAGGCAGATGCTTTAGTGGCATTGAATATACTTTTGCATAGGCACATGGATATGGAGGGATATGGGTTGTGGGCGGGTGGATGTGATGCTCATGGCATCATGTCCTGCGCAGACATTGTGCTACACTGTTCTGTGTTCTAAACTCACACAACATCTGTCATCTTTGGCGTTTTGACAGATAAATACATATAGCTGATTTGTGCAGAGGAATTTCCCAGTAAATAGGTTGAGGAGCTGAGGCATTTAAATGTGATGTTCTGCACTTGTCCACGTGTCATTACTATACATATTTCTCATTCCAATTCTGGAATGTCCCAAAATGCTTCACCAATGTGAGCACGATAGGAGAAGTAGGGTTGATGACATTATCAATGTGTGGGGATACAAATATAACAACAATCATAGTCTTGTTTCCATGCTGGAAGGCAACAGTGAATGCCAAAGACAGCCTTGCTTTAGTTTAGATTAGAGATACAGTGGCCTCAATAATGTTTAGGACAAAGACCCATTATTTGCCTCTATACTTCACAATTTGAGATTTGCAATAGAAAAGATCACATGTGGTTAAAGTGCACATTGTCAGATTTTAATAAAGGCCATTTTTATACATTTTGGTTTCACCATGTAGAAATTACAGCAGTGTTTATACACAGTCCCCCCATTTCAGGGCACCATAATGTTTGGGACACAGCAATGTCATGTAAATGAAAGTAGTCATGTTTAGTATTTTGTTGCATATCCTTTGCATGCAATGACTGCTTGAAGTCTGCGATTCATGGACATCACCAGTTGCTGGGTGCCTTCTCTGGTGATGGTCTGCCAGGCCTGTATTGCAGCCATCTTTAGCTTATGCTTGTTTTGGGGGCTTCAGTTTTCACTCCAGCATATAAAAGGCATGCTCATTTGGGTTCAGATTGGGTGATTGACTTGGCCACTCAAGAATTGACCATTTTTTAGCATTGAAAAACTCCTTTAGCAGTATGTTTGGATCATTGTCTTGCTGTAGAATGAACCGCTGGCCAATGAATTTTAGAAACATAGAAATTAGGTGCAGGAGTAGGCCATTCGGCTCTTCGAGCCTGCACCGCCATTCAATATGATCATGGCTGATCATCCAACTCGGTATCCCGTACCTGCCTTGTCTCCATACCCCCTGATCCCCTTAGCCACAAGGGCCACATCTAACTCCCCCTTAAATATAGCAAATGAACTGGCCTCAACTACCCTCTGTGGCAGAGAGTTCCAGAGACCCACCACTCTCTGTGTGAAAAAAGTCCTTCTCATCTCGGTCCTAAAGGATTCCCCCCTTATCCTTAAGCTGTGACCCCTTCTCCTGGACCTCCCCAACATCGGGAACAATCTTCCTGCATCTAGCCTGTCCAACCCCTTAAGAATTTTGTAAGTTACTATAAGATCCCCTCTCAATCTCCTAAATTCTAGAGAGTATAAACCGAGTCTATCCAGTCTTTCTTCATAAGACAGTCCTGACATCCCAGGAATCAGTCTGGTGAACCTTCTCTGCACTCCCTCTATGGCAATAATGTCCTTCCTCAGATTTGGAGACCAGAACTGTACGCAATACTCCAGGTGTGGTCTCACCAAGACCCTATACAACTGAAGTAGAACCTCCCTGCTCCTATACTCAAATCCTTTTGCTATGAAAGCTAACATACCATTTGCTTTCTTCACTGCCTGCTGCACCTGCATGCCTACTTTCAATGACTGGTGTACCATGACACCCAGGTCTCGCTGCATCTCCCCTTTTCCTAATCGGCCACCATTTAGATAATAATCTGCTTTCCTGTTTTTGCCACCAAAGTGGATAACCTCACATTTATCCACATTACACTGCATCTGCCAAACATTTGCCCACTCACCCAGCCTATCCAAGTCACCTTGCAGTCTCCTAGCATCCTCCTCACAGCTAACACTGCCCCCCAGCTTAGTGTCATCCGCAAACGTGGAGATATTGCCTTCAATTCCCTCATCCAGATCATTAATGTATATTGTAAATAGCTGGGGTCCCAGCACTGAGCCGTGCGGTACCCCACTAGTCACTGCCTGCCATGTGAAAAGGACCCGTTTTGAGGCATTTGTTTGAACTTGAGCAGGTATGATGTGTCTGTACATTTCAGAATTCATTATGCTACTATCATCAGTAGTTGTATCATCAATGAAGATAAGTGTGCCAGTACCTTCAGCAGCCATACATGCCCAGGCCATAACACCCCCACCACCGTGTTTCACAGATGAGGTGGTATGCTTTAGATCTTGGGCAGTTCCTTCTCTCCTCCATACTTTGTTCTTGCCATCACTCTGATATAATCTTCGTCTCCACAAGACCTTTTGCCAGAACTGTGGTTGCTCAAAATTGGGTTGAACAATGCAGAGCCTATACAGCGTGATGAGGCAAGGATAGAATATGTACTAATATCTGGAGTATGGAGGCTAACAAAGAATACTGCAGGAGGAGGCAAATGAAGAGAGGTTTCAGCAGTAAATTGAGATGGGGCAGTGCAGGTCATGATGCACCGTGTTGTAGATCTATAGAGACATTCAGTATGGTAACGGGCCCTTGGATAGACACGTGAATTGCAACAGTTTTGATGAATATGGGCCAAACATGGGCAGGTGAGACGAGCATAGATGGGGCATCTTGGTCACCAAGGGAAAGTTGGGCTGAAGGGCCTGTTTTACGCTGTCTGTCTCTATGATCATTTTTATACACCAGATTATCCCACCACCATGAACATATTAGCAGCAGCAATGCAGAGGATCATCCAATTCAATTGTTTTCCTTAATTTGATCCATACTTGTGTTTCTGTAGATTTCTCCTTAGTTTGTGGATGGCCATGGATTTGCTTCTTTTTCTGCATTTATTTAATCTTTTCACCAATAAGAGATCCCACAAGCTGTCTTATCTGTCTTGGCTTCTCAAGAGTCTACTTGTGATGATGGCTGGCCATAGGACTGGCTGCTGGCCACTATACTAGGGTGGCTGGTGGCCACTATACTAGGGTGGCTGGTGGCCACTATACTAGGGTGGCTGGTGGCCACTATACTAGGGTGGCTGGTGGCCACTATGCCAGGGTGGCTGGTGGCCACTATACTAGGGTGGCTGGTGGCCACTATGCCAGGGTGGCTGGTGGCCACTATGCCAGGGAGGCTGATGGCTTGTGTGGTGGGGTGGCTGGTGACCACTATGCCAGGGTGGCTGGTGGCCACCATACTAGGGTGGCTGCTGGCCACTATACTAGGGTGGCTGCTGGCCACTATGCCAGGGAGGCTGATGGCCACTATACTAGGGTGGCTGGTGGCCACTATGCCAGGGTGGCTGGTGACCACTATGCCAGGGTGGCTGGTGGCCACTATACTAGGGTGGCTGCTGGCCACTATGCCAGGGTGGCCGCTGTGCCAGGGAGGCTGATGGCTTGTACTGTCGCCAGCTCTGCTGGTGTTGCAGCTTAAATGCTGGATCATTGAGTTGTTTCTGTTGATTCTGATCCCTTCTTCTATTATAAAGAAGTATCAAAAGTTCAAACAAGGTATTCATTTTATATCTATGGAAAGTTGTTAGGCTGAATTTCACAGTCTTTAAAATACTTTCAATAATGTTGGATGGAATTAAAATCAGTAAACTTTTCAAATAGTAATTAATTACTGAACTATATGTGAGGCGGGGTCGATAGTGTAGGCAGTCAGAACCTTTTTCTGAGGTATGGAAAGATCAAAGACTAGAAGGAATAGCTTCAAGGTAAGAGGATGTGCAGAACAAGTTTTTTTACACATAGATTGGTGGGTGCCTGGAATTAGGAGAGGATAGTGCAGAGTCACAACCTTTTTCTCAGGGTGGAAATGTCCAACACTAGAGCTATAAGATGAGAGGTGGATAGTTTATCCGGGATGTGCGCAGCAGGTGTTTTTTACCCAGAGAGTGATGGGGGCTTGGAACGCACTGCCTGGGTTGATGTTGGAGACAGATACAATAGTGGTGTGTAAGAGCATTTTGGAGAGGCACATTGATAGGAAGGTGGATCATGTTCAGGCAAGTAAGAGGTTGTCTTGGTATCCTATGCTCTGTCCCAAGTCCTCGTTTACTCCGAGTTACCAGTATTCCTTAAAGACAGGAATGATTGCAGGAATGAGTGGGTTGGGGACCTCATTGAAACTTACAGAATACTGAAAGGCATCGATAGAGTGGATGTGGAGAGGATGTTTCCACTGGTGGGAGAGTCTAGGGCCAGAGGACCAGAGGTCATAGCCACAGAACTAAAGGGCGCTCTTTTAGAAAGGAGGTGAGGAGGAACTTCTTTAGTCAGAGGGCAGTTAATCTGTGGAACTCATTGCCACAGAGGGCTTGTGACGCCAAGTCAGTGGATATTTTTAAGGCAGAGATAGACAAACTCTTGATTAGAACAAGTGTCAAGGGTTATAGAGAGAAGGCAGGAAAATGGGATTAGGAGGCAGAGATCAGCCATGATTGAATGGCGGAGTGGACGCAATGGGCCAAATGGCCTAATTCTACTCGTATAACGTGAACTTGTGAACAGCATCTTCTAGAGTGAGCATATTAAAATGTGCGCTCATTTACAAGAACGATTCCAAGAATTTACGAGAATGATCCTAGGAATGATTGGGTTAACAATGATGAGCGTTTGATATTGGCATGTACTCGCTGGAGTTTAGAAAGATGAGGGGGGGACCTCATTGAAACTTACCGAATAGTGAAAGGCCTGGATAGAGTGAATATGGAGTGGATGTTTCCACTAGTGGGTGAGCCTAGAACCAAAGGCCATACTCAGAATAAAAGGACATATCTTAAGAAAGAAGAAGGAATTTCTTTAGTCAGAGGGTAGTGAATCTGTAGAATTCATTGCCACAGAAGGCTGTGGAAGGCGCCAATGGACATTTTAAACTCAGAGATTGACAGATTTGTGATTAGTAAGGGCGTCAGGGGTTATATGGCGAAGGCAGGAGAATGGGGTTCAGAGGGAAAGATTAATCAGCCATGATTGATTGGCAGAGTAAACTTGATGGGCTGAATGGCCAAATTCTGCACCTATAACTTATGAACTGCTGATTAGGATGGTTGTCTGAGGTAACAGATTCAGACTTTAGAACTAAACAGCACTAGCCATAAACATTTCTTCAGATTATTAAATTAGGATAGCCTCTAAATTTTCAATTTACAGATTTTTATTACTTCATATGACGCTGAATGCTAGAAAGATATTTGCTCATTACATGAACAAACTTTTACATTGTTTACTGCAGTTGTTGGAATATTAAAGAACAAATAACACAAAAGTAATCAAGAAAATTGTTGAAGTTTAATGGCCTGAAATTTCATTCATGAAATTCATGAATACGGACGGAACGGTGCATTTTCTGAACATAAAGGAAGGCAGAGTAGAATTTCTTTTTTCATTCTGAATATCTTTACTGCCCTTGGAAATGGGGCCAAGCACTAGCCTCAGGTTATGATTAACATCAGCTAAAACCACTGGGCTGCTGAAATGTGCTTTTGATAACAATGGGCCCAGGGATTCGGCAGCAGATGAATGAAACATGTGGTGAAAACATGAGTGGCAGAGGATTTATTCCCCAGGAAATTGCAAAGGGAAAGTACTGTGCAAATTGTTCTAACGCACTTTAGTTCTGAAAACTTAGAAAATAGTTTCTGTGGAGCGTAAAAACGTTCAATACTGATAATTTCTGAACTGCAAACTGCCAATGCCACCAGTCAGAAGAAGTTCAGTGGTTAGCTGGAAATTAAGTATTTAGTGCCTCGGTTCCTCATCTTTTTCTGCAAAATAATGTGAAGCATCCTGCAATATAGTCAAATCAGACCTGATAATAGTTGATCTTTTTAAGGTGCAGAGGTAGAGTTGCTGCCTTACAGTGGCCGAGACCCGGGTTCCATCCTGACTGCGGGTGCTGCCTGTGCGGAGTTGTATGTTCTCCCCGTTACCGTGTGTGTTTCTCCAGGTGTCCCTGTTTTCTCCCACACATTGAAGACGTACAGGTTTGTAGGTTCATTGGATTCTGTAAAATCGTAAATTGCCCCCAGTGCTAATATTTGGGGATGACTGGTCGGCGAGGCTCGGTGGGACGAAGTTTCCACACTGTGTCTCTACAGTAAAGTCTAAAGTTCAGGAACTCCCAGCTTGAGTATTGGCTGTCACACATGTAGGACCAGCAGGATGGGATGTGTTGAATAGTTGCTACATAAAACGCATTAAAGATGTTGTCAACACATTTGATCATTTTACTTTTTGCTGAGAGTTCTCTGCTGTTTATCTTTTTTCTTTTTAAGAATTTTTTGCTCTCTTGGGAGGAACCAATGTTTAAAACAGTCACATTTAAAAACAGATTAAGATCAAAAATCCATTTCAATCAGCTCACGGAAAGTTCACAGCCTACTGGCTCAATTCCAGAAATGTGAACTGGTAAATATTTATCCTTATTTGGAATTTAATTTTTAGTAATACTAAAGGGACATTAACGCAACATTGGGAAGGATGTGGAAGCTTAGGAGAGGGTGCAGAAGAGGTTAACCAGGATGTTGCCTGTAAGGAGAGGATGGGAACACTTAGATTGATTTCTCTGGAGATTGAAGCTGACCTGATAGATGTTAATAACATTATGAGAAACATAGATATAGTCGAAGTCTTCTTCCCCCGGATGGAAATGCAATATAATGTGGATGAATGTGAGGTCATCCACTTTGGTGGCAAGAATAAGAAGGCAGATTATTATCTGGATGGTGTCAGATTAGGAAAAGGGGAGGTACAACGAGACCTGGGTGTCCTTGTACATTAGTCACTGAAAGAAAGCATGCAGGTACAGCAGGCAGTGAAGAAAGCAAATGGCATGTTGGTCTTCATAACGAGAGGAGTTGAATATAGGAGCAAGGAGGTCGTACTGCAGTTTACAGGGCCGTGGTGGGACCACACCTGGAGTATTGTGTGCAGTTTTGGTCTCCTAATTTGAGGAAGGACATTCTTGTTATTGATGGAGTGCAGCGATGGTTCACCAGGTTAATTCCCAGGATTGCAGGACTGTCATATGATGAAAGAATGGGTCCACTGAAGCTTATATTCACTGGAATTTAGAAGGATGAGAGGGGATCTTATAGAAACATATAACATTCTTAAAGGATTGGACGGGCTAGATGCAGGAACAGCGTTCCCGATGTTGAGGGAGTCGAGAACCAGGGGCCACAGTTTAAGAATAAGGGATAGGCCATTTCGGACTGAGATGAGGATAAACCTTTTTCACCCAGAAAGTTGTGAATCTTTGGAATTCTTTGCCGCATGAGGCAGTGAAGGCCAATTCCCTGGATGTATTCAGGAGAGAGTTAGATATAGCTCTTAGGGCTAACGGAATCAAGGGACATGGGGAGAAAGTATGAAAGGGGTAAATTTTGGATGATCAGCCATGATCATATTGAATGGTGGTGCTGGCTCGAAGGGCCGAATGGCCTACTCCTGCACCAAATTTCTATGTTTCCAAGAGAGCACCGGTTCAAAATGAGAGGCAGAAAGTATAAAGGACATGTGTGAGGCAAGCTTTTCTACACTGAGAGTGGGGATACCTGGAACAAGCTGCCAGGGGTGGAAGCAGGTATGGTGGTGGCATTTAAGAGCTATTTGGACAGACATATAAACAGGCAGCAAATAAAAGGATATGGAAGATGTGTAGGCAGATGGAATTAGTTTAAGTAACATTATGGTAGGTGCAGACATTGTGGGCTGAAGAGCTTGTTCCTGTGCTACATTGTTGTATGTGTCTATCTATTTAAACATAAATGCAAACCAGATGGGATGATATCTCAGTCAGATAAGCTTGGTGACTATATTTCTATGAGTGACTGAGATCACTTTAATGTACATAACTTACAGTATGTAACTACATATATAAAGACATTGCCCTGCTCTAAGGAACATTTTTACTGGAGTGTGTGATTTTTTCTGCTTTAAAAAAGTAATCTGAGGAAACAGAATCTGTTCCTTTATAATGGGTGATTTTGTGCCACACTTGCAGCTCATTGAGTGATGTTATTGTCAGCGTGTATTGTTCTGGTAGATATTAAAACACATCAACTGCCGGTGATGCTGTTGACAGCTGAAGGTTAACAAAGAAAACTCAACCTCCTGAATCTTTGCATAAATGTTAAATGATCAACATAGTGCATGCTGCCTGGCCACATGTTATCAAACTGTCATGGAAGGACATGGCTGCTATTTCAGCAGACAAAGCCAGCTTCGTACATAGTGTGTCCTTCCACATTTAGTTTAGTTTAGAGAAACAGGCCCGTCGTCCCACTGAGCCCGCGCCGACCAGCGATCCCCGCACATGAACACTGTCCTACACACACCAGGGAGAATTTACACTTATACCAAGCCAATTAACCTGCAATCCTGTACATCTTTGGAGTGTGGGAGGAAACCGAAGATGTCGGAGAAAACCAACTGCGTCCAGACAGCAGCCACAGTCAGGATCGAAGTTGTGAGGCAGCAACTCTACCACTGAGTGCCGCCCAGAGCCACTGACACACCAGATGACATGCGGTCATTTGTAACCCTTGAACAATTGTTTAAACCATGGAATGGCAAAAGCTAAATCCCTTCCGTTTGTGATCGGTATGTAAAAAGCGAGATGCTGGCCAGCCAGGCTGTGGTAGAGAATGGCCACCTTGATGCCTGGCTGTGACCTCAGCTCCCTGGTCAGCACAGCCTGAGTGAGGTAGGCTGCAGGATTCACATCCCAACTCAACAGCACAACTCTGTCCAGTCCTACTTCTGTTTGAATGTTGACGTGATGCCTAATTGGAGACATATTTTCAAAGTAAGATTTAGCGAGAATTATGTGATTGAGGTTTTAATTACAATTTGAAACAAGTGTGACAAATCATGCCTTGGCAGACACAGGCTGAGCTGGCAGTATCTTGAGGAACTTGCAGCGTGGAGTGCAGCCGTGTACCACAGGAGTGTAACACTGGACTGCAGCTGTAGACGTGCAGTGTGATCGCAGGAGTGTAACACTGGACTACAGCTGTAGACGTGCAGTGTGATCGCAGGAGTGTAACACTGGACTGCAGCTGTAGACGTGCAGTGTGATCGCAGGAGTGTAACACTGGACTGCAGCTGTAGACGTGCAGTGTGATCGCAGGAGTGTAACACTGGACTGCAGTTGAGCAGTTGCAGTGAGATTGCTCTTTACTGCGGACTCCAGTTGGGAAATTGCTCATCAGGATCGGTCGACTAGTTTGGGACGTTTTTGTTCACGAAGGAACAAAATGCTTTGGACACTTATGGTACTTGATACGTAAACGTTTGTTCTTCTCTGCTTCTCTACGTGATGTTGTTTGCCCCACAGTGTATCTCCAGCATTTTCTGTTTTATTTCAGTCATCCAGTGTCTGGAGTCTTTTATTTTTGCATTCACTTTCACATGCCCAGTTGAACACGCACTCCCTGCACTAATTCCCAATCTCTGTTAATAATTTCACATCTAAAAGACAATTCATTCTGATCCAAGAATGCCGTCATAACCCATGAAACAAAATGAAGAGCAAAGTGTTTCAATTAATGTTTATATCATCTGTACACTGGGAGCAATTGTTAATGGGTAAGTCCACATCTGACAGGTGGCAGTTGTTTAAAGGCTCGTTGATCCATGCTCAGAACCAGTATGTACGGAGGAGGGATAAGGATGGCAAAGTAAGGGACCTTGGATGATCAAAGATGCAGTAAATTTGGTCAAAAAGAAAAAGGGCCTTTGAAGAATATACAGAACTCAAGTAGGTGATTAGAAGGGTCAAAGGGGGCCACAAAGTGGCTTTGGCGAGTCGGATTAAAGCAAATCCTGAAGCCTTTTATACATATTAAAAACAAGAAGATAACAAGAGAGAAGGTAGCAACGCTCAAGGATAAAGGAGTGAATTTGTGCTTGGAGTCTAGGGATGAAGGTGAGGTACCAAACTATTACTTTTCACTTGTTTTCACCAAGGAGAAGGACATGGAGGACAGTGAGATCAGTGTGAAGAACACTAACATGCAAGGGCAGTTTGAGATCAAGCAGGAGGTGGTGTTGGCTTCATGGTGGATAAATCCCCAGGACCTGATGCCATCTATCCCAGGTTATCGAGAGAGCCATGAGATGAGATTGCAGGAGCCTTGGCGATCTTTGTGTCTTCTCTAGCCACAGGCAAGGTCCCAGAGGACTGGAGTATAGATAATGTTATTCCTTTATTTTAGAAGGGAAGTGGGGAGAATCCAGGGAATTATAGACAGTTAAGTCTCACATGAGTAGTAGGGAGACTTTTGGAGAGGATTCTTTGGGATAGGATTTACTCCCAATAGGAAGAGAATGGGTTAATTATGGACAGCCACCCCATGGCTTTGTACACGGCAGGTTGTGTTTTACTAACTTGATCAAGTTTTTTGTGGTGACAAAGGTGATCGATGAGGGTAGGGAGGTGGTTGATGTCTACATGGATTTCAGTAAGGTATATGATAAAGTCCCTAATGGTAGGCTGATCCAGAAGATCAGGATGCACGGCATTAATGGTGAAGTGGTTGTATGGATTCAGAACTGGCTTACTGATAGAAGACAGAGGGTTGCGGTGGAAGGTCAATATTCAGGCTGGAGGCCGGTGACCAGTGGAGTTCCACAGGGATCTGTGCTGTTTGTGATCTATGATGACTTTGATGTAAACATAGACAGGTTATTTAGTAAGTTTGCAGATGACACCAAGATTGCTAGGTCTGTGAGGAAGGCTGTCAAAGTATACAGCGGGATACAGATCAGCTACAGAAATAGCTAGAGAAATGGCAGATGGAGTTTAATCCAAACAATTGTGCGGATTTACACTTTGGGAGGTCAAACACAAGGGGGAAATATACAATTAATGGCAAGACCCTTAAAAGCAATGATGTACAGACTGATCTTGAGTCCAAGTCCATGACTCTCGAAAAGTGACAACACAAGTAGATACACTGGCAAACAAGGCATAATGTATGCTTGTTTTCATAGATTGGGCCATTGAGCATAAGTGTCAGGAAGTCATGACGCAGGCTTATAAGATTTTTGGTTAGGCTGCATTTGGAGTATTGAAACATACACAGGTAGCATTTCAGAGATTAAGGATTGGCACATGGATATGGAGGAATATGGGTTATTTGCAAGCAGATAAGAGTTCGTCTTGGCATGGAGAAACTCAGTGGGTGCAGCAGCATCTATGGAGCGAAGGAAATAGGCAATGTTTCGGCCCGAAACGTTGCCTATTTCCTTCGCTCCATAGATGCTGCTGCACCCGCTGAGTTTCTCCAGCACTTTTGTCTACCTTCGATTTTCCAGCATCTGCAGTTCCTTCTTAAACACAGTTGGTCTTGGCATCATGTTTGGCACAGACATTAAGGGCCGAAGGGCCTGTTCTTGCTGGAGTTTTCTATGTTCCATATCGGGTTGGAAATATTTCAGTCAGTGGGCAGTGGGTCTAAAACTCACTGCCTGAAAGGGTGGAGAAGGTAGAGAATATTTGTACAGCGTCCGGATAATCACCTGAATCACCTTCACCGACGCTGCAGGAGCTGGGATCAGCTCAATTCCATTTGTGGCTGCTGTGAACACAATGCATCAATAGGTGCCCCTGTACTACAAATTTCAGGAACCCCATCTTTTTCTCCTGGCACCATTTTAAAACGGGCAGCGTGTAGAGAATCATTATTTAGACATTGATATCCTTGAAGATGTTTACAGTGCCCATGGCACAGGTGATATTCCAAATGTCAAAATTAAAATTCAGATTCAGTTTAGTTTAATGATATGTTATTAAAAACACAATTTTAATATAACCTGCATAATTGAAAGTGATCAAGTGCTTATTAAACTGTGGGCAGTTTTGATCAGATGTTATGGTTTCAGCACATCATCTGCTCTTATTAGTAAATAATGGGCACAGAAATCCCACCATCTCGTTACAAACCATGTATGTGAAGTAACTTATTGGCAGTTACCAGGGTTTGATTCTGGATGCCTGTCCAGGTTTATATATTTACCACGCTGCAGACAACGATACCTTTGGTGTAATGGGTCAGACATCAATGGAGGTTCTGTTAGATTAGATGATTCCATCGGCATTACATTCAAACGTTTACTGCAGAGATTGACCCATTTGAGCCCCTGCTCACACTTTGCTGAGGGAGCATAGTTTGGGGAGGGTTTTAAGGTAGCATTATCTTTATTTTGGGGGAACTAACACTCCAATATTCCCTTGTCTAACCATGTTTATACAGTATATAATGATAAATAAAATCACACCTTCCTTATCCCCAACTCTGACAAAAATCCTAGTTTGATTTTAAGAGATTTCGATATAAAATTGCTGAATGTTTCTTTTTGCATAATTGGTAAAATGTAGCTTTGTGTCTAAGTAGGCTGATTGTTTTCTGTGCCCACGAACAGGCCAACGTCTGTTTGGAGAGACCATCCTTGGCCTGACACAAGGTTCCGTGTCTGACCTCCTGGCACGGCCCAAGCCCTGGCACAAGCTGAGCCTGAAGGGAAGGGAGCCTTTTGTCCGCATGCAGCTCTGGCTCAATGACACAAGCAATGTTGACAAGCTAATGGACATGAAGAGAATGGAAAAGAAAGGTAAATGAATCAACGTCTTCACATAAGTCTGAGCTTTAGTGGATGGGTCCTTTGTTAAAATATTAAGTTGCAGACTGTTGAATATGCATTTTTCGATTTGCAATTCATGACATTTTTAATTTTCTTAGTGGAAATATCTGTAAATTTGTATCTTGTTTCCTTGGGCTTTTATCTTCAAATGCAACAAAACTGGAGTATTATGGAGCCAAATTGGAATATCTGTGATTCAAGGAAAGAGTGCACATGGTTACTGCAGTTATACACTGCTGCCCACTTCTTACACATCACTAGGGACTTCCACAGTTACACAACGCTACATAGTACAGGGATAGCAGAGCAGAAAGGAGTTGGTGCATCAGCAGTGGTCCCTTACTTAACCATCCATATCTTAAATACGTAAACTAACTTTAACAGATTTTAAATTTATATATTTCAGTACAAGGATAACGTTTATCAGAGCCCTATAGCAGAGAAACAGGCACTTTGGCCGACTCTGTTCATGTTGATCATCAAGTGCCCGTCTATATATTTCTCAAAAGACATGTTGGTCTTGTCATTGAATTTGTATACAAATGACTTTGTGCCAATTGTATGTCCTCTGTGTCAAACAGAGGCGTTTCTTTGTAGGGAGTATTAAAGATGAGGTAAAGCACGGGTTGAAATTGAGACACACTTGCCAAGTGTTTGTGTGGTTTGTGATATTTGGACTGCTGCTTGTTGCAGTAGGTGCTTCTCAATCCCATTCATCCTCCATCTTCATGGATTCATCGCACTTATTCGGAGAGGGGCTAAGTATTACTAAACTAACTTTTAGGTAAAGCATTTGGGATGAAGGAGGGATTAGTTATCAGTGTGCATTTGAAGTCGGGGGATGGCTGCAGATTTTCTTTTGTAGTTTTGATAAGGCTTTGTATGGAGGAGAAATCAATTTCAGATTGAAGGTGAGAAGTGACGGAGTACCATCTCCTGGATTGACTGTGCTAACCATGTGCTCAGTTTACAAAGTGGCCCTTCGTAAAGGGTTCTCACAACCCTTTGTCTGAAACGTCACCTATTCCTTTTCTCCAGAGATGCTGCCTGACCCACTGAGTTACTCCAGCGTTTTGTGTCTGTCTTTGGTTTAAACCAGCATCTGCAGTTCCTTCCCACACCCTGTGTAAATATTGGATAATCTGATTGCTGGGGCGGAGAGTAGAAAGGAGCAGACTTTACCATGAGTGGATGTGCACAAAAACAATGTGAGGAATTAAATGTTAGTTTTATTTTTATAAAATACTCATTTTGAGTCATACGTGTGGTGTTTGTGCCAGAAACACAGCCCTTTGTGATATTGCCGCCTTCAATCTGTGCGGTTCCTGGAGTTATGCTCCCAATGTGCTGTTGCACCTGCAATGATGATGGATTAATTACATATTTACAAGCCAGGGTACTATATGGTCTAGCAGCATCTTTTGAGGGGATGGATAGGGAACATTTCGGGTCGGGACCCGTCCTCAGACTTCAGTCCTGACCCTAAATGTCACGTGTCCACTCCTCCACAGATGCTGCCTGAGCCACTGAGCTCCTGCATTGTGTTTAGCTCAGGATTGCAGCATCTGCAGTTTCTTGTGTCTCAAGTGTATGGTTTGGCCGGGTAATTGGAGATGTCATACTTGTGCGAGATGTCATTGTCTTTCTACACACGGGCTGCTGAATATGTGTTCGATGCTCGTTATTATACTGTATGGTATTTTGATTGTGGTCCAAATGTTTCTCCTCTCATGCCAAATCTTGACATAAAACTAAACAAATCCAGCCATCTGTGGACTGGCTCCAGAAACATAACTAGAAGATTGGCTGCTGAGATTAAACTTGTCAGGGATTCTGATGCCCCTAACTAGCTCAATGTGTATTTGGTTCCAATCCATGTTGTCGATGCTTAATGACACCAGGGATCTAGTGATGGCCAACAAAACGTTGTCAGTGTCACTACATCCTGAAGCACGTACTTTCCTCATCTTCCCTAGTCTTGCTGGCATATTGACTGGATTTGTCTGTTTAGTTGCAAAGGGCTTAGGCACTTGTGGCTCACAGCAACAGCAAAGGAAGCCGTTTAGATCCACGTGGGTTCCCTGGGAACATTCCCATTATCCCGTTCCCCTATTCCAGTTTCTCTGTACCCCTCTCACATACCCTATGCAATTACTCTGTACCCCTGCAACATGCATGCTGCTGATAAGATTAGTTTAGTTTTGTTTATAGATAAAGCTTGTAAACAGGCCCTTCGGCCCACCGAGTTCACGCCGACCATTGATCACCATTCACACTAGTTCGATGTTATCCTACTTTTTGCATGCTACGCACCAGGGGCTATTACAGGGGACAGTTAACGTACAAATCTGCACGTCTTTGGGATGTGGGAGGAAACCGGAGCACCCGGAGAAAACCCACGCAGTCACAGGGAGAACGTACAAACTCCACACAGACAGCACCCGTAGTCAGGATCGAATTCGGGTCTCTGGCGGTGTAAGGTTGCAGCACAAGAATTAGGACAACCTGCCTACATGTCTCGATGTTTCACTCCCTGTAAAAGCCCCATCCCCAACACAAAGCTGCATGATTGCCTTGTGGCCGGCTGAGCTGCCAACCAGATCGCTGGCTACTGACATGTGCTGAAGGTGAGAGTGGCAAAGTGTGAAGCAAATGTACGGCAGGTTTGTTCACACAGAGGGTGATGAGTGCTCAGAACGCTCTGTCGGGGGGATGGCAACGGCATTAAAGACACTTGAATATACAAGGAATGGAGGGATATGGATTATATGCAGTTGCCATCATGTTGACACAGACATTGTGGGCAGAAGGGCCTGTTCCTGTGCTGTACAGTTCTATGTTCAACATGCAGTTTAACAATGTTTCAAAGAAACATAGTGGGAATTGGGATGTTCTCCTGTGACTGAGTTGGAAACAGAAATTATCAAAATATCAAAATATTTTAATTATTATTTTATTATATTATTTTAAATATCATTATTATGTTCTATTATTCGGTAGAGATGCTTCCTTGCAGCGCCAGAGACCCGTGTTCGATCCTGACCTCAGGTTCTGTCTGTGTGAAGTTTGCAAGTTCTCCCTGCGACCGCGTGGGATTTTCCACGGGTGCTCCAGTTTCCTCCCACATCCCAAAGACAGGTTTGTGAGTTAAGTGGCCCTCTGTAAATTGCCTCGAGTGTGTATGGAGTGGGAAAGTGGGATAACAGAAGGAATGTGAATGGGTGATTTATGATCGGCATGGGCCAAAGGGCCTGTTTCCATGCTGCATCACTAAATTAAAATCTAAACTAAACTGTTTCTCAGTAATTGAATTTTGAAATAATTGTTCTGAGTGAGTTTAGCTACATACGTCAAGTTATTTTGTCATGGGAAGGTGTTCAGAATGATGGCTCCTCAATCTATTTAGCTACCTGATTCAACCGTAATGTAATACTTGCAAGGGGTTTTTCAGCAAGAATACAGGGAATACAGGGCTTATGGAAACCCTGACTTGCTATGCTAAATCTTCTTTATGCTAAATCTTCTATAAATGGTTGAAACAGTTTTCAAGGTAGGAAAGTTAGTATCGGTAATGCAAACATCTTCAAGACTTATAGAATAAAAGTGGCAGCTAGATAATTCATAAGCCAACCAACCTTCAAAAAACAGTTCATAAAATTGCAATCTCCCCACCTTAATGAGGTAGATGCCTTTGTGTTTAAGAATGCAGGCTGCCAGTTCACAACAGGAGGCCACTTAAGAGATTTGGTTTGGAAACTCACAAGGCAGATCTTGTCTTTTGATATTTGTAAATACTTATTTATACAATCTAACGTCAGTTGATGGATGAAACTAGCCAGTCAATGGAGGGATATTCTGATTCCGTACCATTATCACAACACAGGGCTGGACAATAAATAAATGCTTGTGTTAATGAACCCTCATTGAAATTGTTTTATTCCTGAAATCAGTTTAGTTTAGTTTAGAGGTACAGCGCAGAAACAGGCCCTTCAGCCCATCGAGTCCGCGTCGCCCAGCGATCCCCGCATATTAACACTATCCTACACACACTAGGGACAATTTTTACATTTACCAAGCCAATTTTACCTACATACCTGTACGTATTTGGAGTGTGGGAGGAAACCGAAGATCTTGGAGAAAACCCATGCGGTCACGGGGAGAACATACAAACTCGGTGCAGACAGCACCCGTGGTTGGGATGGAACCCGGGTCCCCGGCGCTGCAAGCGCTGTAAGCAACTCTCGCGCTGCGCCAACATGCCGCTGTACCGTGTTTATGAACAGTTCCCAGGAACGGGGCCTTATATAATCCAGGGGATTGTCTGTACTTGAAGTTTAAGTTTGCATAAGTTATGTGATCTGCAAATAACTTCCATCTACGAAGACATCAATAGTGTATCCATTGCAACAACGCCTTGTTGATTAACGGATACATTAGATTGGAAGACAGCATGAAAACAGGATCTTCGGCTCACTGAATCCACATTGACTATCAATCATCTGTTCACACTAGTTCTATGTTAATCTACTCATCCACTTTCTACACACGAGAGGCAATTCACAGAGGACAATTAATTTACAAACCCGCATGTCTTTGGGTTGTGGGAGGAGACCAGAGCATTCAGAGGAAACCCACGCAGTCACAGGGATAGTGTGCAAACTCGACACAGACAACCCGCAAGATTAGGATCGAACCCGGATCTCTGGTGCCCTCTGGAGAATTTGGAAGGGAGTTGACCGTGTTGAACAATGTAAATTCGGTCGGGAATTAACTGTTGAACACGGTAACTTTGGCTGGGAGGTGAATGTGTAAAGCACCGTGAATTTGGCTAGGAGTTGATTGTGTCAAACGTGTGAATTTGGGAACGAGATGACTGTATCGAACACAGTGAAAGTAGCCAGAATTTAACTCGAACATGGTGAATTTGGCCAGACTTTGACCATGTAAACACGGTGAATTTTACCTAAAATTGACTCTGTTAAAGGATGAATTTGATGTAAATTGACAATGTTTAAAAACAGTGAATTTGTCTGGAAGTTGAATGTGTTAAACAGAGCGAATTTTCCCGGATGTTGACTGCATGGGCTTTCTCCTGGGGGTTCAGGCTTCCACCCACAGCCCAAAGATGTACCAGTTTATAGGAGATTTGACCTCTAAGTTGGCCCTAGTTTGTAGGGAATAGATGTGAAAATGGGACAACATAGAACTAGTGTCAACAGTGGTCAGGATGGAGTCAGTGGGCCGAAGGGCCTGTTTTCCTGCTGTATCTTTCAGTCAATCTCAACTTGTGTCGTACACAGTGAATTTGGACGGGAAATGTCGAAACAAGGAACTGCAGGTGCTTGTTTTCAAACGGAGATACAGTGTGCTGGAGTAGCTCAGCGGGTCAGGCAGCATCTCAGGAGAACATGCATATGGTGATGTTTCGGGTTGGGAAACCTCTTCAGTGTAATACTGGGCGATGACTACATTAAACATCGGGAGTTTGCGGGACATTGACGATGTTAAATGTGTGAATATGGCTGGGAGTTGACTGTTGAACACAATAAATCTACCTGGTAGGCGAATAACTGCAAAACCCATGTTCAATTTAGTATTTAGAGATACAGCATGGAAACAGGCCTTGAACCAGCCAAGTCCACGTCAACCACACAGGGTCTATGTTATTCCACTTACACATCCACTCCCTACACACTTGGGGCAATTTACAGCATGCAGTTAACGTACAAACTCACACATCATTGGGATGTGGAAGGAAACCGGATCACCCGGAGGAAACCACAGGGAGAACGTACAAACTCCACAGGTGAGGATTGAACTTGCGTCTCTGGCATTGTGAGGCAGCAACACTACTGCCTGCGCCACCGTGCTGCCCGAGTTGTGTCAGATTGTCACTGGTCGCAGACTGAGCCTGTGTGTTGCAGACTCCAGCTCCTTCCCTGAGTTTCACAGTGTGATTGAAGCAAATGGCTCACTGCCATGTATTCATATCGTGATCATTTCAGTTTGCTCGAGGACATGTGTAACCATTACAAGCTTTACCATATCACAGTAATGATGGATCAGTTAAATAACTGGGGTAGTCCACGAGAAATCCGAGTTCATGTCACTCCACAGCAGCTAGGTAATTTATATTCTATTTCAAATCTGGAATTGTCCTCTCCAGCCCAGTCTGGCACTGACTACCTTATCTGTATATGCAGTTCCCACACCAGTCTCTGTCATTGCTGCAGTATCCACAGAACTGCAGAAGGGGGGCACGGTGCCGCAGCGGTAGAGTTGCTGCCTTAGTGTCAGAGACCCGGGTTCGATCCTGACCACAGGCGCAGTCTGTACGGTTTATATGTTCTCCCTTGACCGCGTGGGTTTTCACCGGATGCTCCAGTTTCCTCCCACACTCCAAAGATGTACAGGTTAATTGGCTTGATAAACTAGTATATTGTCCCTAGTGTGTGATAGTGTTAGTGTGCGGGGATTGTTGGTCGTAGTGGACTTGGTGGGCCGAAGGGCTTGTATCTGTAAACTAAACTAAAAACAAAACCTCATTGGAAAGTGAGCAGTGTCACTCGCTGGGGTCAGGGTCAGGGACATTCATATTCTTAAGTGACGCACGCCATGATTTCTCAATTCATTGATGAGACGAGATTTGGCAATGTTGTGATCTGTGATGAGGATAGTGGTGGGTTGTAGCAGGCTGGTAGAATGGGCAGACATGTGACAGATAACGTTCAATGCAGAGAAATATCAGGTGATGCAGTTTAGTAGCAAGAGAGGCAACTGAGAATAACCTCCTGGCCTGAGGTCATCTGTTGCCGGCCCGGATTTATCCTGCTCTTGGTTCGTTTCCAGTCTCCCCCCAACTGGAAATCCCTCTGAAAAAGCATCCTGACACAAAACCACCTTATCCATGTTCTCCACAGATGCTGCCTGAACCGTTGTTACTCCAGCATTTGTGTCTATCCCTGGCTGGAACTGAGGGACAGGGGGCTGTGGATGCAAAAGTCTTTGAAAGTAGCAGCGCAGGTCATAGAAACATAGAAAATATGTTAATAAGTGTCAATATAACTCTCAGTCTGAAGAAGGGCCTCAACCTGACATGTCACCTATTCCTTTTCTCCAGAGATGCTGCCTGGCCCGCAGAGTTGCCCCAGTGTTTGTGTCTATCTTTTTCCATTGGCTGCTTTGCTGTCATATGTATCTCTCCTCATATTTCCACGCCTTTGTGAATTCACATTAAAGGACGTTTCAGCACGGTGAATGAATGGCCGGTGTAATCAAGGCATCTACACTCCCCCAAATAAAGCAGCATCACTCTCAGTGTAACTTGCCTCTGGGAATTATTTAATTATGATCTCACACGGGTAGGTCCACTCAAGGAGGGGATTTATGCATGGAGGGTGCGTGTGAGATCCTTACTGTGTACTTTGCATCTGTCTTCAAAGAGAAAGTCATCTATAATAAGAGTCTGTTGATATTCCAGTGCGTGAATGGTGTCCTTCCATTAGTCCATGGAACTGATGCTCTACAATGCTAAGAACTGTATTCTACACTCTGTATCTTTACCTGTGCTCTATCTATTGTATTGACTTTGACTTGATTGTATTTATGTCACAATGTGCTTCACAGTACCTTGGTACATGTGACACGATTGACATACCTTGAACTGCAAGGGAATCGAGGGTGTGGGTATATGTGGGGAGGTCGTGTTGAAGTTTTGTTTAGTTTACGTTAGAGATACAGAGCGGAAACAAGCCTTCAGCCCACTGAGTCGGCGCGATCCCCGTACACCAACATTATCCTACGCACTAGGGACAATTTACTTTTTTTAACCAAATCCAAATTATCCTGCGAACCTGTACGTCTTTGGAATGTGGGAGGATAACGGAGTGGCCAGGGAAAACCCAAATGGTCACAGGGAGAACGTCCAAAACCTGTACGTACAGGCAGCACCTGTAGTCAGGATTGAACCCAAGTCTGTGGTGCTGTAGGCAGCAACTCTACCGCTGCGTCTCCGCGCTGCCCCAACGTGTGTGTCCTGTGCACAGCATGTAATTGGGAAAGCTGACCAGGTCACTTTGTTTTGTTCGGGGTAAATAATGCAAAAGTAGAAAGGTTGACCTTCAGTGACAGCCAATGAATCTACAGACCTGTACGTCTTTGGAATGTGGGAGGAAACCGAGCTCCTGGAAAAAACTCACAGGTTTTCTCCATGAAGGATGCAATTTCACTGGATCTCCACTCCGCATTGGACCACTTGGACAATAAAAACACTTGCATCAGGCTGGTGTTTATAGGCTACAGCTCAGCGTTTAATACCATCATCCCTTCCAAGCTGGTTACCAAACTCACGGAACTGGGCCTCTGCGCATCCCTCTGCAATTTGATCCTAGACTTCCTCATCCACAGACCACAGTCTGTTCGAATTGGCGGAACCACTTCATCCTCAGTAACAATTAGTACGGGAGCACCTCAAGGCTGCGTGCTCAGCCCCCCTGCTTTACTCACTCTACACCCATGACTGCGTAGCCGGACATAATGCGAACTCCACATCAAATTCACTGATGAAACCACTGTTGTTGGACGAGTCAGAGTATAGAAGTGAGATCGACCAACTGACCAAATGGTGCCAGCACAACAACCTGGCTCTCAACATCAGTAAGACCAAGGAGCTGATTGTGGACTTTAGTAGGGGAAGGATGAGGACCCACAATCCTGTTCACATCAGTGGGACAATGGTGGAGAGGGTCAATAACTTCAGTTTCCTGGGAGTGCGTATTTCCGAAGATTGTTCCTGGACCCAGCACACCGATGCAATTATAAAGAATTGATAATTCATCAGCGACTCTACTTCCTGAGATTAGGAGATTCGGCATGTTGTAGAGGATTCTCCTAAACGTCTACAGGTGCACGGTAGAGAGCATTCTGACCGGCTGCATCGTGGCAGGTTCGGCAACTTGAACATCCAGGAGCGAGAAAGACGACAAAAAGTTGTGACCACTGCCCAGTCCATCACCGGCTCTGACCTCCCCACCATCGCAGGGATCTATCGCAGTCGCTGCCTCAAAAAGGCAGCCAACACCATCAAGGACCCACACCATCCTGGCCACACACTCATCTCACCATTGCCATCAGGAAGAAGGTACAGGAGCCTGAAAACTGTAACGTCCAGGTTCAGGAACAGCTTCTTCCCTACAGCCATCAGGCTATTAAACACGTCAACAAATAAGCTCCGAGCTCTGAACTGCAAAAGACTATTATTATTGCACTGTATTTGTTATTTATTGAGCTTTTTCTTTTTTTAATCTCTGCCCCCATTACGTACTATGTTTACATATTCACATATTCTGTTGTGCTGCGGCAAGTAAGGATTTCATTGTCTTGTCTTGAGATCACGGGAAGAACGTACAAATTCCGTACAGACAAGCACCTCTCTAGTTAGGATCGAACCCGGGTCTCTGGCACTGAATGCCAAACGTGAAATTCAGTGTCGAGAAGTGGGTTTCTTGTGCAAACAACATGTCCATTTGTTGATCACAGTGGTGAGTGAACAGACGGCGGTGAATGCATTAGTTACACTTGCATCCAGTGGAACGGGGAAGAATGAGAGTTTTCGACATATCGGTTTTCATCAGTCACAGTATTGAGTTTAGAAGTTAGGAGGTTATGTTGCAGTTATATAAGACGTTGGTGAGGCCACCTTTAAAGTATCGTGTTCTGTTTTGGTCACCATGTTATAGGAAAGATGTTGTCAAGCTTGAAAGGGTTCAGAGAAGATTTACGAGTATGTGCCAGGACTCGAGGGACTGAGGTATAGGGATAGGTTGAGCAGGCTAGGGCTTTATTCCTTGGTGCATCTATTTAAGGCAGAGATCAGCCTAATTATTGTTTCTCCCTCACAGTGGTGAGTCTATGAAATTCCTCAAAGGGCTGTGGAAACTGTGTCATGAGGTATATTAGATTGGACTGCAGACTTACATTACACTTGGATCTGTCTTGACATAAAATAACACTGTTCTTTACGTTAATGCAACATTTTTATTTCAGTGCCTCAACTTGTAATGTTTGTTTCAGCATACATGAAGCGACGACACAGCTCAGTGAGTGATGGACATGGGAGCGATTCTTCAGTGGCTGGCTTGGACTACAGCCAGTGTGCCAGTCCCCAGCCACAGGTTCATGTGAAGAAGCCCAGGGTGGTGCTGGCCCCAGAGGAAAAGGAAGCCCTGAAGCGAGCGTACCAGCTAAAGCCATATCCATCCCCAAAAACCATCGAGGAGCTCGCTGCCCAGCTGAATTTGAAAACAAGTACCGTCATCAACTGGTTTCATAACTACAGGTGAGCGTTGACTGCTATTATTTGGACATAAGTAGCCCTTGCCGTGGCTTCAACCAAGTACAGGCCCGCCACCGATTTTCTGGCAGCTGGTTGTCCGGCATCTCCTTCATCTCATCCAGACTTCCACGCCAATCGGTGGATCGAATTTTACCAGAGACACTTGAAATGCCCTCAGAAAATGTGGCACCTAGGCGGCTGATCTCAACCTCATTGGGACCTCTGCGCCAAACGATGGGTCGAATCTTCCCCCCGCAGCCAGGACTCTGGAACTCTGGCCCGGCCAAAGCCAGAGCCGCCTTCTGCAGGCCCCCCTCCCCCCCCCCCCGAGACCACCACCTCTGTTGGTCCGGCAAAACGGATTATACGGCAAGGTTCTGGAACCATGGGTGCCGGTAAATCGGTGGTGGATCTGTAGGGAAAGAGTGGGTCCCCTCGAGAAGCAAAGAGCTGATTAGTGTGTGCACTAATTAAAGAGATTCAGCATTGCTTTGAGAGCGGTACAAATTATTTGACTCCCTATTAAATTATATTAATTAGCTGTCTCACTAATCTGATTGAGATGTTTTAAAGCGTTAACAATGAGGGTTGATGAAGGCAGGGTGGTAGATATTGTCCACATGGACTTAAGTAAGACATTTGTCCAGGTGCCACAAGCCAGGCTGCTCCAGGACACAGGGTAGCTGCACATAGGATGCAAGGTTGGCTTGGTGACAGAAAGCAGAGGGTGGTGGTGGAAGGACACTGAGAGCTGGGAGCTTTGCTCTTTGTGATCTGTATTAATGACTGGGATACGAGTCTAGGGGGAATGATAAGTGTCCATGGAGAAGGTAGGTCCGCACAAGGATAAAGGGGGGAATCTATTCTTGTTGTCAGAGGATATAGGTGAGGTACTAATCAAGTATTTTGCATCTGCATTCACTAAGGAAAAGGACTTGGAGGACAGGGAGATCAGTGTGGAGAATACAAACGTGCCAGGGCAGTTTGAGAATGTGAAGGACATGATGCTGAAACTCTTGAAGAACATTAAGGCGGATAAATCCCCAGGATCTGATGGGATCTATCCAGGTTATTGAGGGAGGCAAGAGAGGAGATTGCGGGAGCCTTGACTAGGATCTTTGCTTCTTCTCTAGCCATAGGCGAGGTCCCAGAGGACTGGAGAGTGGCCAATGTTGCCCCTTAGTTTCTGAATGGAAGTGGAGACAATCCAGGGAACTATAGGCCGGTGAGCCTCACATCAGTGGTAGGGAAACTATTGGAGAGGATTCTTCGGGATAGGTTTTAATTTGAAAGAGGGTTAATTAGGGAAAGCCAGCGGCTTTGTGCGAGGCTGGTCATGTCTTACTAACTTGTTTTGAGGAGCTGACAAAGATGATCGATGAGGGTGTGGCGGTGGTTGTTTGATAAAGTCCGCCATGGTAGGCTGAGACTAAGATGCATGGGATCCACGTTGATCCAGGTCGTATGGACAGCCCTGGCTCACTGTGACCAGTAGAGATCCGCACGGATTTGTGCCAGGACCTCTGTTGTTTGTGGTAGAAATAAATGACTTGAAACTAATGTAGATGGGATGGTTAGTAAGTTTGCAGACGACACAAAGATGACTGAGGAAGGCCGTCAAAGTATAGAGCGGAATAGAGAGCTGCAGAAATGAGCAGAGGGGGAGGGATAGGGGACTGGGGGAGTGATGGAGGGGTCTAGAGTGGGGGAGGGGTCTGGAGTGGGAAGGGGTCAGGAGTGAGAAGGGGTCTGGAGTGGGGGAGGGGTCTGGCGAGTGATGGAGGGGTCTGGAGTGGGGGAAGGGTCTATAGTGGGGGAGGGGTCAGGAGTGGGGAGGGGTCTGGAGTGGGGTAGGGGTCTAGTGGGGGAGGGGTCTGGAGGAATGGGGGAGGGTCTGGAGGAGTGGGGAGGGGTCTAGAGTGCGGGGGGTCTGGAGGAGTGGGGGAGGGTCTGGAGGAATGGGGGAGGGTCTGGAGGAGTGGGGGAGGGGTCTAGAGGAATGGGGAGGGGTCTGGAGGAGTGGGGGAGGGGTCTAGAGGAATGGGGGAGGGGTCTGGAGGAGTGGGGGAGGGGTCTGGAGGAGTGGGGGAGGGGTCTAGAGTGGGGGAGTACGGGGGAGATGTATGTGGAAGGGGTGTGGGTGAGGGGAGGGGTCTGGGTGAGTGATGGAGGGATCTAGAGTGGGGGAGGGGTCAGGAGTGGGGGAGAGGTCTGGAGTGGGGGAGGGGTCTGGGTGAGTGATGGAGGGATCTAGAGTAGGGGAGGGGTCAGGAGTGGGGAGGGGTCTGGAGTGGGGGAGTACGGGGGAGATGTATGTGGAAGGGGTGTGGGTGAGGGGAGGGGTCTGGGGGAGTATGGGGGGAGTGGGGTTGTGGTTTTCTGGAGGTGTGGTGAGGGGCATGTTAATGCTGTCGGGGGCTGGCAGGACAGAAACTGTAAACACATCTCTCCTGCCATGGGAATCTAGAGTAATTGGCAAAGACTATTCGGAAGAATTGATTCGCTAGTAATATTTGGGATCCTCTTTGCCACTGTGAGATAGATTATGAGATTAAATTTCTTCAGGGCAGAAGGTGGAGTATTTTGGGACCATGTGGAATCATCAGTCATGGAGACTGAGCAGGAAATGGTTTGGGCAAAAGCAGGAAGCATCCACGATCTGAGTGAATATGCTTCAGGGGCCTCGCCATCTGTGTTCCTGGGCTCCCCCTTGTCTCTCGCGTTGCACGCAGCGCTTTGTCCTCTTTCCATCTTAAACATGTGATGTTTGACCTGATCGCTGCCAGAGATTTTTGCTTTTAACCAAGTGCTATAAAATGAAAGATAAGTAATAGAGAATAAACCGAGGTCAGTATCGCCACAGTGCAAGGTGTGTACATCAGTCAGGTATCACTTTAACACATTTGATGCAGTTAATCGATAAGCGGAAAATAAAGTCCACCGAATGTCAAATCCCAGGTGAATGTTGCACAGGAATTTGAAAAGGTGAACAAATATTGAGGTATGGTCTACTTTCTTGATTTGAAGGCAAATCTTAAGAAAGCAGACAAACACGCCTTGATCAGGCATCTCAAAATCTGGAGTGTTAATTGGTTCAATTCAATGATACACTGACAATATAAGCTACTGTTTCATGGGATCTAAAGGAGGAAGTTAAGCTGGGACATTTTAACAATTAACTGAGCATTGTAACATTACGAACAATTCTAACACGCATAAAATATAAGCCAGAAATGTTGGAAATACACAGCAGGTCAGACTGCATCTTTGGGGAGGAGAGATGGAATCTATATTTCAGGTCAGATACCCTTCTTCAGAACTGAGGAGACAAAAGCAAAGATGTCTTATCAGAGATAGCCCCCTCAGGCTTTGCAATGGGTTTAGAGGAGGTTTACTAGAATTATGTGTGAATTAGGGGTATTAGCCACAAGACAGACTTATATTGTTTTCTCTGGAACACTGGCGGCTGAGGGGAGACCTTTAGAATTCTTAGACTTTAAACATACAGTGTGGAAACAGGCCCTTCATCCCACTGAGACTCGACATCATCCCGTACACTAACATTGTCCTACACACTAAGGACAATTTTACTAAAACCAATTAACGTACAAACCTACACATCTTTGGTGGAGTATAGACAGCACCTTAAGTCATGATGGAACCCGGGTCTCTGGCACTGTTCTACCGCTGCACCACCTTGCTACCCTGATAGAAATATATACAATTATTAGAGTCATAGATGAGGTAGACAGTCTGAGCCCTTTTCCGAGGATGGAAATATCAAAAAAGATACAAGTGCTGGAGTCACTCACTGGGTCAGACAGCATCTCTGGAGAAGATAGACACAAAATGCTGGACAGGAATGGGTGACGTTTCGGGTCGAGACTCTTCATCATATTTATAGTAAGTGGGGTGGGGTGGGGGGGGGGGGGTTGGAGGAGAGGAGGGGCTGGACAAAACCTGGCAGGTAATGGGGGGGTTGTTGATGGTTGGACAAAGGCCAGCCATGAAAAGATAGATGGTGTGAGACAAAATAGTTGATTATCAATTATTTTGTCTTTTCTGTATGGAAATATTAAATACTAGAGGGCATAGCTTTAAGGCGAGAAGGGCAAGGTATAAATCGGGGACATTTTTTTACAGAGGGTGGTGAGTGCCTGGAACGTGCTGCCCAGGGTGGCGAAGGAGGCAGATACCACAGTGGCATTTGAGACATTATTGGATAGGCACGTGGATATGTAGGCGATGCATATGGATTATATGCAGGCAGTTAACAGTTGGCATCATGTTCAGCACAGATGTTGTGGGGCAAAATGCCTGTTCCTGTGCTGTGCTCTTCTGTCCCCCACAGATGTAGGGGCTTGCAGAATATCCCAACGTTTTCCATTTTCATTTCATATTTCCAGCATTTGCGGGTGCTCTTGGTGTGGAGTTTGCACGTCCCCCCTGTGTCCGTGTTGGTTTCCTCCAGGTGCTCCGCTTTCCTCCTGCATCCCAAAGACATGCCCTTGGTATGAGAGAAAGGATGAGAAAGTGGGACAACGCAGAACTAGTGTGAACAGTGATGGATGGTCGACGTGGACTTGATGGGCCCAAGGGCACGTTTCCATGCTGTAGTTACAAACTAAACTGATGAATCACACACTTTAGCATCTTCCGTTCATACATGTGGGAAACAGTTTTCCTGTCATCTATCAGGAAAATCCAGTCCATCTCTCAGGACTTTCCTTATTAAACATTTATACTAAATAAATGGACTTGCAGCTCTTCAACTTAATTAAACATATGGGCTTGCTTTCAAAGCAATATCCATTTGTCTGGTGTGTGGTGAAAGATGGAAGGGAAGCCTCTTGAACTAGTGAGTGATGTCTAACAGTTTGTCTCATGTTACGTTTCAGGTCCCGTATTCGGAGGGAGCTGTTCATTGAGGAAGTGCAGGCAGGGCAGACAGGATCTAGCGGCTCTCCATCTGTCAGAGGAAGTAGGACAGGTCACAGTTCCGAAGGGGAGAGCTGTGATGGAGGAGACTTGGAAGTGGTGGCTGAAGAAAAGGAGAATGTGATGGGAATGGAGAGTTGCAGCACTGGGCGAGTGAGCCCTCAGGGAGGGCAGGTGGAGCCGCTCTGTGAAGAGGATGCAGAGTCTCCCCTGCCGGGCGACGCTAAAGACACCGCAGTGGGGGTCAGCAGAAAGGAATCGTCGCACTCTGACAGAGACGCAGCCCTCTCCCCAAATGCCG
This sequence comes from Raja brachyura, assembly GCA_963514005.1. Next base: position 3,199,229 of record OY740807.1, on the reverse strand, counting down.
CGAGCGAAGACGAGAGGATCCTGAAGCGCCAGGGCCGAAGCAAGAGACCTCAGCGGGAAGCACGTTCGTCAGGCGCGTCCTTGGAAGAGGTGCGGAAGGGCCAGCCTCCGGTGCAGTCCGTCGTAGAAGAGGACAAGTCTACCTCAACAGCCTCCACGTCAGCGACTGGGGCGGAGGCCAGCCGGGATTTGAAAGAAGATACCTCGTTGGCGCAGCAGAAGACGGGCTGTGGAGGCTCCTCATCCTCATCCTCGTCCTCGTCCACCACAGCCTTTCAGAAACGGCTGTTCAATTTCTCTGACGCAGCATCACCTGCCCAAAAAACAAGCTTGCGTGAGAACAGCTTGAGGCGCAAGAAAGCAGCCAACTTGAACAACATTATCCATCGCCTGGAGAAGGCTGCAAGTCGGGAAGAGCCCATTGAATGGGAATTTTGAGATTAAATTATTAATTATGCACAAGTCCCGAGAGTTAGGTATTGGGAAACCTCGGACACTCTGTACTCATTTTATTCTGTCACGCACTTAATGCCCTGCAGGCCACAGGGCAAAAATGCCATAGGCCAAGGTGCATATAGAAAGGAGAGCATTAAGTTCTGTTCATCATAGCATTTTCAAAGCGAGAGTTGAAACATGCAGTTAAGCTTTTGTACCCTGAAGTGTTTTTGTGTCATGACTGATTTTCAAACTGTCTGGGATTAACTGTTACAGCTTTGCCTTCCCCCTCTGCCAAGTGGGCTTCAGGCAGCGGCAGCCATCGGCAAAAGAGGGGGTCTCCTTGCCATAAAATGGCAGCAGAGCGATATCACACTATTAACTTCTTAAGCAAGCAGAAAAAAAATTGGAGCGTTTTCAAATGACTAGAATTTTATAGCTGTTCAGTTGCCACTGAGAGATTGCACAGTCATCTGACTCTAAACACACTAGTTTGGTTTCTTAGATATTTTGAGATTTCTTGCTGTTTTAAACTTTGAAAGAGAAAAACACATTTAGCCCACTTATTTTTTAAAAAAAGGTTATGTAAAAAAAGATTTGTCAAAAAGATGTGGTAGGTGAGTTAGTGTTTCCTTGTATGTGAATTTAGAATAATGATATGTAGTGCACATTGTTTCATAGCTTTAACTGACTCTGGTTTCTCTGCAGGCCAGGTTTGTTTAATACACTCCATTTTAGGCCAAATCAGGACAAGATCTGAACCTAGATATTTTATAACCTGCTTTTTAACCTCTGAACCACAAAGCACGCTGATCAGACCTCATATTATTGTCTTTTTGTGTGCGAGAGTGTGAGTGAGAACCAGTTTGTACGTGTGTAAGTTTTTAGGTCTGGCTGATTTCATACATACCGATGCACAGTTTGAGTGCATACTGCCATCCTTTCCTCAATAAGCTATGTCATCCATAGGGCTTGTATGAGTTAGCTTGTCATAAGTTACATATTTTTCTTGCCATATCTTTCATTAAAACTAACAGTAGATGATTTCAGAATACAATAATATTTTTTGTGCTTATTTATAGGTGCGGTTTTTTTTTTCTTTCCATTGTTAGGAAGTGATGAAAGGGAGCAAGTCTTGTTCTAAAGGGTCAGACTGCCGGCAGTATTTGGGATATTTTACAAGTTTCACTGGATAAATATTGGCTCCTTGACATCTTTCAAGCTCCAGATTATTGATTAGAAGTTGTTTCACAGTGTAAATTGCATCATGATTTTTGTGTTGGTCTTTTAGGTCAGAATCCATTGAAGTATCTGTGTAGCACAATCATAACCTGTCATTTTAAGTATAATATATGAACTCTGTTTTCTATAATAATTATGGTTGAGGAGTTATATACCTGATATTGCACCATGGTGTGTTGTGTGTAGTTTTTGTAGCAGATTATGACTGTTTATAGGGAAACTGCATTATCTGCATGATATGTTAAATAATCATATATTTCTTACATAAAATCATGCATTGCATATTGATTGAGCACTTAGCTGTTAAGTGTACTTATGGTGCTGATTCAACTCCAGCAGATCATAGAGAAGGGCTCTAGGAGGCTGCAAGGCAGTGAGTTAGAATGAAATGCTCCATATCCATGCCCAACTGAGAACATTCCTCAACATCAAGCTGCAAAACTAACTTTCCCTCCAAAACATACAGTTAGCACTGGCCCCAGTGCAAAATGATCCAATACAAATCTTCCTCCCAGCCTTTGAGTGTAACGTGTCATTGCTGGCAAACTATCATGGGCGATCACCATTCACTTTTCTTTCTTGCTCCTCAGCCTGTCCATGGCTGAGAGAAACACACTACTTCCAGTGCTCTTCTGTGAGATGAGGTCCAGAGATGATCCTGGTGTCCTCCTTCCTCCTACAAGACAACTGTTCAAGATGACTTTGTTAGCTGAGCCACATATCCTTGGAAGTTATGGTCTAAAAACAGGCCATTGGACTCACCCAGTTGACATTGGCTTTTACCCTTCATGTGAGCTTGGTCTAATTTAAATCAATAACTGAATTTAATGTCACTACCTGTCATAGTGAAGTTTGACTTTACGTTGTGAATAGTTAGGATTACTGACTAATTATTGGATTTGCAGTCAAGCAATGTAACTGCTGTTCTCCTCTACACGGCTCTCCTCCCACAGTACACAGTTGGCCCTAACAGCCAGTGGATTAGAGTTACGCTCACTTGTAATAAGGGGTGTGTGTTCTTCCCTATTTATATTAGTGCTTCTGGTTTCAGGCAGAAATTAGTAATGAGACAGAATATTTCAGGAAGATTGACATTTTTGCTGACTGGGTTTTCTCAAAGCTGTCCTCATGAATACAGCATTAAGGCAGTACTCATTCCTGCTCCTCTCCCTTCTGCTGCTCTCCCTTTAGCCCAGGACCAGGAATTTACTGCCACTCCTCTGTTCCAAGCTGCCAGATTATTACCAGACTTCACGCCTAAGGTTTGTGGGAGGAACATGTCAAGCTGAAGCTTCTCATTTTGGTAACTTTGATAAATGAAACATTTTATAAAATCCCATAACTATTTTTGAGACTACAAGCTGTCCATTTATTGTCTAACCCTTCCCTCCAACATATATATCCTTCTGCAAAACAGTCCACTTTGCAATGTAACCTTTATGCTGGACAACTCAGGAAATTACACCTCAATTGGATCATGTGAGGATTGGCACTGGTATAACTTGAAGCTTCAAAGTTGATTTTTTATCCTAGAATAAAGCAATTTAATCCCAGGAATCTTTGCAGTAGTGGAAATGTCTGTAAGGGCCCATCCACGCGAGGGGTTTAGGATTATAGGTACAACTGTCCCATGTTCATTGTAATGAAGTTAATGGTGATACTTGGACTAATCATGGAAGATGTTATTTTTAGGAGATCACTTGGGCAATAGGTCTGTACATTATTTTGACAGTGTTTGCTATCGGCCTACACAGAGCAGTTATAAGAAGGTTGTGTCAGCAACAGCATATTTACTTGCAGGCATGTGATTTTATTCATTCTAACCGTCTGTTTTGTCATTAGTGTTTGTCATTATTACCTGTAGTCTTCACGCCTTTGTTACACTGGTGTTTAACTTTAGAATCGTGTGCTATTTCAGAATGATGTATAATGTAGCACACATTAGAAATCCTTTAATATTCATGAATATTAAGCTCCTAAGAACAGTGATCTTTATATTTTGTGCATAAGTATGAGTTAATAATGACAAAGTACAGATTACTGCCTTAGGAAATGAGCAAAGCCTAAAAACACATCCTCTCGCTAAGCTGTGCTGAAGCTAACTGATGGTTTTAGATTTAATACTCAGTCACATAGTCTTGGTGTTTGATCCTTTTGTTTGTAAATAACCTTTGGAGCTGAAATGTTGAGGATAATAGAACCATTGACTTTGATTCTGTATTGGAAACACTGGTAATTTATTCCTTTGATATTTAGGTCAGACTGGGTGGAAAATCTGGTTGATTTTATTTGATGGCTATAACAGTGCTTTATTGTCCCCTTTATCCTCCCCGTAATTTTTACCATGTCGCCATTCATAGTCATTTCAAAATGTATGCTTCATTTGAAATTCGGCTAATAAGTTTTATTTCATTTTTATGAAGATAGTTTACAGGCTAGTGTAAACTTTATTTCATTTCAAGACATATCCCTTTTAATAACTCTTTATAGCCCAGTCAGAGTACAGACAGTTGCACCCGGTGATTTTATGGTGTATATTTACAGGTTTTGTTTGTTCTTGTAAATAATTGTAGGTCTTATAATTTTACAAACAAGTCAAATATTTGGAAACTGTTGATTTTCCACACAAACCGTTTGGGTGGTAAAACAGTTTAGTCCTTCTGAGTGAAAATGGATAAAGGCATTGTCAACAATATATCATTGAGCATTAAGACTGAAGGAAGCACAGATTGAGATTCTGTCCCGGATAAAGACATACCTTCATTCTCAATTCTTTAAAATTATTTTACGTGTGTCATTTGTTTGTACCTAACCTTTCCAAGAGACTGCTTCTACCTGATGATGTTAATTGCTACCTGTTACATTTTGGTTGTGTAGTATTGAACAATATTTTTAGCCTGAGTCTCAGCTCTACAGAAGCGCTGAAACTTGTACTAAATGTTACATTTTATGGCAAGAGCACTTTGCGTGCACCATTTCCATTTTAGAAAATTGAAGCTGTCACCAAATTCTGAAGGTCTGTGGTGTGTTCTGTGTACTAGATACTAGATTGAGACTCAAAGTTCATTCCATTTCTGGCCCATAACAGCTATTGAGACCATCCCCATCTTTCCTTGGGTGATATTGCACCCAAATCTGCTGAGATTGCTACCTGCATTACCAGGTCACCTTAACATTCGTTGATTAAAACATATCCCTGTGAACTTCTGCTCAATTTGTGTATCCCAGCATTTAATGCTAACATTTGGTGCTGGTATAAGTCAGTGGAAATATCAGAGCAGGATAGTGTGTGCCTTGAGTAGGATAGTACGCAAAGAATGACAGAGTGAGACTCTGTCATAACCTGAGATGCAATGAATGCAGTCACTGAATTGGTTCCCATAAACATTTGCACCAATGGGTTAAAAGAAATAAAAAGGAAAATACATCCCCCAAAGCACTTATAGCATATTTTGCAGAGAATATATTTTTAAAATCTGTTGTGATACAGTCACAGAAGCACAAGATTTCTAAAATCGGAAGTAATGGAACGAGAATAAATTCTGTTCAGAGCCTTAGAGGTATTTTCGTATAATATCCTTCAAAATGGCGGGTCATCAGCATATTTTCTCTCAAAAGCACTATTATGAAAAAAAAGCAATACTAACATTCCGTGGGTTTTTAGCTGTAATTTTGTAAAACAAAAATGTCTCCTTTGAACTCTTTTCCTCTAACTCTTTAAAAGATGTTTGAAATCATTTTGCTGTTCAACAGCAATAAAATGCACTCCATGTTCCACACCTCCTGACAGTTATAAAGCACAGCTGCCCAGTATACCTGTGCTAAAACTCCGCTTTGTAAATAAATAAATATTTGTTCACAAATTTTGGGAATTGGCTACCTTTTACTGCCAAAATTTTCTATGGAAATCTCACAAACATTTCACAATTTTCATATAGCGTATTTACATCTCAGAAACATTTGCAGCCAATCTCATTTTTTAGGAGGGTATTGTATAGGGCCTGTCCCACTTGGGCGTCATTTGCGGTGGCGCGCGAGCATTTTGAAAATCCCAAAATCTTGGGGCACCGCGCGCTACCGCACGTCACTGCCTATGTCGCCATCCATCACAACATGATATCACATAAATGACACGCAAATGACACCCAAGTGGGACAGGCCCTTTGGAAAAAATGCATAAATTCTCTACATTTCTAACAACGTCCAGAGGCTTTCTGCAGTTATTTCCTGCAACTAATCAATTAACGCTGAGATTAATTTATTATTTTGGCTTGTCCTTTATCTTGCAGACTTATTATTCAGCCAACTGATCTATTTAAAACCTTTGACAAGGTTGGTTGCATTCCTGAGAATAAATTTCACAGTTACTACTTCTAATTCATATATTATGTAAATCCTTGTGTTTTAATCAATGCTAGAAGACGTTACCAAGATATTTTCTGTTTGTCATGAAGAAGACACATGCTTTGCATCCAGTGTAATATATTCAGAGAGCAATATCACTAATGTAATCAATATGCGCCTTTATTTCACAAGCATTAAGTAAACAGCACACCTATTCATTTCATGAAAGCATGAAACACGGACACAGAGAAATGCGACTGTCACTGGTTAAATGATATAAAGTTGATTAAATGTTTCCTAATTTTCCCACAAAACTGGATAGTGGCAAAAATTATTTATTTTCAGTAGGAAATGGGATAGATACTTTTGTGTATTAGTGTTGTTGACCACTTTAGTTTAGTTTAGAAATACAGGGCAGAAACAGGCCCTTCGGCCCACCAAGTCCGCGCCGACCAGTGATCCCCGCACATTAGCCTGCACACGGTAGGGCCAATTTACAGTTATATCAGGCTAATTAGCAGTGTGGAATGAAACCGGAGCTCCCGGAATAAACCCACACAGGTCACGGGGAGAACGTTCAAACTCCGTACAGACAGCACCCATAATCAGGATTGAAGCCGGGTGTCTGCCGCTATACACTGTGCCACCCCTGTCCCACTTCCCAGGTTATTTCTTCCCGTTTGAAGTCTACGATGATGTTGGTTTAGCTACGATCTGTAGAATATTCTGTTAAAATATTCTTCTTCACCCATAATTATGATTTGTTTTTCTCTCTGTTGCTATTAAATGGTTAGTCCTGTGGTCCTGTTGTTAGTTTTGATGTGTTTATCTTGCACAACCATTGCCTATATTCTTAACTTCTTCATGGGCAAGTAGCTTAGCTTAGATGGGGCATCTTGGTGGGCATGAACGAGTCGGGCTGAAGGGCCTGTATCCCTGCTGCATCACTATGACTGATTGAGGATGATTGAGATAGCCATAAGGCCAAGAATGTTCATTCTCCCCTTTGAGACGGAAATGCTTTTCTAACATTATATATCTGCGGGGTTTTACTCTTGTGTCCCCCTTTACTTTTCTTCATCCCACCTTCTGTGCTTTATTCCATTATTAGGCTATTCTAATCTGCTAAAGCCTGACTCTTCTGACCTTAAGCTATACATTAGAGAAATAAAACTATCCATTCCACCCTTTCCTCAACAATTCCACAATCACTAAAATAGATCAAATTATCTGTATGGTATTACATTTACATTCAGCAGCAATTTGGTTCACACAATTTCTGGTCACCTTAAATTTTAATTATTTCCCCCTCTACCTGAGTGTGTCAATAAAAAAGCATAAATTGATCACTGCAAAACATATTTTGTGACAATGGTGCGTCGCAGGTGCAGTTTTTTCCACATCGTCCCCATCAGTAAATTTATACTATTTGAGCTTGGGTCCGTGAATTTGTTTTTAAATGTAAATAAAGTACGACTGAATAAAAATCCAGCTGCTGGAGTACGTAGGAAATCAGTCATCATGTGAGAGAAGAAACATTCCCGTTCCTCTTGAATCCCTCTGCTTTATTGCAGAGCTACAGAGTTTAAAGCCTTACCTGCCCACAGCCTGTCCACACATCACCATGGGGTTCTGCACCATGCTTTTGTCACAACTTGCTTGCTCTGTCACACTGGTTATATCCACACCATCACTTCCCCATTAGTACCAGATTTCATTCTTGAAATCTATCTGTTATTCCCTAATTTATTTTTGTGCTTTCTCAGAATCCATATTAGTACGCATGCCTTTGATCACATCTCCAAATGTTTCCAGTCAATATCTTCAGACAGTTTTATTTCTCTCGGATGTGCTACTGAGTGCTTTGAGGCACTATATAGAGGCAGTGTTTTTGTGGCCGTATGCTAATTTACAGAGGGCTATTTCTGGTGTGTTCAAGTGTAACTGCTGCAGTTCTGTGGCTAGCCTAGTTCAGCTGAGAGTTTCAACCATTCACAGTTGATGCCTACATATTGTTAATAGACCAGGCCAAGTCAGGTGGACACACAAATGGCTGGAATCTGAAGTGATCCATCAGTTTTCCCTGATTTAATTTTTTATAAATTTGTTTCTATCCTCTCAAAATCTATATTTGTGCCCATACCACCAACAAAGACCAGCACCTGTCTCACCCCTCCCTCTCACTCAATGAGCTCCCCCCATTGCCCCCTCCCTCACTCTTACAGCTCCCCCCGTCACCCCTCTCTCACTCACTGAGCTCACCCCCTTACTCACACAGACCCCCCCCCCTCCCCTCACTCTCCCAGCACAGCCCTCCCTCCCTCTCTCCCCCTTACACACAGCTATTTTCCCTCTGCACACTCGGTCCTGATGCAACATCTCAACCCAAATCGTTGACCATCCCATTGGCTCCACAGATTCTACTTGACCCGCTGAGTTCTCCCAGCAGTATTTATTTGCTCAGATCAGATGATCCAGTTTCCTACTCTAACATCATAAATCAACATTGGGTTTTGTGACAATTCAACTGCTCCTTGGCTACCAAGTGAAGGTGGCTCTAATCAAATTTAAGCTCCCCAAAACCATGGGATGAGTTGAATTCCGATTCATATGGATTGAATCAATCTGTTAGAAGGCATATTCTAACCAAAGTTTATGATTTTACTCCTGCGTTCATTTTAAGCCTTCGGATTTTTCTAATTTTCATATTCCGTCCATTCTGCCTTTCATGCTCAGCTTCAGCCAACAACGTCCTTGTAATATGAGTTCATGAAATTAATGACATTATTTCGACCATAATTAAGACCAGCAGTGTTGGTTGTCAAAAATGCAACAACCTGGCCGATAACAACACAAGTGCTCTGAAAGGAAGTAAAAATAACGGAGAGGTCTGTAACGCTGGATGACTTAGCTGACAACTCAACTAATATTGTCAACCTCTCCACTTGAGGCCCATTTGCTTCCTTTCTTCTTGTTTGCTTGTAAGAATTCATAAACCCAGACCGAGTAGAATAGCTTCAGCAAATTCAGATCATGCCTTTTATAAGCAATTCTTGAAAACAAAATCCAGTTAGGAATTCTTTAGTGCGCGTGTGCTTTTAAACTAACTTTTTCCATTTCCCTGTACCACAAAGATAAACCCTTATGGTCAGAAGATCCAGTTGAGACTGCCTGCATTAAATGTCCACTTTCAGGAGAATATCCTTAATAATGGTTAAGGTACACTCTGTTTCTGTGTTCCTTGCTTTAAAACACCAGATTTCACTTTTTTTTTTAAAAGGATTTATGTTCAAATGTTACCTAAAATAGAGTATTTTAAACTACTAAGTAACACAAAAGTGCAAATGTTACTAATTGTTACTCTCAGTTGATTTTCTTTAACGTTTCATTGGGTTTCTCAAAAATGCAAGGCAGTTTTTAGTGAAAACCCTCGGTATAAGAATGTAAGACTGAATTTATCCTCCTGGTCCCTTGGACAGGAGGTGAGAGGTGAAGGCAGGTCAGCCTTAAGATAAAAGATGCAGCTCACTCGTATAAAAATGGATTACTGCAGAATTTGATTTGGAAAACCTCAGACAACCCAGCAACCCACATGAAAGGACAGAGTGTTACTTGGTGCCTGAACAGAGAATCTGATCTGAAGAAGGGTCTCGACCCATCCATCTCGCCAGAGATGATGCCTGTCCCACAGAGTTACTCCAGCATTTTGTGTCTAGATTTCTCTCTGACCCCCCGAATGGAGTGAGCTGTGAAATGTGATTAAGCAAATACTGTTCTGGAAAATATACTGACTTGTAACGTTAGTGACAGAACCTCTGACAACTGACTAATTTAATATAGCTGAAAGATCAACAGTCCGTTGTGACTCAGAGCTAGGGGTTTGAGAGTGGGAAAGCTAGTGCAAGCTCAGATCACGTTCATCGCAGTACAAATATCTGTGAGCTCTTGTTGCAGCATGGAGGTTGTGGCCTGATTTAGTCTCAAGATGTGGAGAAGAAATAAGAAGTGCTAATAGAGGGTGACTGTGTCCAAGATTGCAGTTCCTGTAGAGATTATGCGTTAATACATGTATCCCTCTCACTGCCTTACCCCGAGCATTGCTGAAATGTTCTGAAAAATGCCCCTTGGATCTTACGAGCAGATTGAGCAAGATCAGGAATTGCAGAGTCTGCTTTGGCCTGAAGAAGGACAACGTATGTGGTCTCTATGAAAGATGAGAGTTATCACATTGATGCTGAGGTATGTTAATGTCACAGCTAGAAGGAAGAATATTGAATGTTAATGTATCAGGTACCACTGGGAGAAAAGGACCCTGTAGTGATGAAAGCCAGGCAAAGTTCCGCCTTTCACCATGAGCCAGTGATAGACTGCCCAGTCTAGTTGCGGTCTGAGGAAGTTGCATTAGCTGCAGCGCTCATTGTCGGCAGTTAGAGAGTTTACCTCTTGGCTGCAGTGGACTAAATCAAGATCCCACTGCTAAACTGCCCAGCCAATGATCCCTGAGAACAAACAAGCAAACGTCTTTTTATACAATTCTGAATAATAGGTCGTACCTGACATTTTAACTAGTCTTTACTCCTCAGAGGCTGACTGACTTGCTGAGTGTTTTAGCCTCTCTTTTTCTTTAGATTTCCAACACGTGCAGCTTTTTAGTGTTGGAGTTACCGACAACATTTGATTTAAGTTTGTACATGGCAAACGAGTTCCACTTCTGGCTGTTGAGATTGAGCACTTTTGCAACGTTGCACAGCGTTCATTTCTACAGAGCGAGTATGAACCATGGTTTATAACTTGACGTGAGACAGTGGTTGTAATCGTTGCTCCAGCATCCTAGAGCCGTCTGTGAATAAATAGGTAGAAAGAAAAGGTTTTATTCACACAAGCTTTTCCTTTTTGTTGAGGAGGGCCATGGGATTCCATAGAATTAAACATGACCATCTGTGAAATAATTAATTGCCATTAGTGGGCAGTTTCTGGACTGCCCTCAGTACTGCACGGCACACTAATGTGATTGAGACCTGGACAACTTTAATAAGCTTATTGTCTGTCCCCTCCCTAGACGTCTTGTGGTGTCTTATAGTTTAGCATTATTTCAGTTTTTAATGCGGTCACAAACTAAATGTTTTAGATGATTTTTAGAAATTGCTATTCACAGTCACAGAAAACAAAGACACAATAATAAACCCAGATGACCAAAACAAAGTGTCATTTATGTGCACATAGCTTTATGCTAAACATTTCTCACTGTGATCCACATTTCATAGCTATTTTTTCTTGGTATTAGGAATTGATCAACACTTTTCTATATGGCTGGCAGAAGCAGAATCTACTCCCTCCGTTGGCAGAATCAGGTTTCTCTCTGTCTCTGGTGATTAGTCATAATGCATACTTTGTTCTCAGCACTGTAAACAGTCCCTATATGATATGGAGAAGCAATATCACTGTATGAAACTCACATGATGTATTATTCACTAGCACCCTAGGTGTGATAATTGAAGTAAATATCTTTTATACAAACACAGTATTGGCCTTCATTGTCTTTATTTATGTGTAATCATTCACAGTAACTACTTGAATTTGTGGTACAAAGATGTGATGCAAATGGTCAGATGTTTCAGCTGAGGGAATGCGTATGTGAAGAGTGTCAGCCTTGTGTGTTGATGTACGGCTGACAATATCCCCTCCCAGCTCGGCAGCTCAGGCTCATCTTGTGGCACGTTGTGACTAGTTAGCTGTGTTCCTACTAACCTTGAGCAGATGCTCAGTTATTCTCTTCCACAGAAAAGGCAGGAACTGTGTCCTGGTTCACACCTGGTAGTCCTCCCCTCGACAGCCCCAGCGCATGGGCTTTCATTCTACCCTTCCAGTCATGATCCAGGTAGGCAACTCCAACCTGTTAACGTCTTCAACGTGAATAGATTCCAACCTGTTAACGTCTTCAACGTGAATAATCAATAGTGGGAAATATTCAGCTTCTGTTGCATGTTGCACAGTTTTATTATTAAAATTCTAAGTTCTTCATTTTATGTTGATCAAAACCTCTGGAAATCTTTTTCCTCCAAAATCCCATTTTGAATTGTGATGGGATGCAGCCACCTGCTGGAGTTATGGAACGTCACACATTTAAATCCTGTTGGTAGTCACGTTATCCTGATCATCTTCAACACATTGAAACGTATAATCAAACTATAACATCGTTGAACAACACCTATTCCTTTTCTCTAGAGATGCCGCCTGTCCTGCTGAGTTACCCCGACCTCTTGTGTCTATTTTTGGTGTAAATCAGCATCTGCAGTTCCTTCCTACACGTCATTGAATTATTTCTCTGTTGTTGCCTGAATTTTGTTGAACTGTTAGAATTCTGAGTGGTAAAGCATCCATTTTAATTATACACCCCCCCCCCCCCCCCCCCAAACATTGAGATTGCAGCACATGTCGTTAGTACATTAGATAGGCACAAAATGCCGGAGTAACTCAGTGGGTCAGGCAGCATCTCGGGAGAAAAAGGATGGGTGAGGTTTCGGGTCAGGACCTTTCTTCAGGCTGAAAGTAGAGGGGAGGCAACTGAAGGTTGATTAATACATTAGCACATTATTTTGTCCCGAACAAATACCAAGGATGGTAGATATCTTGCAGCGGCTGATGTGCAGTCTGTATCACCGTCGCTTGGTGGGAGCTCCTGCAACCACGGGTGTTTAGAAGCTTGATTTTGTCAGGCTTCTGTGAGGCTTTTTGAAAAATCCAGGGAAAACGTACAAATTCCGTACTGACAGCACCCGTAGTCAGGATGGAACCCGGGTCTTTGGCGATGTAAGGCAGCAACTCTAATGGGCCTGTCCCACTTAAGCAACTTTTTCGGCGGTTGCTGGCACCTGTCAGGTCGACGAAAATTTTCAACATGGCGACCAGAAAGACGCTCCAACTCTTTGGGTGACTGAGGAGACTACTCACGGCCATACAGGCGACAACCTGGCGACATGTCACGGGGTTAAGCCTGTATGATCGTGAGTAGTCGCCCAAAGAGTTGTGCCTTTATCTGGTCGCCGTTGGATTTCCAACATGTTGAATATTTTCGGCCACCTGCTGCGACTATGACGGTTGTCGGCAAGTTGCTGAAAACATCGCCTAAGTGGGACAGGCATACGTTGCACCATGGTGCCGCCCAGTTTCTCAGGATGTTGATGATGAGGCGTTCTGTCAAATACGCCTGAATGATGTCGATATCTTGCTGGCATAGTTTGCTTCACTCTCTGAGGACATGCCAATAGAATTATAACGTCCCCACTGCAGGAGGGTGAGTCCAGGACCTTGTGCTGAGGAGCTCCTCCTGTGATGCCCTGAAGCTGGGATGATCGAGCACCAACTTCCATGACCATCTTTTGTGAAGTATGACTTTAAGCGCCAGATAATTTGCCCTTGATACCTTTTAACAGCTTTCTCGAGGCCACACTTGGTCAAACGCTGCATTCTTGTCAAGAGCAGGGTGGCACAGAGGTGCAGCAGTAGAACTGTTGTCTGACATCACCAGCAACCCGGGTTTGATCCTGACCACGGGTGCTGTCTGTACGCAGTTTATACATTCTTCCCGTGACGGCATGGCTTTTCTCTGTGGTCTCCTGTTTCCTCACACACTCCAAGGATGTACAGGTTTGTAGGTTAATTGGCTTTGGTAAAATTGTAAATTGTCACTAGTGTGTAGGATAGTGTTAGTGTGCGAGGATCGTTGGTTGGCACGGACTTGGTGGGCCGAAGGGCCTGTTTGCGCACTGTATCTCTAAACTAAACTAAACTAAAGCAGCTCCATTCCAGTTCTTGTCCAGGTTTTACTGAGGCTACACTGCTGGTTTGCATTTGTCCTGCTTTTTATGGATAGAGCACCTTGGTGTAGATCGGATGCTGCATGGCCTCTTAATGTCTTAATTTCTTAATGTCACAATGAGTAAATCTTTATTGATAGAGACCTCAAGATGTCAAGCCGGATTATCCACGGTGCTCTCACAGGAGAAGGTGCTTCTGACTAATTGAGCCTGCAGATCCCACGATGGACACAAAATGTTGGAGTAACTCAGCGGGTCAGGCAGCATCTTTTGATAAAAGGAATAGATGACATTCTAGTTTGAGACCTGAAACGTCTCAAACCTCACTTTTTACTTTTCTCCAGAGATGCTGCCTGACCCGCTGAGCTACTCCAGCATTTTGTGTCTATCTTCAGTGTAAACCAGCATCTACAGTTCCTTCCTGCACATCTTGCCTGCAGATCCCATTGTTTGGGATTATTGATCTCTGTTTCTTGCGTGTCTGCATAAATACAGGAATGTGGAGACCTACCAGTGTAGAGGTGCCTGGTGATGCCCCTGGCAACCCTATGCCCTCCTCAGTGAATCACAGTGAGTGGGCGGCACCATGGTGCAACCTATGGGCCTGTCCCACGTACGTGATTTGGGGAGTTTTGTAGAGCAGAGAGATCCAGGCATGCAGGTGCATGGTTCCCTGAAAATGGCGTCCAGGTAGATAGGGTGGTCAAGGAAGCTTTCAATACATCCGCCTTCATCAGTTAGAGTATTGAGTGTAGACATTGGGTTGTCATGTTACAATTGCAGAAGCAGTTGGTGAGACTACATTTGGAGTATTGCGTTCAGTTTTGGTCACTGCCATAGGAAAGATGTTGTTGAGCTTGCAAGGGTTCGGAGAAGATTTACAAAGATATTGCCTTGAAGGCCTGGGCTATAGGGAGAAATTGAGCAATCTAGAACTTTATTCCTTGGAGCGCAAGAGGATGATGAATGATCTAAAAAGAGCGTAGATGGGGCATCTTGGTCATGTTGGGCTGAAGGGCCTGTTTCCATGCTGTATGACTCCATGACTGGCTTGATACTAATTGTGGAATGAGAAACAGGGTTTGAGTGAGCCCACTGGGTATCAGCTGCCAAATCTGCTGTGAATCGACATCATTTAACATCTCGCCGTTGTTTGTGTGAGGATGGGACTTCCAAACACAAGGCGTGGCAGCTGCACATCTTCACCTTTGAACGATCTTCTCATCTTCCTGCTCTTCACTATTTCATCCACTTTCACCACATTTCTTTGTTCTCTTTAAATTAAGAAACGTCTTGCACTCTGTTTTGAATAAACTCAATGACCGAGATCCCTTCCCCTCCCCCTCCTCCCGTCTGCCAACTTTTGACATTTGCAGGGAATCAGTGATTTGCAGCACTGTAATAAAGGCAGAGAAGTAGCGAAGGATATAACGAGCCAGGATGCGTTTGCCAGAGGGGAAAACGCACCAGTCATTCACTGGACAGAAAGACAAGGGAACAGTGGGTAGACCACTAGTAGTTGTGCCAAGAACTTCAGCAAGTTGTATCTGAAGCTGTGGGAATCCATGCACTACCGAGACTCTCAGCAACTCCTCACAATCTACACTGGAACTGGCATAAATATTTACATGCAGATGTGTTGTGGCTGAATGGAGAACTGATTAGCAGTGAATTTACAACATAATCTGATCAGTGTCACGGATGGACTCTAGCTCATACTAATATGTAATTTATTCAATAACTTCTTCAACATTCCATGTATGTTTTACTGCCACTGCTTCTCGACACGATTGTGCCTGTTTAAACCATTGGCAAATGGAGTCATTGCTGCATACTTTCATTTTGATTTGTCACGTGGAACAGAAAATAGTCCCACGGGTGACCATCGACTCCCAGTTTTGCAAACTATCCTGCCAATGCTTACTCTTCTACACTTTCAAATTCTAGACAGTGTTCGTTTGAACCTGTAGCAATAAGGTTTTCACAAGGCTTAACAATGTTTGCATATAACCTGGAGTTAGTTTAGTTTGGTTTAATATTGTCATGCGTATAGTCAAAAGCTTAGACGGTTTTGAAAACGTAACATAACCTTAGAATAAAAGGACAAACCTTTAGAAAGGAAATACGGAGGAATTTCTTTCGTCAGAGGTGAATCTGTGGAACTCATTGCCACAAATTGCTGTGGGGGCCAAGTCAATCAATATTTTTAATGTGGAGATTGGCAGATTCTTGATGAGCAAGTGTGTTAGGGGTTATGGGGAAGGGCAGGAGAATGGGGTTCAGAGGGAAAGATGGACCAGCCATGATTGAATGGCAGAGTAGACTTGATGGGCTGAATGGCCTAATTCTGCTCCAATAACTTACGAAAATATGAACGTTAAGTAGAATCTTAGTCCAATAATATAATTTGTTTTGTTCTTTAAATTAAGAAACGTCTTGCACTCTGTTTTGAATAAACTCAATGACTCAATGTGTATCAAGGGAATTGTAACCTTATTGTGTTTGATTTGTTTCTTTGTTTAACTCTGCAGTGAATCAAGAAGAAGGAATGATGCTGATTGATGCATCTTGAAGAGCATCTCCCAGCTTGATCCCATGATCCACACCTGCCTTATCATCGACATGTCCACACTTACACTTACATATTTCCCCTTCGGCTGCTTCCTGTAGAGAACTCCATTCATTATAATCTTCAGGCGGCTTTCAATTGTGAAAGTAAACTGAATCCAAATTGAAATTATAATATTGCCTTGTTTTTCAGAATTGTAACTTCAGCTGCAGAAATTAAGCATGAAAGTATGAACATTAACGTGAAAGTACGGTTAGTATGGTTAACAACGACTAAACATGTATTAGGATTGTGTGAGCAAAGTGTGGTCTGGAAGGGTGTTGTGGGATTAACACTGTAGGTGTTCTGTTACCCAATCTGTACATCACAGGAAAGGAGCTCAGTTAGACAATGTTATGTGAATGAAAACGTAATGGTGGTGTGTGCACAAAACAACAGTCAAACTGTAAGCATTTTTACTGACTAGGATAAGAATGATTTTCATTTTGTGTTGGAGAATCTGTACAATATAAATGTAATTGTTCACCAACTTTTCCAAGCTGAAGTTCATGTTGATTGCAGTTTTTGGCACACTTTCTATTTTCACAGGCTGCAAATTTACAATAACTTTATTGTATTTTCTACACGCAAGAAAAATGAGATGTGCAATGTTTCTTGTTTAATCTACCGATTCAATGAAGTGAAGAAAAATCACAAACAGTTATTGTACTTGAGTTTTATACCTTGGTAACACATACGTCGATAGAAAGGTCCCTAAAGGTGTAGCACTAAAACAAAGTAAGCATTATAGACTCATACAGTATGGAGACAGGTCCTTCGGCCCAACCTGCCCATGCCGACCAAGATGCCCCATCAAAGCTTGTCCCTTTTGCCCGAGTTTAGCCCATATCCCTCAGAAACGTTCCTATCTGTCCAAGTGTCTTTGAAATGCTGTTGTTGTACCTGCCTGAACTACCTCCTCTGGCAGCTATTTTCATATACACTACCTACCACCCTCAGAGTGAAAAAGTCGCGCCATAAGTTCCTGTTATATCTTGCCCTTTTCACCTTAAACCTATGTCCTCTGATTCTTGATTCCCCTCCATGTCGCATGGAAAATTCTGCTTCAAATTACTTGTCTCCATCATACATGAATGGTGCCATTTTGGGTTGGTCAAACTAGACTTTAATAAATGCACAGTTTTGGTCGTCCAGCTGCAGGAAAGGTGTTATTAAGCTGCAAACGGTGCAGGAAAGACTCACGAGGCTGCTACCAGGTCAGGAGGATTTGAGTTATGAGGAGAGGCTGAATAGGCTAGGTTTATTTCGGAGGCTGTCTTTTCGAGGTTTAAAAAATCATGAGGTAAATTGAATGGTCACAGTCTTTTCCTAGGGTAAAACGATTGGGCAAAGATTTAAAATGAGAGGGAAAGATTTAAAAAGGGGGTTGAGGGGCAGCATTTACACACTGATGGTGGTGAGTATGTGGAATGAGCTGCCACAGAAAGCTGTAGAGGTGGGTGGAATTACAATGTTTAAAGTTGATTTAGACAGGGCAGCACAGTAGTGCAGCGGTAGAGTTGCTGCCTTACTGCACCAGAGACCCGGGTTCCATCCTGACTACAGGTGCTGTCAGCACAGAGTTTGCAAGTTCCTCCATGTGACCGCGTGGGAAAGCTCAGGTTTCATTCCAAAGACGTGCATGTTTGTTGGTTAAATGGCTTCTGTAAATTGTTTCCTAGTGTGATGGATAGAACTGGTGCCGCTGGTCGGCGTGGACTCGGTGGGCCTAAAGGCTTGTTTCTGCGTTGTATCTCAAAACCAAACTAAACTAACAACATGAATATGAAGGATTAAGAAGGATATGGGCCAAATGCAGGCAATTTGTATTAGGTCAGATGGGTATTGGTTCGAATGGACGAGTTGGGTTGAACGACCTGTTTCTGCGCAGTGTGACAGAGGTGAGGAAATAGTGTGACTGGAGAAATAAATAAAAGTACTGGAGCTGTATTTTAGCCATTGCAGCTCCTCACAAAAATGGCCCTTGTAAAAACCTTCAGTAAAATAGCTGAACCTTGAATAGTGCGGCAAGGCAGACTCGGAAAGAAGGGCGTGGGTCCTTGATAGTTGCGCTTGCGCTATGGGTTTTGAAATTGGTTATGGCGCTGATTATGAAGCGGGTTCCTTTCAGATTGTAGAACTATAATCAACATAAACACATGGTCAAACAGAAGGGATACAATTTCAAGTCCATTGCTGGTAATGGCTGAGTTGACATGCTTGAGATTTCCGTTGTGAAGAAATTACGAGAAATATGTATGATGTCAGTCAGCATTTAGATGGAAAAAAGGGTCAACATTCCAGCCTGAGAGCTGAGAGAGACCATAGTTGTCCCACCTTCCGCCCTGATCACGTGTGGCTGCTCAAGAACGTTTTACCTGCTGGGCTTCCAACTTGCTTCTTTGTCCGTTCACCAGCGACCATCCTGCCTGAAAGTAAAGGCTTTTGTTGAATCCTGATTTTTGACATCCTATATTTGACCTCCAACCGACTGTCTTTTCCCAACAATCCATAGTTTCTTCTGTGGTTCATTAGCCACTATCTATCCTTTTTCCAGCTTTTTAATTTTTCTTCCTTTGTTCAGAGATTCAATCACACTGCACCCGGATCAAGAGTCATAAGATCATAAGGTCATAAATGATAGAAGCAGAATTGGGCTATTCGGCCCATCGTCTAGTCTGCTATTCAATCATGGCTGATATATTTATCCATCCTAACCCCATTCTCCTGCCGTCTCCTCATCCCCATAAGAGTCTCATTTCCCAATAAGGTGCTAATTTTGTTTTCCTGAAAGACATGGCTGTTACAATATTCTACAAGTGATCCCAGATTTTTATTTATTAAAAAAAATTCTGCTCTTAAATTGCACAGATGCTGAAGTGAGCCCTGGAAAATTGGCAAGATTTGTATCCAGATAATTGTCCAGGCCTCTGAATGAGAATCAAATCAACTTAAGGTGCTGGAAATCGAAAACAGAAAGTGTAGAAACATTCAGCTGGGAAAGAGAGAGAGTTAACGTTTCGTTGAAGTCTCATCATCATCAGAGCTAATATTGCTATTCTGGTGAAAGGCCTTTGACCTGAAACATTGACTCTTCCTCTCCCTGATGCTGATGCTGTCTGACCTGCTGAGTGTTTCCAGCATTGTGTGCGGCTATCACTGAATGTTGCTCCAGGAACCTCACTGTGGCTGCCTTCTGTCCCATCACATGTTTAACATCTGCCCAGAGACAGGCACACTCTTCCCGAGTGTTAGGGGTCCAGACCCGAAAGGTGACTTATCGGTGTTCTCCAGAGACGCTGCCTGACCCACTGAGTTACTCCAGCAATTTGCATCTTTTGTAAACCAGCATCTGCAGTTCCTTGTGTCTACACTCATCTTTGTCACAAATGTTCAACACCACGTCTTTTGATCCTCTTCCTGCGCTATGCAACATCCTATTCATCAGACTGAAGTAGGGTCTTCACCCGAAACCTCACCTATTCCTTTGCTCCAGAGATGCTGCCTGACCCACTGAGTAACTGCAGAGAACATGAAAAAAAGGATTGGTAAATAAAAGTCATCAATGCTTCAGACAAAAAACTCATGATAAAAAACTCATCACAAAAAACTCATGATTCCTGGGATGTCAGGACTTTCATATGAGGAAAGATTGGATGGACTCGGTTTGTACTCGATGGAATTTAGAAGATTGAGGGGGGATCTTATAGAAACCTACAAAATTCTTAAGGGGTTGGACAAGCTAGATGCTGGAAGATTGTTCCTGATGTTGGGGGAGTCCAGAACAAG
Source organism: Raja brachyura (assembly GCA_963514005.1). The sequence continues at coordinate 3,178,995 of OY740807.1, read as the reverse complement.
GGGTCACAGTCTAAGGATAAGGGGGAATTCCTTTAGGACCGAAATGAGGAAAACATTCTTTACACAGAGAGTGGTGAGTCTCTGGAATTCTCTGCCACAGAAGGTAGTTGAGGCCAGTTCATTGGCTATATTTAAGAGGGCGTTAGATGTGGCACTTGTGGCTAAAGGGATCAGGGGGTATGGAGAGAAGGCAGGTACGGGATACTGAGTTGGATGATCAGCCATGATCACATTGAATGGCGGTGCAGGCTCGAAGGGCCGAATGGCCTACTCCTGCACCTATTTTCTATGTTTCTATGTTTCTATGATACTGGAAAGCATCGAGTCTGTTTAAGTCACAGCAAACAAAGCTATAAAATGACTATGGAATTTGGGAGTTGGCAAAAATGCTGGAGAAACTCAGCGGGTGAAGCAACTTCTATGGTATGCAGGAATAGGCGATGTGTCAAGTCGGGTCCAGACCCTTCTTCAGAATTTGGGAGGTCACGTTACAGTTGTATAAGACATTAGTGAGCCCAGATTTAGAATATTGTGTTCTGTTCTGGTCACCATGTTATAGGAAAGATGTTGTCAAGCTGGAAAGAGAGCAGAGAAGATTTACGAGGATGTTGCCGGGACTCGAAGGCCTGAGCTACAGCGAGAGGTTGGGCAGGCTGGGACTTTATTCCGTAGAGGGCAGGAGGATGAGGGGTGATCTAATGGAGGTGTATAAAATCACGAGATTAATACACCAGGCACATCTTGCCCAGAGTTGGGGAATCGAGAACCAGGGGACATAGGTTTAAGGAGAGGGGAGAACATGTTGGGTATATGGAACGAGCTGCCGAAGGGGATAGTTGAGGCAGGTACTAACAAAACAATGAAGAAACATTTGGACAGATGCATGGATAGGATAGGTTTAGAGGATAATGGGACGAGTAGATGGGGCTTGTTGGTCAGTACGGGCAAATTGGGCCAAAGGGTCTTTCCATGCTGTATGACTGTCACAAAAATAGGTGATTTGTAGACAGTGAAGATGGTTATCAAGAATGAGAGCAGGATCTTGGTCAACTGGGTAAGTAGGCTGAGGAATGGCTCATGGAGACTAATGCAGATGAGTATGAAGTGGTGCATTTTGGGAAGTGAAAGCAGGTCGGGCATGATAATCACAGTGAACTGTAAGGTCCAGGGGATTGTTGTAGAGTAGAGATTGCAGGCAGGTAGGCTGGCGAAGATGGCACACAGGCTTTCAACAGTCAGGGAGTTGAGTATAAACATTGGAAAGTTATGTGATATTTCACACAAGACGTTGATGAAGCTGTACTCGGAGTATTGTGTTCAGTATTACGTCTCCCTGCTATGGGAAACATTAAGCTGGAAAGAATAGAGAGAGGATTTTTCGTGAGGATGTTGCCAGGACTTGAGATCATGAGGTTGGGCAGGCTGGAGCTGCATCCCATGGCGTGTCGGAAGCTGAGGGGTGATCTTATAGATGTGTATACAATTATGAGGGGAATAGATTTGCAGAGAGGTTTTTTTCTCCAGGGTAGAGGAATCAAAAACTCAAGGTCATAGGTTTAAGGTGAGTGGGGAAAGATTTAATAGGAATCTGAGGGGCAATATTTTCCCACATAGGGCAGTGGATTTATGGAACGAGCTGCCAGAGGAGGTAGTCATCAGTCTGAAGAAGGGTCTTGGCCCGAAACGTCACCCATTCCTTCTCTCCAGAGGTGCTGCTGTCCTGCTGAGTTACTCCAGCATTTAAACCAGCATCTGCAGTTCCTTCCTACACAGGTAGTTAGGGTGTAACAACATTTCAAAGACATTTGCAGAGAATGTGGATTGGAAAGATTTAAGAATCAAGAGGTTTTTATTGTCATAAGTACTGAAACATAATAAAAGTCCTACTTGCAGCAGCTGAACAGATATGTAAACATAGTACTCAGTAGATGTCATAATAAACAACAAAAATAAGTTCAATAATAACTTAAAAAAACAATGAAAAAATAAAACTCTAAACAAAACTCATGCAATCAAGGCAGTTTGGAGTTTAGTTGGATTTCATGGTGTTCAATAGCTGAATAGTTGTTAGGAGGAAGCTGTTTCTGAACCTAGACATTACATTTTTCCAGCTCTTGTACCTTTTTCCTGAATGCAGGAGTGAAATGAGAGCGTGGCCAGGGTGGTGGTGGGTCTCTGGAACTCTCTGGTGGGTCTCTGGAACTCTCTGGTGGGTCTCTGGAACTCTCTGGTGGGTCTCTGGAACTCTCTGGTGGGTCTCTGGAACTCTCTGGTGGGTCTCTGGAACTCTCTGGTGGGTCTCTGGAACTCTCTGGTGGGTCTCTGGAACTCTCTGGTGGGTCTCTGGAACTCTCTGGTGGGTCTCTGGAATTCTCTGGTGGGTCTCTGGAACTCTCTGGTGGGTCTCTGGAACTCTCTGCCACAGAGGGTAGTTGAGGCCAGTTCATTGGCTATATTTAAGAGGGCGTTAGATGTGGCACTTGTGGCTAAAGGGATCAGGGGGTATGGAGAGAAGGCAGGTACGGGATACTGAGTAGGATGATCAGCCATGATCACATTGAATGGCGGTGCAGGCTCGAAGGGCCGAATGGCCTACTCCTGCACCTATTTTTCTATGTTTCTATGATGATGCGGGCTGCCTTTTTGATGCAGTGACTCCTGTAGATCCCTTGAGGTCAGTGGGGAGGATGGACTGGACAGTGTTCATCTTCTTGGCTCCTGCGCTGAATCAGGTCGTGCTGCAACCAGTCAACATGCTCTCTACTGTACACAGTGGAGGGTCAGGAGAGGAATATGGGCCAAACACAGGCAAATGGGAATGTCTCAGATGGAGCACCTTGTTCTGCATGGATGAGATGGGCCAATACAGCCAAGGACAAAGGGGTAAACAGGTGTGTGGGCAGTGTTGGCTGATCTGACAATCCCAGTGGGCTGACAGTTCCATTCTTCGAACGATAGACAGAAAGTGCTAGAGTAAGTCAGTGGGTCGGGCAGCATCTCTGGAGAAAAGGATGGGTTGACGTTTCGGGTCGGGCCCATTCTTCAGACTCAGCCTTTATTGAAAGTGTGGATTTGGCGTAGAATGAACTAGGGTCCATTACAAAATGTGTAGGAAGGAACTGCAGATGCTGGTTTACACCGAAGATAGACACAAAATGCTGGAGTAACTCAGCGGGGCAGGCGGCATTGTGGAGGGGTCCACTGCAGGTGTGGGTGAGTGAGGCCCGGAGCTACGGGAGGGTCAGAGCGAGGGCTTGCTGGCGCTGGTGCTGCCGCACGGTGTGAGAACTGCTGTGAGACGAGGTGGATAGACTCGCTGCCTGTAATCCGGGTTGGCTCCCAACTGGGAGGTTTGGAACCAGAGATGGAAGCCACGAGGCACAAGATTGAGGCACAAGCAAGCGCCGAGAAAACACATGTGGTAGCGAGCTCGGGTTAAAACATGGCAATAGATGCGGAGAGCAGCAGTGATCATAGTGGGCAAGCAGTGAGGGAGGGTGTTGCAGAGCGGCCGTCGGAGAGAGGAGGAGGACTGCAAAGTAGACATACCTTGAGGAGATTTCACAAAATGTGTAGGAAGGAACTGCAGATGCTGGTTTATTCAAAGATAGGCACAAAATGCTGGAGTAACTCAGCGGGTGTGGAGTATCTGGCAGCATCTGTGGAGCAAATGGATGGGTGACATTTTGGGTCGGGACCCTTGTTCGGTTCCACTGACCAGTAGACTGGCCATATCTTGTGCTCCTTCACTTTGCTGCTGCTGCTGCTGAGGAGCATCAGTGCTTTTGTCAGTTCCCTGCCTTGTAGACTGACCGTTACACCTTGAGTTTGCAAACACTGACAGATCACACAGATGGATTCCTTCTCCGAGTTCAGTCCCGATTAACACTCAATAACACACCTGCTGATGTGATGACGTAATTCTGATACTTACAAAAGCAGCCTCATTTTTTTAAATTTGTGGTCTGGCCTGGATTTACTGTGCCTTCCTGCACGGAGTGTGTGGGGAGACCGTTGCAGGAAGGGCACAGTGGCGAGCCAGTGCCACTACATGCCACACTGGCCAAGTATGGCAGGACCCGGTTTATTTTAGTTTTAGAAATGCAGCATGGAAACAGGCCCTTCTACCCACCGAATCCGTGCTGACCAGCGACACGCAGACAATAGCAATAATCTACACTTGGGACAATTGACAATCTTTACAGAAGCCAATTAACCCACAAACCATTACGTCTTTGGAATGTGAGAGGAAACGGGCTCCCGGAGAAAATCCTTGCAGGTCACGGGGAGAACGTACAAACTCCATACAGACAGCACCCATTGTCAGGATCGAACCCAGATATCTGGCGCTGTAAGGCAGCAACTCTACCACTGCGCCACTGTGATCCACGAGGGTTGTCCAACGACTGGTTTCATGGGGTCACCGATCCTGCTGTGATCCTGTGATCTCTGGCGAAGGAAGGGCTTGATCTCCCAGTACTAACCAGTCACCTGGTGGTAACTGGATGGACATGCGTTCCAGCACCTCACCCCTGGGCACCCCTCTCACTCTATCCTCGGCAGGGTGACCGCACATGTCTCACTGTCAGATTGCTGTCACACTTGCCGATCCTTCCATTCCTGCACCCCCATATTTGTTCATCAGGGCACTGCATTTCCCAAGCTTCTCTACAGTAACCCAACTGCTGGACGAGCTCAGTGGCTGTGCCTCTGGACGTTACCTGCTGCGTATTCCCACTGTTTTTTGTTGTTACCTTGTCCACCTGTGTATAGAACCACCAGAGAGATAGTTTGGGTAAATGCTCAGTCTTTTATCCAGAGTGGGGGAATCAGGAACCAGTGGACATTGGTTTAAGATGAGGGGGGGAAAGATTTAATAGGAATTTGAGGGACAACATTTTTTACACAAAGGTATATGGCACAAGCTGCCGTAGGAGGTAGTTGAGGCAGGAACTATCACAACGTTTAAGAAACATTTGGACAGGATAGGTCAAGAGGAATGTGGGCCAAGCGCAGGCATGTGGAACCAGTGTAGATGACGAAGGGTCTCCACCCAAAATGTCACCTATTCCTTTTCTCCAGAGATGCTGTCTGACCCGCTGAATGACTCCAGCATTTTGTGTCTATTTAAGATGGGGCATGTTGGTCGGTGTGGGCAAGTTGGGCCGCAGGGCCTGTTTCCACGCTGGATGACTATGATTATCAATGCAAGGCATCCAAACCCCAGTCTACTTTTGCAGCTGCCTCCTCCTGCCCATTGTACAGTAACTGGGCATATGCCCGCTCCCAGCAGTGCCCACAAACCTACTCCAAACCCTCGATCTCTACCCTGGCTCATTTCTGCCTGGTATGTACTTACTGAACAGTGGTCATTTCTTTTTTCTTTGCTATTTGAATGTATATTTTTTCCCACTTTTACCTCCTTGTACTGTTTTCGTTTTGCTCCTGGATTCTTTTCTCCTCTAGATGCTGACTGGCAGGCAGTTATATTGTTGAGAGAGTTTGGATGTTTATTTCATATTTCTGGTGTGATATTTGCTAACAGTCTGTTCACTGGTCTTCCCCTGCAGCTCGCTGTGCGGAGTTGCAGATACAGCTGACCGAGGTGGTGAAGACCACAGCAGGACAGAAGGAGCTCATCATCAAACTGGAGCAGGACCTCAGCACCATCCAGTCAATGTCCTCCCTTCAGCGCCCTGATGCTGAGGTACAAACTCTCCACCATTTGTGCACAGTCTTCAGAAATCTACATTCAACAATTTCTGCCACGGGCATTCCAGCTCGCAACCGTTCAAAACAATCGTCTGTCTATCAAAGCTGTTCTCACATTCTCTTTCTGTTTCCTTCTGCCTCTAAATCTCTCTCTCTCTCTCTCTCTCTCTCTCTCTCTCTCTCACTCCCTTCCTCACTCCCTCTCCCCCTCCCTCTCTCCCCCTCCCCTTATCCCCTTTCCCTCTCTTCTCCTCCTCCTCTCCCTCTCTTTCCCTCTCTGCCTCTCTCTCTATTTGCCTCTCTCTCTGCCCATCTGCCTCGTTCACTCTCTGTCTGTCTCATCTCTGCCTCTCCCTCTCCTTTCCCTCCCCACTTTCTTTGCATCCCCTCAGACTTTTTCCTGTCTCGGTCCTTCTCTCCTTCTCTCTGTATTTTTACAGCAGACGTTGATTGGGTTCTTCATTAGTGCGGGTGTCAGAGGATACGGGGAGAAGGCAGGAGAATGGGCTTGAGAGGCAAAGATAGATCAGCCATGATAGCCTCGATAGGCTGAATGGCCTAATTTTGCTCCTATGACTGATGAACATCTGCAGGGCAACTACAATTTGGGGCTAATGTCTAGCGTGGAGCTGTGGGTTGTTGGTGATGGTCCAGGGTCTGAATGTGCAGTGTCTCGGCAATGGTCTGTAGGAGGTCACTGCACATTATGGATATCCTTAATTATTTTTCATATATCCTTAAGATATCCTTATATCAGTTAATTCTTTTCCATGAATTATATGATTTAATGTTTAAAAGTTTCAACATAACTAAAAGTTGCATTTATCTCACACATGTAGAAATTGTCGGATACTTCTAGAGAGGGAAAGATTGAAAGTACATAGATATGTATAACATCTTGCTCAGTTCCTGGTCATGCAGACAGTGTGTGTTTAAGGAAGGGGAAATGCCCTATGAACGCTGATAAGCTGGCACGGACCATGTAAACAGTTTGTAAAGTTTCTCTAGGTGTGCGAAGATAAAATAATTAATGTAGACACATATTAACACCTGAGAGACTGAAATGGGGGATTTGTAACACGGAACAGGCAGAGTGGAGCAGAGGTAGATTTGCTGCCTCACAGCGCCAGAGACCCGGGTTCAATCCTGACTACGGGTGCTGCCTGTACGGATTTTCTCTGGGATCTCCGGTTTCCTCACACATTCCAAAGACGTACAGGTTTGTAGGCTAACTGGCTTGGTGTAATTGTAAATTGTCCCTAGTGTGTGTAGGATAGTGGGTTCCGGTTATGGGGTTCGTTGGTCAGCATGAACTCGGTGGGCCGAAGGGCCTGTTTCTGCGCTCTGTCATTAAACTAAACTTGCCAGAGCCCAGTAGTCTGCATCCCCAAGTACTTAGGGAAGAGTCTCAGGAAATAGTGGCAGTCATTTTTCCAAAGTGCTTTTGACTCTGGATCAGTTTCCACAGATTGGAGGATAGTTTGTGTAACCATGATTTAGAAAAGGAGAGAAAACATGGAATTACAGACCAGTTACCCTGACATCAGCAGCAGGGACAATACTGAAATATTATTAAACACGTATTAACAAAGCTTTTGGGAACCAGGAATAGAATCAGGTTGAGAGCGTCGTGTGTCAACCCTGTGTGAGGTGAACATGTGAGAAGGCCGTGTTCACCACCTCTAGCAGTCACACAGCACACAAACAGGTCCCGTGACCCACCACATCAGTGTCCACCATCAATACTCATCTATCATATTCCTCATTTAGTTTAGTTTATTGTCACATCTACCAAGATAAAGTGAAAAGCTTTTTGTTGCGTGCTATCCAATCAGCGACAAGTCTATACATGATTACAATCAAGCCGTCCGCAGTGTACATGCAAGACAAAGGGAATAACGTTGAGTGCAAAATAAAGTCCAGTAAAGACCGATTAAAGATAGTCCGAGGGTCTCCAATGAGGTGGATAGTAGCTCAGGACTGTTCTCTAGTTGTTCGTAGAATGGTTCAGTTGCCTGATAACAGCTGGGAAGAAACTGTTCCCAACCTGGAGCTATGCGTTTTCACACTTCTGTACCTCTTGCCTTATGGAAGAGGGGAGAAGAGGGAGTGACCGGGATGTGACTCGTCCTTGATTTTGCTGCTGGCCTTGCCGAGGCAGCGTGAAGTGTAGATGGAGTCAATGGAAAGGAGGTTGGTTTGTGTGTGTGATGGTCTGTGCTCTGTCAGCAATTTCTCGCGGTCTTGGACGGAGCTCTTCCCGAACCATGATGTGATTCATCTCAATAAAATACTTTCTAGGGCGCATCTGTAGAAATTGGTGAGAGTTGTCGGGGACATTGCGAACTTCCTAAACCTTCTAAGGAAGAAGAGGCGTAGGTGTGCTTTCTTGGTCGTTGCTTTGATATGGGTGGTCCTATCCACCAGTTCTTAAGTCAGAGTGCTATGTAGCATGAAACAGGTCCTTTTGTCCAGCTCTTCCATGCCTTCCAAGATGTTTCCCTGAGTTTGTCCCATTTTGCTTGTGTTTGGCACATTTCCCACCAAATCTTTCCTATCCATGTACCTGTCCAAATATCTTTCAGAAGTTGGAATTGTATCTGCCTCTACCACTTCCTGTTCTATCCCCACTGTCCATGTGAAAAGCTTGTCCTTCAGGTCCCTTTTAAATCTTTCCCCTCTCACCTTAAATTCATGCCCTTCTGTTTTAGACTCCCTTGCCCTGGGAACAACAGTGTGACCATTCACGTTATCCATGCCCCTGATTTTACATATCTCGTCCCTAGCCCCCATGTTGCAGAGGAAAAAACCCGGCGTATCCAGCCTCTCCCATCTACTTCGTTGGAGACCCACAAACTATCCTTAATCGGACTTTACTGGACTTTATCTTGCACTAAACCTTATTCCCTTTATCATGTATCTGCACAGTGGACAGCTTGGTTGTAATCATGTATAGTCTTTTCATTGACTGGATAGCACACAACAAAAAGCTTTTCACCGTACATCTAACAATAAACTAAACTAAAACTTCCCTCTAATCCTGATATAATCATTGTGAATCTTTTCTGCACCCTATAGAACTGAATGAGATCTTTCCTAACGCTAGATAACCAGAACTGCTCTCAATACTGCAGGCGGGGTCGCACCAACATCTTGTTCATTTGCAATAATGTGCCCCACCTTATACTCACCGATCCATGCGGCACACCACTGGTCACAGGCCTCCAATCGCCACTACCACCCTCTGACTCCCACCATTAAGACAATATTGCTTCTCATTGTCTAGTTCACTGGATCCCATGAGATTGAACCTGTAGACCAGCCTACCACACGGGTCCTTATCAAAAGCCTTGCTAAAGTCCATGTCCACTGCCCAGTTCTCATGAATGCTCTTGCTAACTTATTTATTAAAAACTCCATTAAATTCATGAGGTGTGATTTCCCATGCACAAAGCAACGTTGACAAGTCCAAATCAGTCCTTGCCTTTTCAGGTGCAGTTGTGTCCTTTCTCTCAGAATCCGCTCCATTCACTTTCCAATTTCTACTGGCCTCCTTGGCCTTTGTGATTCACGTTGTTTAGTTTAGTGTAGAGATTCAGGGCGGAAACAGACCCGCAGAGTCCACGCCACCAGCGATACCCGCACTCTAACACTATCCTGCACCCTAGGGACAATTTACAATTTTACCAAAGCCAATTACATCTTTGGAGTGTGGGAAGAAACCGGAACACTCGGAAAAATCCCTTGTGATCACGAGGTGAACATACAAACTCCGTACAGACAGCACCCGTAGTCAGGATCGTACCCGGGTCTCTGGCGCTGCGACACCATTCTGCCCTAATCATGCCTCCACTAAGCACCCAGGCAGTGTCTTCCAGATTGCAACCACCCTCTGGTGAAAAAAGACCTTCATTGGATACCATCTGAAACAGCTATCCTATGGTTATGGTCACCTCCGCTGCGGGCAACGTCTCCTCCTATCTGTCCTATCTTTCAGAGTTCCTCTGCAGAGTACCAACGTTTCTCTGTATCTTACTACCTAGCACTCAAAAATTCATGGTGCATGGTCTACCATTATTTTACATTAGATTTCAGAGATACGGTGCCCTTTAGCCCACCGAGTCCGTGCCGACCAGCGACCCACAACCAGCCTACACATTAGGGGCAAGTTACAATTTTAACAAAGCCAATAAAACTACAAACCTGTATGTCTTTGGAATGTGGGAGGAAACCGGAGCACCCGGAGAAAACCCACATGGTCACAGGGAGAATGTACAAACTCCGTTCAGACAGCACACGTAATCAGGATCGATCCCAGTTCTGTGGCATTGTAAGGCAGTAACTCTACCGGTGCCCCACCTTGCCGCCCACACCCAGAGTGTATCACCTCGCAGTTATAAGAATTAAGTTCCTAAACCCAGTGTCCACACGATCAACAATTTTGATTTGCCACAATGATATTTGCATCATCTGGGTTATATTGCCAGGAGACATTACAGAAACTTGATTTGTATTAATTAGGAACTAATTAAAGTTTTAAAAATAAGAAGGGAAGGAATGTAGTTGACGGAGAAATTATCTTCAGTAGATGGGGCCTGGATAAGAGCTCATGGTTCAGAAAAGATCCCCTTCAGGAGTAGTTTAAGAAGGAACTGCAGATGCTGGAAAATCGAAGGTAGACAAAAATGCTGGAGAAACTCAGCGGGTGAGGTAGCATCTATGGAGCGAAGGAAATAGGCAACGTTTCGGGTCGAGACCCTTCTTCAGACTGATGTGAGGGTGGGGGGGGGAAGATTAAAGGAAGAAGCGGAGACAGTGGGAAGGGGAGGAGAAAGCAGGGACTACCTAAAATTGGAGAAGTCAATGTTCAAAACCGCTGGGGTGTAAACTGCCCAAGCAAAATATGAGGTGCTGTTCCTTCAATTTCCGGTGGTCCTCACTCTGGCCATGGAGGAGGCCCAGGACAGAAAGGTCGGATTCGGAATGGGAGGGGGAGTTGAAGTGCTGAGCCACCGACCGGGAGATCACGTTGGTTATTGCGAACTGAGCGGAGGTGTTGGGCGAAGCGATCGCCAAGCCTACACTTGGTCTCACCGATGTAGAGCAGCTGACACCTAGAGCAGCGGTTGCAATAGATGAAGTTGGAGGAGATGCAGGTGAACCTCTGCCACACCTGGAAAGACTGCTTGGGTCCTTGAGTGGAGTCATGGGGGGAGGTAAAGTGACAAGTGTAAGGGGAGGGGGTGGTGTAGGTGGGAAGGGACAAATTGATCAGGGAGTTACGGAGGGAGCGGTCTCTGCGGAAAGTAGACAGGGGAGGAGATGGGAAGATGTGGCCGGTGGTGGGGTCGACTCGGAGGAGCAGCACCTCATATTTTGCTTGGGCAGTTTACACTCCAGCGGCATGAACATTGACTTCTCCAATTTCAGGTAGTCCCTGCTTTCTCCTCCCAGCTCTCCCTCAGCCCACTGTCCTCTTCCCGCCCCCCCCACCCTCACATCAGTCTGAAAAAGGGTCTCAACCCGAAATGTTGCTTATTTCCTTCCCTCCATAGATGCTGCCTCACCTTCAGGAGTAGAATGGGAACATACTCCAAAACGTTAGAACTACCACATGGGAACTTGTCAAGTTTAGTGGAGACGCAAACAAAAGCTGACCATAACAGCTTGTGTTAGATATGTGAAGAGAAAACTGCGAGTGATGCCACCTGTAAGCCCCGTCAGTTAGAAATGGGCACATTTATAATGGGGAACAAATTAATGGCAAACCAATTAAATACATTTTTAACAAAGATACGGATAACCTTCTGGGAATGTTGTGGAACACAGGATAGAAGGAGAGAAGGAATTAAATAAAATCATTACAGGGAAATGGCAGAAGTGAAATTGAAGAGATTAAAGACCAAAAAATCCCCAGATCCTGATAGTTTACATTGCACAATAGACAATAGGTACAGGAGGAGGCCATTCGGCCTTTCGAGCGGCACCGCCATTCAATGTGATCGTGGCTGATCATCCACAATCAGTTCCTGCCTTCTCCCCATATGCCTATCTTTAAGAGTTATATCTAACTCTCCCTTGAAAGCATCCAGAGAATCCACCTCCACTGCCTTCCTGGTCAGAGAATTCCACAGATTCCCAACTCTTTGCGTGAATATGTTTTTCCTCATCTCCATTCTAAATGGCCTACCTCTTATTCTTAAAGTGGCCCCTGGTTCTGGACTTCCCCAACATTGGGAACATGTTTCCTGCCTCCAGCGTGTCCAATCCCTCAATAATCTTCTATGTTTCAATTATCCCTCTCATCCTTCTAAATTCCAATGTATACAAGCCCAGTCGCTCCATTCTTCCAACATATGACAGTCCCGCCGTCCCGGGAATTAACCTCGTGAACCTATGCTGCACTCCCTCAATAGCAAGAATGTCCTTCCTCAAATTTGGAGACCAAAACTGCACACAATACTCCAGGTGTGGTCTCACCAGTGCCCTGTACAACTGCAGAACAACCTATTTGCTCCTATACTCAACTCCTCTTGTTATAAAGGCCAACATGCCATTAGCTTTCTTCCCTGCCTGCTGTACCTGCATGCATATTTTCAGTGACTGGTGTACAAGGACCCCCAGATCTCGTTGTACTTCCCCTTTTCATAACTTGACACCATTCAGATAATAATCTGCCTTCCTGTTCTTGCCACCAAAGTGGATAACCTCACATTTATCAACATTAAACTGCATCTGCCGTGCATCTGCCCACTCACCCAACCTGTCCAAGTCACCCTGCATCCTCATAGCATCCTCCTCACAGTTCACACTGCCACCCAGCTTTGTGTCATCTGCAAATTTGCTAATGTTGCTTTTAATCCATTCATCTAAATCATTAATGTATATTGTAAATAGCTGCGGTCCCAGCACCGAGCCTTGCGGTACCCCACTAATCACTGCCTGCATTCTGAAAGGGACCCATTAATCCCTACTCTTTATTTCCTGACTGCCAACCAATTTTCTATCCATGTCAGCACCCTACCCCCAATACCATGTGCTCTAATTTTGCCCACTAATCTCCTATGTGGGCCTTAACAAAGCCTTTCTGAATGTCCAAATACACTACATCCACTGGCTCTCCCTTGTCCATTTCCCTAGTTATATCCTCAAATAATTCCAGAAGATTAGTCAAGCATGATTTCCTCTTTGCAAATCCATGCTGACTCGGACCGATCCTGTTACTGCTATCCAAATGTGTGGATATTTCATATTTTATAATTGACTCCAGCATCTTCCCCACCACCTGATGGTCTGCATCCCAGGGTACTCAAGGAGGCATTGGTGATAATTTTCCAATGTTCTATAGATTCAGGATCAATTCCTGTGGATTGGAGGGTAGTTAATGATAGCCCACTTTTTAAGAAAGGAGGGAGAGAGAAAACAGGGAATTGTAGAAAAAGCACCATTCAACTAGGGTACTGATGTGGATGAGGCAATGGTTGGTTGGCTGTCAGTAAACAAGATTCAGAATATGTGTCTTTTTCCAGCTGGTGAATTTGCAAGTGGTCAAAAGGTTCATAGAAACATAGAAATATAGAAATTAGGTGCAGGAGTAGGCCATTCGGCCCTTCGAGCCTGCACCGCCATTCAATATGATCATCTGCAAGTTATATCGGTAGTAAGGAAGGCAAATTGTACGAGTTTAGTTTAGAGATACAGCGCGGAAACTGGCCCTTCGGCCCGCCGGGTCCACGCTGACCAGCGATTCACGTTTATTAACACTATCCTACACCCACTAGGGACAACTTTTACATTTACGAGGCCAATTAACTTACAAACCTGACCGCCTCTAGAGTGCGGGAGGAAACCGGAGATCTCGGAGAAAACCCACGCAGGTCACGGGGAGAATGTACAAACTCCGTACAGACAGCACCTGTATTCAGGATGGAACCCGGGTCTCTGGCGCTGCATTCGCTGTAAGGCAGCGACTCTACCGCTGGGTTCACTGGTCCTTCACTGGTCAGCACGCACTCGGTGGGCTGAAGGACCTGTTACCGCATTGGTTAGCTGGCTTTTTGTTGTCAGCCTCAGGAAGCCTCAAGCTATGGCAGCAGCCTGACCCAAGTCTGGACCCGGTGAAGTGAGGTGCACTGTGGAGACGCTCACTGTCCTGTGTGTCCAGTGAAACCCCTCGCTGCTGGTCAGTGGCTCACAGCAGGTGAGGTCAGTTAGATAGACACATGGGAATAGAGGGATATGGATCATGTACTGGCGTGGCTGATGAGATCAGTTTAACTTGGCATCATGTTGGGCACTCACATTGTGGGCTGAAGGGCCTGTTCCTGTTTTGTGTTCTTGACAGGACAGGGACAGAGAGGATGTTTCACACATGGGTGAATCTAGCACAGGAGAATGTTGTTTCAAATTAAATCCTAATTTCCAGTGGAGATGAAGGGGACTTACTCTCAGCAGAAACAAGTCTTTGGGATTCTCTACTGCAGTTGATGAGACCGGATCTTTTGAAATGCTTCAATACTGAGTGTGACATTTATCAATTGAGAGGGTGTTCATTGGGAACAGATCGGAAAGGGAAGCTGAGGCCAAGATCAGAGCGGCCAAGATCTTGTTGAAGGGTGGAGTAGGCTCGAAACCAGATGGCTGACTTCCTCGTTATCTTTCCCATGTTCTCTTTGGAGTAAATTTAGTAAAGATCTGCAAAGGAATGAAGTTTAGTTTAGTATAGAAACTAATTAGTTTCTTAAGAAACTTAAATTAGTTTAGTTTAGAAACTGGAATCGTGCCGGAGGATTGGCGTACTGCGCATGTTGTTCCATTGTTTAAAAAGGGTTCAAAGAATAAACCTAGCAATTATAGACCTGTTAGTTTGACGTCAGTGGTGGGCAAATTAATGGAAAGGATACTTAGAGATAATATATATAAGCATCTGGATAAACAGGGTCTGATCAAGAACAGTCAACATGGATTTGTGCCTGGAAGGTCACGTTTGACAAACCTTCTTGAATTTTTTGAAGAGGTTACTAGGGAAATTGATGAGGGTAAAGCAGTGGATGTTGTCTATACGGATTTCAGTAAGGCCTTTGACAAGGTTCCCCATGGAAGGTTGGTTAAGAAGGTTCAATCTTTGGGTGTTAATGGCGGAGTAGCAAGATGGATTCAACAGTGGCTGAATGGGAGATGCCAGAGAGTAATGGTGGATGGCTGTTTGGCAGGGTGGAAGCCGGTGACCAGTTGGTTGCCTCAGGGATCTGTGTTGGGTCCACTGTTGTTTGTCATGTACATCAATGATCTAGATGATGGGGTGGAAAATTGGCTAAGTAAGTATGCAGATGATACTAAGATATGTGGTGCTGTGGATAATGAAGTAGATTTTCAAAGTCTACAGAGAGATTTGGGACATTTGGAAGAGTGGGCTGAAAGATGGCAGATGGAGTTTAATGCTGATAAGTGTGAGGTGCTATATCTTGGCAGGACAAATCAAAATAGGACGTACATGGTAAATGGTAGGGAATTGAGGAATGCTGTGGATCAGAGGAACTGTGCATAGTTCCCTGAAGGTGGAATCGCATGTAGATAGGGTGGTAAAGAAAGCTTTTGGTGTGCTGGCCTTTATAAATCAGAGCATTGAATATCGGAGTAAGGAAGTAATGTTAAAATTGTACAAGGCATTGGTGAGACCAATTCTGGAGTATGGTGTACAATTTTGGTCGCCTAATTATAGGAAGGATGTCAACAAAATAGAGAGAGTACAGAGGAGATTTACTAGAATGTTGCCTGGGTTCCAGCAACTAAGTTACAGAGAAAGGTTGAACAAGTTAGGTCTTTATTCTTTGGAGCGCAGAAGGTTAAGGGGGGACCTGATTGAGGTCTTTAAAATGATGAAAGGGATAGACAGAGTTGACGTGGATAAGCTTTTCCCATTGAGGGTAGGGAAGATTCAAACAAGAGGGCATGACATGAGAATTAAGGGACAGAAGTTTAGGGGTAATATGAGGGGGAACTTCTTTACTCAGAGAGTGGTGGCTGTGTGGAATGATCTTCCAGCAGAAGTGGTGGAGTCAGGATTGATTTTAACATTTAAAAGTAAAGTGGATAGGTATGTGGACGGGAAGGGAATGGAGGGGTATGGTCTGAGTGCAGGTAGATGGGACTAGGGGAAAATAAATGGTCGGCACGGACTGGAAGGGCCGATGGGCCTGTTTCCGTGCTGTAATTGTTATATGGTTATATGGTTATAGAGATACAGCGCGGAAACAGGCCCATCGGCCCAACAAGTCCGCGCCGACCAGCGATCCCTGTGCACTAACACTACCCTACACACACTAGGGACAATATACAATTTTTACCAAAGCCAATTAACCTACAAACAACTACCTCTTTGGCGTGTAGAAGGAATCGGGAGCACCCGGAGAAAACCCAGGCAGGTCACGGGAAGATCATGCAAACTCCATCCAGACAGCACCCGTAGTTCGGATTGAACCGGGTCTCTGGCGCTGTGAGGCAGCAACTCTACTGCTGCGCCACCGTGCCGCAACGATGTTTTGCATAAAGTGGATATGATTAACAGAATAAACAGTTTTCTTTTCACATATAGTTTAGCTAGAATATGTTGTCCAAAATTGTGGTGCAAGCAGATGGCCATTTTTTTTTAAACAGCAATAACTGAAGGTCAATATCTAATCAGGGCCAGGGGAGTGGCAGAGGCAGGAGTGGTGGACCTCTGGTGCTTTATCTATTCACAATGTTCAGAGGTAGAAATTGACTTCTTTAAAATGTTACTTTTTTAATGCCATTAAGCTGAATATGTTAAATACAGCAGGGGGTGCCAGAGAGAAACAAGTTCTGAAATGGCCAAACCTTCACCAGAAATCACAAAGGGATATGGAAACGTGAAAATGGACCCGAAAGTGGGAATATTTAGCAGGAAAGATGAAAATGAAACCTGTTATCTGACTGATGTTCAGCAAACATGAAACGCTCGTGAATATTAACCCATTTTTCTGCTTGCGTTCTGATCAGCTTCATCCCCAGCCTCATTCCCATGCCCATTACCCAGATAGAGCAGCAACACTGACCAATTAACCCAACATTTTCTCCCTCCTTCCCTGCTCTCCCACAAAGCCTAGTGTCTCCGCCTCTTCCGTTTTCCCTCCCCCCTCCGACATCGGCCTGAAGAAGGGTCTCGACCCTAAACGTCGCCTATTCCTTCTCACCCGCTGAGTTACTCCAGCATTTTTTGTCTACCATTGATTTTTCCAGCATCTGCAGTTCTTTCTTAAACAACCCAACATTCAGTGTGTTTCCCAAATGTGGGAGGAAAGCAGTGTCGAAGGAAACTCGTGGTTGTGTGTTGATCCCACATGGCCCTAGAGGTCAGGTTTGGGCTCAGGTCAATGGAGCCATGAGCAGCAGCAGCACTACCAGATACAGCTCTGAACCACCAGTTAATTCAAGGCAAGCAGTTGATCTATGAAGGGCGGCACAATGGTGCAGTGGTAGAGTTGCTGCCTTACAGCACTGGAGACCCGGGTTCCACCCTGACTATGGGTGCTGTCTGCGCGGAGTTTGTACGTTCTCCCTGAGACTGCGTGGGTTTTCTCTGGGTGCTCCGGTTTCCTCCCACACTCCAAAGACATGGAGCTTTGTAGATTAATTGGCTTCTGTAATTAAAAAAATTGTTCCTGGTGCTTAGGATAGTGTTGGTATACGGGGAGATCACTAGTCGACTCGATGACCCAAAGGGCCTGTTTCTGCGCTGTGTGTCTAAAGTCTCTGATACAGAGAAATGTGAGGTGTTGTATTTTGAGAAGACTGACATGGCCAGGACCTACACAGTGAATGGTGGTGCTCTGGGCAGTGTTATAAAGCTGAG
Organism: Raja brachyura; assembly: GCA_963514005.1. Next base: position 3,161,411 of record OY740807.1, on the reverse strand, counting down.
GGATCGAGGAGCGGAGGGATAAAGTTCCTTAAAGGTGGACTCGCAGGTAGATAGCGTGGTCAAACAGGCTTTCAGCACATTGGCCATCATCAGTCACAGTATTGACTAGAAGTTGGGAGGTTGTGTTGCAGTTGTATAGAACGTTGGTGAGATTGCATTTGGAATATTTTGTTCAGTTCTGGGCACCATGTTACATGAAAGATGTTGTCAAGCTGGAAAGGGTACAGATAATATTTACGAGGATGTTGCCAGGACTCGAGGATCTGAGGAAGAAACAGTTAGACGGGTACATGGATAAGACAGGTTTCGAGTGCAGGTCAAATGCAGGCAGTTGGGTCTAGTGTGGATGGGACATGTTGGTCGGTATGGGCAAGTTGGGTCGAAGGGCCTGTTTCCATGCTGTACACTCTGATTATGACTCAAGGTGTATTTTCACCATATATTATTTTTTCTTTGTATAACAAAGTAAATAACTGGACTTTACCAGTGTCTTCCATTAATCCTAATTTATCATTGGCACCAGGGAGCAGATTTCAGCAACATGGAGAAGATCCCAGACCCCATCAAAGAAGCCACAGCTCTCTTCGGTAAGAACACAGCCCGGTGGTGTTAAACTTGTGGTGTCAAGATCAGTGTTTGCAGACTGTGCCACCATCCTCTGACACCTAGAACCAAACACACTGGCTCACTCACCCTGGATCCCATGTGATGTAATCCTCCAGAGCAGCCTACCATGCGGGAAGGACACAAGGTGCTGGAGTAACTGGGTCAGGGAGAATCCTGGAGTACACGTGCAGGCAGGAACTGCCGAATATTTGAAGAATGTTCTGACCCAAAACATCGCCTATTCCTTTTCTCCAGAGATGCTGCCTGACCCGCTGAGTTACTCCAGTAATCTTTGTTCCCTGGAGAATATGTTTGTGCAGACTTTACAGACTTCTGTAAATTGCCCCCTAGTGTGCACGATAGAACTAGTGTGCGGGGATTATTAGTGGGCTGAAGGGCCTGTTTCCACACTGTATTTCTAAACTAAACTGCGTGCTTCTGGGTGAGATATGTTCCAGCAGATAACCATATAACCATATAACAATTACAGCACGGAAACAGGCCATCTCGGACCTTCAAGTCCGTGCCGAACAACTTTTTTCCCTTAGTCCCACCTGCCTGCACTCATACCATAACCCTCCATACCCTTCTCATCCATATGCCTATCCAATTTATTTTTAAATGATACCAACGAACCTGCCGCCACCACTTCCACTGGAAGCTCATTCCACACCGCTACCACTCTCTGAGTGAAGAAGTTCCCCCTCATGTTACCCCTAAACTTCTGTCCCTTAATTCTAAAGTCATGTCCTCTTGTCACAGATATCTGTGATATGTCCAGGCTGTGGTAATGAAATCCATCTTTCTGTTGCAGCTTCTCCAAGCTCTGAGGTTCCACAGGGACAGATGGATTCCCTGCTCTCCATCATTTCAAGTCAGAGAGAAAGATTCCGAGCCAGGAACCAGGAGCTGGAATCGGTACGTACATGACAGAGCTTAGACAAGCCAGCGAGCAACGAAACCTTGTTCATGTGAAGCTCACAGATGAAACAGTATACGTGCGGTAATGATACATACACCAAAAGCACACGGCAGCAGAATGGTACAAGATAATATCAATCTGAATTAGTGAAAAAAATATTGAACTATAAAAAAGTTATAATTGAATGAGGTAGAGTAAGAATATGTGGCAGCACTTCAGGAAGAGAATACGAAGAGGTGATTGGTTCAGGATCTGTAGATAGGCACTGCAGATGCTGGTCCACTTGCACCTCCTCCAACCTTATCTACCGTAACCGCCACAGAGAGTAGTTGAGGCCAGTTCATTGGCTATATTTAAGAGGGAGTTAGATGTGGCCCTTGTGGCTAAAAGGATCATGGGGTATGGAGAGAAGGCAGGTACAGGATACTGAGTTGGATGATCAGCCATGATCATATTGAATGGCGGTGCAGGCTCGAAGGGCCGAATGGCCTACTCCTGCACCTATTTTCTATGTAACCGGTGTTCTCGGTATGGACTCCTTTAAATCGGCGACACCGTGCAGACTGGGCGATCATTGTGCTGTACACCTACGCTCTGTCTGCCTTTGCTGAGGCGGTTTCCCGGTTCCCAGACATTTTAACTGCCCTTCACATTCCCACACTGACCTTCCTGTCCTGGGCCTCCTCCGTTGTCAGAGTGAGGCCCAGCGCACATTGGAGGTACAGCATCTCATATTTCACTTGGGCAGCTTACAACCCAGCAGTATGAACTTTGATTTCTCTAATATCATGTAACTCTTGCGTCCCCTCCCCCACCCTAGTCAATTTATAGTTCCACTGCTCGCATCCCTGTATCTCTTCATTGCCGCCTCTTTCCCAGCCATTAATGGACCATTGTGGGCTCCACTCATTCTTGGTCATCTGTTGCCAGTCCCGTACTGTTCTGGCCTTTTCTTACCTCCAATTCCCTCCCCTGTACTTTCAGTCTGAAGAAAGGTTCTGACCCAGAACATCACCCACCCTTTTTCTGCAGAGATGCTGCCTGACCCACTGAGTTACTCCAGCACTTTGTGTCTGTGACTGGTTCAGGAATCTGATAGCTGTGGGGAAGAAGCTGTTCATATGTCTGGATGTTCAAGTTTTCAAGCTCCTGTACTTCTCCCAGAAGATATAATTGGGATAGACACAAAATGCTGGAGTAACTCAGCGGGACAGGCAGCATCTCTGGGATGATGTTTCGGGTCGAGACCCTTCTTCAGACTTATGTGAACATCGGGCCTCGATCTGCAACGTCATCCATTCCTTCTCCCCAGAGATGCTGCCTGGCCCGCTGAATTACAAGCATTTTGTGTCTACCTTCGGTTTAAACCAGCATCAGCAGTTCCTTCCTAGAGGTATAATTGAGAATAGGAATGGCCAGAGTGACAGGTATCCTGCCTTCTTGATGCAGGATATGTGGAGATGGACTGGATGGCAGGAAGTAATGAGCCTGCGATTGTCTGCACTGTATTCACCACTCTGTGGGTTCAGGCTGTCAAGAGCAGAGCTGTGGCAACACCAGGCTCAAGGTGCATCCAGCTGAATACTCGCTCTAGAGCTTCTGTAGGTGTTTCAGAGAATCCTTGTGAATGTACCAAGATGTTCATAGATGTGTAAGAAAGTAAATACGCTGATGGACGTTCTTGATCACCGCATCAGTGTGAAGGGACCAGGTTAGGTTGCCAGTGATATGGATGCCAGGCAGTCCATTCTTCCACAGCCTCATTGATTAGGAAAGAGTTGTGCTTGCCTAGGTCACAACCAGCTTGCTGACGTTGAGGGCTTCATTGTTGTGCTGACATCATTGTATAAGGTTCTCGATCTCATTCCTGTACATCGTCTCATTGTTGATGTAGATCTGAACAACTGCAATGGTATCATCGGTGACGGTAAAGATTGAACCGATGCACTTGGCCACACATTCATGGGTCTTCAGGCTGGCACAGCAGTAGAGTTGCTGTCGAACAGCTGCTTCAGAACTGTCTGCCACTTTATTTTTTTATTACAAGCTTGAATTGGCCAGATTTAAGACAGGAACTTTGCGCCTAGGTTTCATGTTTCTCTAACACTTTCTTTGTGAACCATAAAACCTAGGTTTAACAGTTTTGTCTTACACTGGTCTTGTAAGTTATGAATGTAGTTAATTAGTGTGGCCAACACTTGCTTTTCATTGATGAATAGTGTGTGTGTGTGTATCTGTACGTTTGGCCATTTGATGGTACCCTGCCTATCAGCTGACTGAGACGGCCATTTTGTCTCCCAGGACAACCGAATGATGCAGCAAACATTGCATGCACTGCAGAGCGAGTTGGACAACCTGCGGGCCGACAACATCAAACTGTATGAGAAAATCAAGTTCCTGCAGAGCTACCCTGGCAGAGTGAGTGCGCCCTTCCAAACAACCGTTATATAGTCAGAGACATAGAATCATACAGCATTGAAACAGGCCCTTCAACCCCAACTTGCCCATGTTGACCAACATGCCCCATCTACACTAGTCCCCTTACCCATGTGTGCCCCATATCCCTCAAAACCTATCCTATCCATGTACCTGTCCAAATGTCTCTTAAACATTATGATATTACCTGCCGTAACTATTTCCTCTAGCCGCTCGTTCTATGTAGCCACATCCTCTGTAAAAAAAGTTGCCCCTCAGGTTCCTCTGGTTCTTGATTTTCCTACTCCAGGTAAAAGACTCTGTGTGTCTACCCTATCTATTCCTCTCATGATCTTATACACCTCAATATGATCACCTTCCATGCTCCTACACTCCAAGGATAGTCCTAGCCAGCCCAGCCCTTCCTGATAGCTCAGGCCTTCGAGTCTTAGCAACATCCTCTTAAATCTTCCCTGTACCCATTCCAGCTTAGTGACATCTTTTATATAACAGGGTGACCAAAACTGAACACAATACTCCACATGTGGCCTCATCATCATCTTGGACAACTTTGAAGCAGATTATGGTCTAGCATGATTCAACATACAAACTCTCTACAGACAAGCACCCGTAGCCAGGATCCAAGCCGGGTCTCTGAAGTTGTGAAGCAATAGCTCTACCCCATTTGACATTCCCATTCAGGTGTAATAGATTCATTATCTATGCTTCTCATCATTTTTAACATTTAAAAAATGTTCGGCAACCTGCTGCGACTATGACGGGTGCCGGCCCTTTAGATTGAGCACCTTGGTCGACAGTGATACGTTGGGCCGAAGGGCCTGTTTCCGTGCTGTATGATTCTATGATGACATCTCATCCATTGCTTCATTTCATAACTAATCACGGTGGAATTGGTAGCCGTTAGATTACGGTCTGATTACAATATACTTTCAGGAATGCACAGTGGTGCAGCAGGTAGAACTGCTGCCTGTCAGATCTAGTGACCTGGGGTTAATGCTGCCCTCGGGTGCTGTCTGTGTGGAGTGTGCACGTTCTCCCTGTGACACATGGATATCCTCCGATGCTCCGGTTTCTTCCCACATCCCAAAGCCCTGCTGGCCATTGTTAAAATTGCCTGTGTGGATGAACGAGCGAGTCTAAGGATCTGGATGGAAATGTGGGAGAATTGCGGAAGCATTAGTGAGGAATTACATTGCTTTACGGCCCAGCATGGAGTGGAAAGGCTTCCTTCTGTGTCATTACATGGATCTATTATCAGAGGTTGCGGGAGTCCATGGATAAACGTGGTCTGATCATAGAATGTCTGCTCGGTTCATTAGAAATTCATAGAATATATAATGTCTAATTAATCTAGCAGAGGCCTGGGCACTGCCAAATATGGGGAGATGTCTACAGAAGCTTTCTGCGTAGATATGAAGGGCGTTCAGTGAGATGTGACTGAATAATGTGAGCTCAATCAACTGGAAGCTCCTAGAGGAAGGATTGATTGGGATCCTGGGTGGCACGGTGGTGCAGCGGTAGAGTTGCTGCCTTACGGCTCCAGAGACCCGGGTTCAATCCTGACTATGGGTGCTGTCTGTGCGGAGTTTGTACGTTCTCCCTGTGACCGCGTGGGTTTTCTCCGGTGGCTCCAGTTTCCTCCCACACTACAAAGACGTGCAGGTTGGTAGGACAATTGGCTTTGGTAAATTGTAAACTGTCCCGAGTGTGTAGGATGCTGCTAGTGTTCGGGGATGGCTGGGCGGCATGGACTCGGTGGGCGGAAGGGCCTGTTTCCACGCTGTATCTCTAAACTATGACAACAGGCTCAGGACAGCCCAGTGGGGGGCCCCCGTCCCATCCAATAACAGCAGCAGTGTAACCGGGACGAGCCGCATGTGTATGTTTCTGATGCTGGTGTTTGTGTCCACAGGGAGGCAGCAGTGACGACACAGAACTCCGCTACTCCTCCCAGTACGAGGAGCGCCTGGATCCATTTGCCTCTTTCAGCAGGAAGGTTGGACATCTTAAATAAAGTCCTGTTCAACATCAATTCTATCTTAGCTAATATGTATAAAGTTATCAGCTGTGTATAGTGAAGCACGGCTACCTTCCTACTCTTGATGCATTTTTAAAGTTTAGAAGATGTAACAGCATAAGAACTGCACTCAGGCCAACAATGTCAGTGCCAACTGCAATGCCAATGTAAGTTAGATAGAGCTCTTCGGGCTAACGGAATCAAAGGATATGGGGAGAAGGCAGGAACGGGGTACTGATTTTGGATGATCAGCCATGGTCGTATTGAATGGTGGTGCAGGATCGAAGGGCCGAATGGCCTACTCCTGCACCTATTTTCTATGTTTATGTTGCTAAATTAGTCAGCCTCTACCGAGTCCATATCCCGCCCCTGGCTTGTTGACGTGTTTAAATTCCTCTTTGACATCACTATCATGTCTGCTAAACCCACCTCCACTGGCAGCATGTTCCAGACACTTACCACCCTCACCTTCATCTAATACCCTTGTCTTGGACATTTCCATCCTGGGAAAATAACTACCTCTAACCAAAGATAGATAGCAGGTGCTGGAGTAACTCAGCAAGACAGGCAGCATCACTGGGGAAAATGAATGGGTGACGTTTTGGGTGGGCCCTTCTTCAGTTTACAGTCTGAAGTGTACGACCCACAATGTCACCCATTCTTTTTCTCCTTGGAAGGCACGTAGGATGAACGAATTGTAAGTGATAGTTTGGATAAGGATTCAGTCAAATGACTGAAAATATTTTTTTCTTGTGATTAGGTAAAAAATCAAGTTTCTTGTTTCTAAAACCTGTTTGATAAAACCTTCATATTAGATATTGAACATATAAAGTAAAAATACCAAGAATTAAGTTCAAATGTGCATTAACCAATAGCTTCAACGTTACTTCATCTTTTATATGCAAATTTATTCAATTATTCCCACTGCTGGATAGAGTTCAAACGATACCTTATTTAATCTCATGTTTGTAACTGTACAAAATAAATGTGGAACGTGGGGCAGATAATCTATATTGTGATGCCCTTTGCAAAAATAACTTCCTCCTCCATAGTTTCAGCTTGACTGATCCTGGCATTTCCCCACATTACTGCAACTGGAATTAAAAATATAAATGCAGATCACACAGAAACGCAGCAAATACATATCCGCTTCTAAATGCTCAGCTGACATCTACTTTCTTTAGTGTTTCTTTAGCAACTGAGTTAACAGTTATATAAGCTATCACCAGTTTCCTTTGGTTCAGTTATTGGTTACAGTTTGAATGATACATTATCATATTAACTAATCCGCTGGATTTTCGGCATCGCACGGTGTTGGGCAGTGACGTCATCACACAACGCCACGCCGGGCAGTGACATCCTCGCGCAACGCCAGGCGCTGGGTGTACACCGTCAAGACGCTGCGTACGCCCGCAATGCGCCTCGGGATCGACAGGCCGATGGCGTGCAAACTTTTCAGACAGTGCAGGATTTTCGGAGCCCCGCACAACTCCATACGCCTCCGCGCTTCTAAGTGGGACCGGCCCCACGCGGCTTACGATGCCCATACGCCTCAAGTGACCACGTTTGGTTGTGCCAGACGCATGCAATCGCACACAAGTGGGACAGGCCCTTTACTTGCAGACCACTCCAGCAGCACCTACCAAGGAGGAAACGGGCAACTGGTGCATAGGAATACAGTCTCTTTGTTTAGGAAGGCGAATAGAGAGAATCCAGGGGCTTGATGTCACCTTCACATCTGGATAGGATTTACTCCCATTTGGAAGTAGAAACATATAAAATTCTTGAAAATTCCTTAAAGGATTGGACAAGCTAGATGCAGGATAATTGTTCCCAATGTTGGGGGAGTCCAGAACCAGGGGTCACAGTTTAAGAATAAGGGCTAATTTAGGACGAGGAAAAACTTCCTCACCCAGAGAGTTGTGAATCTGTGGAATTCTCTGCCACAGAAGCAGTGGAGGCCAATTCACTGGATGTTTTCAACAGAGAGTTAGATATAGCTCTTGGGGGTAACGGAATCAGGGTTATGGGGAGAAAACAGTAACGGGGCACTGATTTAGGATGATCAGCCATGATCATATTGAATGGTGGTGCTGGCTCGATGGGCCGAATGGCCTACGCCACCTATTTTTCTATGTTTCTCTAGGGTTAATTATGGCCAGTAAGCGCGGCTTCTTACACGGGAACTCTTGTCTTACTAACTTGAACAAGGTTTTGAGGAGGTGACGAAGGTGATCGACCAGGGTAGGCGGCGGATGTTGTCTACATGGATTTTAGTACGCCGTTTAATAAAGTCCCCCATTGTAGGCTGATCCAGAAGATTAAAATGTACAGGTTTAACTGTGACGTTGTTTCAGAACTGGCTTACGGATAGAAGACAGAAGGTTGTGGTGGAAGAAACAATATTCAGGCTGAAGATTTATTGCCAGTGGAGCTGTGTTGGGACCTCTGTTGTTTGTGAAATATCTCAATGACTTTGTCAGAAACGTAGATGACTTGGATAGTAAGTTTTCAGCTTACACCAAGATTGCTGGGGTTGCTGACTGTGAGGAAGGCTGTCAAAGCATTCAACAGGATAAGGATCGGGTAGAAACAGGCGGAGAAATGGCTAATAGGGTTTGATCCAAGCACTGTGAGGTGTTGCATTATGGGAGGTCAAATGTGAGTGGAAAATATACAATTAATGGCAAGACCCTGAACAGCATTGATGTGCAGAGAGGTCACAACTGGCTGAAAGTGGCAACAAATAGGATAGAATGGCAAAGAAGGCGTATGGCAAGCTTATCTTCATTGATTGGGGCAGGAAGTCATGGTGCAGCTCTGTAGGACTTTGGTTAGGCCACATTGGAGTATTGCGTGCAGGCCTGGTCACCCCATAACAGGAAGGATGTGGAGGCTTGGGAGAGGATGCAGAAGAGATTTACCAAGATGCTGCCTGGATTTGGGGATTTTAGCCACAAGGAGAGTTTGGACAAACTTGGATTGTTTTCTCTGAAACGCCAGAGGTCGAGAGGAGACATGATGGAAGTATATTAATTATGAGAGACATAGATAGGGTAGACAGTCAGAACATTTTTCCCAGGTGGAAATGGCAAAGAACAACATTTGTGTCCTTTTGTGCATTAGCCAGCATGTGCAGTTCCTTGTTTCTACATCTAACGTTTAAAGGAGATATGTGGGGAAGGTTTCTTTACAGAGTGGGTAATGAGTGCCTTGAACACTCTGCAGGGGTAGTGGTGGTCGAGGCAGATATTTTAGTGGTGTTTAAGGGGCACATGGATATGCAGAGAATGGGGGATCTGGTTTATGCAGGCAGAGGAGATTTGTTTAACTTGACATCTTGTCTGGCACAGATATTTTGGACCAAAGGGCTTGTTCTCGTGCTGTGCCGTGTTCTATTTAACATCTGATTGTATGGCTTCCACCTCCGCTTTCTTGCTTTGAGGAGAGAAATGTCAAGCTATTTCTGACCACACACATCACAGAGAGATTAGTTGGTTATCCAGAGAGTGAGAACAAGAACAAATAACAAGGGTCATAAATCTCCAAAGTTCCTTTCGACCAACAGTCATGTGGAATGTGCACATTCCCGACCCGAAACGTCACCTATCCATCTTCTCCCAGGATGTGGCCTGGCCGTTTTGAAGGCACTGGGCCTGTACTCGCTTGAGTTTAAAAGGATGAGGGGGAACCTAATTGAAACTTACCAAATAGTGCAAGGCCTGGATAGAGTAAATGTGGAGAGGATGTTTCCACTAGTTGGAGAGTCTAGGGCCAGAGGCCTTAGCCTCAGAATAAAAGGACGTATCTTTAGAAAGGAGGGGAGGAGGAATTTCTTTAGTCAGAGGGTGGTGAATCTGTGGAACTCATTGCCACAGGCAGAAAGCTGGAATATTCCAGCATTTTGTCTTTTTTTGCAAACATGACACTTGTTTCTTCTGAATGTGCCGGTCTGGATGTAAACTGGTTGGTTTACACTGTCTGTGCTCATATTGTGTCTAGGAACGACAGCGCAGATACCTGAGCCTCAGCCCCTGGGACAAGGCAACTCTCAGCATGGTGAGTGTGTCCACAGCGTTAGTCTCCGTACCCGTCAGCAACATTTCCATTGTCCCAGTGACTCACCTTGCTCCTGCTCATGACAATAATCTCCGCTTCACTTCATTTGCTGAACAAATCGTTGAGTTCTTGCATTTTGAGCATTGTCTAAGTCTCTTCTTTGTTCAAGGGCCGCATCATCCTGTCGAGCAAGTTGGCCCGGACCATCGCGTTCTTCTATACTGTGCTGCTGCACTGTCTGGTCTTCCTGGTGAGTAGCTTCCAGTGGTGCCTGCTTGCCTGGCCATTAACACGCTGTGTAAAACCATTTCCAAATTCACCAGTGCAAGAGTTTCAATGAGTTCAGTGATGTGCTCCCACTGCAGCCATTGCCGTGCCCATCCCTCAGACACCCGGCGTAAGACACCGCTTATAACTTCAGCTTTCATGGATCGCACACGGCTCTTCCCTCAATTCACAGGCAATCTGGGAGAACTACTTCATTGAAGACCCTTGGACTATCTTTGATCAGACGTTACTGGCTTTGGGACAGTTGATAGGGGAAAGGGTTCTGACTGCGTACCCTCTCATAATTTTATATACATCGGTAGACCTCTGACGTTCCAGGGAAAATAAACCAAGTCTGCCCAACCTCTCTCTGTAGCTGAAACCCTCTAAACTGCACCTGCTGTAAAGCCTCTGTAGATTGCTGGTTCTAAGCTTCCCCCCAGTCTTGTTTCAGTCAAAAATCACTGAATCAAGCACATCATCAACTAATCTTTATTTTAACAAAACACAATTACAGTTCAACTACTATACCTGTCCCACCGCGGGTTTGATCCTCGTATCTGCCAGATCAAGCCCACTAGGCCTCGCTCAGACAGAGACACTCCAGAAGGTCACGTGGTCCCAAGCGCTCTCCCAGAACATCAACGTGGGACCTGGTGGCAGCGAATAGGTTCCGGGACCTCGAGGGGCCGAACCACATGAGGGTGGTCTCCTTACAATCCAATTACAGCCATCGATTAACCCCGTACATAACAGGCATTTGCCTAACCCAATAATACAGCAGCTTAATACATTGTATTCAAACGGGACTTCTCAAGGCAGCCAACTTAGCAACATTTACCATGATCTGCAGGAAACCCCGACAAGTAGAACTCTGCAACATTATTTACAATTATTTACAAGGTGTATATCTGGCTTGCTGTCATCCAATCCATTCTATGCATTTTGCACCTAATTGACAGGGTCTGCAGATGTCTTATTTTCGTGCCAATTGTATCTAGGCTCTCTACAAACTGGTGCCGCTCCGCAGCGTGTCCCAGCTCTGCAAAGAGCAATTCCAAATTGACCAAATCTCCCAGCAGCCCTGAAGCTTTTACTCCATTTTAAAGCCTAGCCTCTCTAATTTGGCCAGAATTAACACCTCCACATCTTTCCTGTAATGGGGTGACCGGAGCTGCATGCAAGACTCCAAATGTGGCCTAACCACAGTCCTATGGAGCTGCATCATGACATCCTGACTTTTATCTTCAACGCCCCTAGCAATGAAGGCAAGCATACCATATGCCTTCTTTACTACCCTATCTATTTGTGCTGCCACCTTCAGTGAGCTATGAACTTGGACTTCAAGATCCTTCTGCACATCAATGCTGTCATGCCATTAACAGTATACATTGCCCTTGCATCCAACATCACCACACACTTGCTCGGGTTAAACTCCATCTGCCATTTCTCTGCCCGGTTCTGCAGCTGTTCTAAATCCCACTGCACCGTCTGACAGCCTTCCTCACTACTCCAGCTTGGGTGTTGTCAGCAAACTTACTCCCTAACCTATTTCCATTTATATCCCGCCCGGTCATTCATATAACAGCAGAGGTCCCCGGCAAGACCCCTGCAATCTTCTCTCTTGCCTTCCTCAATAACCTGGGATGGATCAGGCCCTGGGGACTTCCACCTTAATGCTCTTCAAGAGCCCCAGCTCCCTCCATCTCAAAATGTCCTATAATTGCATTTTTATATATTTTTAAACATATTTGTATTTAGTTTAGAGATATGGTTACAGGCCCTTTGACCCTCCGAATCCGTGCTGACCAGCGAACACCCTGTAACACTATCCTACACACTCTGGGGACAATTTACAATTTTACTGTAGCCAACAAGCTTGTACGTCTTTGGAGTGTGGGAGGAAACTGGAGCAACCGGAGAAAACCCACGTGGGTCACGGGGAGAACATGCAAACTCCGTACAGACAGCACCCGTAGTCAGATGGAACCCAGGTCTCTGACGCTGTAAGGCAGCAACTCTACCGCTGCACCACCTTGTTCTGCACACTGACCTTGCTGTCCTACAAGTATTCTCCTGGGTGAATACAGATGCAACGTACTCGTTTAGTAACTCACCTCCATCCTCCTTCCGACATCATGTTTCCTTCCTTGAGATTCACACAGGCGTTCTGGATGTGTGATATTTGTGGCATTTCAGGGGTATCTGTAGGTTATTGGGGTCGAGCAGGTGTTTTTTCTCCACGTACCTAGAGTAAGATTCTCGTGATGACCTTTGTTTTCCAGGTGCTGTATAAGGTGGCTTGGAGTGAGAGTGTGGGCCGAGACTGTGCCACCTATTGTGCAAAGAAGTGAGTATTTCACCGGAGACCTCCGGGGGAGGTGCGTCGGGTGACCCCCCGCATGGGAGCTTCCTCACTGCGGCCCAAAGCTTAGTCCTTCACCTTCTCACAGGCTTTCTGCATATCAGGATTGTTGCCGTTCAAAGGGCAGCAGGAAGAACGGCGGAAGCAGCGTAAATAACGCCACTGAGTTCATTTGTAAATAAATCCGATGCCAACAGAAAGTTGATTGAAAGCAGGTAAATCACAACATGAAAGTCATCAGGTTGTTTATGTTGGGAAGTTCATCAAAGAATGTACTAAGTTCAAGAGCAGGAAATGCTGTCAAATCTAATGGCTTTTTCCATGGGCCACTGCACCTGGGCGAGTGTTCTCAAATGTCTCTTGTTCTCATTTATAATTCCCCTGCAGAGACCTTTCCAGTAATTCTACCCGCTCAGCTGCTCCACAGGGACAACAGTGCTTCCAGACTTCCTTCCTTGCCGTCATTTTCAGTGGAATCTGGAAATTATATTCTGGGATAATCTACACAATTGGATCAACTTGGATTCCTTGCCTTTGTTATAATCAAAAGCCTGGCTGCCTGAGTCTCACAAGCAGCACAGGCCCACTGTGATCATGCCCACCATCAGACCCATCTGTACATCCTACACTTGAACTCCCCCTCCCATTCCCACACTGACCTTTCTGTCCTGGGCCTCCACCACTGTCAGAATGAGGCCTAATGCAAATTGGAGAAGCAGCACCTCATATTTCACTTGGGCAGATTATACCCCAGCGGTATGATATTGATTTCTCTAACTTCAAGTAACCGTGCTTTTCTCTCTCTCCGTCCCTCCCCCATCCTAGTTCTCCGACTACTTTCACTGTCTGCCTCCTTGTCAGCTTCCCCTCAGCCAACAATGAACCATGCTACATTTCCTTTATCATCTTCTGCTTTGATCTGTCATTTTCACACCTTACCCTTCCACATCTCTGTGTCCCACTCCCCTGACTCTCAGTCTGAAGAAGGGTCTCGACCCGAAACATCACCCATTCCGTCTCTCCAGAGATGCTGCCTGTCCCGCTGAGTTACTCCAGCTTTTTGTGTCTACGGTTTAAACCAACATCTGCAGTTCCTTCCTACACATTTCGGACGTTATGATCACAAGCAGCATGTTCTACCTTGACCTGATGATTCAAAATATATTTCTACCTCTACCGCCCTCTCAAACAATGCGAACCACATTCCAACCACACTCTGGGTGAAAGGTCGCTCCCTCACATCCCCTCGTTCATTCATTCACATCCCCTCATGCCCTGCAGCTGAAGTGAGCTAAAATGGTGCACAACCCAGACATCCAGTAGGTCGTGGCAGACCAAGCGCAAATGTTCAGTAAAATATTTGCTGAGTCTACGCTTGGTCACTGAGGAGGACAGTTGGATCAGTGTGGAGAATACAAATGTGCCAGGGCAGTTTCAGATTGAGAATCTCACTGAGATTCCTGACGAGCATTAAGGTGGATAGGTCCCCAGGGCCTAATGGGATTTATCGCAAGTTATTGAGGGAGGCAAGAGAGGAGATTGCGGGAGCCTTGACCAGGATCTTTGTTTCTTCTCTAGTCACAAGCGAGGTCCTGGTGGACTGGAGAGTGGCCAATGTTGTTCCTTTGTTTCAGAAGGGAAGTGGAGAGAATCCAGGGAACTATAGGCCGGTGAGCCTCACGTCAGTGGTAGGGAAACTAATGTAGAGAGTGCAAGTGTTCAGTAAAACATTGTTTACATGCATTGCCAAGTGGGATGGATTCTGAACAAAGAACCGGAAGCGGAGGAGATCTGGCTTCTCAATAACATCACGATCGATCTACATTAACACACTCTCGTGCACAAACTTCATATCAACTCGTTTATATTCAAAAACCTATCAATGACGCTCTGCATTATAGTCCACAACTGCCTCCTCAGCCCTTTGTGTAAAGGTTATAGAAATGTCGCCTTGTCTCTGTTCTGAGACTGTGGCCCTGAGGCAGGGAAGAACATCATTGCTGTATTTACCACATTCAGTGCCTTAAGTATGTTCACTGGTTCATTCAAATCATCTCTCATTCTGCTCAAACAAGAGAGCATGATTACCCAGTCTCACCCACAATCAAATTAACCGATACGGAACTCCTGTAGATTCTTTCATGGAGATTCAACTCGTAAGTTCATAAACCATAGGAGGACAATTAAACCATTTGGCCCATTTAGTCTACTCTGCCATTCAATCATGGGTGATCTATCTCTCCCTCTCAACCCCATTCTCCTGCCTTCTCCCCATAAACTTTGACACCCGTACTGATCAAGAATCTGTCAATCGCCCCTTTAAAAATACCTCCTCCTGTACACAATATTGCACCTGTATCTGTGTAACAAGCAGTTTACAGTTGAAAGTCCTTTTTACTGGTGGAATTTTTCCTTGTGTTAGTTAAACATGAATAGCTAAAGCCTGTATTAAATCAATTTCAGCGATTAGATGGTGGACACAAAATGCTGGCATAACTCAGCGGGACAGGCAGCATCTCTTGAGAGAAGGAATGGCTGATGTTTCGGGTCGAGATCCTTTTTCAGACGATTAGATGGTCTGTAAAAACATCTTCGGTGCCTTTCGAGATGCTGCCGCACCCGCTGAGTTTCTCCAGCACTTTTCTCTACCTTCAGTGCCTTGCATTCTATTTTCTTGATGGTTTATTTTAAATAACTTCTGGACACGTTGACGGGTCAAAGTTACCCTGACCAGTAGTAATAACCCGGCTTGTCAGCAATGAGTCTGAGGAAGGGCCCGACTAGGAATGCCACCCACCCACCCGTCCACTTTCTCTAGCGATGCTGTCTAACCCACTGAGTTACTTCAGTTTGTGCCTTTTGTTTGATATCTTTTTTCAGAAATGATGTCCATTTTAACACTTTAGATGCCCTTCGAGCCTGTCCTGTGCCCAATCTCAGGCATTGAAGTTCGGGAGTTGCTGGTAATTTAGGTTCTTTGGTTTTTTTTTCCAGATATTCCGACCACCTGCACAAGTTCCATGAGAATGGAGAGGAAAAGGAAATGTGGCAGTGAAGTGGAGGATTGTGAGCGGCCAGGGCACCTGTGGTCTCGCCCTGCGTGACGTCTCATCACACACATTAATAGTCAAGCTCAGCTTTAAATTTCAATTATCATGGAATTACTTTTGATGAATCAGCATAACAATATTCACTTTCTGTTTCCCTCCATTAACAGAGAAACTGACTGTTGTGGAACATAATCGCTGTGCTTTTCCTGTCTCTCGCTCCATAAACATTGTAACCCTGCTAGAATGTAGCCATTGATGAATATTGCAACGGTGAATTACTGATGGTGTAGGTAGGAACTGCAGATGCTGGTTTACACCGAAGGTAGACACAAACTGCTGGAGTAACTTAGTGGGACAGGCAACATCTCTGGAGTATAGGAATGGGACCCATTACATCTCGACCCTAAACGTCACCCATTCCTTCTATCCAGGGATGCTGCCTGTCCCGCTGAGATACTCCAGCAGTTTGTGTCTATCTGTGAATTACTGATGGTTTGTGTGGGATTTACCCCACAGCTCTCTATCTGTGAGCAGTCCTGACAAATTTCTTGCTCTCACTCACCTTGGAGTTACACCAAGTAACATAGAAATATAATTAATAATGCTTTGTGAAATAATTAAGAGTTTTGATTAGATTTAGTTGATGGATAGTGGAGAGGATATTGAGCTTGCTGAAAGCTCCCAGGTTTCATTGTTAGAATCTAAATCTGATGTTGAATTTTACAAATATGCTCCATGTTAACTTGTTCATTCATGATTCTTATTTTCCCTGACGAGATTGGTTAATTGGTGCCTATTATTTGCTAATTTATTTGATTATTTGCCATTAACTGATAGAATGGGTGTCTGGCTACTGAAAGGCAGCCCATATTGTTTTCCAGCGATGAATCTGAATCTGGCAAGACCAATGTACCCCCTACCAATGGGCTGGGAGTTTGTATTAAACTCTGATGTTATTTTCGATCGCTCATCAATCCTGGTATTCGTTCCTTCTGCTGCACGTGTTCTGGGTGAAAGAATTAAAGCTTTAAGTTTGAATAAAGTGCTTGGCATCAATGATGAATGTCGCTTGGTTTATTTCTGCTTTGGTTTGCGTTCAGGTTCCATGTTGGCTTCCTAAATGCTACAAATCCCCTACCATCCCAAAGACATACGCGTTTATAGGTTAATTGGCTTTGGTAAAATTGCAAATAGTCCCTAGTGTGCAGGATAGTGTTTGTCTGCGCAGCCTCGGTGGATCAAAGGGCCCGTTAGTGCACTGTATCTCTAAAGGCAGCTGAGAGAGCAGTTAATGCCTGAAATGGTACACTTCAATTAAGCCTAACGTTTGAAAGGAGTTTTGATCAGAATGTGTGCCCAGCTTTGTTACAAACAAGTGTGCCATGATCATATATAACACTCACGTGTCCGAGCAGCTGCTGGAGTGGAGGGGTGGGCCTGGACAGCATGACATTGAGTGCTGGTGACAGAAGAGATTCAATGATACATATTTGTCACAAGTACCTAGGTACAGTGAAATGCTTGGTTTTGTATATATCCCAGTAAAATGTTGTAACGGACCTCACCTAGGTAGAACGTAAATGTTGCCAGATTTTGGCGCTGACAAAGTTACAACATTTCACCGAACAATCCTATCTACTGTCTGCCATCGCACATGGTCCCCCCCCCCCCCCCCCCCCCACCCACCGACTGCCGGGCCCCCCCTCTGTTCTCGGCGGGCTCCGTCCCCCCCCCGTCCCCCCCCCCCTGCCGGGTCTCTCCTTGCCTCTCCGACATCCATCCCCACTCTCCTTCAGCCATCCTCACCCTTGCGGCGCGGGTCCCATCGACAACTGCACTGGGTGAGCCCGGCCTACTGGAGTGGCTGGGCCCCACTCACTGACAACATGATTCCATTCCAAAGCGTTTTCCAGACTGATCAACATTGCTGGACTAATTCTCCGATGGTCATCGGTTGGAGACCCTGGGTTCCTGCTCTGCACTTGCCCTGTATTAGAGGGGTGAGTATACTTCAATAATGCTTCCATCATGTGGCACCTCGACCGACGGATGTTAACGTCATGTGTTTGTTGGCACTGACTTGAAGGTGCTGTAACATAGAAACATGGAAAATAGGTGCAGGAGTAGCCATTTGGCTCTTCGAGCCAGCACTGCCATTTATATGATCATGGCTTCTTCTTATTGTCCACATCAGAAGATTAGAAATTGTTCGGCCAGAGCTGAACACACTTCTCGGCTTCTGCGTACAACGGTGTCTTGCTCTTCTTGTGCGTGGTGGTGGAAACAGGGCTGCGACCTGAACGATCTTTCCTTGACCCATGATCATGGCTGATCATCCAAAATTAGTACCCCATTCCCGCTGTCTCTCCATGTCCCTTGATTTCATTAGCCTTAAGAGCTATATCTAATTCTCTCTTGAATACATCCAGTGAATTGATCTCCTGGCTAGCTCCCCTTTCCATACTAACCTCCTTGACTTCTCTCTTTGGTCTCCTCCATTCCCAGAATGGGACCACACTAGAACTGGACGACCAACACCTCATTTACTGTGCCACACTCCCACCTCCACCGATCCCTCCACCCTCCTCTTTCCTTACCTGACACATTGTGTCCTTTTCATCTCCCGCTTTGCCAGCTACTCCACCCATCTGTCTACCACCCCTCATCCGTGTCTATCTATCACTGAGAGTCATAGAGTAATACAGTGTGGAAACAGGCCCTTCGGCCCAACTCGCCCACACCGGCCAACAATATCCCAGCTACCCTACTCCCTCATGCCTGCGCTTGGTCCATAACCCTCCAAACCTGTCCTATCCATGTACATGTCGAACGATGGTATACTCCCAGCCTCAAACTACCTCCTCTGGCAGCTTGTTCTATACAACCACTGTGTGCAAAAGTTACCCATCGGATTCCTATTAAACTTTTTCCCCTTCACCCCTTCCTCTGGTCCTCGATTCCTCTACTGGGTAAAAGACTGTGCATCTACCCGATCTATTCCTCTCATGATTTTGTATACCTCTATAAGATCTCCCCTCATCCTCCTACGCTCCATGGAATAGAGACCCAGCCTACTCAACCTCTCCCTGCAGCTCACACCCTCTAGTCCTGGCAACATCCTCGTAAATCTTTTCTGAACCCTTTCAAGCTTGACAATATCTTTCCTATAACATGGTGCCCAGAACCGAACACAATATTCTAAATGCAGTCTCACCAATGGCTTATACAACTGCAACATGACCACCCAACCTCTATACTCAATACTCTGACTGATGAAGGCCAAAGTGCCAAAAGCCTTTTTGACCACCTTATCTACCTGCGACTCGACCTTCATGGAACCATGCACCTGTACTCCTAGATCCCTCTGCTCTACAACACTACCCAGAGGCCGACCATTTACTGTGTAGGTCCTGCCCTTGTTCGACATCCCAAAATGCAACACCTCACACTTCTCTGTATTAAATTCCATCAACCATTCCTCTGCCCACCTGGCCAATCGATCCAGATCCTGCTGCAATCGTAAACAACCATCTTCACTATCTGCAAAACCACTAACCATCAGCAAACTTGCAAATCTTGCAAAAACTTGCAAATCTTGCCCTGTTTGTTCACATCCAAATCATTGATGTAGATGACAAACAGTAACGGGCCCAGCACCGAACCCTGTGGCCCACCACTAGTCACATGCCTCCAGTCTGAGAAGCAACCTTCCACCATCACCCTCTGCTTCCTTCTATGGAGCCAATTTGCTATCCATTCAGCTTTCTCTCCTTGGATCCCATGCGATCTAACCTTGCAGAGCAGCCAACCATGCGGAACCTTGTCGAACGCCTTACTGAAGTCCATGTACACAACATCTACAGCTCTGCCTTCATCAAACCTTTTGCTCACGTCTTCAAAAAAATCTATCAGATTTGTGACCTCCCACATACAAAACCATGCTGACTGTCCCTAATCGGCCCTTGCCCATTCAAATGCCTGTATATCCTATGCTTGAAATCATGCTTGACTAATCTTCTGGAATTTTTTGAGGATGTGACAAGTAAAAAGGATGGGGGAGCAAGTGGATGTAGTGTATCTAGACTTTCAGAAAGCCTTTGATAAGATTCCACACGGGAGACTGGTGACTAAAATGAGAGCACATGGTATTGGGGGCAGGGTGTTGACATGGATAGGAAATTGGTTGGCAGACCGGAAGTAAAGAGTAGGAGTGAACGGGTCCTTTTCAGAATGGCAGGCAGTGGCGAGTGGAGTGCCGCAAGGCTCGGTGTTGGGGCTGCAACTGTTTACCATATATATAAATGATTTGGAAGTGCGAATTATGAACAACACTAGCAGGTTTGCGGATGACACAAGCTGGGTGGCAGTGTGAACTGTGAAGAGGATGTTAGGAGGTTGCAGGGGGACCTGGACAGGTTGAGTGAGTGGGCAGATGCGTGGCAGATGCAGTATAATATAGATAAATGTGAGGTTATCCACTTTGGCGGCAAAAACAAGGGGGCAGATTATTATCTCAATGGGGTTAGGTTAGGTAAGGGGGAGGTACAGCGAGACCTTGTGTCCTTGTACACCGGTCACTGAAAGTTGGCGTGCAGGTACAGCAGGCAGTGAAGAAAGCTAATGGAATGTTGGCCTTCATAACAAGAGGATTTCAGTATAGGAGTAAAGAGGTTCTTCTGCAGTTGTATAGGGCTCTGGTGAGACCACATCTGGAGTATTGTGTACAGTTTTGGTCTCCTAATTTGAGGAAGGACGTCCTTGTGATTGAGGCAGGTTCACGAGATTGATCCCTGGGATATGAGGAAAGATTGAAAAGACCAGGCTTGTATTCACTGGAGTTTAGAAGGATGAGGGGATATATTATAGAAACATATAAAATTATAAAAGGAGTGAACAAGCTAGATGCATGAAAAATGTTCCCAGTGTTGGGTGAGTCCAGAACCAGGGGCCACAGTCTTAGAATAAAGGGGAGGTCATTTAAGACTGAGGTGAGAAAAAACTTTTTTACCCAGAGAGTTGTGAATTTATGGAATTCCCTGCCACAGAGGGCAGTGGAGGCCAAATCACTGGATGGATTTAAGAGAGAGTTGGATAGAGCTCTAGGGGCTAGTGGAGTCGAGGGATATTAAGAGAAGGCAGGCACAGGTTATTGATAGCGGACGATCAGCATGATCGCAATGAATGGCGGTGCTGGCTCGAAGGGCCGAATGGCCTCCTCCTGCGCCCATTTTCTATGTTTCTATGTTTCTATCCCTCAGAATACTCTCCAGTAACTTACCAACTGAATGTTAAGCTCACCGGCCTATAGTTCACAGCATTTTTCCTGCAGCCCTTCTTGAAAAGAGGCCCAACATTTGTCACCGTCTAATCCTCTGGCACCTCTCCTGTATTTAAGAACGACTCATAAATTTCAACCAGGGCTCCCGCAATTTCTTCTCTAGTTTCCTGCAATGGCCTTGGATATATCTGCCAGGCTTTGTCCAGCGCCCATCAGTCTGAAGATCCGGCCCAAAATGTCTATTCCCTTCACAGATGCTGCCTGACCCGCTGAGTACACACAGTATACTGGGTTTTGCACCCACGAATACTACAGGGTATGCAACAAAAAGCTTTTCACTGTACCTCGGTACACGTGACAATAAACTAAACTGAAAGTGAAGGAGGCACAGTGGCGCCGCTGGTAGATCTGCTGCCTCGCAGCGCCAGAGACCCGGGTACGTTCCTGACCGTGGGCATGATCTGTGTGGAGTTTGTACCTTCTCCCTGTGACCATGCGGGTTTCCTCCCACATCCCAAAGACCTACGGGTTTGTAGGTTAATTGACCTCTGCAAATTACTCCAAATGTGTGGAGTGCATGAGAAAGTGGGATAGTATAGAACTAGTGTGTAAAGAGTGGATGAGAAAGAGAAACGTTACACACTAGTTCCACATTCCATAATGTTTGGGACAAAGACACATCATTTATTTATTTGCCTCCGTACTCCACAATTTGAGATTTGTAACAGAAAAAATGCACCTTGTCAGATTTTAATAAATGCCATTTTAATATATTTTGGTTTCACCATGTAGAAATTACAGCAGTGTTTATACACAGTCCCCCCATTTCAGGACATAATGTTTTGGACACAGCAATATCATGTAAATGAAAGTAGTCATGTTTAGTATTTTGTTGCATATCCTTTGCATGCAATGACTGCTTGAAGTCTGCGATTCATGGACATCACCAGTTGCTGGGTGTCTTCTCTGGTGATGCTCTGCCAGGCCTCTATTGCAGCCATCTTTAGCTTATGGTTGTTTTGGGGGCTAGTCCCCTTCATTTTTCACTTCCGCATATAAAAAGCATGGGTTCAGATCGGGTTATTGACTTGGCCACTCAAGAATTGACCATTGTTTAGCTTTGAAATACTCCTTTGATGCTTTAGCAATATGTCTGGGATCATTGTCTTGCTGTAGAATAAACCACCAGCCAATGACTTTTGAGGCATTTGGTTAAACTTGAGCAGATAGGATGTGTCTTTACACTTCAGAATTCATTATGCTACCACCATCAGCAGTTGTATCATCAATTAAGATAATTAAGCCAGTACCTTCAGCAGCCATACATGCTCAGGACATACCACCTTGAGCACTGTTTTTCCACAGATGAGGTGGTATGCTTTGGATCTTGGGCAGTTCCTTCTCTCCTCTATACTTTGCTCATTTCATCACTCTGATATAAGTCAATCTTCGTCTCATCAGTCCACAAGACCTTTTTCCAGAACTGTGGTTGCTCTTTTAAGTACTCCTTGGCAAACTGTAACCTGGCCATCCTATTTTTGCGGCAGACCGGTGGTTTGCATCTTCAGTGTGGCCTCTGTATTTCTGTTCATGAAGTCTTCTGCGAACAGTGGTCGTTGACAAATCCACACCTGACTCCTGAAGAGTGTTTCTGATCTGTCGGACAGGTATTTGGGGATTTTTCTTCAATATAGAGACAATTCTTCTGTCATTAGTAAGCTCACCAGTGCTCTCTTTCTTCTTAATGATGTTCCAAATAGTTGATTTTTGTAAGCCTGTTTGACTGATGTCTCTAACAGTTCTATTCTTGTTTCTCAGTCTCATAATGGCCCATCTGATTTCCAATGGTACAACTTTGGTCCTCATGTTGATAAACAGCAATAAAAGTTTCCAAAGGTGGTGGAAAGACTAGGTGCTGAGAGCTCTCTCATGGCTGCATTGAGGAGGCAATTAAACACACCTGAGCAATTACAAACACCTGTGAAGCTATGTGTTCCAGACATTATGGTTCCCCAAATTGGGGGGACTATATATAAACACAGTAGTAATTTCTACATGGTGAAACCAAAATGTATAAAAATACCCTTTAATAAAATCTGACAATGTGTACTTTAACCACATCTGATTTTCTATTACAAATCTCAAATTGTGGAGTACAGAGGCAAATAAGTAAATGATGGGTCTTTGTCCCAAACATTATGGAGTAGGTATGTTACAAAACGTACCTTCTGTGGCACTGCAATTCTGTCACTGGCCGTGTGCCTGATTTTGGCGCCTTTGGGGTGGGGGGTGGGATTAAAATGCCGTTTTCTCCTGCCTGTCTGAGATATATTTTCTCGGGCTGCTACCTGATGCTGAAAAATCGTTCTGACTGCCGTTCTCGCAAGTTTAAAACAAAACGGCGGGAACATTTAATTGCTGGAGTAAAATAAAAATCTATGTCTATCGCCGACAACGGGATGGACCTCACGTACGGGACAAAACATAAGGTAAGTTGTTTATTTTACATATAAAGTTGCTTCTCAGGATTACTTTAATTAAAATTTGCGAAAATGTGATTATGTAAATATACGAACTGGCAGTGTTTTTCCTGCCGATATGGGGTTCAAATTCACCGCAAACTGCAACATTCCAAACGATCGCATTCCACAAAATCTCACTCGCAAGATTTAAATGGCCATTAATTTACGGGAATTAAACACTATATTCTTTCCATTTAGCCTATAAATTCATGACAATGAGATTTTTAAATCATGTTATATTGTGAATTCTTGTGTGAATGTTATTTGGACATTTAGGCTATTTAAAAATGTTAACCTTTTCTTAAGAAATGGATAGATGTTTAGATCTAGTAATTGAATTTTGTAATTAGCTACATTTAGGTAACTAACTAATTATAACCATATAACCATATAACAATTACAGCATGGAAACAGGCCTTCTCGGCCCTTCCAGTCCGTGCCGGCCATTTATTTTCCCCTAGTCCCATCTACCTGCACTCAGACCATACCCCTCCATTCCCTTCCCGTCCATATACCTATCCACTTTACTTTTAAATGTTAAAATCGATCCTGCCTCCACCACTTCTGCAGGAAGATCATTCCACACAGCCACCACTCTCTGAGTAAAGAAGTTCCCCCTCATGTTACCCCTAAACTTCTGTCCCTTAATTCTCATGTTCTTGTTTGAATCTTTCCTACCCTCAATGGGAAAAGCTTATCCACGTCAACTCTGTCTATCCCTTTCATCATTTTAAAGACCTCAATCAAGTCCCCCCTTAACCTTCTGCGCTCCAAAGAATAAAGGCCTCACTTGTTCAACCTTTCTCTGTAACTTAGTTGCTGGAACCCAGGCAACATTCTAGTAAATCTCCTCTGTACTCTCTCTATTTTGTTGACATCCTTCCTATAATTAGGCGACCAAAATTGTACACCATACTCCAGAATTGGTCTTACCAATGCCTTGTACAATTTTAACATTACTTCCCTACTCCTATATTTAATGCACTGATTTATAAAGGCCAGCACACCAAAAGCTTTCTTTACCACCCTATCTACATGCAATTCCACCTTCAGAGAACTATGCACAGTTATTCCTAGATCCCTCTGTTCCACAGCATTCCTCAATTCCCTACCATTTACCATGTACGTCTTATTTTGATTTGGCCTGCCAAGATTATATGGTTTAATTTCAGGTCATCCAAGTAAGATTGTTTCATATTTGTTTCAGAATGCTTCAATATATAATGACTGAAAATGTATTTCAGTTCCCTTAATTTTTAAGAAAGTTATGGGCTTTTGACTGTCCTTGATCACAGCTTTTGAGAAGTCAATGGAAAAGCAATAGGGAACAAGATGCTAATTTCCGAGTATGAAAATGGCCAAAACGTTTTTAACGTTTTACGAGGGACTTGGGTAGTGGGGGCTAGGGGACAGGGTGAGGGGCAAGAGGCAGAGAAGGTAAGCACTCAGACCCAAAATGTAGGCGAGAAAGAGGAAAAAGATAATAAACAGAGAATAAGGGATGGTGGGTTTCTAAAATGTGTATATTTTATTGCTAGGAGCATTGTAAGAAAGGTGGATGAACTTAGAGCCTGGATTGACACCTGGAAATATGATGTTGTGGCAATCAGTGAAACATGGTTGCGGGAGGGTTGTGATTGGAAATTAAATATTCCAGGATTTTGTTCTTTCAGGTGTGATAGAATTGGAGGGACCAGAGGTGGAGGGGTTGCATTGCTTGTCCGAGAAGATATTACAGCAGTGCTTTGGCAGGATAGATTAGAGGGCTCATCTAGGGAGGCTATTTGGGTGGAACTGAGAAGTGGGAACGGTTTAGGAACACTTTTAGGGGTGTATTATAGACTGCCAAATGGGGAGCGAGAATTGGAAGAGCTAATTTGTAAGGAGATAGCAGATATTAGTAGTAAGCACAAGGTAGTGATTGTGGGAGTTTTCAATTTTCCAAAAAAAGACTGGGAAACACATTCTGTAAATGGCCTGGATGGTTTGGAGTTTGTTAAATGTGTGCTGGATAGTTTTTTGCAGCAATACATAGAGGTATCGACCAGAGAAGGGGCAGTGCTGGACCTCCTGTTAGGACATGAGGCAGGTCAGGTGACGGAGGTATGCGTTGGTGAGCACTTCGGGACCAGTGATCACAATACCATTAGTTTCAATATAATTATGGAGAGAGTCAGAACTGGACCTAGGGTTGAGATTTTTGATTGGAGAAAGGCTAACTTTCAGGGAATGCGTAATGATTTAAAAGGAATGAATTGGGACATTTTGTTTTATGGGAAGGATGTAGAAGAGAAATGGAGGACATTTAAAGGGGAAATTGTAAAAGTACAGAATCTTGATGTCCCTGTTCGGTTGAAAGGAAATGGTAAAAATCGGAAAGAGCCATGGTTTTCAAGGGAAATTGGACACTTGGTTCGAAAAAAGAGAGATATCTACAATAATTATAGGCGGCATGGAGTAAATTAGGTGCCAGATGAGTATAAAGAATGTAAAAAGAATCTTAAAAAAGAAACAAGAAAAGCTAAAAGAAGATATGAGGTTGCTTTGGCAAGAAAGGTGAAAGAAAATCCAAAGGGTTTCTACAGCTGTATTAATAGCAAAAGGATAACGAGGGATAAAATTAGACCATTAGAGAGCCAGAATGGACAGTTATCTGCAGAGCCAAAAGAGATGGGGGAGATATTGAACAATTTCTTTTCTTCGGTATTCACCAAGGAGAAGGATATTGAACTCTGTGAGATCAGGGAAAAAAGTAGAGTAGCTATTGGAAACTATGAGATTCAAAGAGGAGGAAGTACTGACACTTTTGAAAAATATAAAAGTGGATAAGTCTCCAGGTCCTGACAGGATATTCCCTGGGACATTGAGGGAAGTTAGTGTAGAAATAGCAGGGGCTATGACAGAAATATTTCAAATGTCATTAGAAACGGGAATAGTGCCGGAGGATTGGCGTACTGCGTATGTTGTTCCATTGTTTAAAAAGGGTTCAAAGAATAAACCTAGCAATTATAGACCTGTTAGTTTGACGTCAGTGGTGGGCAAATTAATGGAAAGAATACTTAGAGATAATATATATAAGCATCTGGATAAACAGAGTCTGATCAAGAACAGTCAACATGGATTTGTGCCTGGAAGGTCATGTTTGACAAACCTTGAATTTTTTTAAGAGGTTACTAGGGAAATTGATGAGGGTAAAGCAGTGGATGTTGTCTATATGGATTTCAGTAAGGTCTTTGACAAGGTTCCCCATGGAAGGTTGGTTAAGAAGGTTCAATCTTTGGGTGTTAATGACAGAGTAGCAAGATGGATTCAACAGTGGCTGAATGGGAGATGCCAGAGAGTAATGATGGATGGCTGTTTGTCAGGGTGGAAGCCGGTGACCAGTGGGGTGCCTCAGGGATCGTTATTGGGTCCACTGTTGTTTGTCATGTACATCAATGATCTAGACGATGGGGTGGAAAATTGGATAAGTAAGTTTACAGATGATACTAAGATAGGTGGTGCTGTGGATAATGAAGTAGATTTTCAAAGTCTACAGAGAGATTTGGGACATTTGGAAGAGTGGGCTGAAAGACGGCAGATGGAGTTTAATGCGGATAAGTGTGAGGTGCTACATCTTGGCAGGACAAATCAAAATAGGACGTACATGGTAAATGGTAGGGAATTGAGGAATGCTGTGGAACAGAGGGATCTAGGAATAACTGTGCATAGTTCCCTGAAGGTGGAATCGCATGTAGATAGGGTGGTAAAGAAAGCTTTTGGTGTGCTGGCCTTTATAAATCAGAGCATTGAATGTAGGAGTAGGGAAGTAATGTTAAAATTGTACAAGGCATTGGTGAGACCAGTTCTGGAGTATGGTGTACAATTTTGGTCGCCTAATTATAGGAAGGATGTCAACAAAATAGAGAGAGTACAGAGGAGATTTACTAGAATGTTGCCTGTGTTCTGGCAACTAAGTTACAGAGAAAGGTTGAACAAGTTAGGTCTTTATTCTTTGGAGCGCAGAAGGTTAAGGGGGGGACTTGATTGAGGTCTTTAAAATGATGAAAGGGATAGACAGAGTTGACGTGGATAAGCTTTTCCCATTGAGGGTAGGAAAGATTCAAACAAGAACATGAGAATTAAGGGACAGAAGTTTAGGGGTAACATGAGGGGGAACTTCTTTACTCAGAGAGTGGTGGCTGTGTGGAATGATCTTCCAGCAGAAGTGGTGGAGGCAGGATCGATTTTAACATTTAAAAGTAAAGTGGATAGGTATATGGACGGGAAGGGAATGGAGGGGTATGGTCTGAGTGCAGGTAGATGGGACTAGGGGAAAATAAATGGTCGGCACGGAATGGAAGGGTTGAGAAGGCCTGTTTCCGTGCTGTAATTGCTATATGGTTATACTGAAGATATGAAAGTGAATTAGGTGTCAAATTAAACTTCTTTTTATGCTTTATCTGATGGGATAAATTGCAGACTTGATTTTCTAAATCTCAAAATTTTGTAACATTGCTATATGGAGCACGCTGTATGTTGTCCGACTTTCTCATCTATTTGGTGTTGGTGGGACGAGAGACCCGTTTCCATGCTGTATCTATTTAAAAAAAGGCCTAGCAATGAAAATTCAATGAAAGGTGACTTGGTTCAGCCCTGGGTCGGAGTGGTGGGAGGAGCGAGGAGAGAGCACTCGGTCACCAGGATGGACCCCTCCCCTGAAACAGCTCTCGGTCGCCGGACATCGGGGATGTCAGATGATGGAGGGAACTGGGACCAGTTTATCTGCCAAGCCAGCTGTTGACCCGTGGCCTTCTGCTCTCCAGGTGGGAGATGAACAATTCAAAATCCCCGCCTCCTCCTTCTCTCTAGGTGATGTACAGGATGTTGCAGCGCCGCTTGAGAGAATGATGAGCTGTGGTGCATTGATTCCGTCCAGCACATCACTGCTGATGTGATGGCAGCGCTTGCTGTGTGCAACTCGGCTGCTATTTGCAAACAATATGAACGGCGTTTACAGAGCATTGAATTGGTGCAAACTGCGTGGAGACGG
This sequence comes from Raja brachyura, assembly GCA_963514005.1. Next base: position 3,132,857 of record OY740807.1, on the reverse strand, counting down.
GTGGGGGCCATGAAATATTCTCCGTAAATGCAGGCGTTTGTGCCGGAGCTGCTCCGGGTCCCGGGGCGGAGGGTGAGGGTCCCGGGGCGGAGGGTGGAGGGTGAGGGTCCCGGGGCGGAGGTGGAGGGTGAGGGTCCCGGGGCGGAGGTGGAGGGTCCCGGGGCGGAGGGTGGATGGTCCCGGGGCGGAGGTGGAGGGTGAGGGTCCCGGGGCGGAGGTGGAGGGTCCCGGGGCGGAGGTGGAGGGTCCCGGGGCGGAGGGTGGATGGTCCCGGGGCGGAGGGTGGAGGGTCCCGGGGCGGAGGTGGAGGGTCCCGGGGCGGAGGTGGAGGGTCCCGGGGCGGAGGGTGGATGGTCCCGGGGCGGAGGTGGAGGGTCCCGGAGCGGAGGTGGAGGGTCCCGGGGCGGAGGTGGAGGGTCCCGGGGCGGAGGTGGAGGGTCCCGGGTCGGAGGGTGGATGGTCCCGGGGCGGAGGTGGAGGGTCCCGGGGCGGAGGGTGGAGGGTCCCGGGTCGGAGGGTGGAGGGTCCCGGGGCGGAGGCGAGGAGGGGTCGGGAAGGGGCGGGTCTTGCAGTTGTCCCGCCCACTGCTCCGGATCATCCCAGCGCTCGCTGACCATTGGTCGTTCCGCACGTCCATCTCCAGGGCACCATGACCACGTCCATCAGCGCCGTCGAGAGCCCGCCCCCTGGGTTGCCAGAGGGCGGGGCCTGTGGAGGAGGCGGGGCCGGCAGAGGCGGGGCTGTGGGCGTGGCCTGTGGAGGAGCCGGGGCTGTGGGCGGGGCCTGTGGCGGAGGCGGCGCTGTGGGCGGGGCCTGTGGAGGAGGCGGGGCCTGTGGCGGAGGCGGGCGGGGCCTGTGGAGGAGGCGGAGGCGGCGCTGTGGGCGGGGCCTGTGGAGGAGGCGGGGCCTGTGGCGGAGGTGGGCGGGGCCTGTGGAGGAGGAGGCCGGAGGCGGCGCTGTGGGCGGGGCCTGTGGAGGAGGAGGCCGGAGGCGGCGCTGTGGGCGGGGACGGCCCCGCGGCGGGTGGGGGCACGAGCCCAGTGGCGACGGCTCCCGTCCGGGCAGCAGCAGCAGCAGCGGCGGGGAACTGGCGACGGGCGGAGGATCCATCCCCGCGGCCCGAGCCCAGCACCGACTGTGAGGGAAGAAGTGAGGCGGAGGCGGCGGCCGGGAGGAGAGAGGCCGGTGGGTGGGAGAGGGGGGGGATGGAGGTCCGGGGGAGGGGGGGCAACAGCTGTCAGATTCACCCCGAACAGCTGGCGGAGGCCGCTCTCCACATCTGGGGCGAGTAAAATGGAAGCGATAAACCCGGGAGCGTCTGCCTGGCCCCCGCTGGCGGGATAACGGTGCGGGGGGAGGGGGGAGGGGGGGGCTGTGGGGCCGGGGGGGGGGGGGGGACAGAGAGAGAGAGTAGATGGGGGGGGGGGCGGCTTTGATTCTCATTTCGCATCGTCGCCCTGCCTGCCTGCCTGCCTGCCTGCCTGGCGCGGGCGGGTTTGTCCCGGTGGCTCCAGTAACGGCGACCACCGTCTGTGAGTGTTTGCGTGTCTGTGTGAAGCGGATGGGCGATGGTTTCTGCATCCAGTCCGGGAGCGGCGCTGGTTTTCTCGCTCCAACCGGCGGCAGGTTGTGGTGGTTGCGGGACAAACGCGGCGAATGTAAGATGCTCCTCCAAGCGCCTCCTCCACCTGACAGTCGGCCGGCAGCGGCTGCACAGGAGAGCGGTTACTCGGCCGGTGTAAAACGCTAGGCCGGCTATCATGGGATGGCTGTGTCTTGTCCCCGGCCCAGCCGGGACCCCCTCCCTTCCTCCCTCCCGGTCCTCCAACCGATCATATCCTCCGCCCCAGACTCCCCCATCTGTCCCGAACCCTCCACCACCGTCCCTGTCCTCTCTCGCAACTGCCTCCGACCTTCCCCGCCCGCCAGGACCGCTCAGCCCCGGGACCCCCCACACCCCCTCTGCCGCAGGACCTCCGCCCCGGTCTCCCCCACCTCTAACTCGGTCATCCCTACCACACAATCTTCCTCTCCTCCAGTCTTTTGTCATCTGCACTCTGGAGATCACACATTTTGACCTCTTTCAGCACTGATCTCTATTCTTCGTGACTAGTCCCCTGGATATCTATTCACCCTCTCTGTTTCCAGTCCATCAGTATATTGCCCCTTCTCCCATGTGCTGCAATTCCCCCTGTTTGTGACTTCCTTCACCTTCTTGTTCAGTGGGCTCTGCCGTGCCTAGCCACGGATGACCTAGTACAGGTTCAGCAGCAGCAATCCCAGTTGTGGGTGACATGGTATAGGATGGGCAACTGGAAAAAGAACTGTGTGGTTCTGACCAGCATCACACGTAGGTTCTGCAATCTGAACTGCAGATGCTGGTTTATACCAAATTGCTGGAGTGACTCAGCAGGTCAGGCAGCACCTTTGGAGAAAAATGATGGGTGAAGTTTTGGGTTTGGATCCTGCAGCAATCTGAAGAAGGGTCCTGACCCAAAATGTCACAAATCCATGTTCTCCAGAGATATTGCCTGACCAGTTGAGTTACTTCAGCACTTTGTGTCTGTCAGCAAACTGTGAGCCCACATCAGGTCATAACGGGCAGCAATAGCATGGACCAGGCAAAGGTGTACACTTGAGTCCCAGCTGGGGAAGCGGGGGGGGGGGGGGGGGGGGGTCCCGCAGCATGGGAGTGAGACAGGAGACACGGTGGCGCAGCGGTAGAGTTGATGCTGTACAGCGTCAGAGACCCGGGTTTGATCCTGGCAATGGGTGCTGTCTGTGGAGTTTGAACGTTCTCCCCGTGCCCGCGTGGGTTTCCTCTGGGTGCTCCAGTTTCCTCCCACACTCCAAAGATGTACAGGTTAATTGGCTTCGGTGAAATTGTAAATTGTCCCTAGTGTGTGTAGGATAGTGTTAGTGTGCGGGGGTCGCTGGTTGGCGTTGGCGTGGACACGGTGGGCCGAAGGTCCTGTTTGCCCTGTATCTCGAAACTAAAACCAAGGGGGGTGATCTATCTGCAGCGGCAGTGATGATCTGTGGGGGGGGGGGGAAGTATGCACATCACTGATGAGGAAGTGAACATTGTGGCGTGTTCTGATTCTGCATTTGTGGAAGTAGTGATGTCCTGAAGCTGCTGGAGAGGGAGTGGCTGCTTCATCCCATGCCTGACCACCACAGGGAGGCCACTAACCTGGTGGGGACACTTAGGGTCACATTGGGGTGGGTAGGGAGGCGGCTGAGTCATTCCGTATCCTCAGCACGCTTATTGGTTGTGCTGATTCTGTTCAAAGTTGGTTCAGTTTAGTTTATTATCATATGTACAGTGAAACGTATATTTGTTGTCATTGCTGTAATTGTGAGATCTTTCGACATCCTGTAAAGATTTGTTTAGCAATCGACAATTAACACTGCCTAATCCATGAAGAAGATGGAGAGTTTATGATGTCTAACTTTAACTGATTTAGTGGTGGAGTAATAGTTTTCATTGACACAAAATGGTGGAGTAACTGAATGGGTCAGATAGCATCTTTGAAGAAGAGTTCCAATCGCAAATGTCACCTATTCCTTTTCTATATATAGTTTTGATGTTTAGTTTATTTGTTGTCATACAGTGCACTCCATAATGTTTTGGACAAGGACCCATCATTTATTTATTTGCCTCTGTACTCCACAATTTGTGATTTGTAATAGAAAAAAATCACATGTGGTTAAAGTGCACATTGTCAGATTTTTTTTAAAGGCCATTTTTATACATTTTGGTTTCACCATGTAGAAATTACAGCTGTGTTTATACATAGTCCCCCCATTTCAGGGCACCATAATGTTTGGGACACATGGCTTCACAGGCATTTCTAATTGCTCAGGTGCGTAATAATTGCCCCTATAATGCAGATATAAGAGAGCTCTCCGCACCTAGTCTTTCCATCACCTTTGGAAACATTTATTGCTGTTTATCAACATGAGGACCAAAGTTGTGCCAATGAAAGTCAAAAAACCCATGATGAGACTGTGAAACAAGAATAAAACTGTTAGAGACATCAGCCAAACCTTAGGCTTACCAAAATCAACTGCTTGGAACATCATTAAGAAGAAAGAGAGCACTGATGAGCTTACTAATCACAAAGGGACCGGCTGGCCAAGGAAGACCTCCACAGCTGATGACAGAAGAATTCTCTCTATAATAAAGGAAAATCTCCAAACACCTGTCCGACAGATCAGAAACACTCATCAGGAGTCAGGTGTGGATTTGTCAATGACCACTGTCCGCAGAAGACTTCATGAACAGAAATACAGGGGCCACACTGCAAGATGCAAACCACTGGTTAGCTGCAAAAATAGAATGGCCAGGTTACAGTTTGCCAAGAATTACTTAAAATAGCAACCACAGTTGTGGAAAAATGTCTTATGGACAGATCAGATGAAGATTAACATATCTGAGCATATGACCAAAGAATGGAGGAGAGAAGGAACTGCCCAAGATCCAAAGCATACCACCTCATCTGCAACACGGTGGCGGGGGTGTTATGGCCTGGGCATGTATGGCTGCTGAAGGTACAGGCTCACTTATCTTCATTGATGATACAACTGCTGATGGTAGTAGTATAATGAATTCTGAAGTGTACAGACACATCCTATCTGCTCAAGCTCAAACAAATGTCTCAAAGGTCATTGGCTGGCGGTTCATTCTACAGCAAGACAATGATCGCAAGCATACTGCTAAAGCACCAAAAGTCAATCACCCGATCTGAACCAGATTGAGCATGCCAGATGAGAAAACTGAAGGGGACTAGCCCTCAAAACGAGCATAAGCTAAAAATGGCTGCAATACAGACCTGGCAGAGCATCACCAGAGAAGACACCCAGCAACTGGTGATTCCATGAATCTCAAACTTCAAGCAGTTATTGCATGCAAAGGATATGCAACAAAATACTAAACATGACTACTTTCATTTACATGATATTGGCTGTTATTAAAATCTGGCAATGTGCACTTAGAATACAATAGAATAGAATGCCTTTTATTGTCATTCAAACAGCTTGGTTTGAACGAACTTGCATTTTCTACAGTTTTTACATTACAAAAAAACCCAAGACCCACACTTAACACAGTTTACATAAACTAGGTATGTTACAAAACTTACCTTTAGCGGTGCTGCAGTTCTCCTGCTGGCCGTGTGCGTGACTTTGGCGCCTTTAAGGGGGGGGGGGTTAAAATGCGGTTTTCCCCTTGCCATCCGGAGCTTTCTGTTGTCGGAGTGCGATCTATTTCTGGAGATTCGTTCCGACTGCCGGTAAGTCCGTTTTTTTTATAAATAGCCCGACTACTTCATCACTGCAGTAAAATAAAAATTAGTTCCTCTTGCCGTGAACGCCGACAACGGGGACCGATTTTACATAGGGGACAGGTAAGTGAAAGCTGTTTATTTTTACATATAAACTTGCTTTTTTAGGGGACTTTAATCAATATTTCATGTTGCGAAACAGTGATTTAGTCCCCATACGAACCGGCAGAATTTTTCCTGACGATATTGGGTTTAAATTCACCGCAACCGCAACGTTCCAATCCATCGCGTTCCAGAAAATCCCACTCGCAAGCTGTTTAAGATGCCCATTCATTTACAGGCATTAAACACTGAATTCCTTCAATTTGGCCAATAAATTAATGACAATTAGATTTAAAAATCATGTTATATTGTGAATTATTGTGTGACTGTTAATTGGACACTTAGGCTTTAAATTTTTTAAAATTTATTTCTTAAGAAATGGATAGATGTTTAGATCTATTAATTGAATTTTGTAATTGGCTACAATTGGGTAACTAACTAATTATATGCTTTAATTTCAGGTCATCCAAGTAAGATTGTTTCATATTAGTTTCAGAATACTTCAATCTATAATAACTGAAAATTTCTTTCAGTTCTCTTAATTTTTAAGGAAGTTATGGGCTTTTTACTGTCCTCGATCACAACTTTTGTGTTAAGTCAATAGAAAAGCAATAGGAAGCAAGTTAATAATTTCCGAGTATGAAAATGACCATAACGTTTTTAATACTAAAGATATGAAAGTGAATTAGGTGTCAAATTAAACTTCTTTTTATGCTTTATCTGATGGGATAAATTGCAGACTTGATTTTTTTAAATCTTAAAATTTTGTAACATTGCTACATAAACATCCATCACAGTGAGTCTCCAACACCTCCTCACTGTGATGGAAGGCAAAGTCTTATCTCTTCCCTTTGTCCTTCACCTGCGGTCCAGCAGTCCAACTGCAGCATCCAGGCGAACTGGGGCTCCGATGTTAAAGCCCCCAGCAACGATGGTAAGTCCTGTGGCCATTAAGCCACGCCGGGCGATGTTAGGCACTGGCTCCGTGTCCTTTAAACCCCGCGATTCCAGCGGGAGAAGTTGCTGTTGCGGGAGCTCCGAAAAGCGGTCTCCCACCAGGAACCTTGAGCTCCCGATGTTCCTGTCCACCGGGCCTGCGGCCGGAGCTTCCAAAGCTCCGAAGTCGGGTTGCAGCCGCGCGCCACCACAGCTCTTCCTGCACCAGTCGGCCATCTCCGCAGTCAGGTCTGCAGGCTCTGTGACTGGAGCCGTCAGGTTAGTCCCGGCCAGAGGCTGCCGCCGGCTCCTCGATGTTAGGCCCAAAGACACCGGAGACATGACTGAAAAAGTCGGGTCCCCGTACAGGGAAGAGGCTAACGGTTTCCCCATCCCCCCCTCCACCCCCCACATATACACAGCTAAAAAATATTACAAACTAGACTCAGGACATATATTTAACAAGACAAAAATATAAAAAAGACAGATGACTGTAGTCGAGCCACTGCCATTAGGCGCCGCCACACCCAAAACCACATGTGAGGTTTTCTATTATAAATCTCAAATTGTGGAGTAAAGTCCCAAACATTATGGAGGGCACTGTATGTACTGAGGAATTGTGAAGAGCTTTTTTGTCGCGTCGCTAGAACTAATGTATGGGGCGATCGCTGGTTGATTCGCACTCGGTGGGCTGAAAGGCCTGTTTACACACTGTTTCCCTAAACATAGAAACCATTCGGCCCTTCGAACCAACACCGCCATTCATTGTGATCATGGCTGATCGTACCCAATCAATAACCCGTTCCTGCCTTCTCCCCATATCCCTTGATTCCACTAGCCACTAGAGCTCTATCCACCTCTCTCTTATATCCATCCAGTGATTTGGCCTCCACTGCCCTCTGTGGCAGGGAATTCCATAAATTCACAACTCTATGGGTAAAAATGTTTTTTCTCACCTCGGTCTTAAATGACCCCCCCTTTATTCTAAGACTGTGGCCCCTGGTTCTGGACTCACCCAACATTGGGAAAAACTTTCCTGCATCTAACTTGTCCAGTCCTTTTATAATTTTATATGTTTCTATAAGATGCCCCCTCATCCTTCTAAACTCCAGTGAATACAAGCCTAGTCTTTTCAATCTTTCCTCATATGACAGTCCCGCCATCCCAGGGATCAATCTCGTGAACCTACGCTGCACTGCTACAATCACAAGGATGTACTTCCTCAAATTAGGAGACCAAAACTGTACACAATACTCCAGATGTGTTCTCACCAGAGCCCTATACACTGCAGAAGAACCTCTTTACTCCTGTACTGAAATCCTCTTGTTATGTAGGCCAACATTCCATTAGCTTTCTTCACTGCCTGCTGTACCTGCACGGCAACTTTCAGTGACCGGTGTACAAGCACACCCAGGTCTCGCTGCACCTCTCCCTTACCTAACCTAACCCCATTGAGATAATAATCTGCCCCCTTGTTTTTCCGCCAAAGTGGATAACCTCACATTTATCTATATTATACTGCATCTGCCACGCATCTTCCCACTCACTCAACCTGTGCAGGTCCCCCTGCAACCTCCTAACATCCTCTTCACAGTTCACACTGCCACCCAGCTTTGTGTCATCCGCAAACTTGCTAGTGTTGCTCCTAATTCCCTCTTCCAAATCATTAATATATATGGTAAACACCAACACCGAGCCTTGTGGCACTCCACTCGCCACTGCCTGTGGAGTCTAAAGTATTAAGTACTCCATTGAAACCTTCCATAATCTTGTCTACATTATTAACATCTGCTCTAAGTAGAAATGCCTCAGTTTCTCCAATCACCATGCAGTGGAATCTTTCACACGTGCAGTTTGCATCTTTGCACCTGCTTTCAAACCTTCTCCCTTATTTCCAAGAGACAAACCATAGGGCAGAGAATCCAGCAGTTTCCCTCTCCCCTTGAGACACCTTAACTGCACATTGGATGTGCCACTTGTCGGTGGTCAAATCCCAGCTTTCTATTGACATTTGGGCCATAGGTTTCCGATTGCAAAGTCATAAATTTGGCGTTCTGCAGCATGGAAAATGCCACTGTGTCCAGTATGCCGTTGTTACCGATCAACATGCCAAAGTGCTGGTGTAATTCAACGGGTCCGGCAGCATTTCTGGAGAAAAAGGATGGGTGGCATTTCTGACCAGTTTTCTGATGGGTGGCAGGTTCCTTCCTCAGATCCCACTTGTCTGCATTCAGGTGGTATCGTAGAACAGCTCGGGAACAATGTCTGTGTGAACGTGATGGGTCTCGACCAGCAACGTCACCCTTCCTGCTCTCCAGAGATGCTGAGTTACTCCAGCATTTTGTGTCTATCTTATGATGCCAACTAATCGCACGTGGTCGATATCCCGCCGTTCTCTGCATGCCCATGTACTTATCTAATAGTATCTCAAATGCCACTGTCGTATCTGCCTCCATCACCATCCCCAGCACACTCCAGGCATTCACCATCCTTTCTGTAAAAATAAACATGCCCCACTCATCTCCTTTAAACTTTCCTTTCTCGCCTTAAAGCTATGACCTCCAGTCTTTGATTGTTTTTCCATCCTGGGAAATACAGTAGATAGGGCAGAAACCTATCTATGTCTCCCATAAGTTTATATACTGCTATTAAGTCTCTCCACAACCTCTGGTGTTCCAGAGAAAATAACCCAGGTCTCTCCAACTCCTCCCTTTAGCTAATGTCCCCTAATCCATGCATCATTCTTGTTAACATCCTCTGGACTATTTTCCAAAGCCGCTACATCCTTTATATAATGGGATGACCAGAACTGCACACAATATGTCAAATGCGACATAACCTAAGTCTTGTAAGGCTGCATTGTAACTTCCAGACTCTTATACTCAATGTCCCAACCTTATAAAAACAACCCCAAGATCGCACTGCATGTCAATGATGTTAAGGGTCATGCCATTAATTGTATATTTCCCCCTTGTATTTAACCTGCTAAAGTGCAACACCTCACACTCTCTCGGATTAAACTCTACTTGAAATTTCTCCACCCTTTTCTGTAGCTGTTCTATATCCTGCTGCATACCTAGACGACCTTTCTCAGAGTCTATGTCCCCAGCAATCTTGCTGTCATCTGCAAGTCATTTATACATATCGCAAACAGCAGCGGTGCCAACACTGATCCCTGTGGAACTCCACTGGTCACAGACCTCCAGCCTGAATATTGCCTTTCCACCACAACTCTCTGTCTTCTATCAGTAAGCCAGTTCTGAATCCATATGACCAAGTCAGTTAATCCTGTGCATCTTAATCTTCTGGATCAGCCAACCAAGGGGAATTTATCAAATGCCTACTAAAATCCATGCAGTCAACATTCACTGCCCCCCCCCCCCCCCCTTCACCCCCTCATAAAGCCTGATCGCTGGTAAGATACGGCGTGCTGCATACAAAGCCATGCTAACTGTGCCTCATATCACGTTTCCAAATTGGAGTAAATTCTATCCCAACGAATCCTCTCCAATAATTTCCCTACCACTGCTCACTGGTCCAGCCTTCACTTATCTACACTTCAAGCTGCCTTAGGAAAGCAGCCAAGCTAATCAAAGACTTGACCCACCACGGTCATTCTTCCTCCCATCTGGTAGAAGATACAGAAGCTTGAAAGCATGCACTACCTGGCGTGGGAACAGCTTCTTCTGATAAGCTCGGCTCCTGTCCGATTCACCTCTACCCCATTGCAGACATTGGTCTTTGTCTGTGCCACAATGATGAGAACTATGTACTGCACTATTTATCTTCTCCTTTGCTCAACCACTTGTACCTGAGTTGATTTGTATTTCTGTTTAGTATTGTTTGATCTTTACGTTTGAAAGATACATTATGGAAACAGTGAATTTGGCCCACTGAATCCACACCGACCATCGACCATCCGTTTAAACCAGTTCTATGTTATCCCTTATTCTCATCCACTCCCTACACACCAGGGGCAATTTACAGAGGCCAGTTGACCTACAAACTAACATGTTTTGCGGAAGTGGGAGGAAACAGGAGCACCCAGAGAAAACCCACGTGGTCACAGGGGGAGCATGCAAACTCCACATGGACAGCACCCGTAGTCAGGAATGGTCCTACCAGTTGCACACTCTTGCTCTATTCTGATGGGATAGCATGCAAAACAAAGCCTTTCACTGTACCTGGGTACACGTGGCAATAATACACCTCAACAATGGTCCAGCTGATGACTGTGTTAATGATAGCGGACTGTCTCTGTCTCTCAATCCTTCGCAGGAGGTGACCCCATGATGATGCCGACTCAATGTGTGTAGGAGGCTTCAGGCACGCGATACCCATCCTCGTGTACCGAGAGAGCCCCGTGCTGACCGAGATGGCCAAAGGAAGAGGACGACCTCTGCTGTCTCCACAGGGTTTGTGAGTTCCTCTCTCTTTACCGGGCCAGGCCAGGGGTCCCCTTCCTCTCACTGAAGGTTCAATACTAGGACATGCATAGAGGGCTCAGCCAATACGTCGGTGGGCTTTTCCACTGCCTACCCTCGAGATTGAGTCGAGTGTTTAATTGTCATTTGTACCAAAATGGGACAATGAAATTCTTTCTTGCAGCAGCATTACAGCTCTGTAAACACAGTACTCATAGATCAGGCAATAAACAAATAAAAAAACAATATCAGTGCAAAACAAAAGCCTGAAGTCCCTAGTGAAACCAAGACACTTCATAGTTTATTGTTTGTAGCATTTATATCGGGGAGAAGCTGTTCCTGAACCTGGAGGTCAGTTTTCATACTCTTATACCTTCTTCCCAATGGCAGGAGTGAAATGAGAGCATGGCCAGGGTGGTGTGGGTCTCTGATGCTGGCTGCCTTTTTATAGATCCCTTCGATGGTGGGGAGGTCCGTAACTGATGGACTGGGCAGTGTCTACTTTGTAATCTCCTTTGTTTCTGCACGTTCGACTTGTTGAACCAGGCGGTGATGCAACCAGTCAATATGCTGTCTACCATATATAGGCCTGTAGAAGGTCAGACGCTCTTCATCCAGAGATACTATAACCGTATTTCATTACACAGGTACATGGATAGGAAAGGTTTGGAAGGATTAGGGCCAAACGTGGGCAAAGGCCACTAGCTTAAACGGAGGATCTTGGTTGGTATTGTCGAGTTTAGCCAAGTTCAGTGCTGTATGACTCGGACTCTATGACGTACTGAATCTCCTCAATCTTCTCAGGAAGTAGACGCATTGCTGGGCTTTGTTTATGATTGCATCAATGTGCTGGGTCCAGGACAGAGCTTCAGAGATATCCATGCCCAGGAACATGTAGCTATTGACTCTCCCCGCCTCCAACCCGTTGATGAAGACAGATTAGTGGATCCACGACCTTCCTCTGATAAAGTCAACAATCAGCTCCTTGGTCTCACTGACGTTGAGAGCAAGGTTGATAGACACAGAATGCCAGAATAACTCAGCAGGTCCGGTAGCATCTGTGGGGAAAACGAATAGGTGACATTTTGGGTCTGCATCCTTCAGAGTGAAAAAAGGCAAGGTTGATAGCAAGGTTATTGTTCTGGCACCGTTCAATCAGACGATCGATCACCCTCCTATACTTGGATTCATCATCATCTGCAATACGTCCAACAGTGTGGTGTTGTTAACAAATTGAACGATGGGGTTGGAACTGTGTCCAGTTGTACCTGTCTGGGTATATAGGGAATAGACTAAGCACGCAGCCCTGAGGTGCCTCTGTGCTGATGTGTATCGAGGAGGAAGTGTCTAGTAGGGTGCCGCAAGGCTCGGTGCTGGGACCCCAGTTATTTACAATATACATTAATGATTGTAATTACTTTCTCTCCATGAGGGGATTGGACAGGGTGAATGCACAGTCCTTTTCACAGGGTAGGGAATCAAAAACAAGAGGATGTATGTTTAAGGAGAGAGAGGCAAGAGTTAACATGAACCTGAGGGACAACTTTTTCACTCAGAGTTAAGTGGGATATTCTCGAGGTTGTTTATTTAGTTGGTCTAAATTCCCCTGACATATGGAAAACATGTCCGTGTTTTTAAACTTCCTTTGATCTGGAGGACATGCCAAAGTCTTTGTTACAAACCCTTTGGGACACAAATGTTGAGAATTCCTATGAAGCCACAAAATGCTGGACTAACACAGCAGGTCAGGCAGCATCTCTGGAAAAAAAGAATAGGTGATGTTTTGGGTCGGAACGCTTCCTCAGATTGAGATTTCCTGATGGCTTCATTCTGGGATTGTAACCCTTGGAGACACCCGCATTGATGATGTTCCGACACTTTGTGTAAACTGCTAAACTATCACTCATGATTCCTGGTATCATTGATCTCTTGTGTTTCTGACTGCCTGGATCCCACTGCACTCAAAGGAAAATGCTTGTTTCCTGTCCTTGATGTGGAAGATCATTATCATCGTCCATGCCTGCAGGAAATCTCTGAGGACCAGATTATTCCCTCCATCTAAACTTTCTATCTGGGTTACGTCTTACCAGCACCAAGCATTTTCAGGCAATTGCAGGCGTGGTTACAGCACCGTTCCGGGTGAGGTGTGGAGTTAGCCTAGTTTATTGTCACGTGTACTGAGTTCAGTTAAGAGCTTTTATTGTTGCCTGCTATCCAGTCAGCGGAAAGACTAAACATGATTGCAATCAAATACCCACAGTGTAAAGGGAATAACATTCTTTGCAAGATAAAGTCCAGACACGTCCAATTAAAGATAGTCGTGGGTCTCCAATGGGATAGATGGGAGGTCAGGACCGCGCTCTATTCAGTAAAAGGAGTCACAGCCTGGTTCAGGGTGAGGGGTCACGGCCTGGTTCAGGGTGAGGGGTCACGGCCTGGTTCAGGGTGAGGGGTCACAGCCTGGTTCAGGGTGAGGGGTCACGGCCTGGTTCAGGGGGAGGGGTCATGGCCTGGTTCAGGGAGAGGGGTCACGGCCTGGTTCAGGGTGAGGGGTCACAGTTCAGGGTGAGGAGTGGAACTCTCATACCTCTATCGGTGTACAGTAGAGAGCACATTGACTGGTTGCATCATGGCCCAGTTCAGCAACTTGAAGCCCAGGAGCGAAGAAGACTGCGAAAAATGGTGAACACTGCCCAGTCCATCAAGGGTACTGACCTCTCCACCATCGAAGGGATCTACAGGAGTTGCTGCCTCAAAAAAGGCAGCCCGCATCATCAGAGACCCCACACCACCCTGCACGCTCTCATTTCACCCCTGCCATCGGGAGGAAGGTACAGGAGCCTGGAAATTGTAACATTCAGGTTCAGGAACAGCTCCTTCCCTGCAGCCTAAACACTACAACCTCCAAATGGGCTCTGAACTACATAGATTTGGGGACATTATTTATAACTTTGCATTGTTGTTGTTTGTTTATTTGTCCATTTAGCTATATATATATATATATCCAGGTTTTTTAAAAATAAATATATATATATATGTGTGTGTGTGTGTGTGTGTATTTGCATGTGTATAATGGAATATAATTCCATTTTAAGACACCTTGCCCAGAGTTGCGATGTAAATATTTACTGTTTTTTTCCGTATTATTAATTTTTCTAAGGGACTGGGAGGAAAAAGGGAGGTTTACACAGTGGGGTGTTTGAAATCTGGATTAGAACTAGGTAATCTGTGGTAAATAGATTCAATAATGATAATTAAAAAGGAACAGGGTAAATGGGTGAACAGTGAGGTAACAGGGCTTTGTGATGGATCGGATACCACCATTCAAAGAGCAGTGACAGCAAAATTGGGCCACATGAGACCCTTCTGTTGAAAAGGAGCTTTGTATGACTTTGAATTCAGAGCAACAAGAATTATCTGTGGGCTGGAGTATGCATGTGGTGAAAGTTTCTGGATGCTGACTGTCCCACTATTGGCTGCAGAAGTTTATGGGCAGCACAGTGGCACAGTGGTAGAGTTGCTGCCTCACAGCGCCAGAGACCCGCATTCAATCCTGACTATGAGTGCTGTCTGTACTGAGTTTGTGCGTTCTCCCTGCGACCGCGTGGGTTTTCTCTGGGTGCTCCGGTTTCTTCCCAAACGCAATAGACTTGTAAGGTTATTTGGGTTTGATAAGTTTTAAAATTGCCCCTAGCGTGAATGATAGTTTGAGTATACAGGGTGATCGCTGGTCGCCTGTTTCCGCGCTGTGTCTCTGAAGTTTAAAAGTAACAAAGCCTCTCTCCCTGTTTCTTGTGTAGCCTCATTGGGACTCCAGTGAAGTAGCCATGAATGGTGACTCTGGAAGTCAGGATTCACTAGAAGACATTTCAGACTGGAGGGAATTCTGTGAAGTCCAGGCTCGTGCGGCTGCTTCTGATTTTGCCCAGAAATTCCGGATATTTATAAGTGAGAATCCTCATTACGAGTCCTCGGGAATAGAAACCAATTTCTCGCAGCACTTTGCTTCCCATTTTGTGGTGTATTTTGCGAGAGAAGTGAGCGGGCCCTATCTCTCGGACTCTCCGGCCAAGTGTAGCGTTGCTCCCTCCTCTGACATTCGGAGCTGCAGACTGCCTGCCCGGGCAGCAGTCCTCCAGAGGAAAGCACACTCCGACTCCCTCCCACGAGTGGATAACGCATCCAACGCCCGCAGCTACTTGAGGCACCAGCAAGTCTGCAACATGTCCAACCTGGGCCACTCCCGTAGCTCGGAGGATGTCTCTCTCAGCGCTTCAGCCAGGCCCAAATTTAAGAAGGGGTTTTCTCTGCGAAATATGAGCATGTGCGTGGTGGATGGGATGAAGGAGATGCTGCAGTGGAGGTCCTCAGCCGAGCCTCTGCTGGGGGCAAGGCCTGAAGGAGAGGAAGACTCTGCAGGGAGTAGACTTGACAGCGAAGCCCACGACCGATTGAGCCAGAAACTTGAGCGTTTGCGTTTAACCAAGCTGTCCTCGTCCAAAGTGGAGCTGCAGGACATCCAGAGGGAAGGCATGCTGCGCTACATGCTGGCCGATGACAACAGCCTCAGCAGCTCGCACTGGCACAAGTGCCGTGTGCTGCTCCGCAAAGCCGTGGGAATCGAAGAAGAGAGATTCATCCTGGAGTTTTACGTACCACCCAAGGTGAGATTGCAGAACCTGTGAAGCAACGGGTCAACGGGAAACCTTTGGTTCCGTCACGCAGCGGTAGAGTTACTGCCAAGCTGCACCGCAGACACGTTCGATCCTGACTACGGACGCTGTCTGTACTGAGTGTGTACGTTCTCCCTGAGACCCCATGGCATTTCCCCGGGTGCTCCAGTTTATCAAGACGGTTAATTGGCTTCTGTAAATTGTGTGTAGGGAGTGGATGGGAAAGTGGGATCATGTAGAATGAATGTGAACAGATGAGCGATGGTCGGCATGGACTTCGTGGGTTGAAGGCAACATCCTCGTAAGTCTTCTCTACACTCTTTACAACTTAACAACATCCTTCCAAGAGCAGGGAGACCAAAACTGAACACCATTACCCAACTATGGCCTCACCAGCACCTTGTTCAGCTGTAACACAACATCTTAACTTCTATACTCAATACCCTGACTAATGAAGGCTAATGTGCCCAATATCTTCTTGATAACCTTATCTACCTGTGACACCACTTTCAAGGAACTATGTATAGTACCTGCACTCCTAGATCCCTCAGCACTACAACAATCCCCAGAGCCCTGGCATTTACTATGAAGGTCCTGTCCCGGTTTGACCTCTCAAAGTGTAACACCTCACATTTATGTTCATTAAACTCCATAAGCCATTCCACTGCCCACTTTCCTAACTGATCAAAATCCTGCTGAAATATTTGATAACCATCTTCGCTATCTACAATACCACCGACTTTAGAGTTACCTGCAAATGTACTAATCCTGCCTTGAACTTCATCCAAATCGTTGATATAAACCACAAGGAGCAATGGGCCCAGCACTGATCACTGAGGCACGCCACTACCACAAGCCTCCAGTTGAAAAGACAACTTGTCACCATAATCCTCTGTTTCCTTCCATGATGCCAATTTTCTATCCAGTCGCCTAGCTCTTCCTGGATTACATGCGATCTAATCTTCCTGCGGACTACCCATGCGGAACCTTGTCAAATGCCATGCTGAAATCCATGTAGGCAACATCTACAGCTCTGCCCTCATCAACCTTTTTTGGTTACAACTTCAAAAAACTCAATCACATTCATGAGACACGATCTCCCACATACAAAACCGTGCTGACTATCCCTGGTCAACCTTTGTCCATCTAAATGCTACATGATATCTTATCCCTCAGAATACACACTGGTAACTTTCGGATCACAGAGGTTAGGCTCACCTTCCTATTGTTCCCAGGCTTTTCATTGCAGCTCTTACTAAATAGAGGCGCAATATTTGCCACCCTCCAGTCTTCTAGCACATCGCCCGTATTTTATATCTCAACCGGAGAACCTGCAATTCCTTCTCAATCTTACCACAGTGTCCTTGGATATATCTGATCACGCCCGGGAGATTTGTCTACCTTCATACACATCAGGATGTTCAGCACCGTCTCAGTACTATATCTCAGTATTATCTCAGTACTATAATACTGAGTGTCCTCAACACTTGGTGACTACCCCAACTTCCCCGGTCTTCAAGTTTTTCTCCACGGAAAAAATAGAGGAGAAATACTCATTGAGGACCTTGCCCCTCTCCATGGTTCCACAGAGATAACCGCTTTGATTTGATGGACTGTGGGAGGAAACCGGAGCACTCAGAGAAAACCCACATGGACACAGGGAGAACGTACAAATACCATACAGACAGCACCTGTAGTTGGGATCGAACCCGGGTCTTTGGCGCTGTGAGGCAGCAACTCTATCGCTACATTGTTATGATGCCCAGTGTGGTTACTGATCTCCTGGTAAAACCATGGGACCACAAGCACCAAGAGCAGGCCATGAAACCCCCGCAAGTTGCTCCCACATTCAATGGCATCACAGCTGACCCAAAGTTGCTCGTCCATGGTCCTGCCTTTTTTCCCCCACAACACTCAGTTCTTTCCCTCTGTGTAAGCCTCTTAGCCTTGAATGGTCCCCACCTGTCTGTTCCAAACACACTCAGCTGTCTCAGAGTAGAAATTCTTCCACATCTCAGTCATTAAAAATGAGGATAACCAAGTAAAAGGTAGGATTGGTCAAGGATGTGAATGAATCTGTGCTTGAAATGAGAAGATGTAGACGAGGTACTGAACGAGTACTTTGCATCAGTTTTCACCAAGGAGGACAGTGATGTCAGTGTGAGAAATACTAAACAAGGAGGTAGTGTTGGGGGTCTTGCACACCATTAAGGTGGGTAAATGCCCTGGGTTTGATGGGATTTGTTTTATTATCATGGGTTATTTCGAGAGGCAAGAGAGATGATTGCAGGGGCCCTGACAAAAATCGTTGTAATTGTAAATTGTCCCTCGTGTTTTCGCGCTGTATCTGTATCTCTAAACGAAACACGCTGAGTGGGTTCCAGATTCCAACCACCCCTCTAAACATTTGATCCCAAACCCCTGTGTATGCCTTCTGGTTCTAGGCACCTCTGCCATGGGATTCACCTGCGGGCATCCGCAGACAGGGAAGGGAAATAAAGGCTGGATTTGTGAGTTGTGTCCACATCCTGAGAACGACAAATAAATGTGTCCACTTCCACTATTGACACTGACCACTAGCTTCCCGTTTATGCTTCACTGGGTGGCACGAGCAGCGTGGCTGCCTCGCCAACAGTCTGTCTGTTCTTTCTTCTTTTTGTTATTTTTAGTATGTGTTAAAAAGTAAGTTTCAGTGTTTCTTGGCCCGTTTTATGTGACCATGTGGGTTTACTCTGGGTGCTCCGGTTTCCCCCCCCCTCCCCCCACATTACAAAGACGTGCGGATTTGTAAGCTAATTGGCTTCTCTAAATCGTCCCTAGTCTGCAGGATGGAACTGGTGTATGGTGATCAATAATTGGCACAGACCCGGTGGGCCGAAGGGCCTGTTTCCACGCTGTATCTGTAAACTAAACTAAAGCAGGATAAGTTCTGAAATCCACACAGGATTTGGCTGGTCTTTGAGTTCCAGAAAGGGCGGCATGTTGGCGCAACGGTAGAGTTGATGCCTTACAGCGAATGCAGCACCGGAGACCCGGGTTCGATTCTGACTACGGGTGTTGTCTGTACGGAGTTTGTACGCTCGCCCCGTGACATACGTGGGATTTCTCCGAGATATTCGGTTTCCTCCCACACTCTAGAGACGTACAGGTATGTAGGACAATTGACTTTGTAAATGTAAAAATTGTCCCTAGTGTGTGTAGGATAGTGTTAATATGCGGGGATTGCTGGTCGGCGTGGACCCGGTGGGCCGAAGGGCTTGTTTCAATGCTGTATCTCTGAACTAAACTAAACTAAACTGGCCAGTGGAAATACATTCCTATCATTGCTTTCTTGACAGCTGGGCTGAATTCCTTTCAGTAGAGCCCAGCGCCAGATGTGCTGCCCTAAGCAGGAGCTCCAGCTGAGACTTTGCCCTCTCTGATGGCCACAGATGTTGGGCTACGCCCTTGTTGTCCACAGACCAGCTCAGATGATGGAAGGAAAGATTGGCGAATGCTGTCGAGTTCAGATTAGTTTTTATTGTCACAAGTACTGAGGTACAGTGTAAAGCTTTTTGTTGCCTGCTATCTAGTCAGAGAAAAGACTGAATGATTACAATCAAGCCATCCACATTGTACAGATACAGGATGAAGGGTATAATGTTTAATGCAAGGTAAAGCCTGATTAAAGCTAGTTTGCAAGTCTCCAATGAGGTAGATGGGTCAGGACCGCTCTCTAGTTAGTGATAGGACATGTCAGTTGCCCGATAAATGCTGGAAAGAAACTATTCATGAATCTGGACACTGTTATACGGGGATGCTAAAAGAGGCATTTAAAGTTGAATTTTC
Source organism: Raja brachyura (assembly GCA_963514005.1). The sequence continues at coordinate 3,113,609 of OY740807.1, read as the reverse complement.
CACAGTGTACGGTTCTACTGGTGATGCATCCAATGTTCTACTGACAGTACAATTACAATTTTTTTTTGATGATGCTGCATGGTAAAATTAGTTTTACACATGATAGAGACAGCAGTAAAAGAGATGGAGGAGTTACTCATGTTCATAAGTTGTTCATATCCATTGACTTGGTCTCCACAGCCGCCTGTGCAATTAATTCCACAGATTCGCTACCCTCTGACTAAAGAAATGATGCCTCATCTTTTTAGGTACATCTCTTTATTATAAGGCTATGCCCTCTGGTTCTAGACTCTCTCACTATTGGAAACATCCTCTCCACATCCACTTGACCCAGGCTTTCACTATTTGGTAATCTTCAATGAGGTCTCCCCTCATCCTTCTAAACTCTAGCGAGTACAGGCTCAGTAGTGTCAAACATTCATCATATGTTAATAAATTGAATGAAATTTTATTGTCGCACTAGACCAAGTGGGACCCGTTGGGTCCCATCCCCTCAACGCGTGGTTGAGGGGGGGAAAGGAGTGGCAGGGGGGCAAAAGGGGGGGGAGAGGATGGGAGGGAGGGGAAGTGGGGGGAGAGAGTAGGAGGGGGAGTGGGGGGAGAGAGAAGGGGGAGGGAGATAGGAGGTGGAGGGGGGAGGGAGGAGGAGATAGGGGGGTGGAGGGGGAGAGGATAGCAGCGGGAGGGGGCAGAGGGGAAGTGGGTAGCAGCTGGGAAGGAGTTACTATCAGTGGGTAGCTGCGGGGAGAGGTGGGAGGCTGCAGGGGGGAGGAGCAGGATAGGAGCGGGTAGCAGCTGGAGGGAGTGGGGAGGAGAAAGGACACCGGCAAAGTTATACAGTATCCCACGCCGGGTCCTCTCTTGTTCTTTCCACCCCCCACCCCCCCTCACCAAGTCCTCCTTGTTCTTCTCACCACCTTCTCCATCCTCATGGCGTTCCTCCATGCCGGGTTCTCCTTAACCCAATGATTAACCCAATCATTCTGGTAGACCCTCTCTAATCTCTAGTAGTTGCTCTACTAATCATGGAAAATGTATGAGGAGCATCATCCACTGAGGCAAAATAGGTGTAAAAATAAGAAAGGTGAAATGGCTCTAGTGGGAGTGTACTATAGGCCTCCTAATAGCCAGCACGAGATGGAGGAACAGATATGTGGACAGATTACAGAAAGATGCCAAAGCCACAGGGTTGGGTAATGCATGATTTAACTTCCCCAATATTAACTGGGACTTGCTCAGTGCAAAACGCAGAATTTCTACGATGTATCCAAGACTCTTTTCTGAAACAGGATGTGGATAGTATAACTTGTGAAGAGACCAGTCCTTGTACTGGCAAATTAACCTGACCAGGTGACTGGTGTCACAACGGAAGAGCATTTTGGGGATAATAATCACAACTCCGTAAGTTTCAAGATTGTTTTGATTAGTGAGAAAGCTGAAGTGTGCAGGAAGTTACTAAATTGGACCAAGCTAAATTGCAACATTATTGTGCAGGAGCTCAGGACGGTATATTGTAAACAGTTGTTATTGGCTAAGTCCACATCTGGCAGTCATTTAAAGGGCAGTTGATCAAAGTTCAAGACTGGCATGTTCCAGGAAGGAGGAGGGATAACGATGGCAAAGTAAGGAAACCGTGGATCATTATGATCAAAAAATGTAAAAGAGGTTTAGAATGATGAAGTAACAATTCAAGCGGATGATTAGAAGGGTCAAAAAAGCTATGATGTGTAATTGGCAAGTCAGATTAAACTCCACCCCCCCCCCCCCGCAAAGCTTTCTATATCCACATTAAAAACAAGGGGGTAACCAAGGAGAAGGTAGGACCACTCAAGGGTAAAGGAGGGAATTTATGCTTGGAGTCAGAGGATGTAGATGAATAGTTTGCACCAGTATTCACCAAATAGGAGGACATGGAAGACAGTGAGTGTAGGAAAGAACTGCAGATGCTGGTTTAAATCGACGGTAGACACAAAATGCTGGAGTAACTCAGCATCCACAGGCAGCATCTCTGAAGATAAGGAATGGGTGACGATTCGGGTCGAGAGCCTTCTTCAGACGGAGGGTAGAAGACAGTGAGATTAGTGTGGAGATTACGAATACGCATGGGCAGGTCACGTAATTTGCGTGCCAAGGACACGTAAGTGGGACAGGGCCTCAAGTCTGAGGTCATCATACTCGGCCCCTCGGACTCAATCAAAACGATAGCAGGCAGCCTTGGAAGCCTTACCCCATTACTCAAACCTCATGTCAAAAACCTTGGCGTGATATTTGAATCTGTGATTAAATTTGACAAACAAGACAATGCCGTGGTAAAAGCTAGCTTCTTGCAGCTTCGGACGATAGCTAAAATAAAACAATTCCTCCAATTTGACGACCTCGAAAAGATCATCCACTCATTTATCTCTTCCCGCCTTGATTACCGCAACTCCCTTTACACTGGCATCAGCCAATCTTCCCTGTCCCGCCTGCAATTGGTCCAAAACGCCGCAGCAAGACTCCTGACGGTTATCCGAAAAAGGGACCACATCACCCTGATCCTGGCCTCTCTCCATTGGCTCCCTGTGCGGTTTCGAATCAATTTCAAGCTCCTTCTTTATGTATACAAAGCCTTAACGGGCTTGCCCCCACCTACATCAATAGTCTGTAATAGGCCGTATTTAGAGTATTGTGTACAGTTCTGATCACCCCATTACTGGAAGGATTTGAGATGGTGCAGAAGAGGGTTACCAGGATGGGTATCAGCTAGAAGAAGAGGTTGGACAAACTTGGATTGTTTTCTCTGGAGCGCCGGAGGTTGGGGGAGTATATAATGGGGGTGTGGCATAGATGGTAGGTATGTTGCAAAAGGTATGCTGCAGTTCTGCCGCTCCCCGTGTGCGCGACTTTGGCGCCTTTCAGAGGGGGGTGGGCTTAAAGTGCCCTTTTTCGACAGACTGGGATAATCGATGAATGTCGGGCGATTTTGTTGCGGAAGAAAAATCGCTCCGACATTTCATCAATGAAGGTATTTTTAAATTACTCTAAATTATTTGTTAACTGGAGTAATTTAAAAATCACCTTCAAAAGCCGTGACCGCAGACAACCGGAAGGATTTTCCGTAGGGGAGAAAAAAAGGTAGTTTATTTTTATATTAAAAGTTGGTTTTTCGGGAGGCTTTAATAATATTTTTATGTTGCGAAATGGGGTCCCAAAAAATGTATGAACAAACAGTATTTTTCCTCCCGACTTCACCGCTAACCGCAACGTTCCAATCCACCGCATTCCACTAAAACCCACTAGCTAGTTGATTTAAATGGCCATTAATTTACAGGCATAAAACACTAAATTCCTTCCATTTGGCCCAGAAATTCATGAAAATGAGATTTAAAAATTATGTTATAGTGTGGATTATTGTGTGAATGTTATTTGGACACTTAGGCAATTTAAAAAAAGTTTATCTTTTCTTAAGAAATGGATAGATGTTTAGATCTACTCATTGAATTTTGTAATTAGCTACAATTAGATAACTAACTAATTATATGCTTTAATTTCAGGTAATCCAAGTAAGATTGTTTAATATTTGTTTCAGAATGCTTCAATCTATAATAACTGAAAATTTCATTGAGTTCTCTTAATTTTTAAGAAAGTTATGGGCTTTTAACTTTTCCAGATCACAGCTTTTGGGTTAAGTCAATTGAAAGGCAATGGGGAGCAAGATGCTAATTTCCGAGTGTGAAAATGGCCATAACTTTCTTAATACTGAAGATATGAAAGTAAATTAGGTGTCAAATTAAACTTCTTTTTATGCTTTATCTGATGGGATAAATTGCAGACTTGATTTTTTAAATCTCAAAATTTTGTAACATTGCTATAGATGGGATACATAGTCAGAAACTTTTCCCCTAGGGTCGAAATCTCAAAGACTAGAAGGCATATCTTTAAGGCCAGAGGGGAGGAGTTTAAAGGAGATGTGCGGGAAAGTTTTTCTTTTGCACAGAGCGTGGTGAGTGCCTGGAATGCACTGCAGGGGTAATGGCAGAGGCAGATATGATAGTGGTGTTCAAGAGGCTCACTATCACGAGAGGCACTTGCCTCTCATCATTCTTTTCCACATGCAAGGAATGGAATGATATCGATCATGTGTAGGCAGAGGAGATGAGATTAACTTGGCATCATGTTTAGCACGCACATTGTGAGAGAAGGGCCTGTACCTGAGCCGTACTGTTCTAGCTCTCCACTGTCCACCCCCACAACACGTCCCACCACATCAGCTTTAGTTATTATTGTCACGTCTACTGAGGTACAGTGAAAAGTTTTATTTTACTTGCTATCCAATCAAATCAAATCATACTACACATAAATATAATCAAGCCAAACTCAAGTACAATATGTAAAGCAAAGGTAAAGATACAGAGGGCAGAATATATTCCTCAGCATTGTAGCGCACCAGTTCCAAAGACAAAGTCCAATGCCTGCAAAGGGGTGAGGGGAGTCAGACAATACCCTAGCTTATGGGAGGATCGTTTAGAGAAGTGGAAAAGAAAAGTTTGATGTTCTGGCTGAACACAGTTTTTCGATGCTTAGTCAGATTGTTAATATTTAAAATTCTATAGAAAATGATGTCTGCATAATCTTCCCTGCTCCCACTACAGGGCCATAAAGGGTTGCTTCCTCCTCCTTGTCTGCACCCTGTGGGGTGGAGTGTGAATTGTTTCTCCTCTGTGTGGGTGGGTTCTGAGCCGACTGATGAGGTCAGTGTGGAGGGTGCTGATTGGCAATGGGGTGCTGATGGGGTGGGACGTGTTGGGGTGGACAGTGGAGAGCTAGCAGTGGTGCTCTCCTGCTTCCCGTTCAACAGCTCATTGTGGTTTCGGCATGCTCCAAAATTGGCAATTGGCATTCACAGACTCGTGCAGAAGCCTAGCATTTTCTCAGGGCACAATGCAGCTCAAAAAGATTAACTTGTTTAATTTAGTTTAGAGACACAGCATGGAAACAGGCCCTTCAGCCCACCGACTACACGCCGACCAGTGACCCCCGTAAACTAACATTATCCTACACACTAGTACAATTTACAATCTTTTACTAAAGCCAATTAATCTATAAACCTGTACATCTTTGGAGTTTGGCAGGAAACAGCACCCGGAGAAAAGCCACATGGTCATGGGGAGAACGTACAAACTCCTTACAGACAGCACCCGTAGTCAGGATCGAACCTAGGCCTCTGCCGTAAGGCAACAATTCTACTGCCGTCCCACCGTGCCACCCCTATTTTTTATATATTCCTTTTTATTTAGAGATACAGCATGGGAACAGGTCCTTCGGCCCACCGGGTCCATGCTAACCATTAATCACCTGTAAATGTTACCCCTCTACACACTGTTTATCTCACTACACACTAGGGGAAATTTACAGAGGCCAATTAACCTATAAACGCATAGGTCTTTGGGATCTGGCAAGAAACCGGAGCACCTGGAGGAAGCCCACGCGGCCACAGGGAGAGCGTGCTGTGAGGCAGCAGCTCTACCGCTGCGCCTCTGTGCTGCCCCAACTGTGCCGTTCTGTAACAGTCCTAGAAATACATGTGTGCAGCAAACTAGGAGATGAGGTCCACGTTAACAGAGAGTGTTTCTGGTTGTCTTGGTGTCATCGATAATGTTGCTGATTGTTGGGGAGATTTTTGCATCTGCCAGTTTTGGTTACCCAGTGTTAAAAGGTTTACTAAGGTTTGTCAGTTAATTGGCTTCTGTAAATTGCCCCCAAGTGTGTACGATAGAACCGGTTAATGGGTGATCGCTGGTCGGCCTGGACTCAGTGGGCTGAAGGGCCTCTAAACTAAACTCTCTCTGGAGAGTGGGAACGTGGGACAAGGTGCACAGGGGTGCAGTGTCAGTGTATGTCAGACCAAGCTGGCTCAGTGCATGGAGGTGGGTTGAAGCCTTTGAAGGAAGTTACCTACTGCTATTTTCATAACCTTGAACCAAAGCAATCTTCAGCCAATAGACCTTGTGTACATATAAAAAAACAAGCTTCCACATCTAGTAACGTGATGATGACTGGGTAACCTGTGGGCAGGGGGGTTTCCCCTGCCCTCCCAAGGCCGCTGTGGGAGTGGGGGTTGAGAATTTGCAGCATTGGCAGTTTATTGTGGATGAATGAAAGCTGGTAGCGATGTGATTGTGAGTTGGCGCTGGCAATCCCTGGTGTCGACAGCTCACCATGTGAAGAGTAGAGTGAAGAAGGCATTTGGCTCGCTAGCCTTAATCAGTCAGGAAACAAAGTAGAGAAGGTGGAACATCACATTGCAGACTACAAGATATTCGTGAGGCCTCATTGATGGAAATTGCCTCATGCTCATTCACCCACGCAAGCTTCAGCCCAATGTTCAAAGGTATTTTATTGTCACGTGTACCAATTAAGGTACAGTGAAACTCGATTTACCATATAGCCATACTAAAAAAAGCAACAAGACACACAACTACACAAAAGTTAACATAAACATCCACCACAACAGATTCCCCACATTCCTCACTGTGATGGAAGGCAATAAAGTCTAATCTTCTTCCCTCTTTATTCTCCCGCGGTCGGGGCAGTTGAACCATCCACATTCGGGGCGATCGAAGGTCGTGCAGCCGGCGATCAAAACCCCCGTGTCGGGACAGACGAAGCTCCCACGATCAGGGTCGAAGCTCCTGCAGCCTGGAGCTCCCAAACTTGGTCCCTAACCGCGAGCCCCACGATGTTAAAGTCCACAGGCTCCCGCGGATGGAGCTCCAAGGTCGATCCCTGACAGGGACTGCCAGCTCCACGACGTTAGGTCCGCAGGCTCCCGCGGATGGAGCTCCCGAAGTCAGTCCTTGATGTTAGGCAGCAATGGACTGTGTGTTTCAAAAATACATGTGTTCACGTATGTTCACCCTATTATCGAAAAGATACCTTAAGTTGGAAAGCATGCAGAGAAGATTTACGAGGATGTTGCCAGGACTGAGCTATAGGGGTTGGTTAGGCAGGACTTTATTCCTTGGAGTGCAGGAGTGATCTTCTAGTAGTCTATAAAATCATGAGGGGAATAGATGGGGTGAACGCAAAGTATTTTTTCCAGGGCAGGGGAATCAGGAACCAGATGCCATAGAGGGCGAGGCTTAATAGGAACCTGAGGGGAAACCTTTTTTTTTCTGGGTGGGTATATGGAACTGGCTACAAGAGAGAGGTTGTTGTGACAGGTTCAACAACAACATTTAAAAGACATATGGACACTGATAGGAAAGTAGTAGCAGAACATGGGCCAAACGCAGACAAATGGGACCATCAGCTTGCTTTCGTGCTGTTTGACGCTATATCTCTGCACCCCTGCTCCAGTTCCTGCTCCTGGAGTCCGTTAGCTCATGCTGTTCATGCTCTCTGATTTGGTCATCTCTGTTCCATATTCCCCTAATCTCCACTCTCTGTCTGAATTATCTGCCCATCCTAGGTTGCTGAAGTTCTCTGTACATGGCAGACTTTGCGGCTCACCCCACATCCATCCCTTCTGAGGTGTCGTGCCCAGAATTGGCAATAGTAAATTATTGTCTCGTGGACCTAGATGTAGTGAAATGCTTTGCTTTGCGTACAATCCAGTAAAATCATACTGTACAATCAAACATAAATACTGAAAAGGGTGCAACGATCTGAGGTAGTATACACAATTACGGCACCATCTTGTACTTAAAATATCTTAAGTTCTTAAAATATCGAGCCTTATCTTGGTCTTCACTGGGTACAATAGCTGCATTGTATCATGGTTCAGTGGGGTTTCTTGTACCCTTTATTATATATATACATTACTACTAGACCAAGGGTGTCCCGTCCCCTCTATTCGCGGTAGTGGGGGGGGTAGGGAAGCCTTCGGCGTCACGCGCACACGCACACACTAACGCACACACTAACGCACACACTAACGCACACACTAACGCACACACTAACGCACACACACACACTAACACACACACACACCCCCACCCTTGATATTATATTGATATTATTCATTGGCTCCTTTCACACCATCCCCGCCCTATCTCGAGGGACAGAGAGAGTGGGGCAGAGAAAGAGAGGGAGAGATGGGGGAGAGAGGAGATGGGGGGGTGGGGAAGGGGAGAGGGGGCGGCAGATGTAGAGGGGGGGAGAGAGGAGGAGGGGGGAGAGGAGGGGAGAGGCGTGGAAGGGGGTGGGGAGAGGGCGAAGGCGGACTTGAACTCTGCGCGCACAGGGCCGACTGCGAGTGGGCAGCTCGTGGGACCTCGCTGGGACCTATGACGCTTACATCCCAGTGGTATAAATATTGATTTCTCTACTTCAAGTAACCCCGGCATTCCCTTTCTCTCTATCTCTCCCCCACCCAAGTCACACTAGCTTCTCATTTTCACCCAACAAACTACTAACAATGGCCTGTTTCCTTTATCATCGTTACTTTTTTGCATATCTTTAATTCATTGTCCTTAAGTTTATCTTTCTACATCATCGTCTATATCTCTCGTTTCCCTTATCTCTAACCAGTCTGAAGAAGGGTTGACAAGAAACATCACCCATTCTCTCCAGAGATGCTGCCTGTCCCGCTGAGTTACTCCAGCTTTTTGTGTCTATCTACCATTTAGTTTATATTACATATCCTCATTTAATAAAATCACTTCCCTTTTACACTAATGCTGAGTTTAGTTTTCCCGTCTACTTGTGGTCATCCTCCGATGATGTATGAGATCTGGCTTTTGCATCTTGCACGTGTGCCTGTGTCCTCATCGTTAATAGAGTGGCACAGTGGTGCAGTGGGTAGAGCCACTGCCTCACAGCTCCAGAGACCCCGACTCCATCCTGACCAAGGGTGCCGTCTGCATGGAGTTTGCACCATCTCCCGGCGACCGCATGGGCTTCCCCCGTGTGCTCTGGTTTCCTCGGCCGAGTGCGAGTTGACTCCGAGCGGGAGGCGACAAAATGACTGCGAGTAGGGGGGGTTAAGGTAACTCGCAGCTCATGGGAAACAGTGGCCAGCAGGCTGCGAGTTGAAAACTCTGCGCAACTGGCCACGAGGAGCCAAGCCTTTGTGACGATAAAATATCTCAGATTTGTGAACAATTTTAATTAAAAAACTCGGGAAATAATGAATCAAGTTTTAGATGAGGCGATTTTCAAGATGATGAGGTAAATCTCTGTCTGAATATGTAAAAATTTCACCGTTAGCGTGTCATGTTTTCGAGGAGACGTGAATCACAGAAAAACACACAAACACACATACAAATACATCCACATCCAAGATCAGAGTTTTATAAGTATATTGATACCTCTCATCTTGTTAGTTTCTATGTATGCATGCGTGTGCGCGATATTCCAAAACCCCGCCAAAACGGTACACAAGGTGCAGTGACTCGCGTCACAACGGGGATTTCTGGCTTCACAACGGGACCCCCTCAGCTGTGCCTGCGCCTGCGCAGTTGGGGGCTGTGGGTAAGTGGTGGAATATTGCTTTGGGGAAACGGGACCCAACAAGTCCCACTTGGACTAGTTATTTATAAAAACAATGTTACAAATAAGTTATAAGGAGTTACAAATGAGTCTGATGGAATAAATATTGTATTGTATCGTATTGAAGAAAGGTCCTGACCCAAAACATCACCCATCGTTTTTCTCCAGAGATGCTGCCTGACTCACTGAGTTACTCCAGCACTTTGTGTCTATCTTTGGTAGAAATCGGCATCTGCAGTTCATTGTTTCTACGTGTTGTTACAAATACATTTTCAGCGGCATGGATAATCTGTCCTTCATATTCAAAGACTTGCCACATGCACATTTGGCTCCTCCATATCTATCCTGGTGTAAAGTACTACAGCATCTCATATTTTGCTTGGGCAGCTTACAGCCCAGTGGTATGAATATTGATTTCTCTACATCAAGTGACCCTGGCATTCCCTCTCTCTCTATCTCTCCCCCACCCAATTCACACTAGCTTCTCATTTTCACCCAACAAACTACTAACAATGGCCTGTTTCCTTTATCATCGTTACTTTTTTGCATATCTTTAATTTATTGTTCTTTATCTCTCTGCATCATCGTCTATATCTCTCGTTTCCCTTATCCCTAACCAGTCTGAGGAAGGGTTGACCTGAAACGTCACCCATTCTCTCCAGAGATGCTGCCTGTCCCGCTGAGTTACTTTTTGTGTCTATCTACAATTTAGTTTATATTGCATAACCTCATTTAATAAAATCACTTCCCTTTTACACTAATGCTTAGTTTAGTTTTCCCGTCTGCTTGTGGTCATCCTGCGATGATGTATGAGATCTGGCTTTCGCATCTTGCACGTGTGCCTGTATCCTCATCGTTAATAGAGTGGCACAGTGGTGCAGTGGGTAGAGCCACTGCCTCACAGCTCCAGAGACCCTAACTCCATCCTGACCTAGGGTGCCGTCTGCATGGAGGTTGCACCATCTCCCGGCGACCGCATGGGCTTCCCCCGTGTGCTCTGGTTTCCTCTCAAATCCCAAAGACTTGCTGGTTTATAGGTTCATTGAACTCTGTAAATTGTCCCACGTGTGTAGGAGTTGAAGAGAAAGTGGGATAACCATGTGCATGTTCAAAGTCTTTGAATGTGATGGAAAGATTGCTCAGGCTGCTGAAAACTTATTAGAACTAGTGTGAGCAGGTGGGCTGAAGGGCCTGTTTCCATGCTGTATCTTTCAATCAGTAAGAATCCCCTCTTGATGTTGAGCTCTGCCCAGTAGCCAGCTTTGTACTGGTGGCTCCAGAGATCTTTTTTGTTGAGGTGGGTGAGGCAGCTGCCCAATGACAGATGGGGAGTCTGTGTTTGTCCCACGCAGTGACATCTTCTCTTCTCTTGACAGTCGACAAAGTCGAGAGTCAGTATCCCGCTCTCTGCCATCGTGGAGGTCCGCACCACCATGCCGCTAGAAATGCCGGACAGAGACAACACCTTTGTGCTGAAGGTGAGTGCGCAGGTGGCCCGCACTCCTCCACGGCCCGCGTTAGCCATGCACATCACGGCGGTGCTGCCGTCCGCTGTCAGCAGTGCAGCAGGGGGGGGGGGGGGGGGGGGGGGGGGTGAGGGGAACTACACACTGGAATGTGGGACGGGGGGGAATCTTTGCAATTGCATGCGTGTTTGTAGGTTAATTGGCTTCTGTAAATTGCCTAATGTGTAACATAACAGAACTAGTGTATGGGTGATCAGTATGGACTTGGTGGGTCAAAGGGCCTTTTTCACGCTGTATCTCCCAATTCTAAGCTCCTTCTAGCTACTAGGGTGTAGCTCAAAGCAAGCTGGAAGCACAACAGTGCATATTCTGCTGGGATAATAAGCAACTCGATGTATGAACATTGAATTTTCCTATTTCAGGTCATCCTTAACTCTCCCGTTTCACCTCTCTTTGTCCTTCTGATCCACCTCCAGTCCTTGCATTTTTGTTCCCTTTGCCAAACCCCTCACCCTCTTGCCATCTAATCGCCTATTTTTGTCCCCCCCCCCCTCCTGCTTTCAATGCACCACTTTACCCTCGCCAGTCTGGTTCCATCTGCCCCTCATCTCTCCACTAATGTTTCCCATTATCACCCTTGTTACCCTCTGGTCTCTGGTCTCAACTCTCACTCCATCCCCTTTTTCTCCATGTCTGCATCATGTTCTTCCTCCATCTGCCTGTGTCTCAAAACTCTACCTCTCCCCCATCTGTCTCCTTCCCATCACCCGTCACCCTCTTTGGTCCATGCATCGCCACAGGCCGTTGTCTCAACCCAAAATGTCAACAAATCCCCACCCCCCCCCCCCCCCCCCCCAACACCCTCTTCAAAGCTGTTATGTCTTCCTTAAATTGTGCCCCAAACGACAATAGACAATAGGTGCAGGAGTAGGTCATTTGGCCCTTCAAGCCAGCACCGCCATTCAATGTGATCATGGCTGATCATCCCCATTCAGTACCCCGTTCCTGCCTTCTCTCCATATCCCCTGACTCCGCTATCTTTAAGAGCCCTATCTAGCTCTCTCTTGAAAGTATCCAGAGAACCGGCCTCTGAGGCAGAGAATTCTACACTCACAACTCTTTGTGAGAAAAAGTGTTCCCTCGTCTCCATTCTAAATGGCTTGCCCCTTATTCTTAAACTGTGACCCCTGGTTCCCGACTCCCCCAACATCGGGGACATGTTTCCTGCCGCTAGCATGTCCAAACCCTTAACAAACTTATATGTTGCGGTACCCCACTAGTCACTGCCTGCCATTCTGAAAGGGACCCGTTAATCCCTACTCTTTGATTCCTGTCTGCCAACCAATTTTCTTACCATGTCAGCACTCTACCCCCAATACCATGTGCCCTAATTTTGCCCACTAATCTCCTATGTGGGACCTTATCAAATGCTTTCTGAAAGTCCAGGTACATTACATCCACTGGCTCTCCCTTATCCATTTTCCTAGTAACATCCTCAAAAAATTTCAGAAGATTAATCAAGCATGATTTCCCCTTCGTAAATCCATGCTGATTCGGACCGATCCTGTTACTGCTATCCAAATGTGCCGCTATCTCATCTTTTATATTTGACTCCAGCATCTTCTCCACCACCGATGTCAGGCTCACTGGTCTATAATTCCCCGTTTTCTCTCTCCCGATTTCTTAAAAAGTGGGATAACATTAGCTACCCTCCAATTCATAGGAACTGATCCTGAGTCTATAGGACAATGGAAAATTATCACCAATGCATCCACGATTTCTAGAGCCACTTCCTTAAGTATCCTGGGATGCAGACCATCAGACCCTGGGGATTGATCAGCCTTCAGTTCCATCAGTCTATACAACACCATTTCTTGCCTAATGTGGATTTCCTTCAGTCCCTCCTTCACCCCAGACCCTCTGGCCACTACTATATCAGGATGATTGTTTGTGTCCTCCTTAGTGAAGACAGATCCAAAGTACCTGTTCAACTCATCTGCCATTTCCTTGTTCCCCATAATAAATTCACCTTTTTCAGTCTTCAAGGGTCCAACTTTTGTCTTAACTAATTGTTCCTCTTCACATACCTAAAGAAACTTTTGCTATCCTGCTTTATATTCTTGGCTAGCTTACCTTCGCACCTGATCTTTTCTCCCTGTAATTGTCTTTGCATCAGTTTGAAGAAAGCTTCCGCCTGACTGTTTTTTGCCAATGCCCTGATAATTCCCACAGCTGCATTCTCTTGTCTCCAACGTGACCATTGCCCTGCCCCAGCCTCAACGCCTCTGATCTCTGGCAAAGCCAAAAAAAGACAAAGGACTGTCACACACACCAATTGGTGCAGTGCAATTTGAGTTGGCTGAGAGTTTCCTGTATTTTACCCCTCTTCTTCTGTTCATTCTTGCTGTTGGCTTTGATGTTACTTTTCAAGTTTCTCTCATAACCCGTTTTCCATCTTTAGTGCAAGTCCACCAATGGTTTTCAGGCAACTGGAGGTGCTGCACCTCCTTTAATCCGGACAAAATTATGAGAGTGCACTTGAAAAGCAAAGCACCGACAAATTCCTTGTGTGTATACATACTTGGCTGATAACATTGATTCAATTCAATCAATTCAAGTCCCCCCGGCCCCGGGAAGTCCCCGAAAATGCGCCTCAGCTGAGTGAGGCGACTAATTTTGACCTCATCAGGACTTCTGTGCCAGTCGAATTTGCCCCCTGCGGCCGGGGCTGTGGAACTCCAGCCCAGCCGGAGCTGGCACAACCATTCCCATAGCCAACTTCCGAGACCAACGTTGTGGCCCCCCCCCCCCCCCCCCTCCCGAGGTCATCGCCTCTGTTGTACTTCCCCTTTTCCCAACTTGATGCCATTTAGATAGTAATCTGCCTTCCTGTTTTTGATACTAAAGTGGATAACCTCATATTTATCCACATTAAACTTCATCTGCCATGCGTCTGCCCACTCCCCTAAATCGGTGGAAAATCGGTGGTGGACTTGTATCTTTTTGTCCTCTGCTGCCGGTTTCTGAAAAATTCCCAGTCCTCTGTTCCACCATCAGCGTTTATTACTTTCTTTGCTCTGGTCTTTGATTCAATCTGAGCTGTCCTGAGCTACCATCTACCTCATTGGAGACCTTTGGACTATCTTTAATCTGACTTTATTGGGCTCTATCTTGCACTAAACATTATTTTTTTAATCCTGTATCTGTACACTGTGGGCAGCTGGATTGTAATCATTGAGAATCTTTACGCTGACTGGGTAGCACGCAACAAAAACATGCAGCTTTTGGCTTCACCTCGGCACACGTGGTAATAAACAAAACTCATTTTTTCCTTGGCTTTTTTCTACGTGTTTTCCACTACCTGTCACTATCTAGTGACCTTTCCTTCACCCTGTGTATCCAGCCAACTCCAGATAACTCCACCGTATTTCTTCATACGTGAATGTAGACACCAAAAGCTGGAGTAACTCAGCGAGACAGGCAGTATCTCCGGAGAGAAGGAATGGGTGACATTTTGGGTTGAGAGCCTTCTTCAGACGTGCGATTGATTGAGTCGAGGAGACTGGTTTTAGACCCAAGGAGTTTGCCCTCAAGCCATATTTGGAATTCTCATGTTGTGACCCCCTGCTCCTTAACACGTTCTCACATATGACTAATTGTGACCCGGTTGTCCCTGGGTCGTTGGTGTGCCACACTGCTGCTTCTGGTCAACCCACAGATTCCTGCCGTCGAGTCCCCCACGGTTATTGTCGTATCCTTCTTGTACAGCTTTCCCTTTTTCCCATTTACAATTTCACGGCTACATTGTATCATGAGTAATACAATATGTTGATCAAGAGCGTTCCCTCTGGGGCCTCGGAAATGACTGTGATTAGAAGGGTTGGGAAAGGCAGGGTTACTTCCTGGAAGGACACAAAGTGCTGCAGTAGCTCAGCAGGTCAAGCAGCATCTCTGGAGAGCATGGATGGATGACGTTTTGGGTCAGGGCGCTTCTTCAGACCGATTGTGCAAGAGGTAGGGGGTGGGGAAATGCTGGGAGAGAGGAGAGGCACGACAAAGCTGGACACTTCCTGGACATTGGGAGTTCCCTGTTGTTGGAGAACGTCCGAAGACTGACAAGTTTGTAGGCTGAGTCCAACAACTAAACGGTTGCAGCATGGTTGATGCCAATCAGCTCGTCAAGTCTATACAGGTTCTTTGTAAAGTTATAGAGTTGGGTGCATTCCCTTGCCTCTTCCATTCCCACATGGCCCTGCATATTCTTTCCTGTCCAATACTTTTCAAGCTCCCCTCTGAAATCTACAACCCCCACTCCCTCCACTCTTGTCTTGCTCCCCACCTGTGCATCCTCTGGCTCTTTAATCAATCACCTTCATTCTGTGTCTCCCAGTCCTTGATCCCTCTGCCAATGGAAGCAGTTTCTCTTTATCTATTCTGTCTATACCCTTAGTGATTTTTAAATACCTCCTTTAGATCCACACACAAGCTCCTCTATCCTAAAGAAAATCTCTCCAATGTAAGATCACTCAAACCTGAGGTCGTTCTGGCAAATCTCTTGCACCCTTTTCAAAGTTGTTATGTCTTCCCTATATTGTTCCCAAAGCACACAATGCAACACTTTGAAGAAGGGTCCCAACCAGAAACGTCACCGTTCCATGTTCTCCAGAGGTACTGCCGGACCCGCTGAGTTACTCCAGCACTTTGCCCATTGTTGTGAAGCAGCATCCCTGTTTCCTGTTTGACAGGAATGAGGACAGAATAAAGTGGGGGCTAGATTAAAATTAATGTAAAATGATGATTGGCATGGTGTTGGTTTCCATGATGTATCTCTCCGTGATTCCATGGTCATAATCTCGATGTGCCTTGCTTTGATACATATTCTCGCTCTACAGTGGCATATTATTCACCTTCTCTGCTGCAAATGCACGCAAGAACCTCAGTCTCCTGTCTGCTGCTTCTGAGTTGGAGCCGAGGGTCTCCTGTTCGCCTTTGGGATGAAAATATTGATGTTCAGTTCTCATCCTGCCACCATCAGCTCAATTCCCCTCAGTCAATAACAGCTTGGAAAAACTGCCCCTGAATCTGGAGCTATGCATTTTCAAACTTCTGTACTTCGTGCCTGATGGGAGAGGGGAGAAGGGGGAGTGACTGGGGTAAGACTGGTCTTTGATTATGCTAGTGGCTTTGTTGAGGCAGCATGAAGTGTACGCGCAGTCCATGGAAGGGAGGTTGGTTTGCGTGATGGTCTGGGCTGCGTCCACAACTCTCTGCAATATATCGTGGCCTTCACTGGAGCTGTTCCCAAACCAAGCTTGGCATCCTGATAACAAGCTTTCTGCGGGGCATCTGTCGAAGTTGGTGAGAGTTGTTGGGGACATGCAGAACTTTCTAAGCCGCCTAAGGAAGTAGAGGCGTTGGTGTGCTTTCTTGGCCATTGCTTCAATATGGGTGGTCCAGGACAAATTGCTGGTTATATTTACTCCGAAGAACTTGAAGCTTTGAGCATGTCTACTTTGATGCCGTCAGTGTGTACTGGGGCGTGTGTACTGCTTCGCTTCCTCAGGTCCATTATAAGTCACGAGCAGACCCTTTGGTCCACAATATCGGTGTCAAACATGATGCCAAGACAAACTCTTATCTGTCTCACATGTCCCTCCATTCCAGGCAAATCCTTGGACCTATCCAAAAGTCTCTGAAATACCGCTATCATATCTGCCTCAACCACCACTGCCGGCAGCACGGTTTTAACGTTTTTTAAAGAGATATAGAGATTTAAGAGATTTTTCAAGAGAAGCAGGCCCTTCGGCCCACTCACCCGCAATCCCCACACATTAACACTATCCTGCACACATTAGACGCTAGACAATAGGTGCAGGAATAGGCCATTCGGCCCTTCGAGCCAGCACCACCATTCACTGTGATCATGGCTGATCATCCACACTCAGTACCCCGCTCCTGCCTTTTCCCCATATCCCTTGACTCCGCTATCATTAAGAGCTCTATCCAACTCTCTCTTGAAAGCATACAGAGAATTGGCCTCCACTGGCTTTTGAGGCAGAGAATTCCACAGCTTCACAACCCTCTGTGTGAAAAAGATTGTTCTCATCTCCATTCTAAATCTCCTTATTCTTAAACTATCCTCTGGTTCAAAGGACAAAGGACATTTATAATCACATACACCAAATGGTGCAGTGAAATTTGACTTGCCAATGCAGCACACTAATGAAGATAAGACATAACATTAGAGAATCTAACAACATAAAAACATCCCCCCACAATGGTTCCCACTGTGGGAGAAGGCAGCAAAGTCCAGTCCCATCCCCTGCTCACCCATAGTCGGGCCTACTGTGGCCTCCGCAGCCAGTCCGATGTTTCCAGGCCCTTTTGCCGGGTCAACACTCCTCAGCGGCTTGGAAATGCCTGGAGCGGCCGCCTCCTCCCCCGGAGACCGCGGCTCCCGCAGTCCTCAGTTGGTTGGAGCTCTGACTCTGGCGATCTCGAATCCCAGGCTCCACAGTGTTTTAAATCCAGCGCCGCCCGTGGCCGGATGCCCGCGGCCACAGCCTCTCGGATGCCGGAGTCGGTGGCGACAGCACCCCAGAGCCCACCACACGGCGACCCGGTAAGGCATCGCCCGCTCCCTGATGGTGTCCCAGCGCTGTGACGCCGCTGCCGAAGCTGTAGTCCCGGCCGGTCCAGACAGGAAACGCCGCTCCAGTCCAATGGTAGGCCGCGAGAAGGTGGGCGAAGAAGCAGCTCGGAGGGAAGCCGCCTCTCCGACCAGGTAGGGACTTGGAAATAAAGTTTCCCCCTTCCCCTCCCCCATCCCCCACATAAAAGACTAAAAGACCTCCACAAACACACACTTTAACCCACTAAAAATTAAATAAAGGGTGAAAAGACTAACAGCTGCTGGCAGGGCAGCCGTACTCGTCGGCGCCCCCTACACTAGACTTCTGGACTCCCCAACATCAGGAACATGTTTCCTGCCTCTAGCGTGTCCAATCCCTTAATAATCTTATATGTTTCAATAAGATCCCCTCTCATCCTTCTAAATTCCAGCGTATACAAGCCCAGTCACTCCATTCTATGAACATATGACAGTCCCGCCATCCCGGGAATTAACCTTGTAAACCTACGCTGCGTTCCCTCAATAGCAAGAATGGAAACCAAAACTGCACACAATACTCCAGGTGTGGTCTCACTTGGGCCCTGTACAACTGCAGAAGGACCTCTTTGCTCCTATACTCAACTCCTCTTGTTATGAAGGCCACCATGCCATTTGTTTTCTTCACTGCCTGCCGTACATGCATTTACACTTATACCAAGCCAATTAGCCTACAAACCTGTACGTCTTTGAAATGTTGGAGTAAACCGAAGATCTCGGCGAAAACCCATGCGGTCACAGGGAGAACGTACAAACTCCGTACAGACAGCACCCATAGTCAGATCGAACGTGGATCGCCTGCGCAGTAAGGAGGCAACTCTGCCGCTGCGCCACCATGCTGCCCTATGTTCCAGACACTCACCACTCTTTGTGTGAAAGAAAATTTGCTTCGCAAATCTCCTTTAAACTTTGCCCCTCTCATTGTAAAACTGTGCCCATATTTTTTTCCATCCTGAGATGAAGATTCTGTCTACCCCATCTATGCCTCCCGTAATTGTCTATACTTCTATCAGGTCTCTTCTGTCCTCTGACACTGTCAATGGTCTGATTTTGTTGGCCTTCATTTCATCCTAAATTATGGAGAACCCTGTCCGTTGGGATTGCCTATTTCGCTCAGACCAACCAGCGCTTAAATCTAAGGTTATCGGGCATTTTGACAGACTTAATCACTGTCTAAACCATGGGAATTATCAGCGGAATCTAAGTATTTAATGGGAATTCCTCTCACAGTGTATTGAAGCACAATTCAGCTGGGAAAAGCATAATTGGTTTCTGACAAAGATTTCCAAAGTTTAGCTGTTTTACAATTACAGTCTACTGGATTTCCGGCAAGGATCAATTAATGGTACAGTTAGTGTTCCCTGATGTGGAAAAAACATTGCATTTTTTCAGTCAAAAGGTTTTGACCTGTCAGTTGAAAAATATAATTTTTATAACGCAAAGCACAGCAGGAACCATTCTGACTGTCTACCCTATCTATGCCTCTCATGATTTGATATATTTCTGTCAATGGGGGTCGGCACTTCAACAACATGCTTCAATCTGCATCTTTACATCAGCTTGTTCAACTCTGGCACCATTTGCTTTAGAACATAGACCACTACAGCTCAGGAATGGGCCCTTCAGCCCTCAATGTTTGTGCTGAACATGATGTTAATTAAACTGATCTCATCTTCCTGTACATGATCCATATCCCTCTATTCCCTGCATTTCATGTGCCTTTCTAAAAGTCTCATAAACGGCACTATCTTATCAGCCTCCACCACCATCACTGGTGGGGATCGCTGGTTGGCACGGATCCGGTGGGTCGAAGGGCCTGTTTCTGCTCCGTATCTCAAAACTAAATTTGTCTCTGCAATAAGGGTTTCTGTACTGTGAACCTAATTCCCAACCATCCACATACACCGGATCCCGGGGTGTAGAGTGTTAGAAGCATAGAAAAAGAAGTGCAATAGGCCATTCGGTTCTTCGAGCCAGCACCGCTATTCAATATAATCATGGTTGATCATCTAAAATCAGTACCCCCGTTCCTGCTTTTTCCCCCATATGCCTTGATTCCGTTAGCGCTAAGAGCTAAATCTAACTCTCTTGAAAACATCCAGTGAATTGGCCTCCACTGCCTTCTGTGGCAGAGAATTCTTCAGATTCACAACTTCTGGGTGAAAAAGTTTTGCCTTATCCCTGCCCTGTGGTTCACTACATTGAATGGTAAATCTAAAGGTCTTCAACCAGTGAGTTGCCAATCTCGGTCACTTTGAAATGGTGAGTATAGTTTAGTTTGGAGATACAGCACGGAAACAGGACCTTCAGCCCACTGAGTCCGTGCCAACCAGTGATCCCCACACATTACATTTATTCTACACATACCCGGGCCAATTTACAATTTATAGAAAAGCCAATGAACTTACACACCTTCCGAGTGTGGGAGGACACCGGGGCACCCGGAGAAAACCCACGCGGTCACAGGGTGAACGTACAAACTCCATACAGACAGCACCCGTAGTCAGGATCGAACCCGGTTCTGTGGCGCTGAATTGCAACAATTCCACCGTTCCGCTCTTTCTTGCAATTGTAGAATTCAATGTTCGTACCCCTTGAGGAGCTTACATGAGGGCAGTATAAACATTGAATAAGTGACTTCTATTCACACCTCCCTCCCCTCCCACCCCACCTAGAGAAAACCCACACAGTCACAGAACATACAAACTCCATACAGACAGCACCCGTAGTCGGGATCAAACTTAGTTCTCAGACACTGAGCCAACAAACCTACCGTGGCGTCACTCTGCTGCCCACTGTGGACCACACAGTCCACAGAAGATCATGGTTGCTGAGCTGTGTGTAGTGTGGTGCTGACCTATGCTTATACACACTCTGTTTATGTAGCTAGTCCCATCATTCTTCTGTTAATCACGAGTTCAGGAAGCGATGCATTGATGGTCTGATGCAGGGTGCTATTACAGAGGAGGTAGTCAATGTCTTGGATTGCAGAAGGATGGATAAATATCCACAAAGCTAAGGGAAGCTGTGGGAGAAAATTGCTGGGCCCATGGCAGATGTTAGCATCTTCACCAACCCCAGGTGGTATCTAAAGACTCGAGAATGGCCAAATGTTGCTCCTTTATTTGGAAGGGGCAGGTGATTTTAGCCAGGTTACTACAGGGCAGGGAGCCTTGCATCAGTACTAAGAACATTACTAGAGGAGAAGCTTAAGAAACAGGAAAGATGTACATTTTAAAATACGGGTGGACCAGTGATAGTCAGCATGGCTTTCTTCGGGGGAAATCTGTCTCACAAATTTGATTTGAGTTTTTGAGGCAAGAACTAAGAAGATTGATGTGGGCAGGGCAATTGTCATTTAGGACATTAGTAAAACATTTGATGAGTTTGAGCTGTTTAAATGGGGCAGCACGGTGGCGCTGCAATTTCTTCCCGCACTCCAAAGACGTACAGGTTTGTAGGTTAATTGGCTTCAGTAAAAATTGTAAATTATCCCTAGTGTGCGTAGGATAGTGCTAGTGTACGGGGATTGCTGTTCGGTGCGGAGTCAGTGGACCCAGGGGCCTGTTTCCGCTCTGTATCTCTAATCTGAGCTGAATTGGATCCAAAATGAGTTTGGTGAAAGGTGGCAGAGGGTAGTGTCGACAGGATACCTTTTTGATTTGAGTCTGCGACTAGTGGTGGGTGCTGGGACACTTATAAATATATATTAATGACTTGGATGTGAATGTGTACGGTATGGTTAATATGTTTGCAAAGGAGACATGTTGTAGTTTTGTGAGGATGTGTCTAATCTTTGTGCCTGGAACATGCTGCCAGGAGTGATGGAGATACAAAGAGGTGTTTAATAGGCTTTTGGAGAGGCACATGGATATGGACCAAATGCAGGCAGTGGAGATGATGAGTTCATCATGGTATTATGTTCAGCAGGAATACTGTGACCCGAACACAAGGAACTGCAGATGTTGGTTTGCAAGAAAAAGGCGCAGGAGTAACTCAGCAGCTCAGGCAGCATCTCTGAAGAACATGGATTGTTTTGGGTCAGAATCCTCTTCAGACTGATTGTAGTAGGAGAGAGAGAACTGGAAGAGGGATGAAGGTTGGACCAAGTCTGGCAAGTGATGGGTGGATACAGGTGAGCAGGGGTTGGGATAGACACATGGTTGGAGATAGGCCAGAGATTAAAAGGAAAAAGGTAAGATAATGTTTGTAGGTTAGTTACCTAACATTGGAGAATAAACTAATTGTCAGCGCAGATATCAAGGGCTGTAGAGCCTGTTCCTGTACTGTACTAAACTATGTTCCAATTGAAAGAAAGTTTGCACCTGTCATAATCGAGGGCATGCGGAAGAGATTCACCAAGATATTGTCTGGAATGGAGGGCTGTCGTTATGTGGGGAGATTGGAAAGGCTGGGTTAGTCACACTGGAATGTAGGAGTCCGAGGGTGTGTTTACGTTTGATCGGATACATAGTTAGGATCTTTTTTCTCTGGGCAGGGAGTTTAGAACAAGTAGGCAGTGTTTTAAGATGAGAAGGAAGAAATTTAAAGGAGACTAGACCAAGTGTAGACCCGTTGGGTCTGTTCCCCCAACGCACGATTCCACCACTCACCACTAACATTTAAAGGATTAATATCATGGGAAATGTAGGTGGGAATGCGATGGGAACAGGTTTATCTGAAAATGGGAAGGCTGCAACCTAGTGTTTGGAAGAAGATAGGAAAAGCAGATACAATTTATAGCTATGAGATATAATTACAACATAGCAATGAAAGGTGTGGAGGGATAATTGTGGACAAATGGGATGAGCATCGATGGGCATCACGGGCAACATGGACCTGGTGGGCAAAGGACCGTTTTGGTGCAGGACAATTCTAGCATTCTATAAAATGATCATGTACCTGCATATAAAGAGAAATCTTTGCATCCAAGACCATAGCTCCCTCAAAAGTAGATAAGAGTGGTAAAGAGGGAACAGGGTATGCTTGCCTTCATCAGTCGGCATGAGTATGAGTCAGGAATTACGAATGACACAAAGCTGGGTGGCAGTGTGAACTGTGAAGAGGATGTTAGGAGGTTGCAGGGTGACCTGGACAGGTTGAGTGAGTGGGCAAATGCGTGGCAGATGCAGTATAATATAGATAAATGTGAGGTTATCCACTTTGGCGGCAAAAACAAGGGGGCAGATTATTATCTCAATGGGGTTAGGTTAGGTAAGGGGGAGGTACAGCAAGACCTGGGTGTCCTTGTACACCGGTCACTGAAAGTTGGCGTGCAGGTACAGCAGGCAGTGAAGAAAGCTAATGGAATGTTGGCCTTCATAACAAGAGGATTTCAGTATAGGAGTAAAGAGGTTCTTCTGCAGTTGTGTAGGGCTCTGGTGAGACCACATCTGGAGTATTGTGTACAGTTTTGGTCTCCTAATTTGAGGAAGGACATCCTTGTGATTGAGGCAGTGCAGCGTAGGTTCACGAGATTGATCCCTGGGATGGTGGGACTGTCATATGAGGAAAGATTGAAAAGACTAGGCTTGTATTCACTGGAGTTTAGAAGGATGAGGGGGAATCGTATAGAAATATAAAATTATAAAAGGACTGGACAAGCTAGATGCAGGCAAAATGTTCCCAATGTTGGGCGAGTCCAGAACCAGGGGCCACAGTCTTAGAATAAAGGGGAGGTCATTTAAGACTGAGGTGAGAAAAAACATTTTCACCCAGAGAGTTGTGAATTTATGGAATTCCCTGCCACAGAGGGCAGTGGAGGCCAAATCACTGGATGGATTTAAGAGAGAGTTGGATAGAACTCTAGGGGCTAGTGGAGTCAAGGGATATGGGGAGAAGGCAGGCACGGGTTATTGATAGGGGACGATCAGCCATGATCAGAATGAATGGCGGTGCTGGCTCGAAGGGCCGAATGGCCTCCTCCTGCTCCTATTTTCTATGTTTCTACGATAGTGTTAGTATGTGGGGATCACTGGTTGGCGCGGACCCAGAGGGCCGAAGGGCTTGTTTCCGTGCTGTATCTACGAAACTAAACATAAACTAAAAAAGAGCATTGGTTTAAGGTTGGAATATGGGGACACAAGAAAGAATTTTACCACCCAAATAATAATAGGAGTTTGGAATGCACTGCCTGAGTGGATGATGGAGAAAAACAATGTTTGCAACATTGAAGTGGTGTCTTGATACGCTGAGGCAGAGAAGGCTCAATGATATGTCATTGTCATGTGTACCTAGGCTATGGACCAAATGGGATACTGCTGGTGCTCCCATTATTGGAAGTATATCAGAAGCTTGCACTAGCTTCCAAGAGCACACTTCCATAACACAACTGTTGGCATAGACTCTAATTTCTTTCCCCACAATGCCTTTGGGGGATATAAGCGAGTTCAGTATTCCAAAAAACGCAAGGAATCGTGAGATTCATCAAAGGTCAAACGCTATAAATACAAATCGAACGAAGCGCTGTAGATTCAGTGAGCATAGTTTGGGTCTGATTTTTTTTTTTGTCTTTTATCAAGTTTGTATTTGTCAAGGGGCAGATAGTGAGGGCAAGTGGGAGATGCGGGGGGCAGGGGGGGGTGGAAGACTGGACCGGCTCTAGGCAGCTGCACGCACACAGAACCGCGCCTCATCCGCAGCCAGGATCGAACCCGAGTCCCCGGCGCCGCAAGCGCTGCCGAACCGCCACGGGACCGTCTCCGGTCACCCCCCCCCCCCCCCCCACTGGGGTGTCCCGTCCCCGCCCGGACGGACGTGTCACCGGCCCACAGCCAGTGCAGAGAAGCGGCAACTCCAGCTCACGTCCGCCTCTCCCGCTGGGCCAACCGACAGCCCGGACCAACGACACCAGCGGCCCCAGGTCCACAGCCAGCGCGGACAAGAAGCGCACACTCCAGCCCAACTCCCCTCCAACTCCAGAGGAACCCGCTGCAGAGGAGGAGCGAGGGCCCTGGCCTGGTCTGTGCCAGAGTGCCAGCCTGGCCTCGGCCTCCTCACGAGACTGTGCCGCACTGCGGGTGGCCTTCAGCCCCGACCTGGAGTTGGTGCTGGCCCGGACTCTGGGCTTGGGGCTGGGCAAGGGAGGGGGGGAGGTTGTTGCTGACGCCAGCACCACCATCACCAACAGCACCAGCAGCTCCAGTGGGCGCTTGGCCTGCGCCATGGCCGGCAGGAGCCCGTCCGCAGACTCTCTCTCCGACCAGGACGAATCCAGCAGCAGCAGCTCCGAGTTGCCCGTCTACAAGCAGGGCCGGCCGGCGGCTGCCCATCTTCAGCAGGTTCTCGGTGTCGGACTGAGGGGGGTGGAGGTGGAGGGCTGCCGGCCAACCCGGTGGGAAGGCAGAGCCAAGCCGGAGCCAGCGGCTGCAAGTCCGGGGCTGCCCCCCCAGCCCAGGCCCACCCCGGGCACCTCTGGACAGGGACAGGACACAGGGGAGGTGACGGGGACGGACCAACAGCACCCGCAGCGTTCGGAGAGCCGGGCCCCACCCGGACCCCGACCACAGGCGGAACGCAAGCCTGCACAAAATGCAGCATCACTGTTGCTGAGACTGTTTTTGGCTTGCGACCTATGACCTGGGTATGTGCAGTCGGAATACCTTATTGGCTCACCCCTTCTATTAGTAATTGCTGCAAGTTTCTGATTGGTTGGTAGTACTGCTCCACTCCTCATCCACAGTATCTGCTGTTCCAGATGTGAACTATATATCGGCGAGACCAAGCGCAGACTTGGTCGCTGCACACCTCCACTCAGTCCGCCTGAGCCTTCATGTACTCCCGGTTGCTAAACACTTGAACTCGCGCTCCCATTCCCATACTGACCTTCCTTTACTGTCAAAGTGAGGCCAAACACAAAGTGGTGAAACAGCACCTTATATGTTGCTCAGGCAGCTTACAAACCAGCTGTATGAATATTGATTTCTCTCATTTTAAGTACCTCTTGCTTTCCCCTCTTTCCGCCCATCACCCACCCTAGTTCTCCTACTAGTTTCACTGTCCCCCTGATTAATTTTACTGTTTGTATACCTTGTTGTCACCGTCCCGTCAGCCAACAATGAACCATCGTATCGAAGATAGACACAAAATGCTGGAGTAACCCTTCCACCCAACATCTCAACCCGAAACATCACTCATTCCTTCTCTCCAGAGATGCTGCCTGTTGTGTTACTCCAGCATTTTCTGTCCATCTTCGGTTTAAACCAGCATTTGCAGATCCTTCCTACACAATGAACCAATGTACGTTTCCTTGACCATTGTCTGCTTTGATCTGTCCTTTTCACACCTTGCGTGCTCTTTATAACCTTCCAAATCTCTAGTTTCCCTCTCCCCTGACTCTCAGTCTGAAGAAGCGTCTCGACCCGAAACGTCACCCATTCCTTCTCTCCAGAGATGCCGTCTGTTCCACTGACTTACTCCAGCATTTTGTGTCTATCTTTCATGAATACTTGGTGTTGGATATGAGCTTCTGATAATCACTGTATGTGTGTTCATTCCTTAGCGGGTGGGAAGAGAGCCAGAAGCATACTGTGCTGTATTACAACATTGTGCATGTGCATGCAGTGATCATTTGGTGTGCAATCCTCCACGACTAGAGTGACTTGTTGTGCGACAGGTGGAGAATGGTGTGGAGTACATCCTGGAGACCATTGACTCGCTGCAGAAACACTCGTGGGTGGCTGACATACAGGACTGCATGGACCCAGGGTAAGGGCAACTTCACCGCCTCTCACACCAGCTAGGGACGTTTCTGCTCAGATTACACAGCCAAACCTGACAAGTAGAAACATTTTATTCTGTAAGTCCAACCATACCAGATGGGAGCAGCTACATGTGCGGGGCAGCACTGTGGCGCAGCGGTAGAGCCGCTGCCTCACGGCACCAGAGAACCTGGTCCGATCCTGACCTCAGATGCTATCTGTGTGGAGTTTGCACGTTCTTTCTGTAACTGCGTGGGCTTTCTTCGGGTGCACTGGTTTCTTCCAACATTCTAAAGGCGCTTGGGTTTGTAGGTTAATTGGCCGCTATAAACTTTCCCCTAGTGGTAAGGAGTGGATGAGAACGTGGGATTACATAGAGCTGGTGTGGGGGGACTATATGGGATAACATCAAACTAGTGTGCAGGGAGTGGATGAGAAAGAGGGATTACATAGAGCTAGTGTGAACGGGTGATCGCTGGTCGGTGTGGACTCGCGGGCTGAAGGGCCTATTTGCATGCTGTATCTCTAAACTAAACTGCGCTGAGAGATTGACATAACAAAGAACTAATGTGAACGGTTGACCAATGGTTGCTGGACCTGGTGGGTCAAAGGGCCTCTTGTCATTCTGTACCTCTAAACTAAACCAGTAGGTTGAAGGCTGTGGTGGGGAGATCTGAAGGTATAAAATCTGATAGTCAGGGAGACAGTGGCTTGCTGTTCGTTGAGGGTCATGGTGCAGGAGGAGGTGTTAGAGATCTGACCACTGGTCACTGCAAGGTCAGGGCACAGGACCACAGCAGCACCACCTTGTCATTAGGATTGATGCCGAGAGACCACGGGGCTGTGCTGTGAGAGCAGCAGGAATGAGGTTGGATGGAGAAGTCAAGGTTGGCTTAGTATTGACAGCCTGAGGGGGGAGGGGAAGATGTCCATGGAGAAGATCACGGCCTGACCAGGTGGGAAGCTCAGGAGGAAATTGTAGAGGCGTTTGTAGAGATATTTGCATCACCTTTAGCTCCAGGTGAAGTTGTGGAGGACATGAGGGTGTCTAATGTGTAGTTCATGCGACACGGTGGCGCAGCAGTAGAGTTGCTGCCTTACAGCGAATGCAGCGCAAGGAGACCCGGGTTCCATCCCGACTACGGGTGCTGTCTGTGCGGAGTTTGTACGTTCTCCCTGTGATTTGTTGTACAATTATACCAAGCCAATGAATCGACAAACGTCTTAGGAGTGTGTGAGGAAACTGAAGATCCGGGAGAAACTCTCGCAGGTCACGGAGATCACATAAAACTCCGTACAGACAAGCACCCTCACTAGGGTTGAATACGGGACACTGGCGCTATAAGGCAGCAACTCTACTGCTGCGCTACTGTGCAGCACTGTAGTTAACCCCGCATTAATAACTATCCCGGCACTCCTGTTGTATGGACAGTGAGCAGATGAAGAATACTGGTGACAAAGGGGATTGACTGTAGGCTGCAGGTCAACAGGCAGTGGGTGGGCCAGTAACCCAGGGTGGGCCAATCTAAGGGGAAGCAACTTGTATCACTTGTGATGTGCTACTGCCCAAAGACACTTTTTTTTGAATGATTGAAATTAATTCATTGGAAAGATGCAGCATAGACACGGGCCAAAGTAGTAGGAATAGGGAATAGGTCTTGTAAAATAAATATAGGGAATTAGGTAAAAGTTTAAAAACCAAGACCTCCAGGCTAGTGATCTCCGGATTACTCCCGGTGCCACGTGCTAGTTAGGGTAGGAACAGGAAGATAGGACCAATGAATGTGTGGCTGAGGAGTAGGTGCAGGGGACAGGGATTCAGATTTTTGGACCACTGGATTCTCGTTTGGAGCAGAGTACAAGAGGGATCTGTTGCACCTGTACCAATATCCTGGGGGCAGGTTTGCTCGTGCTACACTGGTGGGTTTAAACTGGATTAGCAGAAGGATCCAAGGCAAGACATAGGCAGGGGAGATGCTAGAAGTCGGTAGGGAAGGTGATGAAAGAAAGTTCAGTGGACAGGATAGGCAGGAGCATGGCCGGGACTGAGGAAGGACTGCTGGATTGAGTGTTAAAGAAGGAATTGCAGATGCTGGAGAATCGAGGGTTACACAAAAAGCTGGAGAAACTCAGCGGGTGCAGCAGCATCTAAGGAGAGAAGGAGATAGGCGACGTTTCGGGTCGAGACCCTTCTTCAGACTGGTCAGGGATCAGGGAAATGAGAGATATAAACAGTGATGTGGAGAGATAAAGAACAATGAATGAAAGATATGCAAACAAGTATTGATGATAAAGGAGACAGGCCATTGTAAGCTGTTTGTGGTGTGAAAATGAGAAGCTAGTGCGACTGGGGTGGGGGGGGTGGAGATGGAGAAGGAATGTCAGGGCCCGAAGGCTTAGGGAGAGGTGGGGAGGGGAGGGGGCAGTCTGGGTTAACAGAATTGAGAAAATTCAATGTTTAAGCCCAGAGGATGCAGACTCCCCAAGCGGAATATGAGGTGCTGTTCCTCCAACTTGCAGTGTTGCTCACTCTGGCCGTGGAGGAGGCCCAGGACCGAGAGGTTGGATACGGAATGGGAGGGGGAGTTGAAGTGCTGAGCCACCGGGAGGTCGGGTTGGTTATTGCGGACCGAGCGGAGGTGTTCGGCGAAACGATCACCCAGCCTCCGCTTGGTCTCACTGATGTAGATCAGCTGGCATCTGGAGCAACAGATGCAGTAGATGAGGTTGGAGGAGGTGCAGGTGAACCTCTGTCGGACTTGGAATGACTGCTTGGGTCCCTGAAAGGAGTGGATGGGGGAGGTGAAGGGACAAGTGTAGCATCTCTTGCGGTTGCAAGGGAAAGTGCCCGGGGAAAGAGTGGAGCGGGAGGGAAGGGAAGAATTGACAAGGGAGTTGCGGAGGGAGCGGTCTTTGCGGAAGGCAGACGGGGGGGAGATGGGAAAATGTGGCGAGTGGAGGGGTCACGTTGGAGGTGGCGAAACTGGCGGAGGACTATCTGTTGTATGCGCTGGCTGGTGGGGTGAAAGGTGAGGACTCGGGGGACTCGGCCCTTGTTGTGAGTGGGGGAATGGGGAGAGAGGGCAGTGTTGCGGGGTATGGAGGAGACCCTGGTGCGAGCCTCATCTATAGTGGGGGAGGGGAAACCCCATTCTCTGAAGAACGAGGACATTTGTGATGACCTGGTGTGGAACACGTCATCCTGGGAGCAGATGCGGCATAGACGGAGGAATTGGGAATAGGGGATGGAGTCCTTACAGGAAGCAGGGTGGGAGGAAGTGTAGTCCAGGTAGCTGTGGGAATCAGTTGGTTTGTAGTGGATGTCAGTCAGGAGTGTATCACCTGCAATAGAGATGGTGAGGTCAAGGAATGGTACGGAAATGTCGGAAATGGTCCAAGTATATTTGAGTGACTGCTGGATTGAATTGCACTTATTTCAATGCGAGAGGAGCTTTAAGATGGTTATGGATAAAGAACAGGTGGACCCACGAGTTAAAATAATGAATTGTTTCTCAAAGCTTTTATGTGTTAACCTGAGATCTCTCCGGTCTGGACTGTGTTGTACATTCTGACGTTCCTGTTCTGTGTTTGGCTTCTTCATCTACAGGGACAGTGAAGAGGACTTGGAACTGACTTCTCTCCAACCTGCTGTGACCGTGGCTGGCAGAGAGTCTCCCTCCATCCCCCCCTGCACCTGTGCCTTTACCCTTGACGGTAAGTTTTAGTCACCCTGGTATAGAATAGATGGTGTTAAACTTGAAAAAGTGCAGGGAAGATTTATGATATTTGAGGGCCTGAGCTATAGGGCGAGGTTGGGCAGGCTAGAACTGTATTCTTGGAGTGCAGGAGGTGAGAGGTGATCTTATAGAGTTGTATAAGATCATGAGAGGAATAGATAGGGTAGATGCACAGTCCTTTACCCAGAGTAGGGGAATGATGAATCAGAGAACATAGGTCTAAGTTGCGAGGGGAAAGATTTAATAGGAACCTGAAGGGCAGCTGAGAGACATACCCAAGGGTGGTGGGTGTATGGAACGAGCTGCCAATTCTGGATGGGGCATGTTGGTCAGCATGGACAAGTTGGACTGAAAGGACTGGTTCCCTGCTGTATGATTCTATAATTGTTATTGATTAATGAGTTCCTTATATCTTGGAAGTTTTGATTTATAGCGGTCAGTTTCCCTGCACTCAAGAGCAAATTATGTGGCCCCTGTGCATCCAAAATCTTCCAAAACATTTGAATTTCCCTTTCTCTATCGTCTCTCTGCTTTGCCCCACCTCACCGATCCCCTCTCTCTCGCCCCCCTCCCTCCACCTGGTGTGGGACAGGGTGGAGCAGGAAGATTGGCGGGATGGGGTTGGGGATGTCATGGAATACGTGACAGGGTGGGGTTCCTGAGATGCTGCTGTAGTGTCTATTTCACTGGGCGATGATCAGTGAATTCTCACTTTGTCGTACATGTAGAATGGGTTGTACCTTGGCCAGCCTGTGTAGGTGGTAAAGATAGTGTGGAGTGTGGAACCACCGGTTGAGGATGGCTGAAGTCTTGAAAGTGTTGCTCGCTCTAACCTGATGTTATCTCTCCGTTGCAGCACCCGCCCAAGCCCCGGACACGACCTGCACTGATCCTGATTCCGCACCCATCGGTTCACCCGTCAGACCAAAGGACGTCTCGGTGCAGCAACCCCTCGCTCACGTTCCACTGGAGAACTTCCTCCAGACTCTGCATTCAGAGACTCCAAGTACTGCAGTCTCCACAGGTAATGTAGCCCAACGCACGGTGGCACAGCGGTAGAGTTGCTGCCTTACAGTGCCAGAGACCTGTGTCACTACAGGTGCTGCCTGTATGGAATTTCAAAGTTCTCCGTGTGACTGCGTGAGTTTTCTCCGGGAGCTCCGGTTTCATCCCACATTCCAAAGACGTGGAGGTTTGTAGGCTAATTGGTTTCTGTAAATTGTCCCCAGTGTGTCGGATAATTAGTGTATGGGTGATCGTTAGTTGGTGTGGACTCAGTGGGCTGAAGGGCCCGTTTCCATGCTGTATCTCTAAATTAAACTCCAGCTGCGTTTGACCTCCCTCTGCCTGTGGCGGGAATTCTGATCGGTTCCACTGTCATCTATTTGCAGCTGGGATGATTGGCTATGAGGAGATTCCCGATTCTCCTGAATGTGGTGGAAAGCTAAGTTTGTTTAGATGCTTCTATCATCCGTGTTTATCAGCTGCATGTTGGGATTGGATCCAACAGCTGTTGAATGCTCTGCTTGTCAGGGGCGATTAGTGCATGGGCAGTCAGTTCCGCTCTAACTTCACTCCACATTTGGTTATTTTGGTCCCACACTGACCTTTCTGTCCCGGACCTCCTCCATTGCCAGAGTAAGGCCACATGCAACTTACAGAGGGCCGATTAACATACAAATTTGCATGATGTGGGAGGAAATCAGGGCACCCGGAGGAAACCCACGCGGTCACGGGGAGAAAATCGCACGCAGAGAAGGTGCAAATGCTGCATGAGCGCTGCACAAACAGCACCCGAGGTCCGGTCCCAAGCAGGTCTCTGACGTTATGAGGTAGCAGCTCAACAAGCTGTGCCATTGTTTAGCCCTCACATTATCGACATAGGTAGGCTGTCACAATCTTTTGCTGGACACAAAATGCTGGAGTAACTCAGCGGGTCAGCAAACGTCTCTGGAGAGAAGGAATGGGAGACGTTTCGGGGCGAGACCTTTCTTCAGACTGATGTCAGGGCCAACTGCAGAGGAACAGAGATAGAATGTAGTCGGAGACAGTAAGACTAGTGGGAGAACTGGGATGGGGGATGGGATAGAGAGGGAAAGCAAGGGCTATCTGAAGTTAGAGAAGTCAATGTTCATACTCTGGGGTGTAAACTACCCAAGCGAAATATGAGGTGCTGTCCCTCCAATTTGTGCTGGGCCTACTCTGACAATGGAGGAGGCCCGGGACAGAAAGGTCAGATTGGAAATGGGATGTGGAGTTAAAGTGCTGAGCAACCGGGAGATCAGGTAGGTTAAGGCGGACTGAGCGGAGGGTTTAGTGAAACAATCGGCGAGTCTGCGCTTGGTCTCGCCGATATACAGGAGTTGACACCTGGAGCAGCGGATACAGTAGATGAGGTTGGAGGAGGTGCAAGTGAACCTCTGCCTCACCTGGAAAGTGTTTGGGTCCTTGGATGGAGTCGCGGAGGGAGGTACAGGGACAGGTGTTGCATCTCCTGCGGTTGCAGGGGAAGGTATTTGGGGAGAGAGTGGTTTGGGTGGGAAAGGACGAGTTGACCAGGGAGTTGTGGAGGGAATGGTCTCTGCGGAAAGCAGAAAGGGAAGGAGATGGGAAGATGAGGCCAGTAGTGGGATCTCGTTGAAGGTGGCGAAAATGTTGGAGGATTATATGCTGTATGTGACGGCTGATGGGGTGGAAGGTGAGGACAAGGGGGACTCTGTCCTTGTTACGAATGGGGGCAGGGGGAGCAAGAGCGGAGCTGCGGGATATCGAGGAGACCCTAGTGAGAGCCTCATCTATAATGGAAGAGCGGGACACCCGTTTCCTAAAGAATGAGGACATCTCCGATGATCTGGTATGGAAAACGAGAAGCTAGTGTGACTTGGGTGGGGGAGGGATAGAGAGAGAGAGGGAATGCCGAGGTTACCTGAAGTGAGAGAAATCAATATTCATACCACTGGGCTGTAAGCTGCCTAAGCGTAATATGAGATGCTGTTCCTCCAATTTGCATTTAGTCTCATTCTGACAATGGAGGAGACTGAGGACAGAAAGGTCTGTGTGGGCATGGGAAGGACAATTAAAGTGTTTAGCAACCAGGAGATCAGTTAGCTTCAGGCAGACGGAGCAAAGGTGTTCAGCGAAACAATTGCCCAGTCTGTGTTTGGTCTCACCGATTCCACATCTTGAACAATGGATACAGTAGATGAGGTTGGAGGAGGTGCAAGTGAACCTCTACCTAACCTGAAAGGACTGTTGGGGTCCCAGGAGTCGAGGGAGGAGGTATAGGGACAGGGAAGGTACCTGGTGTGGTTTGTGTGGGATGAGGGAACCCCCGTTCCCTAAAGAATGAGGACATCTCAGATGTCTTGGTATGGAACACCTCATCTTGGGCGCAGATGCGGCGTAGACGGGGAAATTGGGAACAGGGGATAGAGTCTTTGCAGGCAGCAGAATGAGTGTAGTTTAGATAGCTATGGGAGTCAGTGGGTTTGTAATAGATGTTGGTCAATAGTCTGTCTCCTGTGATGGAGACGGTGAGGTCTAGAGAGGGTAGGGAGATGTCGGAGATGGTCCAAGTGAATTGAGTGCAGGATGGGAATTAGTGGTGAAGTTGATGGTCAGTGAGTTCTCTATGCAGTCGTCAATGTAGCAGAGATAGAGTTCAGGGACAGGGCCAGTGTACGCCTTGAACAGTGATTGTACGACCAACTCTTCAAAGAAGCAGGTATAGCTGGGGCCCATGCGAGTGCCCATAGCTGGGCCTTGGATCTGGAGGAAGTGGGAATAGTCGATGGAGAAGTTGTTGAGGATAAGGACCAGCTCTGATAGGCGGAGGAGAGTGTTAGTAAATGGAAATTGGCTGGTTCTGCAGTCGCGGAAGAAACAGAGGGCTTTAAGACCTTTCTGGTGGGGGATGGAGGTGTAGAGCGACTGGACATCCATAGTAAAGATGAGGGAGTGGGGTCCTGGAAAACGGAAGTCATTGAAGAGATGAAGAGCATGTGAGGTGCCTTGGTAGAGGGGGATTGGATGGAGTCGAGGTATGTGAAAATTAATTCAGTAGGGCATGAATAAGCAGAAACAATGTGTCTGCCAGGACAGTGTTTGGGATTTTGGGGAGTAGATGAAATCGGGCCTTGCGGGGCTTGGGAACGATAAGGATGGAGGCTTTATAGGGCAGAGAGCTGGAAGTGTAGTCGAGATAGCTGTGGAAGTCAGTGGGTTTGTAATGGACGTCAGTCAACAGTCTATTTCCTGTGATGGAGACTGAGATCAAGAAAGGGGAGGGAGGAGTCAGAGATGGTCCAAGTATATTTGAGTGCAGGATGGAAATTGTTGGTGATGTTGATGAAGTCCATGAGTTCTGCATGGGTGCAGGAGATAGCACCGATGCAGGTGTCAATGTAAATGTGCGGTCTGGTTGGTTGCCAGTTGCCCCGGACTGCTGTGACGGTGGATTAGATCACCTGTGCATCCCCACTGTGGTGCTAGAAACTTGTGTAAAGTTGCCTTGGCGCGGAGGCAGAGTTGTAGCTCGGCCTCCTGTGTGGTTTGTGTACTGGGATGGTGCGTGAACCTTGGCTGCTCTTGGTTGCGATGCTCTCATGCTCTGGACGGTTGCTGAGCCTGTGTCGTCTTTCCCTTCCGGCAGATGTGACGGAGCAGCCTGCGGTGGAGAGCCAGCTCTGCAGCTTCCCCTGGTTCCACGGGACATTGCCGCGGGTGAAGGCAGCCCAGCTGGTGCTGGCCGGCGGCAAGCGGAGCCACGGCCTCTTCGTCATTCGCCAGAGTGAGACGCGGCCAGGAGAGTATGTGCTCACCTTCAACTTCCAGGGGAAAGCCAAGGTAAATGTCGACCTAGGGACCTCGAAACACCACGGTCACCCTGCGGTAGACACCCCCACTCTGCTGCCCATTCATGGTTGATGCATTATAGAACAATGCCGATGCCCACTTTCAAATCTCGCATGAGGCAGCACGGTGGCGCAGCGGTAGAGTTGCTGCCTCACAGCGCCAGAGACCCGGGTTCCATCCTCACTACAGGTGCTGTCTGTACGGAGTTCGTACGTTCTCCCTGTGACTGCGTGGGTTTTCTCTGGGTGCTCCGGTTTCCTCCCACACACCAAAGATGTACAGGGTTGTTGGGTAATTGGCTTCGGTAAAAAGTGTCAATTGTCCCTAATGTGTAGGATAGGGTTAGTGTACGGTGTGATCACTGGTTGGCGTGGCCTCAGTGGGCCGAAGGGCTTGTTTCCACACTGTATCTCTAAAGTCTAAATGCAGGTTCCTGGTTTAAAACCTCGGCAAATCAAAATGACCTTTAATCCTATTGACCCACTTGAAGGAAATAGGCAGGATCTTCAGTGTAAGTTGACAAATTTACAAGGGGCATGGAATATGTTCCTATGTAATCCTGTCTACTCCACTAGTCACTCGTGGCTGATCTATCTTTTCCTCTCAACCCCATTCTCATGCCTTCTCCCCATAACCTTTGATACCATTACGAATCAAGAATCTGTCAATCTCCACTTCAAAAAATACTCAAACTCCTGGCCTCCACAGTCGTCTGTGGCAGGAAGGTACATGCTTTTATTCTGAGGCTGTGCTCTCGGGTTCTAGACTCTTCCACTAGTGGTAACATTACCTCCACATCCACTCTATTGCACTGTGCTTCACCACTGCCCATTTGAGTGAGCACCTCCCTCCCTCCCTCCCTTCCTCCCTTCCTCCCTTCCTCCCTCCCTTCCTCCCTCCATCCCCTCCCTTCCTCCCTCCCTCCCTCCCTCCCTTCCTCCCTTCCTCCCTCCCTCCCTCCCTTCCTTCCTCCTCCCTCCCTCCCTCCCTCCCTCCCTTCCTCCCTCCCTCCCTCCCTCCCTTCCTCCCTCCCTTCCTCCCTCCCTCCCTTCCTCCCTCCCTTCCTCCCTCCATCCCCTCCCTTCCTCCCTCCCTCCCCACAAAGGATCGGGACCTTCAAGGGGCAGGGGGTGCTTAAAAGAAAGAACGCGTTTCCCACTGATTCCCATTTCAGATATCCGTGCTATTTTAGATGATGGTTTATCCTGGTTAATGTTTACGGCAGCTAATTATGAATTTCCATCAATTCGCCAGATATTTGGCGAATTTAAAAATATGTTCAAAATTCAGAGAGCACAGGAATCTGGCGAGACCAAGCTGAACACTTTTGCTGACACACTTGCGCTCGGTATTGCCTAGGCCTATGGGATCTCCCAGTAGCAAACTGTTTCAACTCCCCTTCCCATTTCCGCACTGACATTTCTGTTCCCTGGCCTCCTCTGTTGCCAGAGTGACACCACGTGCAAATTGGAGGAACAGTACCTTATGTTTTACTTGGGTAGCTTACAACCCAGTGCTTTATCCATTGAATTCTCAAATTTTAAGTAACTTCTACTTACACTCTCCTCCCCCCTTACCCTTTCCTCCACTCTGGTCATTTTACC
Organism: Raja brachyura; assembly: GCA_963514005.1. The sequence continues at coordinate 3,077,111 of OY740807.1, read as the reverse complement.
AGTTCCACAGTTCTTCACATTGCTTCTCCAGCTCCTCCCCCCCCCCCACCCCTCACCACCTACTTTCAGTCTGACGAAGGGTCCCAACCTGAAACGTCACCCATCGCTTTTCCTCTGGACATGCTGCCTGACCCTCTGAGTTACTCCAGTACTTTGTGTCTATCCTGCAGCCATTGCCTTCTAAAACAGGTATACCTTTTTGTAGCCATTACCAGTCAGGGGTGAGCAGCGGCAGCAGTCAGGCCTGTGGGTTCAGGTCTGGCTGTGAGGCACAGCAGGGAAGGCTGAGGTCAGGCAGAGCCATAGTAATTGGAGACGTTAGTTTGGGGGGAACAGGCAGGAGATTTTGTGACAACAATCGAGATTCCTGGATGATGTGTTTCCATGGTGCAGGGTCCAGGATGTCCGGATTAGAGGGTTTCGGCTATGGGGAGAGGTTGGATAAACATGGATTGTTTTCTCTGGAACATTGGTGGTTGAGGGAAATCATCCAGTAGTGTAGCGTGGAAACACCTTGTCCACACCAACCAACAATCATCCGTAAACTGGTTCTACACACTAGGGGCAATGTACAGAAGCCAATTGACCTACAAACCTGCACGTCTTTCGGATGTGGGAGTAAACCCAGGCAGTCAGGGGAGAACTTGCAAACTCAGTAGAGACAGCACCCGTAATCAGGATGGAAGCCGAGTCTCTGGTGCTGTGAGACAGACACCAACTGTACCGCTGCACCACCGTGCCGCCCTGTACTGAGCTAATGTGGCATCTGCAATCCCTTGTGCCACTGCTTCGACTTACTGAAAGGTTTGTTCTGTAACACTTTATCAAAGTGGCAGCTGCACTTGGGTGAAGCTTTCTATCGATAGTGAGCTCTCCATTTCACCATTACTCATAATGACCAAGGTCAGTTAAAAGGTTTGGCAACTGGGAGATGGCGGAGACCAAGGCGGACTGAGCAGCTTGCAACCCAGCGGTATGAATATTGATTTCTCTAATTTCAAGCAACCCTTGTGTTCCCTGTCTCTCCATCCCTCCCCCACCCCAGTCGTCCTACTCGCTCCACTGTTTGCATTCATATATCCCTTCGTCATCACCTCTTTGACAGCCAACAGTGGACCATTGTGGGCTCCACCTTTCTTTAATCATCGGAGCCAGCTCTGGTTTGTACCTCCAGTTTCCCTCTCCCCTGACTCTCAGTCTGAAGAAGGTTTCTGACCCGAAACGTCATCTATTCCTTTTCTGCAGACATGCTGCCCGACCCGCGGAGTTACTCCAGCACTCCCTGTTTATCTTCCGAAATCTTTGTTGGCCACTAGTGCAGTGTCAGATGACTGAGAGTGCAGAAGACATTTATCAGAAGGCCGTCTAGGTTAAAGGGTATCAGCTGTAAGGAGAGGTTAGATGAATTTGGATTGTTTTCTCTGCAGCGAAGGCTGGGGGGGAAACCTGATAAAAGTATATAAAATGATGAGAAGCATAGATAGGGTAGACAGTCAGAACTTTGTCCCAGGGTGGAAATGTTCAACACTAGACAGCAAAGCTTAAGATGAGAGAGGCAAATTTTAAATGAGATGTATGGGGCTAGTTTTTTGTTTAAAGAGAGGGTGGTGAGTGCGTGGTATGGGCTGCCAGTGTGGTGATGGAGGCAGATACTATTGTGGCATTGAGACTTTTAGATAGGCACTGGGATATATGGGGAATAGAGGGATATGGATTATGGCATCGAACATAGAACATAGAAAATAGGTGCAGGAGGAGGCCATTTGGCCCTTCGAGCCAGCACCGCCATTCGTTGCGACCATATAACCATATAACAATTACAGCACGGAAACAAGCCTTCTCGGCCCTTCCAGTCCGTGCCGACAATTTATTTTCCCCTAGTCCCATCTACCTGCACTCAGACCATACCCCTCCATTCCCTTCCCGTCCATATATCTATCCACTTTACTTTTCAATGTTAAAATCGATCCTGCCTCCACCACTTCTGCAGGAAGATCATTCCACACAGCCACCACTCTCTGAGTAAAGAAGTTCCCCATCATGTTACCCCTAAACTTATGTCCCTTAATTCTCATGTCATGCCCTCTTGTTTGAATCTTCCCTACCCTCAATGGGAAAAGCTTATCCACGTCAACTCTGTCTATCCCCTTCATCATTTTAAAGACCTCAATCAAGTCCCCCCTTAACCTTCTGCGCTCCAAAGAATAAAGACCTAACTTGTTCAACCTTTCTCTGTAACTTAGTTGCTGTAACCCAGGCAACATTCTAGTAAATCTCCTCTGTACTCTCTCTATTTTGTTGACATCCTTCCTATAATTAGGCGACCAAAATTGTACACCATACTCTGTGTGGTCTCACCAATGCCTTGTACAATTTTAACATTACTTCCCTACTCCTATATTCAATGCTCTGATTTATAAAGGCCAGCACACCAAAAGCTTTCTTTACCACCCTATCTACATGCGATTCCATCTTCAGGGAACTATGCACAGTTATTCCTAGATCCCTCTGTTCCACAGCATTCCTCAATTCCCTACCATTTACCATGTACGTCCTATTTTGATTTGTCCTGCCAAGATGTAGCACCTCACACTTATCAGCATTAAACTCCATCTGCCATCTTTCAGCCCACTCTTCCAAATGGCCCAAATCTCTCTGTAGACCTTGAAAATCTACTTCATTATCCACAGCACCACCTATCTTAGTATCATCTGCATACTTACTTATCCAATGTTCCACCCCATCATCTAGATCATTGATGTACATGACAAACAACAGTGGCTGATCGTCCCCAATCAATAACCCGTGCCTGCCTTCTCCCCATATTCATCTATTCCACTAGCCCCTAGAGCTCTATCTAACTCTCTTAAATCTATCCAGTGATTTGGCCTCCACTGCCCTCTGTGGCAGGGAATTCCACAAATTCACAACTCTCTGGGTAAAAACGTATTTTCTCACCTCAGACTTAAATGACCCCCCCTTTATTCTAAGACTGTGGCCCCTGATTCTGGACTCGCCCAACATTGGGAACAATTTTCCTGCATCTAGCTTGTCCAGTCTTTTTATAATTTTATATGTTTCTATAAGATCTCCCCTCATCCTTCTAAACTCCAGTGAATACAAGCCTAGTCTTTCCAATCTTTCCTCACGTGACAGTCCCGCCATCCCAGGGATCAATCTCATGAACCTACGCTGCACTGCCTCAATCACAAGGATGTCCTTCCTCAAATTAGGAGACCAAAACTGTACACAATACTGCAGATGTGGTCTCACCAGAGCCCTATACAACTGGTAAAGAACCTCTTTACTCCTGTACTGAAATCCTCTTGTTATGAAAGCCAACATTCCATTAGCTTTCTTCACTGCCTGCTGTACCTGCACGCCAACTTTCAGTGACCGGTGTACAAGGACACCCAGGTATCGCTGTACCTCTCCCTTACCTAACCTAACTCCATTGAGATAATACTCTGCCCCCTTGTTTTTGCCACCAAAGTGGATAACCTCACATTTATCTATATTATACTGCATCTGCCACGCATCTGCCCACTCACTCAACCTGTCCAAGTCCCCCTGCAACCTCCTAACATCCTCTCTTCACTGTTCACACTGCCACCCAGCTTTGTGTCATCCGCAAACTTGCTAGTGTTGCTCCTAATTCCCTCTTCCAAATCATTAATATATATGGTAAACAGTTGCAGCCCCAACACCGAGCCTTGCGGCACTCCACTCGCCACTGCCTGCCATTCTGAAAAGGACCCGTTCACTCCTACTCTTTGCTTCCGGTCTGCCAACTAATTTTCTATCCATGTCAACACCCTACCGCCAATACCATGTGCTCTAATTTTAGTCACCAGTCTCCTGTGTGGGACCTTATTAAAGGCTTTCTGAAAGTCTAGAAAGTCTACACTACATCCACTGGCACCCCTTCATTGTCAGAAGAATAGTAAGATTGAACGAGAACTTACCAGTTCGAAGGTTGATCTTTATTTTATGAGGAGTCGAAGTGAGGGATTTCGTGAAGAGCCCGCCGGCGCGCATGCTCGACATACTTCAAAGTAGCGGCGTGGAATCACAGAAACCAACAATAGAAATGACTTCGCATAGTAAGATTGAAGTGACTAAGATTACCAGATGAAGGTGACTGAGGGTTGGGCGAGGAGGGCACGAAATCCCTCACCGACTCCTCATAAAATAAAGATTAACCTTCGAACTGGTAAGTTCTCGTTCAATCTTACTATTTCATTTCGGAGTCACGTGAGTGACTTCGTGAAGACTTCAAAGCTTCTGTGATTACACGCCCTGGACCACGTCCATGCTGACACACCACTTCCAGGGATGGATGGGAGGAACAAACTTGCTCAATAGTTCATACTGCAAAACAAGAGCATATTTATTAATAACAAATCAAAACCCCTCATGCGGGGACATCTCCACGTTCTGAACCTGCATTCAGCACGGCTTCTGCGAACTGTAGAGGAGCAGCAACAGGCTTGTTATAAAAACGCTGGAACACAGCTTCATTAGCCCATCCTGCTGTGGCGAGAATTTGGTCCATGGGCACCTCCATGACCCTCGCCGCTGACGTCGATGCAGCCCTGGTGGAATGAGATTTGAACACATTAGTGTCGATACCTGACTTACCCAAGACGACTCGAAGTCACCTGGATATCGTCTGGACTGTCACTCGATGATGAGGTCTCTTATGAGTGACAAGCAGGTATCTCTCCATTCCTCTGATGCGTGCCGTCACCTTGACATAGTGGCGGATATGTGAGGCTAAACATAGCCTAGCATCTGCGGGGTATGCCGGGAACTTCAGCTGCAGCCCTGTGCACCCAGGTCTATGCTGCTTTAGTAGCTCGTCAATGAAAAAGACTACTTCTGTAGGGGTAGCAGTCATTCTGTCGACACGAAGTTTGTGTAGTGTCTGTACCCTCTGAGCTGAAATCAGCGCTAGTAACATCACCAGCTTCATGGTGAGATGGTCCAGTTGGAGCCCTTCCATGGGAGACCACGTCCTGAGCAGGGTTAATAAGTCCCTGACATCCCAGGTGATATTATAGCGTGGTGTAGGCGGATTCATATTGAATATACCCCGCATGAGTCTGGACACTAGCCTGTTGGATCCTACCCCAATATTGAGGTAGAATGATAGCGCACTTCTGGCGCTGTTGATGGCACTGCAACTTAAGTGTTCATCATGGTGCAACCCCGCGAGGAATTCCAGGACGTCGGTTATTGTCACGTCATCGTACGTGATGCGAGAGCGGCTGCAGTAGGCTTCCCACTTCTTAATATGCGAGCGGTATCTTCGCCTTGTGGACTCTCGACACGACGCCCCGATGGTATCCATGGTCCGAGCCGAGAGGCCGTATTGGACTAACGGCCTGTTCAGAACCTGCAAGCCAACAGATTTAAATAGCCGTGGCAGGGTGAGTAACCAATTGTGGGCAACCCTTCAAAAGGACCCAAGGTTCGTTGAGCATGTCAAAGACCACCGGATACCAAGGCTGTGTGGGCCAGTCGGGTATAATAAGGATGCCCTTGGCAGCATCTGCCTGAATCTTTCGCAATACCCGACTGATGAGGCAAAACGGGGGGAAGGCATAGAAAAACCAATTCCCCCAGTCCAGCGAGAATGCATCTAGCGCTATTGCCCCAGGATCTGGTTCCCATGAAACGTAGGTTGGTACCTGATGGTTCAACCGTGACGCAAAAAGGTCAATGTCCGGTTTACCAAATTTGGCTGTGACTTTAGAAAAAGTCTCAGGATGCAACATCCATTCAATATTGTCATTAAATTTGCGTGACCTGGTGTCCGCCACAGTATTAAGCTCACCTGGTAAATAGGTAGCTGAAATCCAAATGTCTCTTTGAACACACCAGAGCCAAATTGAGTTAGCCAATTTGTCACACGAAACTGACCTGGTACCACCCATATGGTTTAAGTATGCCACTGCTGTGGTGTTGTCTATTTGGAGATGGACATGTGCTCCAACAAGCTTGGAACAATACGCACGAAGTCCGTGGAATGCTGCCAGCAACTCCAAATAGTTAATCCCTTGAGTCAACAACATCGTCGATTCAAGGGTGTCCCATCTGCCCCCACAACTAGAGCAATTATCCGTGGCTCCCCAGCCATTGGAGCTTGCATCAGTCTGCAAATATACCACCGGATTAGCCTCCCTGATAGGCTTGAATGAGCTGCTAATGTGACACACCCACCATTGCAACTCATTTATCGCTTCGGGCGGCAGCTGCATGGACCGATCATAATGACCAGCGTTCTGTTTTAACGCAGCAATTTTAGCTCTTTGCAAATTCTGATAATGCAAAGGTCCATATCGCGCTGCCGGAAACAAAGCTACAAGCTTCCCAATTATTGTAGCTGAATGCCGAATCGATGGTATATTGGTGCGGATTAAATCTAGACACACCTGGGTAACCTCCTCAATCTTGTTAATTGGAATGGTAACCCTCATGCTCATAGAGTTCACCGTGAACCCTAGGTAATTAATCACCTGGGCAGGGCAGAACTTTGATTTCTCTGGATGGACAATAAACCCTAATTGTTGAAATATATTGACAGCAGCTGCAACACCCTGTTCAGCCAATTCCAGGGTGTGGCCCACAATTAAGATATCATCTAAGTAGGCCATAACTATATGGTGTCGTTGTCTCAAATAAGCCATAATTGGTTTCACTAATTTAGTGAACAATCTAGGGGCTGTGGTGAGCCCATTAGGCAAAGCCTTGTACTGCCAGAGTTGCCCCATCCAGATGAATTTCAAAAACCTTCTGTCGTATTTCTGGATGGATACTGAATAATATGCGTCTTTCAAATCGATGCATGCCATAAAGCAACCATGAGAAATCAATGATTTGGCTGTTTCAAACGTATCCATTTTAAAATGAGTATATGTTACAAAAGTATTCAAACGGGTTAGATCAATAATGACACGACAACCTCCATCCTTCTTAGGTCTGGTGAATATATTCGAAACAAATTCAACTGGCTCATGCACCGCTCTCTCAATCACTCCCTTCTGCTCAAGACTTAAAAGTTCCTTGTAGCCTGCTGCCTGTTCTGCAGCAGATAATTTAAACGTTCGAGCGGGCATGTGCTGGGATGGAGGAATGTCGCCATTAATAAACTCAATTTTATGCCCCTGAATATTCTGCAACACATACTCGTCACCAGTAAAATTACCCCATGCACCCAAAAACAACCGAAGGCGACCACCAACATGTGAAGTTAAACAAAGAGAAAAGAGAGAACCAGACCCCCTCACCTCCGTGGTTACCGGCGGTCCTTGACACGCATGGGTGGACGTGGAGGTGCTGGGTTGGCTTGAGGGCGCGGCGTCTTCGTTTTCCACCAGGGTCTCTGCCGACCCTGTCCTAAAAAAGACCCCTGGTGCTGGGTCTGATGTTGCTGTCGTTGTGGAGCTTGAGGGTGGGTCCTCGTCGAGGTACTAGCAGACCCTCGTGATCGAATGTATGGAGACTTTGAGCCTGACGGTGCGGGGGCATTCTGAGAGCGCATGATCCCCACCGTTTTGGCTTGTTTGTCAAGCTCTTTGACTCTCTTCGAGAGGTCCTCCCCAAAGAGCTGACGGGGCGGGGGCGGCGGCGGTGGCTTGCACAATCCTGCAAACTTCGGATTGAGCGCTGGGCGGATGCTGGTTTTGCGAAACCCGTTGATTTCGTGCTGGGTCGCGCACAGGAGGGCCAGAACATCTTCCTGGTCCAAATTCAGTTCGTCCCCGTCCACCGACCGCGCAAAGGCGGTAATACCGGCCGTGAGGAGCTTCAGGATCCGCTGCAATTTTACCTCTTGTTGACGGATAGCCGCACTGATGTTGCCCCATATTGGCGTATTGACCACAGGCACGTTGAGGGAGTTGCAATTGGATGGAGCCTTGTGACGGCTCATTGCCTGAATGAGGACTTCTTCCTGTAGTTGCTGGTTGTTAAGAAAGCCCACAGTGGCTGCCAGCTTTTCGTTTAAAGGAAGTCCAGATGAATGTGGGGCCGCAAATTTGGTCGCCACATCCAGAAGATCCTCCGCTGGCACCTCCAACGGAGATGGTATGGGATCCACCAAAACCTCCTCCTCCTGCTGCTCCAGGCTGATGGTAGAGGCTGGTGACGACGCCCTGTGCCTGTTGCTGCCCTGCTGTTGTTGACTTTGAAGCAGGAGCTCCAGCAGCCGCTCCATACGGTCAATACGCCCTTCACCCTGAACACTCAGGTGGTCGGAGTCCTCCGGCTCTGAAAAGAAAACCGGGCTCCTATCATCGGCCCGCACCTCATCGAGGCCCTGCCGGTGCCGGTAGTTGTCGCTAACAGCCGCCGAGGCGAAACTGCGCGATTCCCGCGCGGGCGTGTTCAACCGCCTCCGTTTAGCGGGAGCTGAAGCCGCTGCCACTAAGGGCACTTGCGGCGTGGTGTCGGCACCAGCCGAAGCATGGCTGCCTGAAGCCCGCGCAGGCTTGCCGGCTGCCCACATCGTGGACTTTGCCGACGCATGGTCTCGCCCACCCATCCATGGGGGGCTCGGTGACCGTGACGAGACCCAACTCAACCGACCCGTCCCAGGACCTCACAGCCGCCCCGGGTCTCGCCCTGGAACCTGACCGCACCTCCGTGTCAGGCAATGCCTTAGCCCTGGTAGGGTTAGGCTTCTGGGCTCCTGCCCTTCCCCTACTCGGAGGGCTGAGTGGAACAGGCCGTGCAGCCGCACGCACCCTGCTCGAGGTCGCCAGCGAGCCCGCTGACGACCTGACTGCCATGGCAGGGTCCCCCTGCTCTGGCGGCACACCACACTCCTCCTCGTCGAACTCCTCCGAGCTGTGGTGTGCTGGCGGATCTGGACCTGTAACCACAGGGCTTACCCACATCTCCGCCTGAGTCCCGGCCTGCATTGCAGGTACTGCCGATGGTAAAGGCCCCGGAACTGTTGACCGGCGAACTCGTCCTGACGTCCTCCGGCCCTTGGAACTCCCATCCATGTCCTTGCTGCAAGACATAACCAACAACAAGGACCACCAACTAAAGGTAGAATACTCACCTCCGTGGCCCCTTATGAAGGGCTGGCGAGGAGTGCGCTCCACCGCCAGCCGTCGCAGCAACGCGGTACGACGATATGTCGAGCATGCGCGCCGGCGGGCTCTTCACGAAGTCACTCACGTGAGTCCGAAATGAAATAGTCAACCATGATTTTCTTTTCATAAATCTATGCTGACTTGGACTATACCTCTGGGTTTGGTGCTATCAGGACCTGCGGATGTTATTTGCATTTAACAATTTGGATATGAATACAGCAAATATGATGAATAATTTAGCAGATTATTTAAGAAACATTTGTTTCAGAAAAATGTGGACAGGTTTTGACAGGGTTTAAAGGGATATGGGTCAAACGCAGGCAAGTAGGATGAATGTAGATGGGTCATGTTGGCCGTTGTGGGCAAGTTGGGTCGCTGGGCCTGTTTCCACGCCATAATACTCTATGACCCTAGATGATACAAAAATTAGCAATGTTATTAATAGTGAGGAGAATGATCTGAGGCTACAAAATGATATTGATTATTTGGTAAAATGAGCAGAGCAATGTCTGATGGAATTTCATCCTGGTGAGTATTCTTGGGATGGTCTGACGTAAATCAGATGGAAAGGCACTAGGGAACGAAAGGACTGCGTGTACACCAAAGACCAGGGATCCAGGTTCAATCCCTGTGTGGAGTTTGCACGTTCTCCCAGTGACCACATGAATTTCTGCCGGGTGCTCCGTTTCCTCTCACATCCCAAAGACACGTAGGTTTATGGGTTAATTGGCCAGTGTAAAATTGCCCCCAGTGCGAAGGATGCATCGGTCATGCATCTGCCCACTCACTGAACCTGTCCAAGTTACCGTTCAATCTCCTAGCATCCTCTTCACAGTTCACACTGCCACCCTGCTTTGTGTCAGCTGCAAATTTGCTAGTGTTACTTTTAATCCCATCATTAATATATATTGTAAATAGTTGCAGCCCCAGCATCGAGCCTTGCGCCACTCCACTCGCCACTGCCTGCCATTCTGACAGGGACCCGCTTATTCCTACTCTTTGTTTACTTGCTGCCAACCAATTCTCTATCCATGTCAACACCCTACCCCCAATACCATGTGCTCTAATTTTGCACACTAATCTCCTGTGTGGGACCTTATCAAAGGCTTTCTGAAAGTCCAAATATACTACATCCACTGGCTCTCCGTCATCCATTTTACTTGTCACACCCTCAAAAAATCCCAGAAGATTAGTCAAGCAGGATTTCCCTTTCATAAATCCATGCTGACTTGGACCAATCCTTTTACTGCTATACAAATACGCTGTTATTACTTCTTTAATAATTGACTCCATCTTCCCCACTACCGATGTCAGGCTAACTGGTCTATCATTCCTCGTTTTCTCTCTCGCTCCTTTCTTGAAAAGTGGGATAACATTAGCTACCCTCCAATCCACAGGAGCTGATCCTGAATCTATAGAACATTGGAAAATGATCACCAATGCATCCACTATTTCTAGAGCCACCTCCTTGAGTACCCTGGGATGCAGACCATCAAGCCCTGGGGATTTATCAACCTTCAGTCCCATCAATCTATCCAATACTATTTTTTGCCTAATAACCAAATTTCTTTCAGTTCCTCTGTCTCCGTAGATCTTCTGTCCTCAAGTACATCAGGGAGATTATTTGTGTCTTCATTAGTGAAGACATAACATAACTACCTGTTCAACTCTTCTGCCATTTCTTTGTTCCCCATAATAATTTCACCTGTTTCTGCCTTCAAGAGACCCACATTTGTCTTTACTAATCTTTTTCTCTGAACATACCCAAAGAAGCTTTGACTGTCCTTCTTTATATTCTTGCCCAGCTTACCCTTGCACTTCATCTTTTCACCCCGTATTGCCCTTTTTGTTACCTTCTGTTGTACTTTGAAAGTTTCCCAATCCTCTGGCTTCCGGCTACTCTTTGCTGTGTTATACACCTTTTCTTTTAGTTTTATTCCATCCCTAACTTCCCTTGTCAGCCATGGTTGCCTCCTACTCCCTTTAGAATCTTTCTTCCTCTTTGGAATGAAATGATCCTGCATCTTCTGGATTATGCCCAGAAATTCCTGCCACTGCTGTTCCATCGTCATTCCTGCTAGGATTCTTTTCCAATCGACCTTGGCCAGTTCCTCTCTCATGCCTTCATAGTCCCCTTTGTTCACCTGCATCACTGACACTTCTGATTTAACCTTCTCCTTCTCAAATTGCGGATCAGAACTTGAAATTAAAAGTGAAAACAAAAAGATAGAGATAAGCGAGTGTTGTCTGGCTGCCGTGTGCACAGCGCCTCCACCAGAACAAATGAACAAACAAACAGACTTATCCCCTGGCCAGAGGATTCTAAACCAGACTTCCCCCCACGCCGGGTCCCCATTGTCTTCACCTTCCCCCTTGCGTTCAACGACCACTGAGGCTCCCAACGCCGCCACCCAGACAGGCCTCGCCGCCCGGTTTCTCCACAGTCCCCCGGAAGGCCTGTGGGTCTCCTTCTGGTCGGCAGCGGCGCGGTTGTTCAGCGGGTGGATCGGGTCCGCGCGGCTCCCCGGGAGACTCCTGCCGTGCGCGCTTGGAAAAGGTCCGTCTCCACCACCACCTCAGGCTGTGCGTCCCAGATTCTTATCTGTGCTCCCTTTAAATTCACTGGAGCTTCATTCCCAATCTTCCTTCAAACTCACTGGGCATACTAGAAGATTCATTATATTATTGAGTACATTTTTTTTGGAAGTATGCTAGGTTAATATTAGGAATAAAGTGGAATTGTCTGACAACAATCAGGTGGTCAGGAACATGTCAGATACGTGAAACCTTCCTGCGGCGATAAACCTTTCCCACATTTGTTATCAAACTAGGTACAGGGGTGAAGAGTAAAGAACAAGAGAGTGAAAGATAGACACAGTAACCCTGAGGGTCAAGCAGCATCTCCTGCCTGACAGGGTGAAAGGTTCAGAGGGGATGTCTGGAAGAATATTGTCACCCAGCAGGTGATAGGAATCTGAACACGCAGCCTGATGAGGTGGTGGAGACAGGAGCTCTTCCAGGAAGTATATCGACCACGACAGTGGCTACAGACAAAATGGGATCAGTATAGATGTATATTTATTTAATAAATGTCATTAGCCAAGCATGTATACATACGAGGAATTTGCCTTGGTCATTTGCTCGCAAGTAACAACATGATATACAGTGGACAATTAAGAATAAACCATTATCATTTAAACATGTAAAGAATGAACTAAAATACCAGAGCAAAAGGCTATAGTCTTTTGGCTATTGTGTAGAGCTACTGCTTGTGGAAAAAAGTTGTCTTTATGTCTGGCTGTGGCAGCTTTGACAGTCCGGAGTCGCCTTCCAGAGGGAAGTGATTCAAAGAGTTTGTGGCCAGGGTGAGAGGGGTCAGAGATGATCTTGCCCGCTCGCTTCCTGGCCCTTGCAGTGTACAGTTCATCAATGGAGGGAAGGTTGCAGCCAATAACCTTCTCTGCTGATCGGTCGATTCACTACAGCCTCCAGGTGTCGTGCTTGGAGGCTGAGCCAAAACAGACCATGATGGAGAAGGTGAGGATAGACTCTATGATGGCCGTATGAACCAGACCATCATTGCCTGTGGCAGATTGTGTTTTCCCAGCTGCCGCAGGAAGTACACCCTCTGTTCGGCCTTTTTGACTGTGGAGTCGATGGTGGTCTCCCATTTAAGGTCCCTGGAGATGGTGGTTCCAAGGAACTTAAATAACTACACAGATGTGACTGGTGTTGTTGATGGTGAGTGTGGGATGGGAGGGGGAGCTCTCCTAAAGGGCCTGCCCCACCAGCATGCAACTCTATGCGATGAACGCGATCAAACTAGAAGCGGGGGCCGCACGGAGGTCGGGTGATCCCCTGTACAGGGCCGTTCCTACCAGCATGCGCCTGCATGCGGCAAGCGCGACCAAACCGGCAGTAGGGGCCGCGCGGAGGTCGGGTGAGTGGTGCAACGCGGCGCAAAGTGAGGCGAACTTGGAGCGAAATCTAAGGTAAGTTCGCCAGGACAGAGAGGGGCACACAGAGAGGGGCACAGAGGCACACACATAGAGGGTCACGGAGGCACCTACAGATAGGTTCACGGAGGCACGATATCGGGGCGGTGTGTAAACGTCGAGGCGACTGTGAGCAGACAAGCCGTTGCCGCGCAGAATTTTTGGACACAATTAGTTTTTCGGAGCCCCGCGTGGTGTCGGGACGAACTCGGGACGAACTCCGCACAATTCCGCACGGCTCCGGCAATCGAAGTGGGACCGGCCCCGCGACGCCGGGCAGCTCAAGCGACCACGTTAGGTCGCGCTAATCGCATGCTGATTTGCATGCTGGTGGGACAGGCCCTTAAAGTCTACAACCAATTCCACTGTCCTAAGAGCATTTTCTGAAGGTTGTTGCGATGGCACCAGGACATGGCAGTTAATATGGACATGGCGGGCCAAAGGGCCAGTATCTGAGCTGTTTGAAAGTTAGCCCAGTGTGATCTGTGGGCTTGGCACCAACTGGGTGTCTGGCACCAGCAGCGAGGCCTGGCTCTCTATTACTAACCATGTAGAATGTGTGTGATACTCATTCAAGTGTCTGATTCTCATCAGGCTCCGTCCCGGGGGCGGAGTTGATTCATGGCAGATTCATGGAGAGGAGGATGCTCCTCAAACTGAAGAATTGCGTTTAATGACTGTTGGCAGACCAATTTCTCTCCTGGGATAAATCAAGTTCTATGGTAACACATCGTACACCGGCTAATGTTACAGAGGTGCAAAAAATGATCAGTTGGCAGGTTCCTGTAGAAATGCTGTTTTACTGATGGTTGGAAGAGGTAGGGATGTACAATTGAATGTGAAGGACAGGACCTACAGCGAGAGAACTTACTCTTTATACAGGGCAGTGTGGTGTGCAGTGGGCAGCACCCACCGCTGGTGTGCAGCTCCATAAATCCTGGTTTAGTCTGGAATATCAGTGTTGTTCTGCATGGAGTTTGTATGTTCTCAATGTGTGAGAGGCAAGAGTGGGGATGCATGGGTCTTGATGAAGATCTTTGTATCCTCTCTAACCACTGAGAGGTTCCAGGGCACTGGAGAGTAGCTAATGTTGTTCCTTATGTTTGAGAAGGGAAAGCCGGTGAACATCACATCAATTGTATGAAACTATTGGAGAGGGGTTCTCAGGGATAGTATTTACTCACATAAAACATTCAGCGCAAGAACAGTCCTTGGGCCCACAATTGCTGTGCCGATCAGCATCGACTCTTGTGGACCGATGGTCTATTTGTCACCTGTACACCATCACATCTGTCCACAGTGTACAGATACAGGATAAAGGTAATAACATTTAGTGCAGATAAAGTCCAATTAAAGATAGTTCAAAGGTCTCCAATGATGTAGATGATAAGTCAGGAACACTCTCGGGTTGGCTTTGTCCATGGCAGGTCGTGTCTTACTAACGATTGAGTTTTTTGAGAGGTAGATAAACGTGGTTGATGAGGATAGGCAGAGGATAGGATGTTGTCAGTAAAGTATTGAAATGTCTGTCATAATCAGCTGATCTTAAACCTACAGGAAGTCCTCTGGTTCTTAATTCCCTAGTCTACATTTTCTTTTCTAATCTCCTTATGAATTATACACCTCTATAAGATCACCTTTCAGTTTCCTGTGCCTTTTTTGCTTTCCCGAATTCCTCTGGTATGCTCCACATTCCCCTAAACTCCACCAGGAATATACTTGTTCCCAGCTGCCTATACCTGACCCATGCATCCCTTTTCCTGACCAAAGCCTCAATTGATCTCATCATCCAAGCTTCCTTGCTCCTTGCACACACCTGCCTTGCCCTTCACTCTAACAGGAACATGCATGCCTTGAACTCTCACTATCATTTATTTTTAAACATCCACTTTCTTGAAGTCTCTTTGCCCACAAACCTACTCCAATCAGCTTGAGCAGGTTCCAGTCTAATAGCATCAAAGATGCATTGCCCAAGTTCGAAACCTTATCTTGTGGGCCTGCCCTGTCCGTATCCATAACTATTTTAGAGCTAATAGACCAGTGGTTGCCAGTCCCACAAGGCTCATCCACAAACATTTCAGTCACTTGCCCTTCCCAATTTCCTAAGAATGGGTCAAGCTTTGCCCTTGCCCTCTGCATATTGCCGGAGGAATCTTTCCTGAACACATTTGACAAATTCCATCCCGTCTAAGCCTTTGGCACCATGACAGTCCCAGAATACATTGGGAACGTTAAAATCCCCGACTATGGCAAAATGATTAGTCTTGCAGCTGCTGGCAATCTCATGGCATATTTGTTCTTCTAATTGCTGTTGACTATTTGGGGGCCATAAATACACTCACAACAATCCCTTTTTTATTTCTGGCTCGACCCATATAGCCTCACTGGTCAAACCATCAGTAATGTCATCTCAGACTACTGCCATGACATCTCCTTAACAATAAAGCAACTCCCCTTCCACTTTTACCTCCATGTCTATCTCTCCTGTAGCACCCATACCCTGCAACATTAGGGTGCCGGTCCTACTCCTCCTTTGCCAGGTTTCCATGACAACCATAAGGTACCAATCCACGGCCTGAGTTCATCTGCCTTACCCATCAGGCCTCTTGTAATGAAATAAATGAAATGTAGTCCTTCCTCACACGCTGCTACGCTGCTGCCTGTTCTGTCCACTGAACCAGCTTTGATTTCCTTCCCCACCACTCCTGCATAGGACCCCATTCGGTCAGTTTTGTTTAAACCCTGTGTTGTGCCTGGTTTACCCCATGTCACTACAGTTTCCTCCCACATGCCACGGGGGCAGCATGGTGGCGCGGTGCCACAGCGCCAGAGACCCGGGTTTGATCCTGACAAATGCTGTTTGTACATTCTCCCTGTGACCACGTGGGCTTTCTCCAGGTGCTCCCGTTTCCTCCCACACTCCAAAGACATGCAGGTTGATAAGTTAACTGGCTCCAGTATAAACATTGTAAATAGTGTGTAGGGGGTGAGCGCTGGTCGGCGCTGACTCATTGGGCCAGATGTGCCTGTTTCCACGCTGTATCTCTAAAATCTAATCTTAAAAATGCACAATTACGTTAATCTGCTCGTATATATTGTCCTTAGTGTGGGTGTTGAAAAGATTCAAAGTACATGTGAGGAGATGCGAGAGGAAATAGAGAGGGGGAATGGGAGAGATTGGTTGATCTGCTGGGAGCTGGGGTGTAGATTGGATGGGTGACTGAAGGAGGTGGGTGTAACACAACATGGCGACACAGCCACTGTGTGACGTTGACCTGCCTGACAGGTAAATACTGGGCGCTTTCCCTGTGCCCAGGAGGTACCTGCAGTTTCATTAGAATATTCTTTCTGATTTCCTCAGCACCTTCGCCTGTCGGTGAATGAAACAGGCCAGTGCCACGTCCAGCACCTCTGGTTTCAGTCCATCCTTGATATGCTCAAACACTTCCACACCCATCCCATTCCTCTGGAGTCTGGAGGTTCTGCCGACATCACGCTCCGCACCTACGTCCTGGTCACGCAATCCTTTTCAGGTAGGCTCTGCAAAGCTCTCTGTGATTAAAGTATAACTGTTTGTGAATTATGTTTGAGGCTCCCCACCTTCTGTCGGCCATTAGCATCATTGCTGCTGCGTTGGGTACTTGTTGTTGATGTGAATTTAAATACGGACCGAGGCCCCTGGTTCACCCTTCTGCCAGTTACCCACCGAGCTGGGGCCTGGTGGTGGGAGGAGAGAGAGGGAGCACCATGAAGTAGCGTCCCGTCCCATGGTGCACCACGTGTGGGCCGGCTCCCAGCCTGCTCATTCCTACTTGTTTAACCCCTCATTACGGTAATTGCTCCTTCCTTATTTTGAGCTCAGCCCATGACGCCTCGGTAGACGTGCCCTCCAGTACCGCCGTGATATTCTCCCTCATTAGTAAAGCAACTCCTCTTTTACCCCGCTCTCTAGCTTCCCTGTAACATTGAAACCCAGGTACATTGAATTGCTGGTCGTGTTCTCCTCACAACCAAGTTTCCATAATGGCCACAACATCTTAATCACAAACACTAATCCAGGCTCTACCTTCATCAGCTTTATCCACAATACTCCTTGCATTGAAATAAATACATGTAAATCAGCTCTTAATTATGCCCATGTTCATGAACCACTCCCTGCCTGGCCATCCTTTGAAGCTTACTTGTCATAACCACATTCTCATCATGACCTGTTGCTCTGCTTCCCACCCCCCTGCCATTCCCACCCCGCTGCCTGCAGAGAAGGCTCCGCTCCTTCAACGTCCGCAGTGAAATGCTGCAGATGTTCTACCAATCGGTGGTAGCCAGTGCCATCTTCTTCACTGCCGTGTGCCGGTGCAGCAGGGCAGATACCGATAGAATCAACAAACTCATCAGGAAGGCTGGCTCCGTCCTGGGGATGGAGTTAGATTCATGGGAGGTGGTCTTGGAGGGGAGAAAGCTCCTCAAACTGTGGAGCATCCTGGCCCTTACAGCTCACCACCTCCATGACGCACTGGTCAACCTGAGGAATGCCTTCAGCAACAGACCGGTTCCACCAAGATGCAGCACAGAACTCCACAGGCGATCCTTCTTCCCTGTGGCTACAATTCCTCCCACTTCTGTCGTGGGGTAGACTGAGACTGGCCCCCTCCCCCCCACCTCCCCAATCTTTGCACATCCCCCAAGCCTTTCCACTCGTCACTTTAATTTCATGCTTCATATATTTTGTGTTTTATGACTATGGGCAGATCAATTTCCCTCCTGCGATAAATAAAGTTCTATCGTATCATATTCTAGTTTAAACCCTCTCAAGTAGCACTAGCACACCTCCCTGCACGGATGTTGGTGCCCCTAAAGATCAAGTGTGACCCATCCTTTGCGTACAGGTCACCTCTGCCCCAGATGCCACATTCCTCTGCATTTCCCATCCATGCACCTGTCTGAGTGCTTTGTCAACATCATGATGGTCCCCACTTCTACAGTTTTCTCAGGCAACGTTCCATATAACCACCATCCTCTGCAAACGTTGCCCCTCACATCTCTGAAATGTTCCTCAGTTTAAATGTATGCCCTCTAGTTTTAGACTCCCCACCCTGCAATAAAAGAGGTGACCACATGATAACATCCTGGTGAATCTCTTCTGTACGTTTCTCCAGCTTAATCCCATCAGCGTGACTACAACTGCGGTGCCCCTCAATGACTTGTACAATTGCAGTCTGACGTCGCAACGCCGCAACTCAATGCCCTGACTAAATAAGGGAAGCATGTCAAATGCAGCCTTCACCTTCTTGTCTACCTGTGCCGCTACTTTCAAATAATGATATGCTTGTACCCCTCTGTGCCTCTGCTCTGCAACACATGCCAGAGCACTCCCATTTACACTGTGAGTCCTGCTGATTGCAACAACCAGCACGTGTCCAGGTTAAATTTCATCTGCTGTTCCCTACTTCCTTAGTTCATCTAAATCTCAATTTTCAAGATCCTTAGAAAGAAATAGAAACATAGAAAAATAGGTGCAGGAGTAGGCCATTCATCCCTTCGAGCCAGCACCGCCATTCAATATGATCATGGCTGATCATCCAGAATCAGTACCCTGTTCATTGGCCGCTACACTAAAACCTTTGGTGCCATCCGTGAACTTGCCAACAACGTTGTCATCCAAATGTTTAACTTGATGACTTGATGATAGGAGGCACGGTGGCACTGCGGTTGAGTTTAGTTTAGAGGTACAGTGTGGAAACAAACCCTTCGGCCCACCGGATCCACACATTAACACTATCCAACACCCACTAGGGACAATTTTTACATTTACCAAGCCAATTTACCTACAAACTTGTACATCTTTGAAGTGTGGGAGGAAACCGAATATCTCGGAGAAAACCCACGCAGGGGAGAACGTACAAACTCCGTACAGACAGCATCTCTAGTCGGGTTCCAACCCGGGTCTCCGGCGCTGTTGAAACATAGAAATTAGATGCAGGAGGAGGCCATTTGGCCCTTCGAGATAGCTCCGCCATTGATTGTCATCATGGCTAATCGTCCCCAATCAATAACCCGTGCCTGCCTTCTCCCCATATCCCTTGATTCCACTAGCCCCTAGAGCTCTATCTAACTTTCTCTTAAATCCATCCAGTGATTTGGCCTCCACTGCCCTCTGTGGCAGGGAATTCCATAAATTCACAACTCTCTGGGTAAAAAAGTGATCTAGCTTGTCCAGTCCTTTTATAATTTTATATGTTTCTATAAGATCCTACCTCATCCTTCTAAACTCCAGTGAATACAAGCCTAGTCTTATTAAATCTTTCCTTATATGACAGTCCCGCCATCCCAGGGATCAATCTCGTGAACCTACGCTGCACTGCTCAAGGATTTCCTCCTCAAATTAGGAGACCAAAACTGTACACAATAGGAATAGGAACGAAAAAAGGGAATAGAGAAAAAAAAGTAACGATGATAAAGGAAACGAGCCATTGCTAGCTGTGGCCTAGGTGAGAACGAGTATGAACAGTGAGACGCAACAAGACAACTTTGAAGCTAGTACAACGACTTGGGTGGGGGGGGGATGGAGAGAGAGGGGATGCAAGGTTACTTGGAGTGAGGAATCAACTAATCATACCACTAGGCGGTAAGCTGCCGAAACAAAATATGAGATGCTGTTCCTCCAATTTGCATTTGGCCTCACACTGACGATGGAGACCCAGGACAGAAAGGTCAGTGTGGGAATGGGAAGGGAAATGAAAGTGTTTGGCACTCATTGTTTCATTGCCTAGAATCGTTCTCACCTAAGCCACAGCGAACAATGCCTGTTTCCTTTAACCTCGTTACTATTTTTGTATATATTTCATTCATTTCTTCTATATCTCTCCACATCACCGTCTATATCTCTCGTTTCCCTTTTCCCTGACTCTCAGTCTGCAGAAGGATCTTGACCTGAAACGTCACCTATCCCTTTCCTCCAGAGATGCTGCCTGTCCTGCTGAGTTACTCCGACATTTTGTGTCTATCTTCGGTTTAAACCAGCATGTGCAGATCCTACACATTTCGCCTGTTTGTTGGTTCTCAGTCTTACCATTCAGCATCCACTCGTGGCTAACAATCCTGTTATTTGTTATTATTGATCTACTTCATTTAACAGACAGTAAGTGTGCACAGTGTTTATATTGCAGGGTGGTGGTTTGAGCCGTGCCATTGTGTTAATGAACTACCATTGATATGTGTCAAATTAGCGCGTGGCCCGCTTAAGCCAAATTCATTGATGAGGTATGTGAATCTAGCTGGCAAGTCCACAATACTTGTGTAAGAAGGAACTACAGATGCTGGTTTAAACCGAAAATAGACACAAAAAGCTGGAGTAACACAGAAGAATCAGTGACGTTTCGGATCAAGACCCTCCAGACTGAAGAAGTCTGAAGAAGGGTCTCGACCCGAAACGTCACCCATTCCTTCTCTCCAGAGATGCTGCCTGTCCCGTTGAGTTACTCCAGCTTTTTGTGTCTGTCTAAGTCCACAATACTTCATGGACAAGATCGAGCCTCAGCTCGAAGTCCTGCTCAGCAGTTACAGCAGTGTGATGCCATGTGGCATAAAGGGTTGAAGGTTCACTAAAGGAGAGCAACACAACTGAATACGGGGGTCAGCCACCGAGAGAGGTGGATCGGAGGCCACCAACATCACACAACTTCACAATGAACTCAAAGATAAGACAAAGATCTCACAACTGAGTGCAAGATAGCCACAAGCCATTTATGGTCAGGGAGGAACACTCATTCATGTGAAACAGTTTTGAGGCTGTGGTAGTATGGGAAATGCAAGGCAAGATAATGTAAATTAAATTCCACATACAAAGGGAATGTAAGGGCCTGTCCTTAATTCACACTTTTTTTATATTTAAAGGCAATATTTGTACAAAATAGGACAGAGTGCATCACAATTGGACCCTCTCCCAGACCCTGAAGAGATCTTTATTGATTTATTTGGGAGGGAGCCTCTCAAAGGCCTTGGGCTGCAGAGTTTGGAGGGGTATGTATCACGTTACTTAAATACTTCATGATATCTTACATCAACATGTCCATATGCACTGTGTTGAGTGCACAATACTGCATGAAGTCACAGTAGCCTAACTGCATAGCTGTGCTTATATACCATACCACGTCATCTGCTATCTTCATACAACCTGGAGATTGAGGTGGATTCATGCTTCTAATCATCTACACCTCCATTGAACGACAGCACAGACACTGGCCCTTCCAGACAAGAGGCTGGTGTCAGAGAGGCACAGAACTGGAGGCAAACCATTGACGGATAGGGAATCAGTTGTCTGGTAGGCGGAGAGAACGGGATATATTCCATGCATATGTGGGAAGAATGGAACTTCCTGGAATCTCACTCGGGGACAGAGCTTTTCGTGGGTATTATCAATAATTTAGATGAAAAAATCAAGAGCTATCCCTCTGTGTTTGTGTCACTATGCTTGGCTGGCATTATACAATGTTAAATTTAAATTGCATTACGTTATGCAAGGAGGATAGTTGGTCCATTTAATCCTTGCCCCCTGCATTGTCCCCTTCTCTCTCATTTCATAGAGACAGGGAGGGCAACGCAGCATCGACACAAATCCTTTGGACCACCATGTGCTGACCATCAATCCCAATTTACACTGATCCTGTGTTATTCTCCCTTGTTCACATCCACTCCCCCAGGTTCTGCCACTCATCTCCATACTGCAGGAGCACCTGTGGACACCCATGCGGTCACAGGGAGAACGTACAAACCCCACACAGAGAGTACCCGAGATCAGGATCGTACCCGGGTCTCCGGAACATGCAGGCAGTGGCTCGGACTGCTCTTTGATTGTGTTACTGATGGTTGAAAGTGTAAAACTGCGGTTAATGGAATTTGGAGGAGAATGAAGTAATGCGTTCTGAGGGCAAGAAAGACCAGAATATTTTTAAATGGTGGAGGAGCAACAAGATTTTGAGGTTAAATATATATTAAAACCTGGTAGACAGGTATAAAGTAAAAAACACAAGTGCTGGAAGAACTCAGTGGGTCAGGCAATATATCAGAGTCAACAAGATTCATTCTGTGGAAGGAAATGGGCAGATGATGTTTTGAGTTGGGACCCTTCTCCAGACAGTTTAAAATGCAGATGCAATGCTGGCCTTGCCCGCAGGCCAGTGTAGAACAAATAGTTGACAGAAGTCTTGAAGCACACACGCTTGGTAGAACAGCCCGCAAAAACTGTTGATAGACAAAAAATGCTGAAGTAACTCAGCGGAACAGGTAGCATCTCGAGAGAGAAGGAACGGGTGATGTTTCAGATCGAGACCCGTCTGTGTTGGATTTGAAGGGGTGCAGAACAATGTCTAACTGAATAATAGTGCAGCTGAATTAACAGGCAAGCAAGCTTCAACCACATATTGTGTGTGTGTTCACCTTCACTGAATAACTTAAAAGATAATAGACAATAGGTGCAGGAGTAGGCCATTCAGCCCATCAAGCCAGCACCGCCATTCAATGTGATCATGGCTGATGTAATTTCGTGAGCACCTGCTTTACTAGGGTGGCACGGTGGCGCAGCGGTAGAGTTGCTGTCCTGCAGTGCAAGAGACCCGCGTTCAATCCTGACTATGGGTGCTGTCTGTACGGAGTTTGTACGTTCTCTCCATGACTCGGGTGCTCCGGTTTCCTCCCGCACTCCAAAGACGTACAGGTATGTAGGTTAATTGGCTTTGGTAACAATTATAAATTGTCCTTAGTGTAGGATAGTGCTGTGGGATCGTTGTTCCGAGTGGACCCGGTGGGCCGAAGGGCCTGTTTCCACGCTGTGTCTCTGAACTAAACTAAACTTGTCATCCTGGCACCTCGTCACCGCCACAAAAGCCACTGATTTAAAAAAAAGGAAGTATGTGATACATGCCAAGAAGACAATTTAAAGAAGCCAATTAATCTACAGAAACTTCAATTCAGATGCAGATAGATTGTTAGGAATCAACAAATATGTGGATTGTACAGGTAAAGGATTGTGAGATAGAAGGTTAACCATGATGTTATTGCAAAATAGAGTGGGCAAGATGGTCTGACTGGCGATCTCCTGCTTCTCTTGCTAGTGCACGCTGCCAGCTCTGGACATTACAAAGGCTTAGCAAGAGAAGCAGAAACATTGATACAGCGTGGAAACAGGCCCTTCAGCTCAATTTTCCCACAACGACCAACATATCCCATCTACACTAGTCCCACTTGCCTGCATTTGGCCTATATCTAAATCTGTCCCATCCATGTACCTGTTTAACTGCTTCATAAACGTTGGGATAGTCCCTGCCTCAACTACCTCCTCTGGCAGCTTGTTCCATACACCCACCACCCATTGTGTGAAAAAGTTACCCAGATTTCTATTAAATATTTTCCCTTTCACCTTAAACCTATGTCCTCTGGTTCTCGATTTCCTTACTCTGGGCAAGAGAGACTACATCTACCCAATCTATTCCTCTTATTATTTAATACACCTCTATAAGATCACCCCTTATCCTCCTGCACTGCAAGCTGATCATCAACTTTAGGAGGTCACAGGATGATGAGGAGCGCTGGGGAGAGTGTCCAGCTTCAGGTTTCCGGGCACACACATGTCATAGGACCTCACGTGGTCCAGTAATACCACTGCACTGGTCAAGAAACCACCTCAACGGCTGGTTTTTTTGAGGATGCTGAAAAAAGCTGGTCTTCCCCAACAGATGCTGGTGCACCACAGAGAACATCCTAACATTCTGCATCTCTGTGTGGTATCTTAGCTGCACAGCAGCAGATAGGAGAGCTCTTCAGCGGGTCATCTCCAGAGCGCAGAAGATCATTGGGATACAGCTCCCAGCCTGGAGGACATCTACACGCACGCTGCTTCAGAAAAGCCATCAGCATCTGTGAGGGCTCCTCACACCCATGCCACCGTCTGTTTGAACGTCTTCCATCTGGCAGACGTTACAAGCCCTTTTACACCCGCACCTCCAGACTGAGAAATAGCTTTTTGTCTGGAGCTACAACTGCACTGAATCACTGCTAAGCACCCCCGTAATCTGTCTTTGCCCCCATAATCAACTGGCACAACTGACTTATCTCAACACAGTGACGGCTGCTGTCATTTTTAACCTCAGTGTAAATGGATCTATTTGTACTTTAACTGTATTTATTTTATAGCATCACTACGGAGGTTGCAATCTTAATCTCGTTGTTCTTGTACAATGACAATAAAGATATATTATTATTAAAGTGCTAGCCTGCTCAACCTCTCCCCATAGCTCAGACCCTCGATTCCTGGCAATATTCTTGTAAATTTCCTCTGTGCCCTTTCCAACTTAACAACATCTTTCCTATAACATGGTGCTCTGAATGGAACACAATACTCTAAATGCGGCCTTCGCCAACGTCATATATAACCGCGACATGTCGTCCCAACTTCTATACTCAATACTCTGATTGATGAAGGCCAACGAGCCAAATGCTATTTCACTACCCTATCTACCTGTGACACTACCTTGAAGGAACTATGTACCCTGCACTTGTGGATCCCTCTGCCCCACAACACTCACAAGACCCCAACCATTTGCTGTGTAAGGTCCTGTGTAGCTCCTGGCCATGTTAGATTTTGCAAAATGCAACAACTTCCATTTCTCTTTATTAAATTCCATCAACTCAGCGCACCTGGCCAACCGATCAATATCCTGCTACAATTAGGCTGCGGCTGGTCTGTGGCATCTATCATAGTCATCCTAAGGATAAGCAATCACTTGGTCAGTCTGCTGTTAAAGTGACCAGTGCATAAGGGGGGAGGGGGGGGAGGGGGCATCAGAAGCATGTGTGTCTGAAGCAACAGGTCTGAGCAAAGATCAGAACAAATGAAACTCTTCAGCTTTGAGAAGGAGGCTGGCTGCAGATGTTATGGTGGCCTCTTCTTCCAATTACACTCATGATTGGAGGTCACAGTGACCATTGGCAGAATCGAGATTGCCATCAGCAATCATTTCTTCAGAGTGACCAGCATCTGTGGTGATTTTCCAGGCTGGGATAACAGGGAGGAATGAGCTGAGTAGCATTTCGGAATAATTATAGATGGTGGCGCAGCAGTAGAGCTGCTGCCTTACAGTGCCGGGTTCGATGCTGACTACGGGTGCTCTCTGTATGGAGTTTGTATGTTCTCCCTGTGACCGCATGGGTTTTCTCCAGGGTACTCTGGTTTCCTCCCACACTACACAGACGTGTGTGTATGTAGGTTAATTGGCTTCTGTAAATTGTCCCTAATATGTAGAATAGAACTAGTGTAAGGTGATCGTTGGCATCACGGGCTCTGTGGGCTGAAGGGCCAGTTTCCATGATGTATCTATAAAACTAAACAGAGATATGTGATTCTCTCATTCATTCTTGCCATCTTTGCAGAGAGATTGGATTGCAATTCCACCACATTGACAAAAACATGGCGGCCTTTGGGGACCTCAGAGAGCATCTGCAACCTTTCACTCTATCGTTACTTTTATTTTGAAACCCCCAGTACACTTTATAGAAGAAATGTGTCATCCGTGTTGTTATTCTTTACAGAAATGAATGCACCTTCACCCAGTGCCCCGACACAACCCAACTCCAGGAGTGACGTCCTTCAGACCCAACACTTTACCAGCGCTGTAGCTGGGAACCTTCAAGCCGCTGCCCAGGCTGAAGACCCATCAATGGCCCACCGGCTGGAGGCTGCCCTCACTGCGCACAACTCGGAGCGGCTACTGCAACCTCCGGCTGTCATCTCACAGGACTACCATGATGGTGATGGGACAAGAAACCGAATACGAGCTGTGGAGAATCAGTATTCTTTTTACTAATACAAAGGAGTGCAATAAGGCAAACCTGGGAACACACTCGGGGACAGGCTTCCCTGCTTAGCAAGGAAGTGACATGTTGAGGATCAGTCTCCCTCTTTGACTACTGGTGTTGAAAGTCAACATTCTGCTCAGACCAAGTGTTTAATGTGAATTGCAAGGTGATTGATGCCATTTCTGGTTCAGGCCCAGATGGCAAAGATTAACTTGATTAAATCCGTTCTTTCGATGTTTCAACGTTGACTGTAAAGAAGCAGCTTTGATGGACTGTACACAATGGATAGGGTTGAAATGTTTTATATCATAATTTGTGTCTGATGTTGATCTTTCCTGTGAGCTGATAAATTATTGCTAGTGCTGCAACTTGTGAAATCCTCCATTTGTATGACATGGTTCCCTTTGTTTCACTTTAGTGCTGCTGCTGCTGCTGCTGCTGCTGCTGCTGATGCAGTTTGAAGCCAATGGTCATTTTCAAATCGAGCAGTAACTCCAGCTGTTTGACCATGCCATTTGAGATTGAAAATTACTTGTTTAAATATGAATAACTATTTTAATATTGATGGGCATTGATACACTGAATTGCATCGCTAAGTCTGTACTTGGATTACTGGACTCCCTGCAGTCAGCAGTGCAGTTCATCGCTCTGTAACACTGCAGCAGGCAGAGCAGGATGGTTGTCATTCCCAGTGGAGAAGGCAATCGATACATCGAGCTCAACGATCAGGGTGCAATGAAGAGGAAATGGCTATGAGAGAAGTGGTTACAAATCTGCACAGTCCAGCTTGGGATATGAGCTGCTTGTGGCATTGATTGAAAGAGAAACGAGAATCGACAAGAGAAGTCAAACAGCAGGGGATGATTGATTGTGAGATGCATCATTAAATATATCAAATATGTCCATATTACATAGAAACATAGAAAATTAGGTGCAGGAGTAGGCTATTTGGCCCTTCGATTCAATATGATCATGGCTGATCATTTAAAATCAGTACCCCATTCCTGCTTTCTCCCCATATCCCTTGATTCCTTTAGTCCTAAGAACTAAATCTCTCTCTTGAAAACATCCAGTGAATTGGCCTCCACCGCCTTCTGTGGCAGAGAATTCCACAGATTCACAACTCGTTGGGTGAAGAGGTTTTCCTCATCTCAGTCCTAAATGGCCTACCCCTAATTTCTAAAACTGTGACCCCTGGTTCTGGACTTCCAACATCGGGAACATATTTCCTGCATCTAGCCTGTCCAATCCCTTAAGAATTGTTTTTTTCCCCTATAAGATCCTTTCTCATCCTTCTAAATTCCAGAAAAATATAGAAACATAGAAAATAGGTGCAGGAGTAGGCCATTCGGCCCTTCGCGCCAGCACCACCATTCAATATGATCATGGCTAATCATCCAAAATCAGTTTCCCGTTCCTGCTTATTCGCCATATTCCTTGATTCCAATATGTCGATCCATTCTTTCATCATTTGTCAGTCCCGCCATCCCAGGAATTAACCTGGTGAACCTACGCTCTCTCCCTCAATAGCAAGAATGTCCCTCAAATTAGGAGACCAAAACTGTACACACTACTCCAGGTGCGAACTCACCAGGGCCCTGTACAACTGCAGTAGGACCTCCTTGCTCAAAGCCTCTTAGTATGAAGGCCAACATGCCATTAGCTTTCTTCAACTGCCTGCTGTACCTGCATACTTACTTTCAGTGACGTACAAGCACACCCCCCAGGTCTCGTTGCAGCTACCCATTTCTTAATCTGACACCATTCAGATAATGGTAGACAAAATGTTGGCATAACTCAGCGGGACAGGCAGCATCTCTGGAGAGAAGGAATGGTGACGTTTTGGGTTGAGACCCTTCTTCAGACTGATGTCAGGGGAGGAGGCGGGACAAAGATAGAATGTAGTGGGAGACAGTAAAACTAGTGGGAGAACTGGGAAGGGGGCGGGGACAGAGAGGAAAAGTAAGGGCTATCTGAAGTTAGAGAAGTCAATGTTCATACCACTGGGGTGTAAACTACCTAGGCGCAATATGAGGTGCTGTTCCTCCAATTTGAGCTGGGCCTCACTCTAACAATAGAGGAGGCTCAGGACAGAAAGGTCAGATTTGGAATGGGAGGGGGAGTGAAATGCTGAGCCACCGGGAGATCAGGTAGGTTAAGACGGACTAAGCAGAGGTGTTCAGCGAAACGATCGGCGAGCCTGTGCTTGGTCACGCTGATGTGGAGAAGATGACACAAGAGAAAATGGGCAAGGTCCTAAATGAGTATTACTCCTCTGTATTTACCAAGGAGAAAGACAGTAGGACGGAGGAAATTGCAGCAGTCACTGGAAGTGTCTTTAGAGCAGTCAGGGTTACTGTAGAAAGGGCCTGTTCCACTTGCATGCGATTGCATGCGACCAAACGGAAGCGGAGTTCACGAGTTCACGAAGTTCGTGCGTGACGTAATGTGCGTCATACCTACCAATCAGCTGGGCAGGAGGCGAGCCGCCGGCTTTTCGGCTTCGGGCGGTGACATCATCAAGCCCCGCCATGCCGGGTGGTGTGTCATTGCGCAACGCCACGTGCTAGGCATACGCCCGCAATGCGTCTGCGGGCCGACAGGCCGTTGGCTCGCGAGATTTTCAGACAGTGCAGGATTTTCGGAGCCCCGCGCGATGTCGGGACCAGTCCAATTAGTCCAGGATTATTCCAAGTCAACATGGATTTATGAAAGGGAAATCATGCTTGACTAATCCGGATTTCTTTGAGGATGTGACAAGTAAAATGGATGAAGGAGTGCCAGTGGATGTAGTGTATCTAGACTTTTAGAAAGCCTTTGATAAGGTCCCGCACAGGAGACTTGTGACTAAAATTAGAGCACATGGTATTGGGGGTAGAGTGTTGACATGGATAGAAAATTGGTTGACAGACCGGAAGCAGAGAGAAGGAGTGAACGGGTCCTTTTCAGAATGGCAGGCAGTGGCGTGTGGAGTGCCGCAAGGCTCGGTGTTGGGGACGCAACTGTTTACCATATATATTAATGATTTGGAAGAGGGAATTAGGAGCAACACTAGCACATTTGCGGATGACACAAAGCTGGGTGGCAGTGTGAACTGTGAAGAGGATGTTAGGAGGTTGCAGGGTGACCTGGACAGGTTGAGTGAGTGGGCAGATGCGTGGCACATGCAGTATAATATAAATTAATGTGAGGTTATCCACTTTGGCGGCAAAAACATGGGGACAGATTATTATCTCAGTGGGGTTTGGTTAGGTAAGGGGGAGGTACAGCGAGACCTGGGTGTCCTTGTACACCAATCACTGACAGTTGGCGTGCAGGTACAGCAGGCAGTGAAGAAAGCTAATGGAATGTTGGCCTCAATAACAAGAGGATTTCAGTACAGGAGTAAAGAGGTTCTTCACCAGTTGTATAGGGCTCTGGTAAGACCACATCTGCAGCATTGTGTACAGTTTTGGTCTCCTAATTCGAGGAAGGATATCCTTGTGATTGAGGCAGTGCAGCGTAGGATCACGAGATTGATCCCTGGGATGGCAGGACTGTCATATGAGGAAAGGTTGAAAAGATTAGGCTTGTATTCACTGGAGTTTAAAAGGATAAGGGGGGATCTTATAGAAACATATCAAATTATAAAAGGATTGGACAAGATGGACACAGGAAAAAAATTCCCAATGTTGAGTGAGTCCAGAACCAAAGGCCACAGCCTTAGCATAAAGGGGAGGCCATTTAAGACTGAAGTGAGAAAAAACTTTGCAATCCAGAGAGTTGTGAATTTATGAAATTCCGTGTCACAGAGGGCAGTGGAGGCCAAATCACTGGATGGATTTAAGCGAGAGTTGGATAGAGCTCTAGGGGCTAGTGGAGTCAAGGGATATGGGGAGAAGGCAGGCACGGGTTATTGATAGCGGACGATCAGCCATGATCACAATGAATGGCGGTGCTGGCTCGAAGGGCCGAATGGCCTCCTCCTGCACCTATTTTCTATGTTTTTAATACTGGGAACTATAGGCCGGTGAGCTTAACATCTGTAGTTGTAAGATACTGGAGAGTATTCTGAGGGATAGCTTATACAGCCATTTGTATGGGCAAGGGCTGATGAGGGACAGTCGGCATGGTTTTGTACGTGGGAAGTCGTGTCTCGTAAATCTGATTTATTTTTTTGAAGACGTGACCAAAAAGGTCGATGAGGGCAGAGCTGTAGATGTTGTGTACATATTCAGTAAGGCGTTCGACAAGGTTCGGCATGGTAGGATGCTCTGGAAGTTTAGATCAGATGGGATCCTAGGAGAGATAGCTGAATGGATAGCAAATTGGCTCCATGGAAGGAAGCAGAGGGTGATGGTGGAAGGTTACAGAAAAAGCTGGAGACACTCAGCGGGTGCTGCAGCATCTAAGGAGCGAAGGAGATAGGCGACGTTTCGGGTCGAGGTGGAAGGTTGCTTCTCAGACTGCAGGCCTGTGACTTGTGGTGTGCCTCAGGGTTCAGTGCTGGGCCCGTTATCATCTACATGAATGATTTGGATGAGAACATACAGGGCAAGATTAGCAAGTTTGCCAATGATACAAAAGTTAGTGGTTTTGCAGATAGTGAAGATGGTTGTAAACAATTGTTGCAGGATTTGGATCGATTGGCCAGGTCGGCAGAGGAATGGTTGATGGAAGTGAATACAGAGAAGTGTGAGGTGTTGCATTTTGGGACGTCGAACAAGGGCAGGACCTACACAGGAAATGGTCGGCCTCTGGGTAGTGTTGTAGAGCAGAGGGATCTAGGAGTACAGGTGCATGGTTCATTGAAGGTCGAGTAGCAGGTAGATAAGGTGGTCAAAAAGGCTTTTGGAACTTTGTCCTTCATCAGTCAGTATTGAGTATGGAGGTTGGGTGGTCATGTTGCAGTTATATATGATGTTGGTGAGACCACATTTACAATATTGTGTTCAGTTCTGGGCACCATGTTATAGGAAAGTTATTGTCAAGCTTGAAAGGGTTCAGAAAAGATTTACTAGGACGTTGTTAGGACTAGAGGGTGTGAGCTATAGGCAGAGGTTGAGTAGGCTGGGTCTCTATTCACTGGAGCGCAGGAGGATGAAGGGAGATCTTATAGAAATATAGAAAATCATGAGAAGAATAGATCGGGTAGATGCACAGAGTCTTTTACCCAAAGTTGGGGAATCGAGGACGAGAGAACATAGGTTCAAGGTGAAGGGGAAGAGATTTAATAGGAATCCGATGGGTAACTTTTTCACGCGAAGGGTGGTGGGTGTATGGAAAAAGCTGCCAGAGGAGGTAGTTGAGGCTGGGACTATCCCATCATTTAAGAAACAATTAGACAGGTACATGGATAACACAGGTTTGGAGAGATATGGACCAAGCGCAAGCAAGTGGGACTAGTGTAGCTGGGACATTGATGGCCGGTGTGGGCAAGTTGGGCCGAAGGGCCTGTTAACACACTGTATCACTCGATGACTATGACTAATACCCAGTCTAGGATGGACTGTCCTATGTAGTCGGTTCTTCTACATATTGGTTTAGAAAACCATCCCGTATACGCACCAGGAAATCATCCTCCTCAGCGCTGCTCCCAATTTGGTTGGCCCAATCTATATGTAGATTAAAGTCACCCATGATAACTGCTGTACCTTTGCTACACACATCGCTAATTTCCTGCGTGATGCTATCCCCAAACTCCGCTGTCTGGTGGTCTGTACACAACTCCAACAAGCGTTTTCTGCCCTTGGCTATTTCGCAGTTCTACCCGTACAGATTCTACAGCATCCAAACTAATGTCTACAACTGTGCAAGTTTGTCCAGATTCAGCTCCTGAAGGACCGTGTTGGGGCACCGGAGAAAAAGCTGGATGACCTCAGGGCCATCCGGGAAAATAAGAGTTTCCTGGACAGGACCTACAGTGAGGTTGGCATGCCAAGGATACGGGGAGAACAAAGCTGTGTGACTGAGATAGGGTGATAACCGTGGATGCGAGGATGTTCCCTCCCTGGTGCCAGGGTTCAAGATGTCATGAACCAAATTCAGAACATCCTCGAGAGGGAAGGTGAACAGACGGCAGTAGTTGTGCACTTAGGCCCAAACGAGGGGGTCGACCATGGGGCGAGACTCCTAGATCGGACGGCTTGAGAGAGAGTTGCTTGACTCGGAGTCTCGCCTGGGTCGGACTGGTGGGGACTCGAGTGAGTGGCGGGAGTACCAGGAGAAGAATGGTGCACTAAGGGAATTGCAGCTCAGGAGGTCCCGGGGCGCATATGTGAGGTCGCAAGTCGACGTGTTGCACGATCTGGATCGCACCTCCCCCTTTTGCGCCTCTCTGGAGAAGTGGCGAGGAGCCCGCAGGCAGCTCGCTTAGTTGCTTGCGGATGATGGCTCCTCTGTCATAGATCGGTGCCTCAGTTCAGTCTTTTTACAGGGCTCTGTTCTCCGTGGGTACATCTAGTGGGGATGCACAGGGGTCCTGTGGGAGGGCTTACCCGTAATGTGCAAAGAGCTGGCTGAGTGCCTGGATGATCCCTTAACTGTGGAGGAGCTGACTGCTACCCTGCATCAGCTCAGGGGGGGCAAGTCTCCAGGACAGGATGGGCAGACGGTGGAGTTTCTTAGAGCCTTCTGGGATGTCCTGGGGGTGACTATATGAAGGTCCTGGAGGAGAGCCTGGCGACCGGGGAGATGCCTTTCTCGTGGCGCAGGGCCGTCATTGTCCTTTTGCCCAAGAAGGGTGATCTCCGCCTTCTGAAGAACTGGCGCCCGGTCTCTCTCCTCAGCTCAGAATACAATGTCTTTGCACGGGCAATGGCAAATCGCCTGGGTCCCGTGCTGGCCCAAGTGATCCACCCGGACCAGTCCTACACAATCCCGGGCCGGTCCATCCAGGACAATATCCATCTGGTCCGGGACCTGATCCATTTGTTCCAGGGGGCTGAACAATCAGTCGCCTTTCTCTCCCTTGACCAGGAGGGCGTTTGACAGGGTGGATCATGATTACCTTATTGGGACTCTGCTGCCGTTCGGATTTGGCCGCTCTTCGTGCCCCGAGTCCGGCTTTTGTACACTGCTGCGGAATGCCTTGTTAAGGTCAACGGCTCTTTGTTGGACCCCATTCATTTTGGGAGGGGGGTACGTCAGGGATGTCCCTTGTCTGGCCAGCTGTATTCCATCTGTGTGGAGCCATTCCTGTGCCTTCTCCGGAGGCGGTTGATAGGCATGGCTTTGCTGGCGCTGGAGGTGGTTCTCTTGGCCTACGCCGATGGTGTACTCCATATGTTCACCGACCCTGTTGACTTGCGGAGGATGTGTGAGTGCCAGCAGGTTTTCTCAGCTGCATCCTCCGCCAGGATCAACTGGGGGAAGTGTTCTGGTCTCTTGGTGGGTCAGTGGGAGGTGGACTCCCTGCCGGAGGAGATGACAGCTTGTGCATGGAGCACCACGCACCTCCTCTAGCTGGGGGTCTACCTGAGTCCCACTGAGGGGGCTTGCTCCCACCCCCGCATGATTTTTACTCACCTCTAAAACATTTTTTTGCTTTATTTTGAATTTCCAGCACCTGCAGATTTTGGTTCCATGAATGTCAAATTGGATCATTAGTACTGCAGTTACATTGCCATTTTAAATAGTGTGCATCAATACAATCAAATTGCTCGTTCTTTACAGGAAACCTGCCGACAGAAACCTATTCTCATTAGTGAGTGTGGAGCAGATCTGGAAATTGAATTGTTTGTGACTTTCTTTATTATTTATTTTTTTGAGCGTGATAAATTCTGTGATCAGCGTGAGAATTACGCGTGTTTCACGGTCAATGCGTGAGAGTTGACATCCCTGCGATTGGACGGTTGTTGGCCGGTGTGAGCGGCCCCTGTGGAGGGCGGCGACGCGAGCCAGGCCGCGGCGGGGACGCGCGTACCTGAGGGCCGCCTCCTCCACCGCCGCGCGCGCTCCCGCCACAGCCTCGCCTCCACCGCCGCGCGCGCGCTCCCGCCTCAGTCCGCGCGACGTCGGCCGTGCGCGCCCCCCGCAAGATGGCGGACAGCAAGATGGCGGAGCGGGGCGCGCGGGCCGGGCGCGGGGCGCAGACTCTCGTCATCCCCCGCAACGCGGCCGAGGAGCAGCGGCTCAAGCTGGAGCGCCTGATGAGGCACCCGGTGAGGGCCCGTCCCCGTCCCCGCGGGGCTGGAGAGGGGACTCGCCCTCCCCGAGACAACCCTTCCCTTCCCCGGAAAAGGGGGTGTCGATCCTCGCCCCTCCCCGTCTAACGGGTCCACAGTCCCCTCGCCATGTGTGAGAGAGAGTTGGTCCACCCACTGCCCCCCGCCCCCATGGTGGGGTCAACCCAGCCGGGAGGGGAGGGTGGAGGGGAGAGGAGGGGCCCTCGCCAAGCGGTGAGACTGGGATTGGGGTTAAGGGCAGACCAGGCCAGCTGTGAGGTTACTTTGGATTAAGATATTCATCTTAAGTTTTGCTTATTTCTTGTAGGAGAAACAAGTATCCATCGCTGAAAAACCCAAGGAGTGGGCTCCACGGCCACCCCCAGAATTTGTTCGAGATGTCATGGGTAGGTAGTGTTTTTACATTAAAAACTCTGCTTTGGCATTGGGTAATGAATGGTCCTGCTGTTAACTGTGTACTTTTTCTGTTGCATTTGACAAACCCAAAGCAACACTTCACACTTGTCTGGGTTAAACTCCATTTGCCAAGTCCTGCTGAATCTATTGACGATCACCTCCTCAATCCGAAATTTATATTTTAGTTTAGTTTTCGTCCAGAAAGCAGAAACAGGCCCTTCGGCCCACTGAGTCCGCACATTAGCACTATCGTACACGCATTAGGAACAATTTACACGTACACCAAGCCAATTAACCTACATAGCTGTACGTCTTGGAGTATGGGAGGAAACCGAGGAAAGAAAATCTCGGCGAAAACCCACACGGTCACGGGGGGGACAGTGCAAACTCCGTGAAATATGAACTTAGACTCCAAGATCCCCCTGCACATGCTGTTCAGAGTCTTGGCATTGACTATACCATACAACAGCACCTGTAGTCAGGATCGAACCCGGGTCTCCGGCGCTGTAAGGCAGCAACTCTACCGCTGTGCCACCGATAGTTTGACAGTTCCGGTTAATACACACCCACGATAAGCCAGCTGGACTTTTTACTTTTACTAGAGTCTGAAGAAGCGTCTCGTCCCGAAACATCATCCTTTCCTTCTCTCCAGGGATGCTCCCGCTGAGTTACTCCAGTTTTTTATGTCTATCTTTGGCCTTTTTCTTTATTTGTGTTTGGGAGCAATGATTCCTAAACTTTGTTTCCCACCTGCTAGTCTCCCCTCCCCCAATGATTCCCGCCCGTGGTTCCCTGTAGCTCGTTTCCGCAACTTCCCGTTGGGAGGATTGCCTTAGATACGTTTATACTTATTTGAGAAAGCAATGACAAGCCAATGTAAATTCGGCCCCTTTCTATCCTATTGGGGTACAAATGATGATGGACTGCTCATTCATTGTGCAGTAAGCCTGACAGCAGAAGTTCTGCAATTTGCGGATAGCACAGGAACGGGCCCTTCAGGCCACAATGTTTGTGCCGATCATGATACTAAGTTAAACTGATTTCACGTGCCTGCTAATCTAATCTGCCTGTACATGATCCATATCCATCTTGTCCTGCACTTCCATGTGTTTATCCAACGTCTCTTAAACACCATTATTGTATCTGCGTCCACCACCACCCTTTGTAGTGCATTCCAGGCCCTCATCACTCTCTAAAAAATCTTGCCCCACACATCACCATTAAACTTTTCCCCTCTCACTTTATTGCTACGCCCTCGTAGTGTTGCACATTTCCACCCTGGGGGAAAAAGGTTCTGCCTGCCTACCCTATCTATGCCTCTCGTAATTTTATATACTTCTATCAAGTCTCCCCTCAATCTAGAGAAAACAATCTAAGTCTCTCTAACCTCTCCATGCAACTGAAACCCTCTAGTCAGCATGCTGGTAAACCTCTTCTTCACCAGGTCCCAAGCCTCCACATTATTTTCTGTAATGGTGTGACCAGAACTGGACATACTTCAAATGCAGCCTAACCAAAGTCCTGTGGAGCTGCATCATAGCTTCCTGACTCTTATATTCGATGCCACTAGCAATGAAGGTAAGCGTACCATATGCTTTCTTTCTTTCTATTTTTGCTGCCACCTTTCGTGGACTATGGACTTGGAGAGGTTTTGCCTTTTCTCATATGCTGAGTGCTATCTGTTCTTCTCTTGACTGTACAAACCCCATGTCCTGTAAGTTGAACGTGTCATTTGTGTCGTGGTTGCAGGATCAAGTGCCGGTGCGGGGAGTGGAGAGTTCCATGTCTACAGACACCTACGTCGCAGGGAGTACATGAGGGAGGAGTTCATGGAGAAGCAAGCAATCCAGGTAATGGATAACATGCCAAAATATAGCATTTGGGATTGGGGGTAATATACTGGCATGGACTGAGAATTAGTTGGGAGACAGGAAACAGTAGGAATAGACAGGTTATTTTTGTTAGGAACTGTCAGAGTGGCATTGATTGGGTCAGAACCCTTTTTCCCAAGATGGAAATGTCCAACACTAGAGGGCATAGCTATAAGGTGAGTGGGGAAAGTTTGATGGAAATGTGCAGGACAAGTTTTGTACAGGCAATGACTCCTGTGATACTGCAGGGAGGCAACAGTGCTGGGCCAGGCTTGTAAATACTGGCACTATGTGAAAATGGTGATCGTAATGGGTGCCTTGAGCACTCTACGGTCCAGTGTGGGCCATCTGTAATGCACTGCTGTGGCAATGGACAATTGCTAGCCATTGTTGCCTACTGTAAATCTGCCTATTATTCAGTGTGCATTTGATGTTGTCCCGTGTGGCTTCACTTCATGATCAGATCTCTTATTTCTTAGCATCGTCTGGATGAAGAATTCCAGAGGAAAGTAAACCAGAACAAGAGAGCAGCAGAAGAGAGGACAGATAAACGCAGGAAGAAACGGTAAGAGCAGCATAGTTCCAGGAGACATTGCTAGTGACATGACAGCTGGTGACGTTGTTATTTTACCCCCCCCCCCCCCCCCCCCCCCCCCCCCCCCCCCCCCGTGAGTTGCTGCATGCCCATATCCCTTAATTTATGAACATTCAGAGTACAGATTTTTGTGAAAATGCAATTGAAGGCACCTGTACATTTTAAATGTTGTTGGTCTGCCATATTTGAGGGAAGGGATTATGCAAATATAAGTATCTATTTGCAATGGAAATCCCAGGCATTACATGTGTATCACATCTTTTCCACTTAACGACAGCAACTGTGAAACACAATGATTTTGCACAGAGGCTGAAATTATATGCTGATGGTATTAAAGCTTGTAATTGTAATAGAATGTGGCCTCTGGAGAGGATATCACATGGTGTAATTGAGATAATGGAAAATGGTTAACCATGTGGTCAGAGTCAGAGGGGAATCTGCAGAGAAACATGTCCTTCAGATCACTGAGTCTGTGCCAGCCATCAAGCAGCCATTTTAACACTATTCCTGCCCCAGCTCATTGTGTTTCCACTCATCTATTACTCCAGCGCTCAAGGAGCAACCTTTCCCTGTTAACCTACTGTCCCTCACATATTTGGCGTGTGGTGATGAAAGGGAACACCTGCAGAAAATCACGTGTGTGCAGGCAAACTACGCAAAGGCAGCACCTGAAATCATTGGCCGGCGGTTCATTCTACAGCAAGATAATGATCCCAAACATACTGTTAAAGCAACAAAGGAGTTTTTCAAAGCTCAAAAATGTTCAATTCTTGAGTGGCCAAGTCAATCACCCAATCTGAACCCAATTGAGCATGCCTTTTATATGCTGAAGAGAAAACTGAAGGGGACTAGCCCCCAAAATCAAGCATAAGCAAACGTTGGCTGCAATACAGGCCTGGCAGAGTATTAGATTATTATCCTTTATTGTCATTCAGACCTTTCGGCCTGAACGAAATTTTGTTACCTTGCAGTCATAACATACAACAAAAAACAAAACACACAATAAACACATATTTAACATCCACCACAGTGAGTTCACCAGGCACCTCCTCACTGTGGTGGAAGGCAAAATACTTAGAGTCTCTGTCTTCTTCCCTCCTTATTCTCCCTCTGTGCTGAGGAGATCCAGGCCTCCGATGTTGCCGTCCACGAGGCCCGCAGCCCAGCCTCCGAAGCTGGAATGCCGGAACGCCGCCACAGGGCCCGCCGCTGTAAAGGGCCTGTCCCACCAGCATGCAACTCTTATGCGATGAGCGCGACGTGGTCGCTTGAGCCATCCGGCGTCGTGGGGCTGGTCCCACTTCGATCGCCGGAGCTGTGCGGAATTTGTCCCGACATCGCGCGGGGCTCCGAAAAACTGACTATGTTCAAAAATTCCGCGCGGCAACGCCTTGTCAGCTCGCAGTCGCCTCGACGCATTACACACCGCCTCGACGTCGTGCCTCCGTGACCCTCTCTGTAGGTGCCTCCGTGACCCTCTATGTGTGTGGGTCCGTGGCCCTCTGTGTGTGTGCCTCTGTGCCCCTCTGTGTGTGTGTCCCTCTCTGTCCTGGCGAACTTACCTTTAAGACTTCGCTGCAAGTTCGCCCCGCGTTGCGCCACTCACCCGACCTCCGCGCGGCCCTCGCTGCCGGTTTGGACGTGCTTGCCGCATGCAGGCGCATGCTGGTTTGAACGGTCCTGTACAGGGGATCGCGCGGCCCCCGCTTCTAGTTTGATCGCGCTCATCGCATGGAGTCAGATGCTGGTAGGACAGGCCCTTTACGTTGGAGCACCGCAGCTCCAAAGCCAGGTCGCCTCTGGAATGTCCCTAGAGCACCGCTGCCCCGAAAGCCAGGCCGCTGCCGGAACGCCGCAGCTCTGAAGCCAGGTCGCCACTGAAGCTCTGAAGCCGGCTGGAAGCTGGAAGGCCGCCATAGCACCAAAGCTGCCAGCTCCGCCAATAGGGCCTCAGCACAGACGGAGAAGGTGACCGGGGACACAACAAGAAAGAAGGGAGAGACTAAAACCCTGTTTCTCCCACCCTCCCCCTGGACTCTGAAGCTGGTCCTGGACTCTCCCATGATTGGAAACACTTTCCCTGTATCCGGTCTGTCTAGCCAGTGTTATACAGCAGAGAAACAGGTCCACCATGTTCACACTAACCAGCAACTATCTGAGCTAATGCATTGCAGCGCCAGTGACCCTGGTTTGATCCTGACTATGAGTGTTGTCTTTGCGGAGTTTGTATGTTCTCCCTGTGACCGTGCCGGTTTTCTCTGGGTGCTCCGGTTTCCTTCCACACTCCAAAGACGTATAGGTTTGCAAGTTAATTGGTTTTGATAACAAATTTGTAAATTGTCTCTAGTGTGTACGATAGTGCTAGTGAACGGGGATTGCTGGCAGTGCAGACTCGATGGGCCTGTTTCCATGCTCCTTCTCTAAAATATCTAAATCTAGACATCCAATTTCAGAAATCAGCTGTAACTTTTTATGCCAGGTATTTCAAAGATTCATCTGAACACTTACTAATAAGGGCGCCTATTCCCAGCAGACAGTGCTTTCAAGATTTAATCTGCGCTTTGGGTAAAAATGTCCTTAAATTCTCTCTCAACCTCTGACCCTTCATTTCACTGACCCTTCTTGTAATAGATACCACTCTCATGTCTCACCTCTGCTTCCTTCACTTCAATATCTTGCATTGAACGTTATTCCCTATATCATGTATCCATACACTGTGGATGGCTCGATTGTAATTATGTATAGCCTTTCCGTTGACTGCTTTTCAATGTACCTCAGTACACGTGACAATAAACTAAGACCCCTGCCCATTGTCTTCCTGTTCCTCATGATAACATTTCACCAGCCGGCTTAGCTACAATTTAGGGTAATAGAGTCATGCAGCATGAAACGGGCCCTTTGGCCCAGCTCGTCTAAGCGGACCCAAATGGCCAAAGTTAGTCCCATTTGCCTGAGCCTGGCACATAGATTTGCTGTTACATTTTGTTTCTTCTGCCCTTTGAGGAAGAAACTTACGAAAACTCATGTCACAAGAAAAAATTTTCCCTTCAGATTTCTGAAAGATGTCTTATTCCTGAGACAGTGACCGCTTGTTCTAAATTCTCTGTGTTAAATTATATCATAAGTTTCATATGCCCAGGAACCTGGTACAGGATCCAATTGTTAATAAAGCAATCATTTTACTCTGATGTTTGTCATGATGTATTTTTGCATGTTTGATGTAAATTGGATTAGTAAGTTTGCAGATGATACTAGATAGGTGGTGCTATGGATAATGAAGTAGATTTTCAGAGAGATTTGGGACATTTGGAAGAGTGGGCTGAAAGATGGCAGATGGAGTTTAATGCTGATAAGTGCTACATCTTGGCAGGACAAATCAAAACAGGACGTACATGGTAAATGGTAGAGATTTGAGGAATGCAGTTGAACAGAGGGATCTAGGAGTAACTGTGCATAGTTCCCTGAAGGTGGAATCTCATATAGATAGGGTGGTAAAGAAAGCTTTTGGTGTGCTGGCCTTTATAAATCAGAGCATTGAGTATAGAAGTTGGGATATAATGTTAAAATTATACAAGGCATTGGTGAGGACAATTCTGGAGTATGGTGTACAATTTTGGTCGCCAAATTATAGGAAAGATGTCAACAAAATAGAGAGAGTACAGAGGAGATTTACTAGAATGTTGCCTGGGTTTCAGTACCTAAGTACAGAACGTTTCCATACAGAAACGTTAAACAAGTTAGGTCTTTATTCCTTGGAGCGCAGAAGGTTAAGGGGGGACTTGATAAAGGTCTTTAAAATTATGAAAGGAATAGACAGAGTTGACGTGAATTAAGCTTTTTCCATTGAGAGTAGGGAAGATTCAAACAAGAGGACATGAATTAAGGGACAGAAGTTTAGGAGTAACATGAGGTGGAACTTCTTTACTGAGAGAGTGGTAGCTGTATGGAATGAGCTTCCAGTGGAAGTGGTGGAGGCAGGTTCGATTTTGAATTCCCTACCATTTACCATGTACGTCCTATTTTGATTTGTCCTGCCAAGATGTAGCACCTCTCACTTATCAGCATTACACTCCATCTGCCATCTTTCAGCCCACTCTTCCAAATGTCCCAAATCTCTCTGTAGACTTTGAAAATCTACTTCATTATCCACAGCACCACCTATCTTAGTATCATCTGCATACTTACTTATCCAATTTTCCACCCCATCATCTAGATCATTGTTGTACATGACAAACAACAGTGGACCCAACACAGATCCCTGAGGCACCGCACTGGTCACCGGCTTCCACCCTGTCAAACAGCCATCCACCATTACTCTCTGGCATCTCCCATTCAGCCACTGTTGAATCCATCTTGCTACTCCGCCATTAACACCCAAAGATTGAACCTTCTTAACCAATCTTCCATGGGGAACCTTGTCAAAGGCCTTACTGAAATCCATATAGACAACATCCACTGCTTTACCCTCATCAATTTCCCTAGTAACCTCTTCAAAAAATTCAAGAAGGTTTGTCAAACATGACCTTCCAGGCACAAATCCATCTTGACTGTTCTTGATCAGACCCTGTTTTGCCAGATGCTTATATATATTATCTCTAAGTATCCTTTCCATTAATTTGCCCACCACTGATGTCAAACTAACAGGTCTATAATTGCTAGGTTTATTCTTTGAACCCTTTTTAAACAATGGAACGACATGCGCAATACGCCAATCCTCCGGCACTATTCCTGTTTCTAATGACATTTGAAATATTTCTGTCATAGTCCCTGCTATTTCTACACTAACTTCCCTCAATGTCCTAGGGAATATCCTGTCAGGACCTGGAGACATATCCACTTTTATATTTTTCAAAAGTGTCAGTACTTCCTCCTCTTTGAATCTCATTGTTTCCATAGCTACTCTACTTTTTTCCCATGACCTCACAGAGTTCAATATCCTTCTCCTTGGTGAATACCAAAGAAAATAAATTGTTCAATATCTCCCCCATCTCTTTTGGCTCTGTAGATAGCTGTCCATTCTGGCTCTCTAATGGTCCAATTTTATCCCTCGTTATCCTTTTGCTATTAATATAGCTGTAGAAACCCTCTGGATTTACTTTCACCTTTCTTGCCAAAGCAACCTCATATCTTCTTTTAGCTTTTGTTATTTATTTCTTAAGGTTCTTTTTACATTCTTTATACTCATCTAGCACCTCATTTACTCCATGCCTCCTATAATTATTGTAGATCTGTCTTTTTTCGAACCAAGTGTCCAATTTCCCTTGAAAACCATGGTTCTTTCCGATTTGTACTATTTCCTTTCAACCGAACAGGGACATAAAGATTCTGTACTCTTACAATTTCCCCTTTAAATGTCCTCCATTTCTCATCTACATCCTTCCTATAAAACAAAATGTCCCAATTCACTCCTTTTAAATCATTGCGCATTCCCTCAAAGTTAGCCTTTCTCCAATCAAAAATCTCAACCCTATTAGTACGTGTTGGTTGGAGTATGTAAAACTGTGAGGGGAGAGCACGGGGATGTAAGTGGTGTTGAATGGGGGGGATCAGTACGGGATGGATGGGGGGGGTACAGTACAGGATGAATGGGGCTATCAGTACAGGATGAATGGGGGTAGACAAAAATGCTGGAGAAATTCAGCGGGTGAGGCAGCATCTATGGAGCTAAGGAAATAGGCAACTTTCTTCAGACTGTTCCCCCCCATTCTTCTTGAATGGGGGGGGGATCAGCACAGGATGAATGGGGGGAGGAATCAGCACAGGATGAATGGGGGGGTATCAGTACAGGTTGAATGGGGGGGGGGGGGGGGGGGGGGGGGTCAGGACCGTGTGGATCGGAGGCTCTGTGCAGGATGAACGGGGATCACTACAGGATAAATGAGGGGATCAGTATAGGATGAATGGGAGTCAGTACAGGATGAATGGGAGGATTAGTATAGGATGCATGAGGGGATCAGTACAGGATGCATGAGGGGATCAGTACAGGATGAATGGGGGATCAGTAAAAGATGATTGGGGAGATCACTACAGGATGGAAGGGGGAATTGGTGCAGGGTGAATGGAGGGTGGGTCAGTATGGGATGAATGGGGGGAACAGTGCAGTATGAATGGGGGGAGAAGTGCAGGATGGATGGGAAGGGGAGTCAGTACAGGATGAATTGGGGGACTAGTGTAGGATGGATGGGGGGCTGGTGGCAGGAGAATCAATGCGAGGTGATGAATAGATTGGGGGAGGGTAGATTGGGAGGGGAGCACAGGGGATGTTAGTGAGGACTGAATGGGGATCAGTGCGGGATGGAGAGGAGGGGTCTCAGGATAAGAGGGGTGGAGGGGGGCGTACAAGAGAGAGAGCGAGGGGGGGGTGGGGGGGAAGGGGCAGAGGAGGTGGGGAGGAAGGAAGGTCAGCACTCCTCGAACAACATCGCCCGCTGCCTTGGCCGTCCTTGTCCAACGCCAAAGCGTCGCCGCCAAAGGGGGAGGAGGTTGGTATTCACTCGCCGTGGCAGCTCAACGATCCTATAGCTATAGGATCTTTGGTGCAGCTGCTTCAGAGGCAACAGCGGCCGCGACAGCCCGGCGGAAGGAGACCTCCCTCTCCCTCCATCCCTCCTCCCGGCCTCGGAGTGCGAGAGGGGTTGTTTTGAAAGCGCCGTTAGCGGGTTTGCAGGCAGCGGCCGTTATCAGGGCGATAGCGGCCACTGCCTACAAATCAAAAGATACTGCTGCAAATCCACCAACTGCGCTTTCAAAACAACCCATCGTAATGGTAGTAAAGGAGGAACAAAATAAAGAAATTGATGAGTTATGAATTTGTATCAGCCTTGCCAAAGTTTTAACAATATCGAACTGACATCCAATGCTGCCTGAGTAGAAATTTCCTTCAATGCAGTATTGGGAAAATTGAGTCTTTCGTTTTCATCACCAATGATGTTGTAATTCCCTTCTTCGTCTCCAGACATAGATCGACCCGAAACATTGTCCATTCCCTGGTCAGTGTGTCAGACCAGAGAATGGACAGACAATGTTTTGGGTCGAGATTCTTCTTCAGATATACTGGAGCATTGCATGCTAACCTGATAAGTAACAATCTAATTTAATTTGCCCCTTGGTCTCTTTCCTAATTGTAGTGATTACCTGAGTTTGAGTCAACTGAGCTCCTGAATTTCAGGATGTTTTTCTCATTACAGTCAGAAGTTAAAAGAAAAGAAAATATTGGCAAAGAAAGTAAAGCAGGAACAAAATAAAGACATCGATGGTGAGTTATGAATGTGTATCAACCGTGCCAATGTTTTAACGATATCGAACTGACATCCAATGCTGCGTGAGCAGATATTTCCTTCAATTCAGTATTGGGAAAATTGAGTCTTTCGTTTTCATCACCAATTTGGTTTCTTAGTGCAGAATTCACCTTTGTCATTGTTTGAAACGGGATCAAACTGTTTGTAATCTGGGCTTTATTTGAACTTTGGACCTCATATCAACACCACCATTAATTCGAGAGAATAAAATAATGCTAGAGGCACTTGGCAGGCAGGCAGCATGCGTGGAAAGTTGGGAATACTTCAGCTCTTTGGTCCATATTAGAACTGAACTGATAAAGATGGCACAGGGCACAGCGGTAGAGTTGCTGCCTCACAGCGCCAGACACCCGGGTTCGATCCTGACTACGGGTGCTGTCTGTATGGAGTTTCTACGTGTTCCCCCTGTGACCGCGTGGGGGTTTTTCCGGGTGCTCCAGTTTCCTCCCACACTCCAAAGACGTACAGGTTTGTAGGTTAATTGGCTTCTGTAAAATATGTAAATTGTCCCTAGTGTGTGTAGGATAG
The DNA here is from genome assembly GCA_963514005.1 of Raja brachyura. The sequence continues at coordinate 3,032,307 of OY740807.1, read as the reverse complement.
TGCTAGTGTATGGGCTGATCACTGGTCGGTGTGGACTCGGTGGGCTGAAGGATCGAATCTGATTCTGTAAGGCAGCGACTACAGCTGCACCATTGTGCTGTAAATATGTGATATTTATCTGTATTTTCAATGTGTCATGGTGCTAATATTTATTAGTAGTGGATAAGGAAAACACTGACATTTGCATGAAGGAAAATGCAAAATGATTCTAGGAACTTTGTACTTTAATTGCAAGTAGGAAAACAATTGAAGGAAGGATATTTCAGATTAACCCATGCATCAGAGTGAAATATTTTCCAATCTGTGCATTAGGGTCTGAAACCTCAAGCAATGGTGAAGAGGAGGTGGAGGTGGAAGTTCCAGAGGAGAAGGCGGATGATTCTGAAGCACCAAGTTTTATTATGGGTGGTCGATAACCTGATTCCTGATGGACGTTGTGGTCTGTGCTGGAACTCCATTGTCAATTGATGAGTGATAATGGTATTTGCTCATCAGGGACTTTGAACGAAGGTGCCCTTTCTATGCAAAGGCAAGCAAACCCTCTGACGTTCACTTCATGTAATTATTTGCTACATTTGATATTCAAATAGGAGATGCTTTGCTCTGCTCTGACTGTTGTACAATTTATTGAACATAGAAAGTTAGTAAACATTTTATACAAAGTTTTTTTGTTTTAAGTGTGTATATTGAGCTCTGTAACATAACTCAAACTCAGTAATGCAAAAGTAAATTGGATGCCTGAGATATTAATAACAGAAGGAAAGTTCCCACTCCTATAAGACCATAAGACAGAGGAACAGAATTGGACCATTCAGCCCATCGAGTCTGCTCCGCCATTTAATCACGGCTGAAATATTTTTCCCTCTCAACTCCATTCTCCTGCCTTCTCCCCCTAACCTTTCACACATCTTTCTCGCTACTCTCCCTCTTTAAGTATTGCCATTTTGCTTCAAGCCATCTGGATCCAGCCCCTGTTCCACTTCATGTACAAAAGAACTGCAGATGCTGGTTTAAGTCGAAGGTAGACACAAAATGCTGGAGTAACTCAGCGGGACAGGCAGCATCTCTGGAGAGAAGGAATGAGTGACGTTTCGGGTCAAGAAGGGTCTCGACCAAAAATGTCACCCGTTCCTTCTCTCCAGAGATGCTGCCTGCCCCGCTGAGTTACTCCAGCATTTTGTGTCTACCCTGTTCCACTTCCCTGGTTATGGAGGGGAGGGGAAGGCAGATCCCAAGCAAAGAGTAGGTCATAAGTGATTGGAACTGAAATAGGCCATTCGACCCAGGTCAGTGTGGGAATGGGAAACGGAATTGAAGTGTTTATCAACTGGGAGATCAGGTAGGCCAAGGCAAACTGAGTGAAGGTGTTCAGCAAAAAGATCGTCCAGTCTGCGTTTGGTCTTGCCAGTGTATAAGAGTCCAGGGTTGTGGATTCCATACCATCATACTTGAAGAGAATTAAGGTGGATTTAATCCCATTTTACCATATTACCGATTGACCTTGTTATTCCCTTTGTTACTTTATATTTGTCTTGTTCGCCAGGAAAGGTGCGAAGAGGTGGAATGAGAGAGGAAAGAAAGGATCCAAGATTTTAAAGGAGATAGAGAAAGAAATCGGGCTTTGTACCTTGAGAGAAAAAGAAGGGGAAATACTTTAATGTGTCCTTTAGGATGTCGCAAGGATATACTTTTGAGTTGTGCTCGCTGTTGTAATGTAGGAAGTCATTTCTAATCATCAGGAAAAGTGGAGTAAAAGTTTATGGTTTCGCTATCTCACTAGGTGTCAGTCTGGTGAATGGTCTTGGACCAGTTCCAATGTCAACACATCCTTTCTGAGAAGAATAACCCAAGTCTGAACTCTGCACCCAATTGTCCTTGATCGGCTTCCTGTAAACAGTCATGTTTTTGACTTGTATTTTAAACCATTTATGTACCCAATGTCCAATTCCTAATTACCCTATTTTAAATTGCATTTGGCAACCGTGAGCTATCTTTAAATGACCCATAGTTGAACGGTTAGTTCATCATCCCTTCAGTCTTCTTCCTCCAGTTACATTGTGTTCCCATTCCAGTGTTTAACCTTGCTCATCCTAAATCACATTCAGCGTATGTTTTATCTGTGTAATACTTATCAAAGTTCCAGGCCTAATCTGAATTTCCTGCAACTTCTGGAGATTGGATATCCAGCCTGGATATTGACCACTGTCCATTGATGTACATTGATCTTGCCTCCCACCCAACCGTTCTCCTGAATGTTAGTATTAGCAATGGGCTTGGTTCTCTTTATAAAGCAAAATTAGTTGAAGGCTAAGATGTTACTCCTTGGAGCACAAGAGGATATGGGGGTGATCTTAAAGATGTATATAAAATCATGTGGGGAATAGATGTGGGCGAGGAGGGGAACGTTGATTCCCAGGCCAATTCGGTCAAGGGAGTGGAGGAAGGCCCTGCATGAGCCTGGGGCTTACCCAGATCAGGAACTGCTTCAGTAGATCGAGTGTGCGGGTAAAACGGACTTTGGAAATGCTTCCTTGTGTAAATGTGCAAAAATAATTTCACTGCAGTTGCACATGTAACAAATAAAGAGCCTGAAAGGCCTGTCTCATGGAACAAGTTGACCCACGAGTGACCTTGAGTTTTCACACATGGTAATCACGTACAATTAACGTAGTGGGAACGTCGGAACATGCGCGCGTAACTTAGCGATTCGTGGCGCTAACGGCAGGTACCCGTGAAACTTATTAACTCGTGAAAAAATTCAAATGTTTGAGGTTTTCCACGAGTCAAATTTACTGTTCAAGTTAAAAATGGAAACATTTAAACTCGTAATAACGTAGTGGCCCGTGCGTTTACCTTAGTGATTCGTGAGTCTACCGTGGGCACTCTTCAACTCAGCGGGCAGGCAGCATCTGTGGAGAGAAGGAATGGGTGACGGGATGATGTTTCCAAATTTCCCCAGCCCGATGTGTTCACTTTATGTCAACCAGCATCTGCCCTTTCTTGTGTATGACATTATTTGTATCCGTGGCAGTTGATTGTCGCTCCCTTCAGTTTCCCAGGGGGTCGGGACGGGACTGGAGTTGGGAGGGAAAGGTGGGGGGGTAGTGTTTCACTAAATGCTTTAAAAAAAACTTTAAGTTATAGATTCTGGACAATTTTAAGTTGAGTATGGACAAATTCAACGAACCACACTACATTATTCTTGAATAGATAACTTTGAATTCGTGATTTTTAAAAAAGGAACCAACATCTACAATGCCTTGTGTCTTGGCAATTCATGATTCTCCACGCTGGACAGAGAATGGGATTTGTAAGCGGCTAACTTCATTCTAAAACTTGGAATGTCACATTGGCGGCGCAGCAGTAGAGTTGCTGCCTCACAGCGCCAGAGACCCGAGTTCAATCCTAATGACTGGTGCTGTCCGTACGGAATTTGCACGTTCTCCCAGTGACCACCTAGATTTTTTTTCGGGTGCTCCAGTTTCCTCCCACATTCCAAAGACGTGCAGGTTTGTATGTTAATTGTCGTCTGTAAATTGCCCCGCAGTGTGTAGGATAGAACTAGTGTCCGGGTGATTGTGGTCAGCATGGGCTCGGTGGGCCGAAGGGCCTGTTTCCACACTGTATCTAAACTAAACTAAAGGCCCTGAAGAAGAATCCCGACCCGTTGAGTTATTCCAACACTTTGTGACCTTTTGTGATAAGTTAATGCTTCAACTCTTTCTCGAGGAATGGGAATTAGGGGAAGCAGTAGGAAATATGTTGCTTGGCATTTAAAATAAATAGATTAGTCAGTACAGTAATTATTAAGTCAAAGTTACAGTTATATAAGTGCAACTGCGGTAAAAGTGAGGAGGGGGTGGGGTAATCAGGGGAACAAATGTATATTTAGCCGATCTGAAAAACGAGCAGAATGACTGGACGAGGGTTTGTTTGATGCCCAACACAAAAATGCTGGAGTAACTTGGCGGGCCAAGCAGCAACTCTGGAGAGAGGGAATAGGTGACTTTTCGGGTCGAGATCTGTCTTCAGAAGATGAGCCCTTATCCGAAACGTCACCTATCCACGTTCTCCAGAGATGTTACCTGGCCCGCGTTGTTACTCCAGCTTGTTGCGTCTGCCTTCCGTCTGAAGCCTTGGGATCGTCGCCGACGTGCGAAGACGGTGCGAAGCCCCCGCGCCCGGTGCAATGGGCGGGGAGCTGGAGAGGGGAGGGAAGGGGTCACACACATGGCTGGGAAGCAGAGAGGTGGGGGTAGGGGGTGGCGATAGACAGGCCAACAATAAGATCGAGAAAGACAGAAACACCGACATGCAAAGGATACCTACAATAGTGCATGATCTCTCGCCTTATGGCGGGTGATTGTCGCCTGCCTGCTGTTTCCGACCCTAAAGCCTTGGGATCGTTGCCCTTTGTGTTGGCGTGGAGAGGGAGGGGGGTATTGTGCTGTTCGATTGTCCCCTGCTATCCCAGGGACAGGGAGACACAGCGGCTTTTGAGACTGGTGGGCAATCACTACCAAAGTATCTGCCCACACAATCAGTACATCTCTCCTACACGTCTCCCGCACTTATATCATCCCGCAGAGAATGATTCCAGAAAACCCAAGAGCCTTGTCACCCCAGACCGATTAATGACGCCCGCGCACCCCCCCCCCCCCCCCACTCAAAACCCCACCTCAACTTGCGCCTGGGCACCAAAGAATCTCAGGAGGCGAACCCTCAGCTCCGTCTCCCAACAATCTGATGTGCAACTTATGTGAAAGAACAGCGGCTGCGGCCGGCCGGCTAGCACGCGGCACGGACTTCTCACACCCTCACACACTTACCTTCATTCACGGTTGGCTCAAGAGGAACGGGAGAGGAACTTGGTAACTCGGGAGAGGAACTTGGAACATCGCAGAAATGACATACCCATGCGAACTCGGTTAAACACTTGAACATAAACTTGGAATCTCGTACATAACCACGAGTCTGTTTTATTTCGTTCACTTGAGGTCACTCGTGGGTGGACTCGCACCGTGAGACAGGGCTTATAGATAGAGTAAATGCCAGGCCAGGGGAATCAAAAACTTGAGGGCTGCACTTTAGGTGATGAGAGAGGAAAGAAAGAGATCCGAGATTTTAAAGGAGATAGAGAAAAAAACCGGGCTTTGTACATTGAGAGAAAAAGAAGGGGAAATACTTTAATGTTGTGTCCTTTAGGATGTCGCAAGGATATACTTTTGAGTTGTGCTCACTGTTGTAATGTAAGAAGTCATTTCTAATCATCAGGAAAAGTGGAGTAAATGTTTATGGTTTTGCTATCTCACTAAGTGTCAGTCTGGTGAATGGTATTGGACCAGCTCCAATGTCGAGTTTTCACACGTGGTAATCACGTACAATTAACGTAGTGGGAACGTCTGAACACGCGCGCGTAACTTAGTGACTCGTGGAGAGGGGTATAGTTTAATAAGACATGAGGGCAACTTTTTCACAAAGAGGGTGCTGGGTCTATGGAATGAGCTGCCAGAAGAAGTAGATGAGACAAGAACAATAACATTGAAAGGTCATTTGGGCAGGTACATGGATAGGAAAGGTTTAGTGGAATATTGGCTAAATGGAGCAGATGGGACTGTTGAACATCTGGCTGGCATGGACAAATTAGACTGTGTGTTGTATGAGACCACCTGGCAGACCCAGGGAAAATGGGGTGTAGAGTAACTTGACACCGTGCATCCAGTTTGCATGGGGAAGCAGCTGTGATCTCTCATCCTTGTCTATGAGCATACTCATATTTTGTTTGGGCAGCTTGCAACCCAACGGTACAAATATTGATCTCCAATTTCAAGTAATAATGCCTCTCTCCCCTTGCCTCGCCTTCGCAACCTCCGTGCCCAACCCCAGTGTGTATACATAAACTAAATGGAAACTGAACCTCCTGTCCCTGGGTTCCCTGTTTTACTTCTCTCTGAAACCCTTATAAAAACTTATCTCCAGCATTTCATTTCACTCCTCTTACCTGACACCCTTTTGTTTTATTTCACTTATAACCTTTGTCACTTTCTCCACCCATCTACCAACAACCTCCCCCACCCCCTCCCTCCTGCTTCTATCCACCTATCACTTGCCAGGCTTTGTCCTGCCCCCATCTCTCTTCCAGCTTTCTCCCCACGCCAGGCTGAAGAAGGATCCCAACCCAAACATCTGGCTATTCTCTCCACTTATGGTACCTCACTCCTGAGTTCCAGCACGTTGTGTTTTGCTTGCACATAGGAAAAAGGATACATTTAGAGTCATGGAGTCTTACAGCATGGGAACAGGCTCTTCGGCCCAACTTGTCCACACCATCCATCCGTTGGTTTGATGTTAATCATCTCGACCCCAAGAATTCACTGCAGGAGATGTTTTGAAAGTATTCAAGGCACAATTAGCTAATGCAGTTGCATCAGTGACCTTCTGCTGATTGTTGATCAGTGTTCAATTCCTTTTGAAACTCAGCAAATGAAGCAGCACCTGGGACCGGTGGCCTTACGGAGAGACTGGGTATGTTGGCCATGCCATTGAGTTGTTGTCTACCCAGACTGATTAAGAGGTGTAATTCCTCTGGTTTGCATGGGGTGTCACCCTGGCAGGAGGAAGCCAAGGTCAGACAAGTCGGTATTGTAATGGGGAGGGGAATTGGCATGGAAAGCAGCTGGGAGCTCCACATGGATAGAACATAATACTATAGCAGAGATAGACGTTGCACGTGAACCTTTAGTGGATCCTTGACTTCCTCATCAACAATCCACAATCTGTACAAATTGGCAACACTTCCACTGGATAACTATCAGCATGGGAGCACCTGAAAGCTGTGTGTTCAGGCCCCTGCTCTACTCTCTCTATACTCGCGTCTGTGTAGCCGGATATAGTTCCAACTCCATATTCGAGTTTGCCGATGACATGACTGTTAGACGAATTGCACTTGATAATGAGTCGGAGTATAGGAGGGAGATCGATCGGAAGAGCAAATGGTGCCACAACAACAACCTTGCTCTCAATGATAGTGAGACCAAGGAAATGATTGTGGATTTTGCAAAGAGGAAGGACGAGGATCCACAGACCTGCCCTTATCGACAAGACGATGATGGAGAGAGTCAAAAGCTTCAAATTCTTTGGCGTGCATATCTCTGAAGACCTGTGCTGGACCTAGCACAATTATGTAATAAAGAAAGCCCATCAATGCCTCTACTTCTTTGGAAGATTGAGGAGATTTGGTATGTCATTGAATACTCTCTTACATTTCTACAGGTGTGCAGTAGATAGCATATTAGCTGGTTGCATCACAGTCTGGTTCGGCAATTCGAATTCCCAGGAGCAAAAAGACTGCCAAAGTGGTGAACACTGCCATCACGTATACAGACCTTCCCACCATCGAAGGGATCAATAAGTGTCACTGCTTCAAAAAGACAGCCAGCATCATCAGAGACCCGCACCAGCCCAACCACACTCTCATTTCACTCCTGCCATTGGATAAAAAAGGCCTTATAACTGTAACATTCAGGTTCAGGAACAGCTTATTTCCTACAGCCATCAGGAAGTGGCGGCGCTGCCCAAGCAGCTGCGGATCGCCTGCAGTCTGTATGTCTTTTATTTTTGTTGTTGTGGTCTTTTGTCTTGTTGGACTTGTTGTCTTGTTGAATCTTAAGAAAGAAATTAGAAAAGCTAAAAGAAGATATGAGGTTGCTTTGGCAAGTAAGGTGAAAGTAAATCCAAAGTGTTTCTACAGCTATATTAATAGCAAAAGGATAACAAGGGATAAAATTGGTCCATTGGAGAGACCGAGTGGACAGCTATCTGCAGAGCTAAAAGAGATGGGGGAGATATTGAACAATTTCTTTTCTTCGGTATTCACCAAGGAGAAGGATATTGAATTATGTGAGGTAAGGGAAACTAGTAGAGTAGCTATGGATACTATGAGTTTCAAAGTAAAAGAAGTACTGGCACTTTTGAAAAATATAAAAGTGGATAAGTCTCCAGGTCCTGACAGGATATTCCCTAGGACATTGAGGGAAGTTAGTGTAGAAATAGCCGGGGCTATGACAGAAATATTTCAAATGTCATTAGAAACGGGAATAGTCCCCGAGGATTGGCGTACTGCGCAAGTTGTTCCATTGTTTAAAAAGGGCTCTAAAAGTAAACCTAGCAATTATAGACCAGTTAGTTTGACTTCAGTGGTGGGCAAATTAATGGAAAAGATACTTAGAGATAATATATATAAGTATCTGGATAAAGAGGGTCTAATTATCAAAAAATTCAAGAAGATTAGTCAACATGGATTTATGCCTGGAAGGTCATGTTTGACTAATCTTCTTGAATTTTTTGAAGAGGTTACTAGGGAAATTGACGAGGGTAAAGCAGTGGATGTTGTCTATATGGACTTCAGTAAGGCCTTTGACAAGGTTCCTCATGGAAGGTTGGTTAAGAAGGTTCAACTGTTGGGTATAAATGCAGGAATAGCAAGATGGATTCAACAGTGGCTGAATGGGAGAAGCCAGAGAGTAATGGTGGATGGCTGTTTGTCGGGTTGGAGGCAGGTGACTAGTGGGGTGCCTCAGGGATCTGTGTTGGGTCCTTTGTTGTTTGTCATGTACATCAATGATCTGGATGAAGGGGTGGGAAATTGGATTAGTAAGTATGCAGATGATACCAAGATAGGGGGTGTTGTGGATAATGAAGAGGATTTCCAAAGTCTACAGAGTGATTTAGGCCAGTTGGAAAAATGGGTTGAAAGATGGCAGATGGAGTTTAATGCTGATAAATGTGAGGTGCTACACCTTGGCAGGACAAATCAAAATAGGACGTACATGGTAAACGGTAGGGAATTGAAGAATACAGTTGAACAGAGGGATCTGGGAATAACCGTGCATAGTTCCTTGAAGGTGGAATCTCATATAGATAGGGTGGTAAAGAAAGCTTTGGGTATGCTAGCCTTTATAAATCAGAGCATTGAGTATAGAAGCTGGGATGTAATGTTAAAATTATACAAGGCGTTGGTGAGACCAAATCTGGAGTATGGTGTGCAGTTTTGGTCGCCCAATTATAGGAAGGATGTCAACAAAATAGAGAGGGTACAGAGGAGATTTACTAGAATGTTGCCTGGGTTTCAACAGCTAAGTTACAGAGATAGGTTAAATAAGTTAGGTCTTTATTCTCTGGAGCGCAGAAGGTTAAGGGGGGACTTGATAGAGGTCTTTAAAATGATGAGAGGGATAGACAGAGTTAATGTGGACAAGCTTTTCCCTTTGAGAATAGGGAAGATTCAAACACGAGGACATGACTTTAGAATTAAGGGACAGAGGTTTAGGGGTAACATGAGGGGGAACTTCTTTACTCAGAGAGTGGTAGCGGTGTGGAATGAGCTTCCAGTGGAAGTGGTGGCGGCAGGTTCGTTGGTATCATTTAAAAATAAATTGGATAGGCATATGGATGAGAAGGGTATGGAGGGTTATGGTATGAGTGCAGGCAGGTGGGACTAAGGGAAAAAAGTTGTTCGGCACGGACTTGAAGGGCCGAGATGGCCTGTTTCCGTGCTGTAATTGTTATATGGTTATATGGTTTATATGGACGTATGTTTTAGTTTATTTTTAGTTGGTTATGTGTTGGGGGCGGGGGAAACTTGTCTCTTCCTTCGGGGGCGTGCGACCTTTTTCTTTGTCGTATCTCCGTCTCCGTCTACGCTGAGGCCTAATCGCTGAGCTGGCGGCCTCCAACTGGGACCGACCTCGAGGCACCGGAAGCAGAGTCAGGATTTACCATCGCGAAGCTGGCCGACTTCGGGGTTGTGGTGGCGCTGTGGCGGCGGCCCGACTTCGGAGCCTTGGAGGCTTCGGCCGCGGGCCCAGTGGACAACAATATCGGGAGCTCACAGGTCCCAGGTTGGTGACCGATTCTCCGGAGATCCCGCAACAACAGCTTCGTCCACTGGACTGGAGGGTGGCAGCTTCGTCCGCCCTGGGCCGCGGAGTTTGAACCGGCCCGTTCGCGGAGCTTGGATTCGGCCGAGGGACTTATCATCACCCGGCGGGGGACCAAACATCGAAATCCTGGATCGCCTCAACGCAGCGGGAGAACAAGGAATGAAGAGACAAGGACTTTAAGACTTTTGCCTTCCATCACAGTGACGTCGTGCCTGGTGGACTCACTGTGGTGGATATTAAACTGTGTTCATTGTGTGTTCTGTTATTTTGTTCTCTGTCATGACTGCAAGGCACGTAATTTCATTCAAACCAAAAGTTTGAATGACAATAAAGGATACGTTATACTTTACTTTATAAGGCTGTTAAACAGTACAATCACTACAAAAAGGAAACGGGTGCAGTGCTGAGAGACCACCACTCTGGAGGTGTTCATACTTGTGTGGGGACCCTTCAGGTGATGTGTAGGAATGAACTGCAGATGCTGGTTTACACTGGTTAGACACAAAATGTTGGAGTTATGCCCCTGTCCCACTTAGGAAACCTGAACGGAAACCTCTGGAGACTTTCTGCCCCACCCAAGGTTTCCGTGCGGTTCACGGAGGTTTTTGTCCTCCTTCAACTAGCATCGCAACCGGCTTCGACTTAAAAATTACCGATTTTTAAAACGGAAACCACTTTCGACTGACAAAAACCTCCGGGTACCGCATGGAAACCTTGGGTGGGGCGCAAAGTCTCCAGAGGTTTCCTAATAGAAAATGCTGGAGTAACTTAGCGGGACAGGCAGCATCTCGGGAGAAGGAATGCATGAGTTTCGGGTCGAGACCTTTCTTCAGACTGAAGAAGGGTCTCGACCCGAAACGTCGCCTATCTCCTTCTCTCCTGAGATGCTGCTGCACCTGCTGAGTTTCTCCAGCTTTTTGTGTAACCCCCCTTTCTTCAGACTGATGGGGGGTGGGACAAAGATAGAATGTAGGCGGAGACAGAAAGACCAGTGGGAGAACTGGGAAGGGGATGGAGAGAGAATGCAAGGGCTATCTGAAGTTAGGGAAGTCAATGTCAAACTGGCAGTCTGAAGAAGGGTCTCTATCTCCTTCGCTCCTTAGATGCTGCTGCACCCGCATTTTGTGTAACCGTCAAACTGGCACCTTTCCTGAATCCGGCCAGGTGCTGCCGCTCTCACCTCCAGGCAGCAGGCGACGCTGTGGGCGGAGGAGGCGGTACAATGCCCGGCCCCTTCGTTACCTACCCCTTTAGTGATTGGGTGAGGTCGCGTGGGCTGAGTGGCTGCAGGGTGTGTCAATCACCGGGGGGCGGGACGAGGCTTCGGAGGGCCGTTGCGATGTGTCTGCGGGGCGGGGCCAAAGAGGATTGGGGACTGCTGAGTGGTTGCGAAACCTGTCCATCAGCAGTGGAGGCGGGACGTATCGGAGGCAGCGCAGGCGCTGAGTGGCCGCAGGGCGGGGCCATGGAGGAGCGGGTCGGTGCTGAGTGGTTGCGGATCCTGTCCATCAGCAGTGGAGGCGGGACGTATCGGAGGCAGCGTAGGCGCTGATTGGCTGCGGGCCGTGTCGGTCAGCGGCGGGGCGGGGCGGTGTGAGGCGCCGGCCGGTGTGAGAGCGGCTCCCGGGCCGCGCCGGAGCGGACGATGCAGTCGGTGTTGGCGTACGGCCGCCTGCTGGCCCGCGCCTTGCTGGGCAGCGGCCTCCGGCGCTCCGACCGCCGCGAGTACCGGCTCATCACTGCGGCCTGCGGCTTCGGCAAGGACCGCGGCAAGGGCCCGGGCTACGGCGACGACGCCTGCTTCGTAGCCGCTCACAGGCTGGCCGACGTGATCGGTAAGACCCGGGCTTCGATGAGTGGCGCCCGTCCCCCAGATGTCACTCCTCACCCCAACCCCCTCGCCTGTGTCCTGCCGTCAGTCCCTCACCCTCCCATCCAGTGGCCATTACCCACCTGTCACCCCACCCCAGTCAGGGTGGTCTGTACCCCACCCCTCACCCAACCGTCCCTTCACGCCCCCTGCCCTCGTGTCCGTCCCTCACCTCCCCAGACACCCAACCCCTCCACGATGGTGTGTCTCCCACCTGTCACACAACCCCCCCCCCCCCCCCCGACCCATGTCACTCCCCACCCGTGTCACCGCTGCATGTCTGTCCCCCCTCCCCCTCCAGTTCCGTCCATCCCCGGTCCGTCTCCCACCGGTGCGGGTCACTCCCCCGCGACCCGCACCAGTCGCACCCCTCCCCCCTCTGTCCCCCACCTTTCGTTCACCCCCGCCTGGCCCCAGCTTTCGCCCGTATCCAAGCCCCAGTGGTCACCCCCTACTTACCTGGAAATCACCCTGCTCTCCACCTCCCCCTTTTCTCGCACTCCCGTGATCAAAATCAAAACCTTCAGACTGTTGCCTGTGACCTTCAGTCAGTCACCTTGAGTGAAGCCAAGGGAAGAGAGGAAGTCAGGGGTGATTAACAACTGACGGTTTAAACACTTTTTCTACTTTTAATGTTTATCCTTTTGAGAAATAAATTATAATGCTCTTTTTGATGCCTTATTAACCTGTATTATTTCTACACGTTTTATTCCTTTTATTCTGTAAATATAATAAATGACTGAAATAGGGAATCAGGAAATGGTAGTGGGAGAAGTTATTTGTTTCTTAATTTGTTGTAAAAGGCAAAACAGAACACAGTGTTGAAAATTCAGAGAAAATAAAATAAATTAGTATTTGTTTTTAAAAAGTACTCAGAAGGCTGATACATGCTAAGAATTTGGTGACCCACAGGTCCTGAAAGAAATTGCTGTGAAAATAGTAGATGGTTTAGCTTTTTTCCAAAGCAGTGTAGATCCTGGACAGTAGCAAACATGACCCTATTGTAGCAATGTTAAAAAAATTTCATTTAAAAAATCAAGTCGGCAATTTATCCCATCAGGTAAAGCATAAAAAGAAGTTTAATGTGACACCTAATTTACTTTCATATCTTCAGTATTAAAAACGTTATAGCCATTTTCATACTTGGAAATGAGCATCTTGTTCCCCATTGCTTTTCCATTGACATAACACAAAAGCTGTGATCGACGACAGTGAAAAGCCCATAACTTTCTTAAAAATTAAGAGCTGAATGAAATTTTCAGTTATTATAGATTGAAGCATGCTGAAATAAATATTAAACATCTTACTTGGATGACCTGAAATTAAAGCATATAATTAGTTAATTACCTAATTGTAGCTAATTACAAAATTGACCGTTGTGACGGAAATAGTAATAAACACCCAGATTGCCTTGAAATCCAAAAATGTGATATTTTCAAGATCTATTTCCTTCACTCCATAGATGCTGCCTCACCAGCTGAGTTTCTCCAGCATTTTTGTCTACCTTCAATTTTCCAGCATCTGCAATTCCTTCTTAAACATGTGATTGAGGAAAGTCACTAAGGATTTATGAAGGGAATATCATGTTTGACTAATCACTGCAGTTCTTCAGAAAACTCCTTTGTTGCTTAAACAGTATGTTTGGGATCATTGTCTTGCTGTAGAATGAACAATGAGTTTGGAGGCATTTGTTGCACTTGAGCAGATAGGATGTGTCTATACACTTCAGAATTCATTATGCTACTACCATCAGCAGTTGTATCATCAATGAAGATAAATGAGCCAGTACCTTCAGCAGCCATACATGGTCGTAACACCCCCACAACCGTGTTTCACAGATGAGGTGGTATGCTTTGGATCTTGGGCAGTTCCTTCTCTCTTCCATACTTTGCTCTTGCCATCACTCTGATACAAGTTAATCTTCATCTCATCTGTCCACAAGACCAGAACTGTGGTTGCTCTTTTAAGTACTTCTTAGCAAACTGTAACCCAGCCTTCCTATTTTTGCAGTTAACCAGTGGTTTGCATCTTGCAGTGTAGCCTCTGTATTTCTGTTCATGAAGTCTTCTGCGGACAGTGGTCATTAACAAATCCACACCTAACTCCTGAAGAGTGTTTCTGATCTGTCAGTTAGTGTTTGGTTTTTTTCCCTTTATTATAGAGAGAATTCTTCTGTCATCAGCTGTGGGGGTCTTCCTTGGCCTGCTGGTCCCTTTGTGATTAGTAAGCTCACCAGTGCTCTCTTTTTTCCTAATGATGTTCCAAACAGTTGATATTTGGTAAGTCTAAGGTTTGGCTGATGTCTCTAGCAGTTCTATTCTTGTTTTTCAGCCTCATAATGGTTTCTTTAACCTTCATTGGCACAACTGTGGTCCTCATGTTGATAAACAGCAATAAACTTTTGCAAAGGTGATGGAAAGACTGAAGGAAAGACTCGGTGCTGAGAGCTCTCTTATACCTGGGGGAGGTGGGGACTATGTATAAACACAGCTGTAATTTCTACATGGTGAAACAAAACTCAATAAAAATACCCTTTAATAAAATCTGACAAGGTGCACTTTAACCACATATGATTTTTTTTTTCCTATTACAAATCTCAAATTGTGGAGTACAGAGGCAAATAAATAATTGATGGGTCTTTGTCCCAAACATTATGAAGTGCACTGTATATGTTTTAATCTTTAAAAGTCTGCTTCCACCTCCTTTGCAGTCAGGAGTTGCAAAAGAATAGTCAATCCTCAGAGAACATCCCCAAACTTAATTGGGTAACCCCTTGCCGACTGTCCCCAAGGTTCTGTTGCTAAGAAATGTTCATAACCCAAACTATTTGCAAGTCGACAATTAAATGAATCAGTGTGAGGGTGAGGATCACAGACGCAGTGGTGACGGGAGAGCGAGCAGGGACAGGGAGAGTGGCTGCCAGTCGGCCTCACTGACAATGTTAGGCTGCTCTGCTCTCCCAGCTCTGCTTGGCTCCACTCAGCCCCCGACTTGCAACTCTGCAACAGACGGATAAGCTGGGAGAGAAGTTGTGCAGCATCAGGGGGCAGAAGAGTGGTGTCCAGAAACCCCGGGTCGATCCTGAGTACGAGTGCTGTCGATGCGGAGTTCGTACATTCTCCCTGTGACCCCGTGGGTTTTCTCCGGGTACTCTGGTTTACTCCAAAATTTCCAGAGATGTGCAGGTTTGTAGCAAAATTAGCTTCTGTAAATTGTCCATGGTGTGTAGGATAATGTATGGGTGATCATGGTTGGTGCAGACTCACCTGAAAATTGCTTAGATTGGAAGGTATTGGCTACAAGGAGTTATGGAGTACTTGGATTGTTTTCTCTGGACTGTTAGAGGCTGATGAGGTGCCTGTAAAAGTGTATAAAATAATGAGAGGCATAAACAGGATGGATAGTCTGCCTTTTTCTCAGGGTGGAAATGCCAAGGTGAGAGATGGACTGTTTAAAGAAGATGTGTATCGCAAAATTTGTAATTGGAGAGTAGTGGCTATCTGCAATGCACTGCCAGGGAGGTGGTCAAAAACAAATGCAGTAGTGATGTTTATGCAGCTTTTAGACAGGCATGGGTCATTTGCAGGCAGATAGGATTAGTTTGAATCTCTTGCTGGCCCTGATTTTTCATGGTCTTTTCTTGTTTCCAGTTCCACCTCTATACCCCCAGCCCCCCTCTCATATATCACCTATACATTTTCTCCAGAGATGCTGCCTGACCCGCTGAGTTACTACATCATTTGGTGTCCATCTTTGGTATAAACCAGCATGTGCATTTCCTTTTTATTCCGTCAGGATTAGTTTAAATTGGCATGTGGTCATCACTGGCATCGTGGGCTGGCAGGCCAATTCCTGTTGTGTACTGGTCTACAAATTAGAGTTTGTGCTGTTAGGTAGAAAATAGCAACACTGAATATTTTTAATTACTAGGAGACTGGTAATGTTGACATTCAGAAGGACCTGAGTTTTCTTCTATTTCAAGTCACATACCATGCAGATGTACAGACAGTTATGAAAGAATGTGGTATGTTGGCATTGATTGTTTGAGGATTTGAGACAAGTAAAAATGTCTTGCTGAAATAGGAGCTTGCTGAAATCACACCTTGCAGATTGTATAGAGCTCTGGCGTCCATAAGTCATAGAGTGTTATCGTATGGAATTTTCGTCCTTTCGCCCATTTTGTCCATGATGGCATTCTGGGCTCCTACAGGTGCACGACTGATTTTCTGGCACCCTTGGTTCCCGAACCTTTCAGGATTATCCAGTTTGCTGGAAAAACAGTGATCACGGCCTCGGAGAGGAGTCCTATGGTACCGGAATAGTCTGCCTCAGCAGCAGAGGGGCCGAGATACCGGTGCGTAAAGTCGGCCTCAGAAGTCGCCTATGGGAACTTAGGAGTTCCAGAGCCTTGGACGCAGGGAGCAAATTCGTAAGCCGTCCTCGTGCTTGTCCATAATGTTTCCATTCCTCTGCAGATAGCGAGATGGAAACCCTTGGTATTGATTCTCACTGCATCCTTTCATGGGATGTGGTTTCAGACCAGCATCCCACCTCCATAAAAATGGTCGCCACAGAAAAACGTCTGCAAGGATTTCCTTACAAACAAGGTTAATTAAACAATAACTCTTTCCTAAAAATACCATTACGAACTTTTTGCATAACATCCGATTCTTTCATACCCTTTTAACGAGCAATACTTTGGATTAAGAGGGCTGATCCGTGGGCGGTTGCTGCTGGGACGCAAGTCGGGGCTTGATCAACCCCGGCTGGGTCGCCTGGGCGAGGGTGTCTGATGTTGTGACACCCGAAACACCCGATGACCCCAGGTCACATCACTGAGGATGTGTCCCAGCGCATCTAGGAGATGTATCTTTCACACAATAGTTCATGTAATGTAGAGTCATATAGTGCAGAAATAGGCCTTCAGCCCAACTTGCACACACTGACAAATGTGTCCCATCTACACTATTCCCACCTGCCTGCATTTGGCCCACATCCCTCAGAACCTATCCTATCCATGTACCTATCTAAATGTTTCTTAAACGTTGCAGTAGTACCTGCCTCAACTACCTCCTTCGGGAGCTCATTCCATACACCCACCACCCTGTGTGAAAAAAAAGTGATTTCTCAAATTTATATTAAATTTTTCTCCTCTCACTTTAAACCTACGTTCTCTGGTTCTCGATTCCCTAACTCTGGGCAAGAGACCCTGTGCGGTACCTGATCTATTCCTCCCATGATTTTGAACATGCCTATAAGATCGCCCCTCATCATCCTGCGCTTCAAGGAATGGAGTCCTAGCCTGCTCAACGTCTTCCGATAGTTCAGGTCCTCAGGTCCTAGCAACATCCGTGTAAGTCTTCTCTGCACACTTTCCAGTTTGGAAACGTAGTGTATAGAAAACAAAGCTTTTGCAACCCCTAACCAATTAACAACTTGCATGGAGTGCGTGTTTTAAGAAGTTATTAAAAGCCCATTTCAGAAGGGCTAGAAACCTGCTTGCATTTATCGTGTTGGTGCCCTCTATGTTTTGCCCGATAATCAGAATCCGTAGATGGTCCACTCTTTGGAAAGTGAACCAAAACGTCACACACAATGCCAATCATATTTGGCCTCTGACACTAAACAAACATTGTCAGCATAACATATATTAAAATTTCACTTGATAAACTGAAAAAATATGAATCATAAATGCAGTACAAAACAATGTACCTGTAATGCTTTCAGAATTAGAACAGATGTATTCCACAATTTTTCATCTGTTTGGTCAGACACTAAGAATGGGCCAGATCAATCATGTTAGTAATGCAGAAGTTAGGAAGCTACTGCAGATGCTGGTTTAAACCGCAGATGGACACGATAAGCTGGAGTAACTCAGCGGGACAGGCAGCATTTCTGGAGAGCAGGAATGGGTGACGTTTCGCGTCGAGACCTTTCTTCAGGGTAAATGGTTAAACTCTCTTGTTGGAGATGGTTTTTGCTTGTCATTTCTATGTTGCAAATGTTCCTACCTACCTTTCAGCTGATGACTCGGTGTTGTCTAGGTCTTACTGCATGTGGGCATGAGCTGCTTTGTTTTTTCAGGTATTGCAAATGGCATTTAACATTGCAATTGTCAGCAAAGATTCTCACGTAACCTCACAATTGAAAGAAAGGTCTTTGATGAAGCAGTTCAAAATGGCTTGGCCTTAGACAAGGTCCTGTTAGGATAGGAAAGGGTGAGAAGGATATGGGCAAATTCTGGCAGGTGGGACTAATGTAAGTTCATAGGTTCTATGAGCAGAATTAGGCCATTCAGCCAATCAAGTCAATAATGGTTGATCTATTTCCTTTTCAACCCCAGTCCTGCCTTTGCCCCTGACAATCTTCCTAATCAAGAATCTGCCCATCTACGCCTTAAAAATATCCATTGACTGCCTCCACAGCCATTCCTGGCATTGAATTGCACAGTTTCACTACCCTCTGACTGAAGAAATTCCTCCTTTCTAAAGGTATGTCCTTTTATTCTCTGGCCCAAGACCTTCCTACTTGTGGAAGCACCCTCTCCACATTCATTATATCCAGGCCTTTCACTATTTGGCAAGTTTTAATGAGGTCCCCTCTTGTCCTAAACTCCGGCGTGTACAGGCCCAGTGCAGTGTAAATTAGACATCTTGGTTGGCATGGGTAAGTTGGGTCGAAGGGCCTGCGTCCATTCTGTATGACTGATTCTAAGTCCTGTGGAAATATATCGTGTGTGGAGGGTTGAGTGAAGCCCAACAATCTAATTCATGGATTCCAAAATGGTGTTTTATGCACAGTGAAATTCTTTTTGCATATCTACACATGCAGGCGCCTCCATGTTTTGGCGCCATTTCCAAAGTCCAAAGTCTGGTCTGTTTGCGCGCTCGGTCTACTGGAGCGATTCCCCATCCAGGTAAGCCGCAGTCTCCTGCAGGTAACATATCTGTATCCCGGGGGCACCTTCTGCAGCTGACTTTGAAAAAGCTGCAGACATTACCCCAGTTCACCCTTTTACCGGCCCGCGCTCCATGCATCCAATGGATTCCTCCTCATTGACGTTAAGGGCAGTCGTTCACTTCTCGTCTCTGGTTCATATTTAAACTAAGATTGGGATGAGGTCTGCATCCATTTTGTTTTGGTTCAACACATTGGTGTGTAGTTTACTGGTGAGTAAGTGTCACTTGATAGCCCTGTCTCCGACACCAGCTCTTTGTTGAAATTTGAGAATAGTCTGGCTGGTAATTAAGCCACATTTTATTTGTCTGGCTCTTAATGAATCGGATATATCTTGGCAACTTTCCATCTTATTGGATATATGCCAATGCTCTGAATAGTAGTGCAGCGTTGCTAGAGGCACAGCTGTCCTGTAGCACAGGTTCTCAATACTATAGCAGGAAAGTTGTTTGGTCCCATTGACTTTGCTGTATTTAGTTGTGTCAGCTATTTCTTGATTCCTCATGGAGTGAATAGAATTGGCTGCAGTCTTGTTTTATGATGAAGTGGGTGTCAGGAGGCAGACAGAGATGGGTCATCTATTGAGCACTTCTTGCTGAGCGCTTTGTCTTTAGCATTCGCCATGTTGTGCAAGAGTCGTACAGCATGGAAATAGGCCTAACCTGCCCACGCCAACCAACATGCCCATCTTCACCAGTCCCACATCCCCACGTTTGACCCATAACCTTCTAAACCTATCCTATCCATGTAACTGTCCAAATGTCTCTTAAACGTTATGATAGTACCTTCCTCAACTACCTCCTTCGGCAGCTCGTTCCATATACCCACCACCCTTTGTGTAAAAAAAAAAGTTACCCTCAGGTTCTTATTAAATCTTTCTCCCCTCACCTTATATCTATGTCTTCTCAATTCACCTACTCAGGACAAAAGACTGCAATTTACCTAATATATTCCTCTCATCAGAGATACAGTACGGAAACAGTCCTTTTGGACCACCAAGTCCATGCTACCCATCAATCATCTGTTCATACACTAGTTTCACTCATTCCCTGCTCTCTAGTTATTGATACTTCATCACAAATCATGGCTAGAAGTGTCAGGGCTGCAGAGTTTTGATTTAATTCATCAGCTCAAGTTCAAGTCACATTTATTGTCACATGCACCAATTGGTGCAGTGAGATTTGAGTTACCATAGAGCCATACGAATAAAAAGAACACAATACACAATAGAATTTAACATGAACATCCCCACACAGCGGAATCAACGTTTCCCACTGTGAGGGAAGGCAGCAAAGTTCTGTCATCTTTCTCTTTGTTCGTGGTCGTGGTCGGGGCCTTTGAGCCATTTGCAGTCCCCGTTACGGACGGCCCGATGTTCAGGCCATCCCATCGGGATGATCAAAGCTCCGGTGTCGGAATGGAAGAACATGCTCAGCGGCTTGGGGTTTCCGAATCGGCCGCTTCCTACCCGGAGATCATGGCTCCCGAGTCCACAGGCCCTGCTGGGCAGAGCTCCAACACTGGTGATCTCCGGCAAGGGATCCCAGGACTCCGCGATGTTAAGCTCTGGCAGGAAAAGCTGCGCCAATCCAGTTGGTAGGACGGGACGGGGGGCGCGTAGATGTGACTCGGAGAAAAGACGCAGCATACCCAACCGGATAAGTGACTGGGAAACGGTATCCCCCTATTCCCCCCACCCTCCACATAAAAAAGACTAAGAAACCTTAAGGACATACTAAACATAACAAAATGGGTGAACAATAACAAAAACAGCTGCTGGCGAGGCTGCCATACCCGATGGCACCACCCGATAAAACGCTGTCTGGTGCTTTGGTGCTGCTGGAACTTCACCAGATTGACCCTTCCTTTTGTACGTACTGAACAAAGGCTTGATAATTATAAGGGATATGCTGATCCTTGATGCCACAGAATGTGCTGTGTACATTTGTGCTGTTACTGATGGTTCATGGTACCTCCTGGTGCCACGTTTAGAGTTGCCAGTTTTGTTCTGAATCAATCCGATTTAATCCATTTTAGAGAATAGACACAAAGTGCTGGAGGAACTCAGTGGGTCAGGCAGTATCTCTGGGAAAAATAATTGGGTGATGCATAGGGGGGTGCGGGTGGAACTGGAAGCAAGACATTTGGCAGTTGGGATGGGATTAAAAAAAGTTGGATAATGTTTGACTTTTGATTTGTCTCCAGTTTCTAAAATGTTGATGAATGAGAAGCCATATTTGTGAAAGTACATTTCCAGTGCTAACATGATATTTGGCAGCCTATCACACTATTAAATACCCACTTAATTGATACACAGATGGTTTTAGATGTGTTTACAGGTTAATTAGTAAATGAAGCAAGATTCTGCTAAGATAAAAGCTGTCAAAGAGCAGAGAAGTTGGACACCATATTGCTAATTTGTGAATGTAACCCACTGTAGCAGATGCTGAAGTTGCTGTGCAATTTGCTTCATCATAATGAGCTCCAAGGGTCTCTATTATAATTAACACAATCTGAGCATGTTATATCAAGCTTTGGGAAAGCTGAAGAGTGCAAAAGCACTCTGAATGCAAATCTACCTTTCTACAAAGTGCTTTTGTTCAGTTCTATTTGTTCGTATTTTTGTTGCTGATACACTGATTACTGGTTTTGTTGAAGTTTTGGAGCTGAGGTCCTATTAACTATAAGAGTCAGACGGCGTGAAAACAGGCTCTTCGGCCCAATTTTCCCACACCGACCAACATGTCCCATCTACACTAGTCCCACCTGCCTACATTTGGCCAGTCTCCCTCTAAACCTGTCTTATCCATGTTCCTGTCTAAATGTTTCTTGATCGTTATGATAATCCTTGCCTCAACTACCTCCTCAGGCAGCTTTTTTTGTACACATATACAATTACCAGTGGGTAATGGAAAGAATAACGGTGGTAACTTGCAGGAAGAACTGGCACAATTCCCAGCATGTAAGGAGATGTTGTTTTCAGATGAATTACCTTTCTTCATTTAACCTTCAGTTTCTGCGTCAAGGTGGTAATTTATGTTGTCACTATTCTAAGTTCATTTTTCGAAAAAATGTGTTCCTGGGTCAGGGAACAGAACAAGTCCCATTTGGCTCATCCAAAAGTTAATGCAATGAGGGTGGGGTGAGGGGTGGAAGTGAAGAACGCTGATTCTGTCCTGTGGTGTAACTGCCTGCTTGTTTCTGAGTGATATAGTTTCCCAGGGTAAGTACAGGAGATCTGTAATTGAAATATAGTAATTCAGCAGGAATTATTACTGATATTAGAAGCAGCCACTGTACCCTTAGTCACCTGTTCTCACAAAATATTCCTCCAAGGAGGGGAGAACTGAGACACTGAATTCCTGAGAATTGTGGAATTAAATATAAAAATTGCTAAAGAAGTCAGGCAGCATCTATGTAGAGACACTCTTGGTCTGTTGCAGAAGAGGTTTTCTTCTGGGTGCTGTGGTTTCTCCCTCATGCAGTGTGTCATAGTCGTGCAGCACCGTAACAGGGCCATCAGCCCAATTTGTTCCTGCTGACCAAGATGCCCCTTCTAAGCTAGTCCACTTTTGTCTAGAGGTACATCATGGAAATGGGTTCTTCTGTCCACTGGGTCCACGCTGACCATTGATCACCCATTCACACTCGTTCTACGATATCCCAATTTCTCATCCACACCTTATACCCTAGGAGCAATTTAGACCCTAACATGGGCAATTAACTTACAAATTGTCTGGGTTATGGAAGGAAATGGCCGCACTTGGAGGAAACCCACATGGTCGCAGGGAGAACGTGAAAACTCCATACGGATAGCAACCAGGGTCAGGATCAAACTCGGGTCTGATACCAAGAGGCAGCAACTCTCACAGTTCCAGTGACCATGATCTCCAGAGCATTCTGTGTGAAGTTTGCAAATTTTCCCAGTGACAGTGTGGGTTTCATCCACGCTCTCCCAGTTTTCTGCCACATCCCAAAGAGATGGAATGGTAGGTTGCAAAAATTTATTACTAATTGCTGGAGGAACTCAGTGGATCGAGCAGCATCCATGGATGGCAAAGGGGTGGGCAATGATTTGGGTTGGCGTCCTGCATCAGGACTTGGCCATCTCTTGTTGGTGAGTTTCTCCAACAGTTTGTTTTTGCTCCATGTTCCAGATCACGCAATGGAAAGACTAGGTGCTGAGAGCTCTCTTATGCCTGCGTTAAGGAGGCAATTAAACACGCTTATTACAAATGCCTGTGAAGCCATGTGTCCCAAACATTATGGTGCCCTGAAATGGGGGGATGATATATAAACACAGCTGTAATTTCTACATGGTGAAACCAAAATGTATAAAAATACCCTTTAATAAAATCTGACAATGTGCACTATAACCACATGTGATTTTTTTCTATTACAAGTCTCAAATTGTGGAGTACAGAGGCAAATAAATAAAGGATGGGTCTTTGTCCCAAACATTATGGAGGGCACTGTATGAAAGCAGGCATTTCTTTACCACTTTATCTAGTTCCATTGTCACCTTCTGGGAACTATGGACTTGGACCCCTACACCCATCTGTGATTGAGGCAGTACAGCATAGGTTCACGAGATTGATCCCTGGGATGGCGGAATTGTCATATGAGGAAAGATTGAAAAGACTAGGCTTGTATTCACTGGACTTTAGAAGGATGAGGGGGAATGTTATAGAAACATATAAAAATAAAAGGACTGGACAAGCTAGATGCAGGAAAAATGTTCCCAATGTTGGGCGAGTCCAGAATCAGGGGCCACACTTAGAATAAAGGGGAGGCCATTTAAGACAGAGGTGAGAAAAAACCTTTTCACCCAGAGAGTTGTGAATTTATGGAATTCCCTGCCACAGAGGGCAGTGGAGGCCAAATCACTGGATGGATTTAAGAGAGAGTTGGATAGAGCTCTAGGGGCTAGTGGAGTCAATGGATATGGGGGGAAGGCAGGCACGATCAGCCATGATCACAATGAATAGCGATGCTGGCTCGAAGGGCCGAATGAACTCCTCCTGCACCTATTTTCTATGTTTCTATGTTTACATCAATACGTTGAGGATCTTGTCATTAACTGTATACTTTCCCCTTATATACGGCCTCCGAAAGTACACCTAACACTGACTTGGATCAAACCCCATCTACCGTTTCATGATGTGTGGGTTGGTAGGATAATTAACCATTATAACAATCATCCCCTGTTTGTCAGTGAAATGGTAGAACCTGGGTAGAGTAATTGAGAATGTGGAGTAGTAAAACATGATTAATGTAGGATTTGTGTTAAATGTCCCATGCAGCCTTGCTAGGCTACAGGGCCTGTTTTCATGCTGTGTCTGTCCATGACATTTGTGCATTTAGATGCCAATGCTCTATATTAAAAATCCTCTGCCCCTTCCTCCCCAACAAATCTTTTTTCCCCTTTATCTTTTCCAAACCACCTTGTAGCTGATATTTTTGGACAAGCTTTTGGTCTACCTGATTTCATATCTTTTGTGGCCCAGTTTTATGACATCGTAATTCTATGTAAGTCCAATAGAGATTTCCAATTTTATTTGCACACCCTTCCTCTGTTTAAGTTGCATTTAGTTTGTAGAATACAAACTTACAAAGGCTTACAAAATGCCTTTAGTTGGATCAGTAACTGACTTTAAGGCTGTTGCATTGTCCTGAGTGGATTCCAGTCCATCAGATTGCAGTGCTCTGTGGCTGTCTTCTTTCCCAATGATATTGGTGTTGTCACAATACTAAAGGGCCTGTCCCACTGTACGAGTTAATTCAAGAGTTCTCCAGAGGTTCCCATGATGCGAACTCAGAGAATTACTGTAATAGCCGCTCGTAGGTGCTCGGGGCTCTCGTGGATATTTTTGAACATTTTCCCGAGTACCTGCCGTTAGCGTTACGAACCTAAGAGACGTCCTGAGCTCCAACGCACCTACTACGTACATTCTACGTGCTTACCACGAGTTTGATTTTTTTTTTTAAACTGGGGAGAGCTCTTGAATTATCTCATACAGTGGGCCAGGCCCTTAAGTGAATCAGAATTTTACAATGTTTCACTGTTTGTTTTGTTGCAGGAGTTGCAGATGGCGTTGGTGGATGGTGGGATTATGGCGTGGATCCATCTCAATTTTCCACGACTTTGATGCAAACTTGTGAACGGCTGGTTCACGAAGGACTGTTTGCTCCCAGTAACCCAGTGGGCATCCTGGTGGACAGTTACAAAGAAATGCTTCAGAATAAGGTTCCTTTGTTGGGTGAGTGGAAGATTTGTTTCTTGATAGAGTGAAGGAAACCTGCCAGACTAAATTCCCAAATGGTTGCAAGTTACCACATACATTTTCACAATAATAACAGGGGGGTTTTACTTGGACACATTTAGTCGTACAAATCAGCACCACTGTGCTCTGCTTCAACAACACATGAAAATTAGGATATAGTTTAGTTTAGAGATACAACATGAAAACATGCCCTTTGACCCACTGAATCCGCAACGACCAGCGATCCACGCACACTAACACTATCCTACACATTAGGGAAAATTTTACATTAATACCAAGCCAATTAACGTACAAACCTGTACGTCTTTGGTGTGTGGGAGGCAACCAAAGATCAAAAAAACAAAGAAAACCCTCACAGGTCACGGGGAGAATGTACAATCTGTGTACAGACAAGCACCCGTAGTCAGGATGGAACCCGGGTCTCTGGTGCTGTAAGGCAGTAGCTCTACTGCTGCATCACTGTGCCATTTGTTGTTGAGCTTTTGGATGTTGATCTTTTGTTAGAATTGAAAGTTTGGTAATTATTATTTACTTCATATAGTTTATTTAACATCATTAAACATTTAAATAGGCTCCTTGTATATTGATGTTACACAGTTGGCTGGTGAACCAGAATTGTTTACCAAGTAAATACAATTAGCAGTCGCTCACTTGGATCATTGGTATGAACACAGTAGGGTTTTACAAATGCTTGCATCCAGTACGTTCTACAACTTCAGTTGTGTACTAAACTTGGGATTTTTATCATGTACATTTGCAGCAGTCAGGAGCATTGGTGGGGCAGAGAACATCGTACGCAGATGGTACAGGAACAGGCCCTTTGGCCCACCATTTCTGTGTCCACCAGGATGCCAATTTAAAACATTCCAGGTCTAATATGGTCTACCTAAGTGCAGTAAATATGTTACTCCTGTATATCTGCCTAATTTATGACAGGTGTAAAAGCATAAAGACACAAGGGGATAGATATAATTTGCCTAAATAATAACAATATCCAGAATAAAAGATGCAGAAAGCACAAAATTCATGCTTCATTCAGGAAATGTTTTCAACAAGTCCAACAAGGTGGTGATTCTGTGTTTAGCTCCAGGGATTGAAGTTGGGCAGTTTAAAGAGAGCATTTTGGTGACACATGGAGCTGCAACTGCTGAAATCATGAGCAAAACATAAAGTGCTGGAGTAACTCAACGGGTCAGGCAGCATCTGTGGAGGAACTAGATAAGGAACGTTTCTGGTACGGATCCTGCTTCAGACTGAGGGGGGTGGGGGTGGGACAAAACCTGACAAGTGATAGGTGGATACAGGTGGGAGGGGATTGATTGGCAGATGGGTGAAGTATATCGAGAGATGAAAAGGTGTCAAAATCGAAGACACAAAATGTTGGAGTAATAAAGCTTTGTGTTGGCTTCCTCCCAGTGCTATCTGTGTGAAGAAGGGCCCAGACCCGAAACATCACCTCTCCGTGTTCTCCAGGGATGCTGCCTGACCTGCCGAGTTACTTCAGTATTTTGTGTCTTTAATAGTAAGATTAAACGAGAACTTACCAGTTTGAAGTTTGATCTTTATTTTATGAGGAGTTGCGATGAGGGATTACGTGAAGACCCCGCCAGCACGCATGCGCGACATTCTTCAAAGCAGTGGTGTGAAATCACAGATAGTCACGTAGACTAACATAGTAAGATAAGAGAGAGCTTTCATACCAGTTGATCTTTATAATAGAGGGTTGGGAGCGGAGGGCACGTAATCCCTCATTGCAACTCCTCATAAACTAAAGATCAAACTTCAAACTGGTAAGTTCTCGTTTAATCTTACTATTTTACTTCGGAGTCACGTGAGTGACTACGTGAAGATTTCAAAGCTCTGTGATTTCATGCCCTGGAAGCTCCATGCTCACACACCGCTATGCTGGGATAAGAGGATGAACGTAATTCAGACATGACACTGGCTGAAAAACAAAAATAGGTATTTATTCATACCAAACCAAATATATATATATCCCATAGGGGTAAATTATTTGGCAGAACTCAAAATCCTTCCTGCATAAGAGTCAGGAGAGGCCACGGGTTTATTGTAGAAGCGATGAAATGTCTTCTCATTACTCCAACCCGCTGTGGCCAGGATGTGGTCCAAGGGTACTTCCATCATCCTAGCCGCCGAGGTGGATGCTGCCCTGGTGGAGTGGGATTTGAATATATTAGTGTCCACCCCCGCCGCATCCAGTACCACCCTTAACCATCTAGAAATGGTTTGCACCGTGACTTTGTGATGGGGCTTTTTGTGACTTATAAGCAATGCTGTCTCCGTGCCCCTGAGACTTTTGGTGACTGAAATATATCGTGAAATTAACGTGACGATGCAAAGTCGAGTATCTGCTGGATATGCCAGAAACTCCAAGGTATGTCCAGACGCTCCGGGTCGATCTTGTTTTAACAGTCCCTGCACATAAAAAGTGATTTTGTCATTGGTGATAGTCATGGCATCCAGATTAAGTTTGTGCAGGGACTGGACCCGTTGTGCCGTGATTAGTGCCATGATCATTACCATTTTGTAGGTGAGCTTTGCCAAAGTGAGCCCCGAGTTAGGTGTCCATCCTCGCAGCATAGTTAAAACTATGCTGATATCCCACGTATGGTTGTATCTGGGCCTGGGGGGATTGGAATTAAATATTCCTCTCATTAGTTTAGATACCAATGGATGTGATCCAATGCCCAATTGGTCACTCCCCTGGCCCAAGTAGGACGATAGGGTACTCCTGGCACTGTTTATGGCACTGTAGCTCAGTCCCTCATCAAAGTGAAGGGCAGCCAAGAATTCCAGCACTTCTGTAATAGTAGCGGATTCATATGTAGTGTTGGTAGTAGCGCAGAATCCTTCCCACTTCCTGATGTAGGTCAGGTACTGCTTCCTGGTGGACTCCCTGCATGCTGCTGAGATGGTGTCTATGGTTCTGCTGGTGAGTCCGTATCTCAGAAGAGGCCGTTTTAGAATCTGCAAATTAACAGGTCCATGCGGTCATGACATGGGTGGTGTTGTCCTGTGACAGGATGTATGAGCAGACTAGGTCGTTTATTGACCCGAATGCAAGGTTCTGTGGCCATCTTCTGTACCGCTGGGAACTATGGTTGGGTAGGCCAGTCCGGCACTACCAAAATACCCGAAGCGGAGTCTTGTTTGATTTTCTGCAAGACCCGACTGATGAGGCAGAAGGGGGGGAATGCATAACAGAACAAATCCCCCCAATGTAGCGTGAAAGCGTCCATCGCTACTGCCCCTGGGTCTGGTTCCCAAGCAACATATGTTGGTAGTTGGTGATTTAATCTGGACGCAAATAGGTCGATATCCGGTGTCCCATAACGTTCTACAATATCTGTGAACACTTTTCGATCCAACATCCATTCTATGTTGTCGTTAAATTTGCGTGACCTGGTGTCTGCCACCGTATTTAGCTTACCTGGGAGGTAAGTGGCTGAAATCCAAATTTCCCTTTGCAGACACCAGTGCCAGATATTGTTGGCCAATTCATCACACGATATCGACTTTATCCCACCCATGTGGTTAATATAAGCCACCACCGTGGTATTGTCAATTTGTATCCTAACATGTACTTTGTGCATGTCTGTGCAGTATGCCCTTAGGCCGTGAAATGCTGCCAGCATTTCTGAATAGTTAATCCCCAAAGTTTTGAATAGGGTTAACTCTTGTGCACTCCATCTACCTCCACAGCTAGTGGTAGTATTAGTTGCTCCCCAACCTTTGGCACTGGCATCCGTTTGTAAGATGATCGAGGGATTGATGATAGTGATGGGTTTGGAACAATATTGGGCATTAACCATCCACCAATTTAATTTGGCTTTTGCCTTCTCTGGTATTTTCATAGGCCTGTCGAAATGGCCTGCATGACTCTTGAGAGCTATAATTTTAGCTCTTTGTAGGTTTTGATAATGTAAAGGCCCAAATTGTGCTGCAGGAAAAGTAGCCACTATCTTCCCAATCACCCTGGCCACCTGTCGAATGGATGGGTCCTTGATGCCAGTAAGGCTCCTGCAAGCCTCTATCAAGTCCACCACCTTGTTTGGTGGCAACGTGATAGACATTTGCACTGAGTCGATAAAAAACCCCAAGTAGTTCATGGTGGTAGAGGGTTCTAATTTTGATTTATCTGGATGTATAATGAACCCCAGCTTCTGAAAAAGATGTTTCGTGGCTGAAACTGCCAATGTAGCCGTTTCCAAACTCTCCCCAACAATGAGGATATCATCAAGATAGGCCATTACAGTATGATTCTGTTTTCTTAAGTAGGCCAAGGCTGGTTTTAATATCTTGGTAAACAATCTGGGTGCTGATGATAACCCATTAGGCAAGGCTTTGTATTGCCATAACTGTCCCATCCAGATAAATTTTAAGTATTTCCTATGATCCTTGTGTATTGGTACTGAATAGTATGCATCTTTGAGGTCAATGCATGCCATGAAGTACCCATTAGCTATTAACTGTATAGCAGTGTCAAAGGTGTCCATTTTGAAATGAACATACTGAACAGAAGTATTCAGTTCGGTCAGATCTATGATAATGCGGCAACCGCCATCTTTTTTATTTTTGGTGAATATATTTGATACGAACTCCTGAGGTTCTCTGATGGTTTTCTCAATTACCCCTTTTTCAATTAACCTGTATAGTTCAGCATGCCCTGCTGCCTTCTCTTTTTGAGAGAGGATGAATTTTCGGCTAGGTGAATGCTGGACCGGGGTAGGGAGTTCGTGAATAAATTCAATTTTGTAGCCCTGAATACTTCTGAGTATGAAAGGATCAGAGGTAAAAGTGCGCCAAATTTCATAGAACATGTGCAACCGGCCCCCTACATAAAGTGAATTTAGGCAAGATGTGTTCCTGGGGAAGCCAGACCCACCTACCTCCATGGTTAATGCCGGTGTTGCGGTCTCTGTCCTTGTTTCTTCTGTTGGTTCGACGTGTTGTAGGAGTGGCGCATCTTCCAAGAAGGCCGGGCTGGGCCATGGCCTAAAAAAGACCGCTGTGCAGGTTGGCCGGCCTTCGAGCTTTCACCACCGGCAGATCTGTAATGATATCTCTGTCCGGTGGGTGTGTAGGGGTGCTGTCGCTGAGGATAATGAGTTTTCGTAGAGCCGGGTACCTTGATCAGGCCCAAGGCCTTGGCCTCCTCGTCAAGGTCTTTTACCTGCTTGGGAAGGTTATCCCCGAACAGCAGGTTTGGAGGCTGAGCGTTCCCAGGCTTGCACAAACCCGCAAACTTGGGGTTGAGTGCCGGCTTAATGATGCTCTTCCTGAAGTTGTTTATCTCATACTGTGTATTACACAGTAGAGCCAGGGCATCTTGCAGTTCTTCCGGCAACTCTATCCCCACTGCAGTTCTGGCCACTGCTGTGATCCCGGCGGTTAAGAGCTTCAGGATCCTCTGTAGTTTAATTTCTTGCCCTCTGCTCATGGGGCTCATGTTCCCCCAAATAGGGTTGTTCACCGCGGGGACATTCAGCGACTTGCAATTCTCAGGAGCCATATATTTATCGGCTGTAGAATTAATAGCCTGCTCCTGTAGCTGGTTAGTAGCCATGTAATTAATGCTGGCTGCCAGCTTAGGGTGGATTGGTAGGCCTTTCTGTATAGGCACTGCATGTTTATTTACCATATCCAGGTATTCTTCACACACCCCTGACACTGATGGTTGTTCAGCCAACTCCCCTTCTTCTGGGTCAGCCCAGTTCTGACCCTCAATGCTCCCCTGCGAAGAGGGCGAGACATTAGGCAGTCCATGGTAGGAACCTGCCGTGGGCCTGCGAAGAGGCCCACTATGACTCTGCCCCTGCATTAGCAGGTCACGTTGGAGCAACTGCTCCACCATCCGCTCCATGCGGGCTAGACGACCTCCGTCGCTATCTGCGAACGGGGTGTCCTCGGGTCCGGACCCAGCTGAGTCGGCGGCCCCGTCCGACTTCCGGGTGGATTTGCCGCCCGACCGTGGTGTACCAACGGCCCTCATGGGCGAGAAGTCGGGAGCTGCAGGTAAAACCTGTAACTCGGGAGAAGCGGCACGCTGCTGGCTGCTCTCCATAGCAGCTGCTCTCGCCGCTGCTCTCTTTGATTTCCGTGATTCCATGTTTGTAAATGATCCTTCGTCGACGCTCACTCCTTCGGTGAGACTTACCTGGCGTAAGCTTTTTAACTTACGCTGGAGGAGCCCCGCTCCTCCCGACTGTCGCTTCCGCATGCGAACGACGATATGTCGCGCATGCGTGCTGGCGGGGTCTTCACGTAGTCACTCACGTGACTCCGAAGTAAAATTGATGTCAAATAAGGAGAATAGAGGAGTGAAATGTAAAGCCAGAGGGAGGGGTATATGTGGAAAGGAATGGTGGGGTGGGATAGTAGGCAGGCACGTGCCGTCAGGGTAGGCAAGGTAGGCACTGCCTACCCTGACTAAAATTGTAACATAGTAATAACTAAATATAAATAGTAAAGGCATGGGAGAATTATGCCTATGTAAGAGATCGATCTCTTAGGTAGGCATAATTCTCCATGCCTTTCATCCGCAGCGCTTGTAACACGGGAAGCTCTGTGCAGCCCACGTGCCGTCAGCGCTGCCTGAAGCCATCACTTTCATGCGGGGCTGAAGGCAGCAGAAATTCTGCCTTTGCTGTACTGCGCATGCGCATCAGTCTACTGCGCACGCGCAGCGCAAGTTTCTTGGCGGGGTTTTCCCGGAGTAGGGGGGGAGCGCTCCTTTCACAGCGTTTGGGGAGCCTGGCCCAGGGTAAAGTTGCGGGGAGGGCACAAATGTTATGTATGAGGGGTCGGGAGCATCCACTTGCGACGCTCCTTGCAAGGGGGCATGGGATGCCACCGCATTGAGGCCAGGGGCGGGGGCAGGTGGGGGAGAAGTAGCTCGGGCTGGACAGCGGAACCACCCGCCACCTTAGCTCCTTCTGCCGGTCCCCGCTCACCTCTGGCAGCTCTCCGTCTAAAAACCTCTCTCCTGCCGCTCGCTGGCCTCACTCATGTCCTTAAATTCCAACAGCGAATTAGTCAGCTGTGGGAATTTAAGGATTTTCAGGAAGCCGCTGACATGAGCGAAGTCGGCGAACGGCAGGTGACAGGTGTTCCGACGGAGAGCACTGCCAAAGGTGAGCGGGCCGGCAGAAGGCGCTGAAGTGGCGGCCAGTTCTGCTGTCGTGTCCCGGTGGCCACTCCCCAAGCTGCTTCTATCCCCATCTACAGTGCGTGGCTTCGTGCCCGGAGAGCTGCCGTAGCGGTGAGTGAGTTACTAGCATTATCCCTGACACTCTCCTTCTCAACACTCGTGCCCTCCCCACAACTTTACCCCTGGCACAGACTCTACACACGCTGTGAAAGGAACTGTTCCCCCAATTGGTCTAGGACTAGGAAGCCTTGGGCAAATTGAAATGTCACTGTTTCTATTTATTTATTTATTTAACGGAGAGAACAATCTGCGTATGCACGGTTTAAATTTTTTTACAGTGGACTGCGTGCCTACCCTGAGTAATTACTCACGGCACGTGCCTGATAGTAGGAGAGATGGGTTCACACTGAGGTGGCAGTGGGATTGGCACAGGAAAGAAAGGAACAGGGAGTAAGGGTGTCAAAGGTTATGGGGAGAAGGCAGAATGGGTTGAGAGAGATAGATAGATTAGCCATAATTGAATGATGGAGT
Source organism: Raja brachyura (assembly GCA_963514005.1). The sequence goes on along the minus strand of OY740807.1, from coordinate 2,999,553 downwards.
AGACTCGATGGGCCGAATGGTCGAATTCAGCTCCTATGACTTATGAATGTGAAATTGCCAGCCATGATGAGCTGTTTCCACGACTGTAAAAATCAAGGGAAGAAATTGTGGCGATTTTTACTATGATTTTTCAATCTTCCCTTGCTAAAGTAGTAGTACGATGATTGGAGAATACGTAACATAGAAGAGGACCACATAGAAGAGCAAAACTCCAAAGCCTAGCCATCTTCCTATAAAGCTGCATTGTGACTTTCTGATTCATACACTCATTGACTCAAGCAATGAAGAAAGCATACATTTTAGATTAGTTAATTATTGTCACGTGTACCAAGGTATAGTGAAAAGCTTTTCTTGCGTGCTATCTAGTCAAAGTAAAGAATATACATGATTACAATCAAGCCGATAAAGAACAAAGGGTGTAACATTTAGTGCCAGGTAAAGTCCGATTTAAGATAGTTCAAAGATCTCTAGTGAGGTATATGGGAGGGCAGGCCACAGCCTGGCCAGTGAAAGGACAGTTCAGTTGCCTAATAACATTTGGGGAGAAACTCAGATGTCTCTGAATCTGGAGGTATGCATTTTCAAACTTCTGTACTTCTAACCTGATGGGAGAGGGGAGAAGAGGGTGTGACCAGGGTGACACTCATCCTTGGTCAAGCTGGTGGCCTTACGAGGCAGGTTTAAGTGTAGATGGAGTCGATGGAAGAGAGGTTGGTTTGCGAGATGGTCTGGGGTAGGTCCATAACTCTGCAATTTCTTGTAGTCTTGATTGGAGTTGTCAGCAGAAATATCAGTGCAGATCAACATGTCCCTTTACCTCCTCCCTCAACTCCATCCAAGGACCCCGGCAGTCCTTTCAGGTGAGGCAGAGGTTTACTTGCATCTCCTCCAACTACAGTTACTGTATCCTCTGTGGACTCCTATATATCAGTGAGACTAAGCACAGGTTTGACGATCGTTCCGCTCAGTCCGCCTAAGCCTACCCATTCTCCCAGTTTTGTGTCCTGGGCCTCCTACACTGTCAGTGGGGCCCAACACAAATTATACATCTCGTATTTCGCAGCTTACAACCCAGCAGTATCATTATTGATTTCTCTAACTTCAAGTAACCCTTGCTATCCCCCTCTCTCTCCATCCATCCCCATTCCGAGTGACCAGTTTCACTGTCCTCCTGATTAAATATTACTAATTGTATGCCTCTTTGTCACCTTCGATTCAGCAAACAATGTACCATTCTACATTTCCTTGATCATCATCTCCTTTGATCTTTCTCACGCCTTTCCCTTTCCCCTGAATAGTCTGAAGAAGGGTCTTAACCCGAAATGTCACCCATTTCTTCTCTCCAGAGATGCTGCCTGTCCCACTGAGTTACTCCAACATTTTGTGTCTACCATGCGGTACTCCACTGGTCACAGGCCTCCAGCCAGATTATCTACCTTCCACCCCAACCCTCTGACTTCTATGAATAAACTAGTTCTGAATCCGAAGTACAAAAATAACTTAGGATTTGCTTTAATCTAATGCACAAAATCCATTTCATGTCCCCTTTTGACGCTTCAAATCGCCTGCTTGAGTTCTTTGCTCTTAACTTTATATTATGCAAAGGCCCTGTCTGATTAAACCTTGCATGCGTAATAAAAAGGAATTGCAGATGCTGGTTCATACCACGAATAGACACAAAATGTGAGAGTAACTCGGCGGATCAAGCAGCATCTTTGGAGAAAATAGATAGGTGCCATTTTAGGTCAGGACCTTCTTCAGACTGAAGAAACCTTGCATGTGTTTCCTTGTTCCTTCTGAACGCATTTACAACCACTTTGGTTATCTAAAGTTCCCTTCACTTGGCCATTCTTATCCCTTCTCCTTGCAGGAAGATGTTGGTTCTGAATTTTGATTGACTGGCCTTTGATCAATAGACAATAGGCGCAGGAGTAGGCCATTTGGCCCTTTGAGCCAGCACCGCCATTCAATGTGATAATGACTGATCATCCCCAATCAGTACCCCATTCCTGCCTTCTCCCCATATCCCCTGACTCCGCTATTTTTAAGAGCCCTATCTAGCTCTCTCTTGAAAGCATCCGGAGAACCTGCCTCCTCCGCCCTCTGAAGCAGAGAATTCCACAGACTTCTTCCACAGACATCAACTTTCACTTCTTAGATTTAGACTTTAGAGATTTAGCGCAAAAACAGGCCCTTCGGCATTCTCAGTCCACGCCGCCTATCTATCATCCTGTACACTAAAGGGCCTGTCCCACTAGCGCGCGATTAGACGCGACAAGCGCGACCTACCGTGGTCGCTTTAGTCGCCCGGCCTCGCGTGACCCTGTCCCACTGCGATCGCCGGAGTCTCGTCGAGTTGTGTGTAGCTGGTGTCGACATCGCGCGTAGTGTCCAAAAACCGACACTGCTTAAAAAATTACGCGCGGCAAAATCCTGTCGCGCAGAACGTGATTAACGTGATGACGTTTTGACGTTGTGCGTCTTCAGCGTGGCGTTGCGTGATGACGTCACTGCCCGACGTCGTGCAACGCGCATGCTCATGCGCATCGTCACGTGATGAAAAATAACGTCCTTCCTTCGGACGTCGCGCGTGTAATCGCGCGCTAGTGGGACAGGCCCTTCACTCGCACCGGGATCGCCTGACCCCCACGCGACCCCCGCGTCCGAACTTGTCGCGTCTAATCGCGCGCTAGTGGGACAGGCCCTTTACTCTATCCCACACTGAGGACAAATTTCAAAAAGCCAATTAACCTACAAACCTGTACGTCTTTGTAGTATGGGAGGAAACTGGAGCACTGTGAGATAACCCACGTGGTTACAGGGAGGGCGTACAAACTCCGTACAGGCAGCACCCATAGTCAGTTCTCTGGTGCTGTAAGGCAGCAACTCTAGTGCTGCGCCACCGTGGTGCCACCCGACCTCTCAGAATCCAGTAACTTACCGATCACAGTTGTTAGGCTCACTGGTCTATAGTTTGCAGGCTTTTCTTTGCAGATCTTCTTAAATAGCGGCATGACATTAGCCACCCTCCAGTCTACACCCTCACCCAAACATATTGATGACAATCATTTGTCATTTATTTCTTCTGCCTTTCACCCTAAGGTATTTCTTGCTTTCCTTAGTTAATTTCCATTTTCTAGTGTTTGTATATTGTATAAATGACAATGTTCAGTGTTTGAAGAAGTCCATGAAATTGTCTTTTCGGGCTGAATCTGATGTCTTAACAATGCAATACTTGGGCAGCATGGTGATGCAGCGGTAGAATTGTTGCCTTACAGCGCCAGGGACCCAGGTTGGACCCTGACTATGGGTGCTTGTCTGTATGAAGTTTGTATGTTCTCCCTGTGACCTGCATGGGTTTTCTCCAGGTCCTCCTGTTTCCTCCCACACTCCAAATACATACAGGTTTGCAGGCTAACTGGCTTGCTAATTGTAAATTATCTCTAGTGTGTGTAGGATAATGGTTGTGTGCGGAAATCGCTGGTTAGTGCGGACTCGGTGGGCCGAATGGCCTGTTTCCGCGCAGTATAACTAAACTAAATGAATGCTTCTTATTGTATAAAGAATGTCTGTATGTGGCATTTTCCATTGTTGATTGTAACGTTAATTTTTTCAAACATGTATTTCACCAAGGTCTGGTTTATTTTAACATTGAATTAGATGCGATGCGCCTAATTGCCTTGTGGTATTCATGCCAAGCTCACAAAACTGTTAATTTTTCCACAGGAAGCAGTACTGCCTGCCTTGTAATTCTTGACAGAGAGAAGCATTGTTTATACACAGCTAACTTGGGAGACTCGGGCTTTCTCATCGTACGCGATGGGAGGATCATTCATCGATCGGATGAGCAGCAGCATTACTTCAACACTCCTTTCCAGCTGGCAATCGCACCCCCCGAAGCCCAAGGTTCTGTTCTCAATGACAGGTAGGAAGCACACATCTATGAGCAGCACAGGACTCGTAGAATGTTTTATCATTGGTATTGTGTGATCAGGTATGCTCAGATTGATTCAGATGATATATATTCCCATCTTTGGACACATCCTTAATTATCTGGCTGTACCACTGCTGCTTGATATGGCTCACATGGTTATTTATAGTAAGGAGGCACTTGGCATGAAGAGAAATATTGTCTTCATCCTCCAATCCAGAATAAACTAATCCTTTACAACATTCTTTATTTAGTGAAATTCTTCACTTAAATAACGAAGGCACGGAAAGATGTGGCCCTAATGCGGGCAAATTAGATGAGTATAGATGGGCAAAAAGAACATAGTGAGCCAAACAGCCTATTTCTGCACTGCACTGCACAACTCTTTTACTGCATGACTTGAGTTTTTTAACACACTCAAAAATATCCCCTTTAAACTGGCCTCAGTAGAAATACAGGCATTATTTTGCGATTATATGTTTTGTTTTTTTTTGGGGGGGGGGGGGAGGGGGTTGTATGGCTATTGCCACACAGTACAGTTTCTTAGCTACAGTATGTTATTTGTAAAATGTCTTTGCATAAACCTGCATGTTTCCCTGACTGTATTAGTCATGCAGTACAAAGACAAGCCCTTCGGCATAACTTGTCTATGCTGACTACATAGTACAGCTGAGCTAGTCCCATGTGCCTGCACTTAACAGAGTTCATTTCCAAACTATTATAAACCCTTGCATATACTGATTACTCAACATCACATTATTACATCACTTCCATTACTCAGCTCAGATATTACCTGCACAACTGAGGGGTTTTCTATGAGAATTACATTTGCTTGGTCATTGGTCTCCTGATTGGTCAATTTTAGAAGTTAATGTCAGGAGCAGAATTAGGCCATTTGGCCCAGTGAGTCTCCTCTGCCATTTAATCATGAGTGATCTATCTTTCCCTCTCAACCCCATTCTTCTGCCTTCTCCCCATAACCCTTGACACCTTTACTAATCAAGAATTTGTCAATCTCCACCTTAAAAATACCCAATGACTTGGCCTCCACAGATTCACCACCTTTGGCTAGAGATATTCCTCCGCATATCCTTTCTAACGTTACATCCTTTTATTCTCAGGATGTGCCCTCTTGTTCTAGACTCTCCCACTAGTGGAAACATCTTTCTACATCCAATCCATCCAGGCCTTTCACTATTTGGTGAGTTTCGATGAGGTCCCCCCGATCCTTCTAAACTCCAGCGAGTACAGGCCCAGAGCCACCAAACGCTCATCATACATTTACTGGTCTTTGATTTCTTTGATCTTTCTTTCAATGAATTGCATTAATTCTTTTCTTCTGTCTGGTCCTGTTCCTGAAGTTATTCAACAAGTCCGTTGATGCTCTTGATTTTACATTTCTTCATCTGGCCATGAAAATGCTATTGATCAGACAGGCACTATCTCCTTTACATGGAAAGCTACTGGAGAAATGCTTAAGATTCCTGAGGGTTTAATTTAATCTATTATTGTCACGTGTACCGAGATGCAGTGAGAAGTTTTTTTTTGCATGCTATGTCGTCAGTGGAAAGACTATACATGATTACAATCAAGCAGTCCACTATATATGGATACAGAATAAAGGGAATAATGTTTAGTGCAAGGAAAAGTCCGATTGAAGATAGTCCTAGGGTCTCCAATGAGATATAGATGGTGGGTCAAACTGCTCTCTAGTTGGTGATAGGATGGTTCAGTTGCCTGATAACAGCTGGGGAGAAACTGTCCCTGAGTCTGGAGGGGTGTGTCTTTGCACTTCTGCGCCTCATGCCTGATGGGAGAGGAGAGAAGAGGGAGTGACTGGGTGAGACTGGTCCTTTATTATGCTGGTGGCCATGCCGAGGCAGCGTGAAGTGTAGACGGAATGATTTAATTATTGCATATTCTCTCCATTTTCCAAGTCCTTGATCCGAAGCCAGAACATCTAATCAGCCAGTTCTTTGGCAAAAAAAAAGCTCGGCTCCCGAGCCTGATGGGATACTTGTCCTCTCATCTTTGGCCACATCCATCAGGTCATTCCTCACCTTCTATGGTTGAATGGAAGCAAGGTCAGCCTATTAATTTGCTCCCCATGACATCAGCACTCCAATTCAGGCAACATCCTGGTCAATCACTGCACCCTCTCAGGAGAAATGTCTTTAGCCAGAGGGTGGTGAATATGTCGAATTCATTACGACAGACGGCTGTGAAGGACAAGTCATTGGGTATTTTAAAGTGGAGATTTATAGGTTTTTGATTAGAAAGGGTGTCACAGGTTAGGTGAGAGATGGCAGGTGAATGGGGTTGAGAAGAAGAATAGATCAGCCATGATTGAATGGCGGAGTAGACTCAATGGACCGATTGGCCTAATTCTGCTTCTTTGTCATCGCCTTATAGTCTCCTTTAATAGATCATTACATATATCCACCAATATAGTGTGAAAAAGTTGCCTCTCAGGATTTCCGATTAAATCTTTCCCCTCTCACCTTAAACCTATGTCCTCTGGTTCTTGAGTGAGGTGAGAGGGGGAAAAAAGATCAGCCATGATCGAATGACAGAGCAGACTCAATGGGTCGAATGGCCTAATTCTGCTCTTGCCCTTATGGTATCTCTAGCACAGCCACACCTTCCTGTAGTGGTGACTGGAACTGCACATGCTCCAAATGCAGTGTAACTGATGTTTTGTGAAGCTGCAGCATAATGTCCCAACTCTTGTGTTCTATGCGCTGACCTATGAATTCAAGCATGCTCGTTGCATTCCTCAGCACACGGTCTACCTGTTGCCATTTTTAAGGTTCTATGGACTTGAACGCTTTGGTCCATCCGATCATCAACTTTCCTCATGCCCTATCAGTTACTGTCGATGTCCTCCCCTTATTTTACTTCCCTCTGCATCACCGTCTAGAATCAAAGAAAGTCGCTGAGTTAATCAGCCACAAATAAGCTCTTGAGATTAAAGTAAAATTAAAATTCAGAGAAGGAGCATATAGTATTTTGATGGATTAACTGCCTTTCATCTGAGGGATGAAGTGGCCCTGAGACTGTATTCCAATCTGCTCTTTCACTTTTATTTAATGTGACAATCTTTCTGCTTCAAATCTGGTGTTAAATAACCTGAATGAGACACTTTCAACTAAATAACTTCTGTAATGCATCAACATGGAGCCAGCTGGTTTCTGCTGACTGTGTCCTGAGGCCTGGCTGTCACTGTGTGAATTATAATGGGTGTTCTGGAGAGATGCTCATAGTAGCAATGTTACAAAATTTTGAGATTTAAAAAATCAAGTCTGCAATTTATCCCATCAGATAAAGCATAAAAAGAAGTTTAATTTGACACCTAATTTACTTTAATATCTTCAGTATTAAGAAAGTTATGGCCATTTTCATACTCGGAAATTAGCATCTTGCTCCCCATTGCCTTTCAATTGACTTAACTCAAAAGCTGTGATCTGGAAAAGTTAAAAGCCCATAACTTTCTTAAAAATTAAGAGAACTCAATGAAATTTTCAGTTATTATAGATTGAAGCATTCTGAAACAAATATTAAACAATCTTACTTGGATTACCTGAAATTAAAGCATATAATTAGTTATCTAATTGTAGCTAATTACAAAATTCAATGAGTAGATCTAAACATCTATCCATTTCTTAAGAAAAGATAAACTTTTTTTAAATTGCCTAAGTGTCCAAATAACATTCACACAATAATCCACAATATAACATCATTTTTAAATCTCATTTTCATGAATTTCTGGGCCAAATGGAAGGAATTTAGTGTTTGATTCCTGTAAATTAATGGCCATTTAAATCAACTAGCGAGTGGGTTTTAGTGGAATGCGGTGGATTGGAACGTTGCGGTTAGCGGTGAAGTCGGGAGGAAAAATACTGTTTGTTCATACATTTTTTTGGACCCCATTTCGTAACATAAAAATATTATTAAAGCCTCCCGAAAAACCAACTTTTAATATAAAAATAAATATATCTTTTTCTCTCCCCTACGGAAAATCCTCCCGGTTGTCGGCGCTCACGGCTTTTGAAGGTGATTTTTAAATTACTCTAGTTAATAAATAATTTAGAGTAATTTAAAAATACCTTCATTGATGAAATGTCGGAGCGATTTTTCTTCCGCAACGAAATCGCCCGACATTCATCGATTTTCCAGGTCTGTTGAAAAGCGGCACTTTAAGCCCGCCCCCCTCTGAAAGGCGCCAAAGTCGCGCACACGGGGAGCGGCAGAACTGCAGCACCGCTAAAGGTAAGTTTTGTAACATACCTACTCATAGCCAGCAACTACTCTGTGCCGTCATTCTCAGCCTGGTTCATATCTAACCTTTCCCCCACTTGGCTCACTGCTAGTAGTGAGCACCACTACTAGGAAAGATAATCCACGTGCAGGGTGTTTTCAGTTTTGAACGGTAAATTCTGGAGTTCTATTTGAATCCCATTAATCATTAATAGAATTTCTGATAAGAGGTCCCTCTACAAATAAACATGGTTGTGGTGTAGAATGTTTTCTCAGTAGTAATATCCAGGCATGGTCAATTTTACTAAAATAAAATTACAAAAATCATAGTGAAGCTCACTCTTGCATTTATTGTAGAATAAACAGGCAGTGGCTTATTTATTTTTTAATAATTATGGAATTATGCATCACATAGAAAGGAACTGCAAAGAAAGGAGTAGCAATGAAAGATACAAAGTGTTAGAGTAAAGGTTAGTCAGTCAGCATCTCTGGAGAAAAAGTTGGGTGATGTTACGAATCAGCTTGCCTAATTTGCCTAATCAGCTTGCCTAATAAGCTCTGATGAGCTTGCCTAATAAAAATGAACATTCAGCTTTTCATCTTTCTTCATGCTTTCTCTTAAGCGGCTGGTCCAATTTTACTTTTCACATTTATAATCCTCCCATGGATTCCATTTAAAATGTTTTGGTAACTATATTTGGATAATTCCAAAAAATCATGGATGTTGTCCATCATTAGTTTTCAAGTAAGACCACAACATCTAATTTTTTGAGCTGCAATATGTAGAAAGGTGGCCGATTAGACCAATCTGAGTTTGAAAGTTCCCTTCCCATAGGTGATTGAGGTGTAGAGATGCTGTAGAATTAATCATTCTTGATTTTTGAGATTATTTTTCCTTGTTTCCTCCATTTAAGTTTCCTCATATGAACAACCACCAAACATGGCTCCACAGTCGTGGGTGTACAAGGAATTAAGAAGAGGGTTGGGGGGCAGAGCATCGGTGTTGAGGATTATCGTAGAGGATGATTTGTCCCTAATCCTCACTTCTGCAGGGATACTCTTAAACAATGTAGCATTCGACATTCAGTATTTTTAGCTTGCAATATCAAAAATAAACATGTTTATGAAAATCCTACTGCAAGGGAAAGTAACTTTTATTGTGGGTCTGAAACACTTTAGCCCCATCCCCTTTCCCCCGTTGTCTTGAAAACCCACTGTAGATTGAAAAGACTAGGCTTGTATTCACTGGAGTTTAGAAGGATATAGAAACATATAAAATTATAAAAGGACTGGACAAGCTAGATGCATGAAAAATGTTCCCAATGTTGGGCGAGTCCAGAACCAGGGGCCACAATCTTACAATAAACGGGAGGCCATTTAGAATTAAGGTGAGAAAAAATGTTTTCACCCAGAGAGTTGTAAATTTGTGGAATTCCCTGCCACAGAGGGCAGTGGAGGCCAAATCACTGGATGGATTTAAGAGAGTTAGATAGAGCTCTAGGGGCTAGTGGAATCATGGGGAGAAGGCAGGCATGGGTTATTGATTGGGGACGATCAGCCATGATCACAATGAATGGCGGTGCTGGCTTGAAGGGCCGAAGGGCCTCCTCCTGCACCTATTTTCTATGTTTCTATGAAATTCTGCTCTGCTGTTGGGATTTCCCTGCCAGAATGGGAGCAAGTTAAAAAGGCAAGCTTCACGGTACGTGATATCTGCTGTACGGATTTTGCTACAATTGGAAAAAGACAAGTCTCAATAATGGCGAATTAACAGTTGCCAATATAACCATATAACCATATAACAATTACAGCACGGAAACAGGCCATCTCGGCCCTTCAAGTCCGTGCCAAACAACTTTTTTCCCTTAGTCCCACCTGCCTGCACTCATACCATAACCCTCCATACCCTTCTCATCCATATGCCTATCCAATTTATTTTTAAATGATACCAACGAACCTGCCGCCACCACTTCCACTGGAAGCTCATTCCACACCGCTACCACTCTCTGAGTAAAGAAGTTCCCCCTCATGTTACCCCTAAACCTCTGTCCCTTAATTCTAAAGTCATGTCCTCTTGTTCGAATCTTCCCTATTCTCAAAGGGAAAAGCTTGTCCACATTAACTCTGTCTATCCCTCTCATCATTTTAAAGACCTCTATCAAGTCCCCCCTTAACCTTCTGCGCTCCAGAGAATAAAGACCTAACTTATTCAACCTATCTCTGTAACTTAGCTGTTGAAACCCAGGCAACATTCTAGTAAACCTCCTCTGTACCCTCTCTTTTTTGTTGACATCCTTCCTATAATTGGGCGACCAAAATTGTACACCATACTCCAGATTTGGTCTCACCAACGCCTTGTACAATTTTAACAATACATCCCAGCTTCTATACTCAATGCTCTGATTTCTAAAGGCTAGCATACCAAAAGCTTTCTTTACCACCCTATCTATATGAGATTCTACCTTCAAGGAACTATGCACGGTTATTCCCAGATCCCTCTGTTCAACTGTATTCTTCAATTCCCTACCGTGTACCATGTACGTCCTATTTTGATTTGTCCTGCCAAGGTGTAGCACCTCACATTTATCAGCATTAAACTCCATCTGCCATCTTTCAGCCCATTTTTCCAACTGGCCTAAATCACTCTGTAGACTTTGGAAATCCTCTTCATTATCCACAACACCCCCTATCTTGGTATCATCTGCATACTTGCTAATCCAATTTACCACCCCTTCATCCAGATCATTGATGTACATGACAAACAACAAAGGACCCAACACAGATCCCTGAGGCACCCCACTAGTCACCTGCCTCCAACCCGACAAACAGCCATCCACCATTACCCTCTGGCTTCTCCCATTCAGCCACTGTTGAATCCATCTTGCTATTCCTGCATTTATACCCAACAGTTGAACCTTCTTAACCAACCTTCCATGAGGAACCTTGTCAAAGGCCTTACTGAAGTCCATATAGACAACATCCACTGCTTTACCCTCGTCAATTTCCCTAGTAACCTCTTCAAAAAATTCAAGAAGATTAGTCAAACATGACCTTCCAGGCATAAATCCATGTTGACTGTTCCTAATTAGACCCTCTTTATCCAGATACTTATATATATTATCTCTAAGTATCTTTTCCATTAACTTGCCCACCACTGAAGTCAAACTAACCGGTCTATATTGCTAGGTTTACTTTTAGAACCCTTTTTAAACAATGGAACAACATGCGCAGTACGCCAATCCTCGGGGACTATTCCAGTTTCTAATGACATTTGAAATATTTCTGTCATAGCCCCGGCTATTTCTACACTAACTTCCCTCAATGTCCTAGGGAATATCCTGTCAGGACCTGGAGACTTATCCACTTTTATATTTCTCAAAAGTGCCAGTACTTCTTTTACTTTGAAACTCTTAGTATCCATAGCTACTCTACTAGTTTCCCTTACCTCACATAATTCAATATCCTTCTCCTTGGTGAATACCGAAGAAAAGAAATTGTTCAATATCTCCCCCATCTCTTTTGGCTCTGCAGATAGCTGTCCACTCGGTCTCTCCAATGGACCAATTTTATCCCTTGTTATCCTTTTGCTATTAACATAGCTGTAGAAACCCTTTGGATTTACTTTCACCTTACTTGCCAAAGCAACCTCATATCTTCTTTTAGCTTTTCTAATTTCTTTCTTTAGATTCTTTTTACATTCCTTATACTCCTCAAGCACCTCATTTACTTCATGCTGCCTATAATTATTGTAGATCTCCCTCTTTTTCCGAACAAGATGTCCAATTTCCCTTGAAAACCAGGGCTCTTTCCAATTTTTACTGGTTCCTTTCAACCGAACAGGAACATAAAGATTTTGTACTCTTAAAATTTCCCCTTTAAATGTCCTCCATTTCTCCTCTACATCTTTCCCATAAAACAAAATGTCCCAGTTCACTCCTTTTAAATCATCCCGCATCTCGTTAAAGTTAGCCTTTCTCCAATCAAAAATCTCAACCCTAGGCCCAGTTCTATCCTTCTCCATAATTATATTGAAACTAATGGTATTGTGATCACTGGACCCGAAGTGCTCCCCTACGCATACCTCCGCCACCTGTCCCGTCTCATTTCCTAACAGGAGGTCCAGCACTGCCCCTCCTCTAGTAGGCACCTCTATGTATTGCTGCAAAAAACTATCCTGCACACATTTTACAAACTCCAAACCATCCAGCCCATTTACAGGATGTGTTTCCCAGTCTATGTGTGGAAAGTTGAAATCTCCCACAATCACTACCTTGTGCTTACTACTAATATCTGCTATCTCTTTACATATTTGCTCTTCCAATTCTCGTTCCCCATTTGGCGGTCTATAATATACCCCTATAAGTGTTGCTACACCTTTCCCACTTCTAAGTTCCACCCAAATAGCCTCCCTAGATGAGCCCTCCAATCTATCCTGCCAAAGCACTGCTGTAATATCTTCCCTGACTAGCAATGCAACACCTCCACCTCTTGCCCCTCCAATTCTATCACACCTGAAGCAACGAAATCCTGGAATATTTAGTTTCCAATCACAGCCCTCCTGCAACCATGTTTCACTGATCGCCACAACATCATACTTCCAGGTGTCTATCCAGACTCTAAGCTCATCCACCTTTCTTACAATGCTCCTAGCATTAAAATATGCACATTTAAGAAACCCCCCATCTCTTATTCTCTGTTTATTTCCTTTTTTTTCTTTCTCCTCTTGTGTCCGAGTGCTTCCCTTTTCTGCTTCCTGCCTCCCATTCTGTCTACTAGCTTTTGCTATTTGCATCCCTCGCCCCAACCATTCTAGTTTAAAGTCTCCCCAGTGGCCTTTGCAAATTTCCCCGCCAGGATATTGGTCCCCCTCGGGTTCAAGTGCAATAAAGGATGGTAAGCGGCCATAGTGGAAGTAGACAGAATACGAGTGGGACGTTGAGGCTTAGGCTCGAGACTTCAGTGAGAGGATGCTTTGGTGAGGGTGATTTTAGGGTATGGTTTAGTCTGTGACTTTCTGTTTGTTTCGGAGTGCAACTTAGTCCTGGTGCTGTTGAGATGGAAGCTTGTTTTAGTTGAGTGCTCGGCCTGTGGGACGTGAGAACTCAGAAAGTCCTCCAGTGTTCCTGAGGACTACGTCTGCGTCCAGGTGCAGCTCCTTAAAGACAATGCTAATGCACCGGAGCTGCAGCTAGGCGGCCTCGGGCTCATCCGGGAGAGTGAGGAATTCATAGATGAGAGTTATTGAGAAGTGGTCGACTTAAGGTGCAGACAGAGAATAGATTGCCAACCACTGGGAAAACGAGTAGGCAGAGAGTTCAGGAATTTCCTGTGGAGATCCCAGTAGGAGAAGGAACCAGGGTCAGGCCTCAAGGTAGTCTGCAGGAAACAAAGGTAGACGGGTGAGGAGAGGGACATCTGTTTGCTGGTCATTCACACATCCAAGGAATGTTTAGTTTAGATACAGCGTGGAAACAGGCCCTTCGGCCCACCAAGTCCGCACTGTCCAGCGACACACTAGGGAAAATCTACACTTACACCAAGCCAATTAACCTACAAACCTGTACGCCTTTAGAGTGTGGGAGGAAACCGAAGATCTTGGAGAAAACCCATGCGGTCAAACACGGGGAGAACATACAAACACCGTACAGGCAGCACCCGTAGTCGGGATCGAACCCGGGTCTCCAGCGCTGCAAGCTCTGTCGGGCAGCAACTCTACCGTTGTGCCACTGTGCCGCCCCCAAATCCACCAAGGTGATGGCTGGCGGACCGCAGCAGTCTAGGGCATGCCTGTACTCATTACACCTAGAGCGTAGACTGAACTTTGAAACTGCCACCAAAACCTGGCGCCTCTTGCTTGCGGGACCAGTAGACTATTTCTGTACACTTTGCTAATTGTGGATGTGCTTAGGCATAGCAATACGGGACTGTACATAAGAAAATAATTTTACTGTGCATTTGCACGTAACAATAAAAGCTCCTTTGCACCTTTGAAATTATGAGAGGCATAGATAGGGTAGACAGTTAGAACCGTTTTCCCAGTGCAAACGTCCAAGCTGTATGAGAAGGGGAAAGTTCAATGGAGATATGTGTTTTATTTTACACAGGGAGTGGTGGGTGCCTGGAACACATTGCCAGGAGTGGTGGTGGAGGCAGATACGATTGCAGTGATTAGGAGGCTTTTAGATGGGCAGATGGAAGTGCAGGGAATAGATGGATATGGATCATATACAGGCAGATGGGATCATTCAATTAGGCATCTTATTTGGCACAAACATTCTGTGCTGCACTGTTGCATGATCTCTGTTCTATTTTTTTATACCATGATTTTTATAACACAAGATTTCTAAGGAATTGAACTGTTGAGTTATAGAACTGCCTCTAATGAGCCTGCGATCTCTCAAGTACTCTGCACCACATGTGACTTTGATCCAAAATATGTTGGTACGATTTGGTTGACGAAAGATGGTGTTGGCTGTGATCAGGTCATGCCTGTTTCAAAAGGTCTTTACTGCTGCCCCTTTCATAGCTGGTTTTGCCAATGGCTCCCTACCAGGCTTAGTCGTCTTTTCCAACTCTTGAATTGAAGTTTCCAAGAATGAGTTTCTTTTAGTTTGGTATAATGTCATGTGTACCACGATAACATGTAAACCAGCGAGATGTTTAGTCTTGGCGACAAAGCCAATACTTGCCTCTCCACGCTCTTCATCACCACGACCACTCCAGAAGCATGTCCACCCATAACCATTCTCTGTTTCCCCTGGTTTGCCATGCAAGTGTGGTTCAGTGCAGTATTGCCACTGTTATATTGAGCTAGCTCCCTTCAACCAAAGCTGTTCTTTACTTTAGAATTTAGAGATACAGTGCGGAAACAGGCCCTTCAGCTCACCGAGTCCACGCCGACCTGTGATTTTATTTCGGAGTCACGTGAGTGACTACGTGAAGACGCCGTCCAGCACGTTCATGCAGTGCACCCACGACGAACGGGAGTTCAAGGCGCTCCCGCTACAAATTGAAAGTCGGGCCAACAGGTAAGTGTTTTACCGTGGCCGTGTGTATTTTCTCTGTGGTCTGCTTTGTGTTCCAGAAGAATGAGCAAGACCAGAGGAAATAAATCTGTAGCTCTCCCCCGTTCGTCTCCCGTGGAGGAGCGTTCTTTGGAGGGAGGGCGAGAGGCGGCAGGATTAGCACCGCTAGTGCAGCCTGACCAGTGGGCTGGAGGTACCTGCAGCCAGAACCGGGCGGTAGTATCCGACGATTCGGATGAAGATGCCTCGCCGCTCGAGCGCAAAGTCAGCCACGTAAGCCGAATGGAACGGCTTGTGGAGCAATTGCTCCAGCGAGATCTACTGAGAGCAGCAGCAGACTCGCCAAGGGAGCTCAGGCACTCCCGCAGTGTCCTTTATGGCACTGGCCATTGTTCCACTTTCTATTGAAGGCAGCATTGGCGACCAGGTCTGGGCTGGTCAAGAAGTTGGCTGAAGATGTCCGGAGTACGCAGGGTGTACAGGATCAGGAGGAGCTGCTGGGTGTGGTCAACTGCTACGTGGCCACTCCACGAGCGGGTTGGCCTTTAGAGCCGAAACATGCAGCCAGCATTGACCACCTGTCCTCAAAACCCCGACAAGAATGGGTGGTCAATGAGGCTCTTGAATTATATTCAGCCCCAGAAAATTGTACATCACTGAATGTACCAGCTGTAAACAGCCAAATTTGGGGACATTTGGTGCAGAACATCAGGAACCTGGAGTTGAAGCTCCAGAAAACCCTAAAACTCCTGACAGCAGGAATAACTTCATATGCTCGATCCATTGATGATGTGGACATCTCCACAAATCAGCAAGATACATTAGCTCTGTTGTGCACCACTCAATTCAAGATTAACAATCTACGGAAGGACATCATTAAGCCTGCCCTCAACCCTAAGTTTGCAGGGCTTTGCAAAACACCGGGTTCAGAACCTCCAATTCTGCTCTTTGGAAAGGACCTTCCAAAAAAGGTGAAAGCCCTGGAGGAAGTGTCCAAGACCTTTGGTCTCATGAGGGCAGGTTTGGCACAAGCAGACCTAACAAACCCAGACGGCAGTACCCCACGGCGTCCACCAGTCACCGACTACCATATGGGACTGGTGAAAGCTCGGGGTCCGCAATCATTCCCCGTAAGCCTTTTTTAGGCCAGGGCCCAGAGCAGACCCCATGGAAAATGCGCCACCCCCAATATCAACATCAACATCAACAGCAGCCCTCTACAGCCCGGCAGACACCTCATCATCCAGCAAAGAGGCAGAAGAAGCACCAGTAACAATGGAGGTAGGTGGGTCTGGTTCCTCTCAGCATATGAACAGTAGGGGCTCTATACTAACAGGGGGGAGATTGCACTTGTTTATGGATACATGGGAGTCTATCACTAATGAAAGATGGTGGATGTCGCACAAGGAGCATCGTAAATACCTAAAGTTTATCTGGATGAAACAGCTATGGCAATTTAAAGCCTTACCAAATGGGCTAACCTCAGCTCCAAGGTTGTTAGACAATTGATTTCTAGAGGGTACTTTCTGGCAAGCATTGATTCAAAAAACGCCTACTACTCAGTACCCATGCACTCAAATCTTAAAACCTGCCTTGGCATTATTGAGGAAACAAAAGCATATAGTCATGGTGTACTTAGACGACATTTTAATAGTAGAGAAATCCTTGGAGACAGCCATTTCGGCAGTAGCAGCCACCAAATGTTTGTTTGAAACTTTGGGGTTTGTCATACTTCCCGATAAATCCAATTTAACACCGTCCACAACCATGGGCTATCTTGGATTTACGATTAACACTATTCGCATGACTGTAACTCTGCCGAAGGGGAAAGCATCAGAGTTGGCACAATCATGCAACGAACTAATGGTTAATCATCAGCCAACCATACGGCAGGTAGCTAGTGTCATTGGGAAAATTGTAGCAGCCTTTCCAGCTGTACAATTTGGGCCTCTGCACTATCAAAATTTACAAAAGAGCAAAATTGCACGCGCAAAAGAAAAACTCAGGTCACTTTGACCGAGTTATGAATTTAACTGCTGAACCCATTCCAGAGTTACAATGGTGGACAAGGAACATTAGGCTTAGCGCCAGTCCCATAATAATCACCAACCCAGTATTAACCATTCAAACGGATGCCAGTGCTTTGGGCTGGGGAGCAACTAACATGCAATCCAGCACAGGGGGCAGATGGGCTAATTTTGAATCATCTTGCGTACAGACACGGGGTATTAACTAGTTAGAAATGTTGGGTGCGTTTCATGGTTTAAAAGCATATTCATCTAATACGCATCACGCACATGTCCGGTTGCAATTAGATAATACCACGATGGTGGCTTATATCAACCACGTGGGTGGTGTAAAGTCGATATCATGTGACAATTTGCTCAACCTAATCTGGCAATGGTGTGTCGAAAAACATATTTGGTTATCAGCAACTTACCTACCACGTAAGCAAAATACAGTGGCAGACACCAGGTCACGCAAATTTAACGATAACATCGAATGAATGTTAAATCCCGAAGTATTTGCTGAAATTACAAAGCAATATGGCACACCAGATATCGATCTATTTGCATCTAGGCTGAATCACCAGGTACCAACATATGTCACTTGGGAACCAGACCCTGAGGCAGTTGATGCATTCACGCTGCATTGGGGGAAAATGTTTTTCTATGTTTTTCCTCCCTTCTGCCTCATCAGCCGGGTATTACGCAAGATTCAATTGGATTCCGCTTCAGGAATCTTGATAATACCCGACTGGCCTACACAGCTATGGGTCCCAGTAGCCCTCGACATGGCTGTCGTAACACCGTTGGAATTCCCCAGCAGTCCAGAATTATTAATCCACCCTGTGTCAGGCATTAGTCACCCGTGCCATGACAGAGTCGATCTCCTGGCTTGCAGATTCTAAAAAGACCTCTACTGGGCCTGGGACTGTCTGAGGACGCCATCAACATGATGACCGCATCCTACCGGGAGTCCACCAGGAAACAATACCTGACCAACATAAGGAAATGGGAATGGTATTGCTCCAAAACAGGAACTACCTACTCAACAGCAACAGCCACCAGTTTTGTGGAGTTCCTGGTTGGATTACAATGGGATGGACTCAGCTACAGCACCATCAATACAGCCAGGAGTGCGTTGTCAGCTTATTTGGTTCCAGCAGCAGGACAACAGGCTTTGGGGTCCCATCCACTGGTGGTCAAACTCATGAGGGGTATTTTTAACACTAATCCCCCCAGACCAAGGTACATTCAGATCTGGCATGTCAGCATTGGCCACCACCCAGGTCACTCACGCTGGAACAACTTACCCTGAAATCAGTCATGCTCATGGCACTAGTGTCAGCACAAAGGGTACAGTCCCTCCACCTTCTGAGGCTGGACAGCATGACAGAGTCATTGGACTACCATATTCAGGGTCTGGTCAAACAAACTAGACCAGGAACCACGTCTCCCGTTATGGAGTTCCGGGCATATTCATCTGACCCACGGCTGTGTGCCAAGACCCATCTCACCATTTACATAGACACAACATACAACTTAAGAACCTGCTCCATTTGCAGACAGAATTTTAGAGTCTGCAGATAATATTTAATTTAAGCCCGGGGGAGCTCTCTGTTTTTTGTTGTTATTAATAAACCCTTTTTGTTCACAAACAGGTTATTGTTGATTGTGATAACATACTTCCTCCCTCAAAGGTCTTCAGACAGTGAGTGAAACATGAGCTGGTACACGGCTCGGAATCACAGAGCTTTGAAGTCTTCACGCACTCACTCGGGTGACTCCGAAATAAAATAGTAAGATTAAACGAGAACTTACCAGTTTGAAGTTTGATCTTTATTTTATGAGGAGTTGCGATGAGGGATTTCGTGACGAACCTGCCTGGCACGCATGCGCGACATTCTTCAAAGCAGCGGTGTGGAATCACAGAACCAACAACAGAAAAAATGACTTGTTATAGTAAGATTGAAGAGACTCTATATACCAGTTGATCTCATGGTAGAGGGTTGGGAGCGGAGGGCACAAAATCCCTCATCGGCTCACACACTGCCGTAATACTGATGGAGGAAGTATGTTAACGTATTTCAGACTTGAACAAGCTGAAAAATAATAACATTATTGTTAATACAACAATAAACCCCTGAACTCGGGGACAAATGTTTAGGGACAGCACTTAACGTGCGTAACGTTGCGGGAAACGGCCACAGGTAAGTTATGAAACCACTGAAATGTGGTTTCATTAGCCCAGCCCGCTATTGTGAGGACATGCTCCATGAACACTTCCATGGTCCTCGTTCCTGATGTGGATGCAGCCTTGGTAGAATGACATTTCAAAATGTTTAGTGTCTTACCTGCTGCATCGAATACCACCTTAAGCCATCTGGAGATAGTCTGCACCGTTACCCTGTGACGTGGGTTTCCATGGCTGACAACAGATCCGCCTCCATATTCCTGATGGCCATTTCCAGACCTGTAGTCGCAGGTCTGTATAGTTTAAGTAACTCTTTCATAAAGAAGTTACTTTATTATGGGTCGATCATTCTATCCAGGTTTAATTCCTGTAGAGTCTGGACCCGTTGTGCTGTATTCAGTGCTATTGCCATCACCACTTTTAAAGGTGAGTAAGTCCAGTGGTACCTCCGTCATAAGCGACCACCTCCTGAGTAGGGTCAACACCACCCTTATCTCTCAGATATTATATCGTGGTCGGGAAGGGATGGATAGAACATATCCCTCGTGGATACCAGCTGGTGAGATCCCACTCCAATGTTGAGCTAGGATGACAGTGCACTACTGGCACTGTATGCAGCACTGTAACTGAGGGCTCATCATAATGAAGACCCGTGAGGATGCCAGCACATTGGAGATCGTAGCAGATATGTAGGTGGTCTTGGTCCGACTACAAAAACCTCTCATATCCTGTGTAGGTGAGGTAGTTCTTCCCAGTGGACTTTCTCTGCACGATCTATATGACGTCCATGGTCCTGTATGTTCCAGACCTGGGTACATTTTCTGCAACACCTGCCTGATGAGGCAGAATGGGGAAAGCATAGAAATCCATTTCCCCCAATGTAGCGAGAACTCGTCCATCGCCACACTTGGAGACCACATTCTGCAGTTTCTCCTGGGTTTCCTCAGGTACCACAGGTTCCTCCAGAACTGGAGGACATCTGGTCCAGCTGCAGAGATTGTGCTCTAGGATACGCTCCATCATGCGCTCCATCCGAGCCATGCGACCACTGCCGCATCTGCGGACAATAAGTCGACTTCCTCAGGTTCTGGAGAATCTCTGAGGCTTCTGTCATTGCCCCACACCTCGTCGAGGTGATAACAAGGGTGCCAAGACAGGATGTTGCTGCCTGCCGCTCCTGCGTGGCTAAGCGACTCCCGTGCTGACCTGCCGCTGGTCCGCCGCCTTCCGGACGGAGGCGGCCCGCTGGTCTAAGATATGATAGCGGTGATGAGTCGGTCCCGGCCGCCGAAGCGTGGTACCCCGACGTCCGCGCGGGCTTGCCGCCTGTCCTCCAAAGGCGACGTTCGGTCACGTCCTCCACTACAAGGGGGTGCTGTGACCGAGATGAGACTACACCGACCTGCAACCAGGCAGGCTCCCTCGGTGCTGAGTCGGTATCCTCCTTTGGGACAAAGCGTCGTTCGGTCACGTCCTGCCGCTAAAGGGGGTGCGGTGACCGAGATGAGACTACACCGACCTGCAACCAGGCAGGCTCCCTCGGTGCTGAGTCTGTGCCGGCTGCACATGTGGTCCTACAGACCCAGGCCTCAATCCTTCACCGGTCCACGATCTGGTGGCCTGCTCCGGTGGAAGTCGACTCCGGCTCTTATGGCAGGTTTACCGACTGCTGTGCGATACTTCCCCTGGTCCTCCCTCTGGTGACCTGCATATTTGGGGGGAGAGAACGTGCCAAGAATATAACACATTACGCACCTTTGCTCCACTGTCGCTATGGTTAAGTGACAGAGGTAGGGAGTCAGGGTCTTACCTACCCTGCTCCTGCGCGGTGCTCCTACCACTTACGGCACCATGGTCAGTCGTGGTGGAGAATCGGGTCCTGACTGTGCAGGGCTCCCCTGATTTCCGCGTTTTTATCCCGACCCGCAGAGCGGGTGCTGCCGACGTTGCGGGCAGCTCCAGGAATGGTGGGGGTTGACTCACATCTGGAGGCGCCGGTATGTAGGTCCTTGCTGGCCTTCCGGTTTGACCCCATGGCCTGGAATATGGAGTTTTCCTGGCCGTTTGTCTGGTCAAGGTATGCGACCTCATAAGACCCACTGTCTTGGCATGGTCGTCTAAATCCTTGACCTGCTTCAGAAGGTCTTCCCCGAATTGCCTGGGTGGTGGTGTTGGAGATGCTCTGCATAGCCCCGCAAATTTGGGATTTAGCGTGAGATTGATGGTACTTTTTCGAAACGCATTTATTTCGTATTGCGTGTTACATAATAATGCAAGAGCATCCTCCTGTTCGGTGTTAAAGTCCATCCCGTCCACCGACCTCGCAAAAGCGGTAATCCCAGATGTGAGCAGTTTTAGGATTTTCTGTAATTTTTACTTCCTGTGCTCTTATGCCCGGGCTTATATTGCTCCAAATAGGCATGTTTACAATAGGTACATTGAGTGAGTTACAATTACTCGGTGCCTTGTACCTATTCATGGCCTCCGCAAGGACCTGATCCTGTAGCTGGTGGTTGGTGAGGAAATCAATGGTAGCGGCCAGTTTAGTTTTGAGAGGTTGTCCCGATGATTCGGGTAACGAAAACTTGGCTGCCACGTCCAAAAGTTCTTCCTGAGGAACCTCAGGTGCCACTGGTTCGTGTACCAAGATATCCTCTTCTCCTGGCTGCCTCATGCTACCCATTGACGATGGGGATATATCCAAATGTCCCCTGGAACTGGACATTTCCTGCCGTTGATTTTGCTGCAGGATCCGTTCCACCATCCTCTCCATCCGTTCAATGCGCCCTTCATCGTGCGTGAATGGGAGGTCAGAGGCCTCATGCCCGAAGGAACTCCTGAGGCTCCTATCATCGGCCCGTACCTCATCGAGGTAATCTCGGTGCCGTGACGAAAAGTCGCTGCCAGCCGCCTCAGCGAAGCTGTACGACTCCCGCGCGTATCTGCTCATTCGCTTCCTTGGATGAGCTAGGCCCCACTGCCTCAAAGGGCATATGCGGTGTGAAGTCGACACCTGACACCGCGGCGTGGTGACCCGACATCCACGCGTGCTTGCCACCTGTTCTTCTCCTGGACTCAGGCGGCGTACGGTCCCGTCCTGCCGCTATTGGGGGATGCGGTGACCGTGGCGAGACTCCACCTGTATGACTCCACCTGGTCCAACTAGGTGGTGAGTCTACACTGGCCCTCCCTGGTCTGCCAGTGGACTCGGGTCTCGGTAAACCACCAGTCCGCAATCTAGCGGTCTCTGGTGAAATTCCTGCCCTAAAAGGGCTTTGTTATTGAGCTCTATCCCTGGCTCTTTCATGAGGGCTTGGGGAGAATGACCGTGCAGCAGCACGTGAAACCCGTTTGCTCATATCAGCCAACGATTCTGTTCCTGTTGGCGATAGTGAAAAAATGGAGTCAGGGTCTACCTGCTCCGGCGCCCTACCGACTTCCTGCTCTGCGGGTACCCCGCTTGTACACAGCTGTGTCGGTGGGTCGGGTCCTGTAGTCACAGGGCTCCCCGACTTTTGCGCCTTTTCCCCGGCCCGTGCTGTCGTTGTAGAGAGCTCCGGGAATAATGGCCGACGACTCCTTTCGGAAGTCCTGCGGCCCTTACTCCTCTTATCCATGTCCCTGTTGGAGAAAACACAATTCAAAACAGCAGGGACAACCAGCTCAAGGTTGCCTGTACTTACCTGAGTGGCCCTTATGAAGGGCTGGTGGTGAGCCGCGCTCTACGGGCTAGCCCCCGAGTATGTAAACCGACAGCCCACAGACCTTGCGGGCTGCGGTGCAGATGTGTGCTGTCGTTCTGCCATTGCTGCGCAATGGTGAGTGTTGAGCCCGGACCCCACACGGTCAACAAGCTGCTCCATTGTAAAAATAAGTTGGGTTTAGAATAACATGATAATGGCTGCAACTCCATTCCCTCTTAATTACAGCACTGGGATAATGCAGGCTGTGTAGAGTTGAGTTGGGGCTAACCCCTTACTCTGAGTAAATGCCGACAGCCCGCAGTATCCTGTGGGCTGCGATGTAAGTCGGGCTGCTGCTCTGCCGTCGCTATCTGCGAGCGGCGAGCCTGCAAGCCCCCACTTCTATATAAATGCCGACAGCCCGCAGTATCCTTGCGGGCTGCGGTGTAAATTCGGGCTGTTGCTCTGCTGTTGCTCACTGCACACGGCGAGTCTGCAAGCCCCTACTTACTTATAAATGCCGCCAGCCCGCGGCCTGCGGGCTGCGGCGTAGAGTCGGCTGCCTCTGCCGTCCTCCGCCGGCGAGTGTGAACCCGGACCCACCTGGGTCAACGGGCTCTCCCGACTCCATATATTAGAGCCGCCGCTGACTGCCCGCATACCGCGGTCCGCAGTCAGTGTCGAAGCGGCCTGGAGCACTCTGAAAACAGAGTCTCTGTAAGAGAAAACGGACGGCGGGTTAGTTTTCCACTTACCTGCAGGTCCCAGCAGTGGAGGAGCAACGCTCCTCCCTGCCCGTCGCTCGCACGCGCGTCGACGATATGTCGCGCATGCGTGCCTGGCGGGTTCTTCACGAAGTCATTCACGTGACTCCGAAATGAAATAGTAAGATTAAATGAGATCTTACCAGTTCGAAGTGTGATCTGTATTTTATGAGGAGTTACGATGAGGGATTACGTGCCCTCCGCTCCAACCCTCTATTATACAGATCAACTGGTAATTAATTTCTTATTTTTACTTTACTATATTTATTTCAATCGTTGTGTTTTTTCTGTGAATCCACACCGCTGCTTTGAAGAATGTTGCGCATGCGTGCTGCACGGGTCTTCACGTAATCCCTCATCGTAACTCCTCATAAAATACAGATCAAACTTCGAACTGATAAGTTCTCATATAATCTTATTACTATCCCGTACACTAGCACTATCCTACATAGTAGGGACAATTTACAATTAATTTTTACCGATGCCAATTACGGGTAGCCTACACACTTGTACATCTTTGGAGTGTGGGAGGAAACTGGAGCCCTCAGAGAAAACCCTGTGGTCACAGGAGAACGTACAAACATACCGTTAACACCCACAGTCAGGGTCGAACCCGGGTCTCTGGCGCTGTAAGGCTGTAACTGCCACTGTGCCGCCCTTCTCTCTGGTTTATCAGCATCAGAGTTGACCGTCAAGGTACGCACGTTACATGCGCCAACAGTAAGAGAAGTCACTCGCTTTTTCATTGTCTGTCCAAGCGTTGGTGTGGGGAACCCCCAGGGTTCAGTAAGGTGGGCATGGAATAAACGCTGAAGGCACATTTTGGGGTTACCTTTTCTCGCTCCCCCCTCCTCATTCCATGGAAGTGAGCAGTCACAGAGAGGGCTGCCAAGTTTCTCAAATGCTGCTGCCGGGTATTTTCATCAGAGAAGAGGGAGGGGTCGAGAGAACCGAGAGAAATGACACAAATGTTGGTAGTACTGGCTCAGATAGTGTGGTGAAGAGTTTTACCGTTCTTGAGAGTTGATGCACCAAAGTGAACTCTGTAATTGTAGATGTTGTACAGCTGGAGGCATTTACGATCGTGAGGTACTGTAATGGTGAAAATAATTGCTGAATGAGCTTCATAATTTTTGTACTTGGCCAGTTTAAAAAAAATAATTTTTGCTTCTCTCTGCTCCTTGACAATTAATTCTGGGGTTTGTTTTGTATTCTCTAGCCCTGAAACAGCAGAAGGCTTCACATTCAACATGGAAGTGGGTGATATAATTCTTACAGCAACAGATGGGCTCTTTGATAACATGACTGACTACATGATCTTGCAACAGTTAAGGCGGATGAAGGTATTGTTTTGACTGAGTATGCGTCAAGTGTTACTGTCTTCTGCTTAAGATGGCAGATTAGATGCCCAGGATATCTTAAACTTTATTACATTAGGAATAAAGTTCTCTCAAGATTAATCTTGATGAAGTAGTTGAATTATTGAATTATAATGTGGAACCATATTCAAAACTCACAATGGTAGCAAGTGACTGTTTCAATGGTACTTCATTGTCACAATTAACCTAAGTACAGTGATTTTGTTTAGCTTAGCGTTCAGTGTCAATCCTACTTTATAGTAGGTACAATCATACCTAGTATAAGACGATAAGATAGTGCACCACACTCAGTCAGTGCACGAGAGTTGCCACATGTTAGGTGCCATCTTGTACCCTCCAAGCCTGAAATTAAAAATAAAAGTGTGGTCTTAACTTGGCCACAATTACCTGTTGCCCTGGTGGCAGCACTGGGTTGGAGTTGCAGGGATCGGCCTGGCCAGACGATGTGTCAATGTCCTCCACCGCTGAGTCAAGGCTTAATGCTGCTGCAGGACATGTCCGTTCCGCTTGCCCAGCCAATTGGAGCAGTGATCAATCTAATTAAGACCCAGGCTGATTCAGGGCCTCCAGAGGCCCATTCCACTGACTCGCCAGCTCGACCGCTCTGAAACCTCTTCAACATCGGCCTGTGAACGTGCTGCCTTTTTCCTTCAATGGCCTACGCTCAGCCTGCGTGGCCTGGAACCGACCCAGAGCACTTTCAAGCGCCTCCGCATAGAAGTTGGCAAGAGCTGTGGGGGACATGCCGAATTTCCTTAGTTGTCTAAGGAAGTAGAGGTGCTGGTATAGTTCAGAGGAAGGAATTTTAAGCTCACAAGCATTTCCACTTTGGCCCAATTGATGCTGATTGTGGCAAGTTCTCCACCTTTCTGCAGTCCTTTCTGCAGTCGATAACTATCTCTTGAGTCTTGCTGATATTGAGGGAGAAGTTATTGTCCTGACACGATGATGCTAAACTCTCTATTTCTTTCCTGTACTCCATTGTTCAAGTTCAGGCCCACTATAGTGTTGTCATCTGCAAACTTGTAGATGGAATTCGAGCAGAATATGCCGCAGAGGCCGAGACACATCCTTGCAAACCATCGATGTAGAGAGTTATTGTGGGGGATGTTTTGCCGTCTATCCTTACTGATCGTGGTCAAAGCATTGAGGATCCAATGGCAAACTCCAGGAGTTTGTAGAATAGTTTAGATGGGATAATGCTGTGAAAAGTGGAGCTTTTGGCTATAAATACGAGTATGACCTTGGTGTGGAGTGGAGGTTTATGTTTATTATTATAACGTATACTGAACATTGAAAAGCTTTGTATACATGCAATGAATCAGATAATACTACGCTTAAATACAAACAAGCTAATTTCAAGCACAATAGGTAGAGTGATGGGAGGGATAGAGTGCAGAACACACATTATCAGCATCATAGCGTAACAGTTCCTGAGACAAAGTCAAAAGTCCTCAATGTACCTCAATCAGGCCATTCAGAAGCCTGGTAACAGAGGGGAAGAACCCGTTCCCGAGTCTGGTGGAGCGCACTTTCTGTATCTTCTCTCCGACGGGAGTAAGGAGAGAGAGGAAGAAACAGCCAAGGTGGGAAAAGTCTTTGATTAGACAAAATTGCTGGAGAAACTCCAGTTTCTCCAGCAATTGTGTCCACCTTCGATTCTCCAGCATCTGCAGTTCCTTCTTGAACAAAGTCTTTGATTATATTGGTTACTTTTCCGAGGCAGCGTGAAGTATAGATTGAGTCGGGAGTCCGGTTTATGTAATAGACTGGGCTACATTCACAACTCTAACATTCATTGCGGTCTTGGACAGAAATGTTTCAAACCAAACTGTGTTGCAACTTGACAGTATTTTTTCTACCGTGCATCTGTGGAAGGTTGCAAGAGTTATTGAAGACATGCCAGATTTCCTCAGTCTCCACAGGACGTAGAGGCATTGGTTTGCTTCTTGGCTGTTGCCTCACAGGAACCAGAAGTTCCCAACCATTTCCAGTTCAGCAACATTGATGCTGATTGGGTCATGTACTCCACCACGCTTCATGAAGTCAATAACTATTTCCTTTGTCTTGCTGATATTGAGGGAGAGGTTATTATCCTGATTCCATGTTACTCCAAGTTATCCATCTCCTTCCTCTGCTCCGTCTGATTGTTGTTCATGATCTACCCCACCACAGTGGTGTCTTCTGCAAACTTGTCGATGGAACTAGTCCATTTTGGCTGCATAGTTGTGAGTGTAGGGAGTATAGTTGGGGGCTGACATTGCGTCCCAGGTTGGCAGGTGTCGAGAATTATCGTGGAGGAAGTGTTGTCACCTATTGATGGGTGTCCATGTATTGTTGGAACTTTAAGTGTGTAGGAAAGAACTGCGGATGCTTGTGTAAATCGAAGGTAGACACAAAATGTTGGAGTAAGTCAGCGGGACAGGCATCATCCCTGAAGAGAAGGAATGGGTGATGTTTTGGATCGAGACCCTTCTGCAGACTGGTCTGGTATTCCCTATTGGCAGTCTGGGTGGCTTTGTGAAGGTCGTAAATAGATTCCTCGTATGGCTTGGGATTGTTTAACTTGAACGCTACAGACTTGGAGTGGACCTTGCTGTTCCTCGGTGGTTTCCAGTTGTGAATCGCATATATTGTTTCTTTTTTAAGCATTCCCCGACACACCTACTGATGAAATCTATGACATATTCCTTAATGTTTGTCGCAGAGTCCTTGAGGACCAGTCCACCGATTCAATGGTGTTTTATTGTCACTTGTGCAAATCATAATCAAAATCATAATCATACTTTATTAGCCAAGTATGTTTTGCAACATACGAGGAATTTGAATTACCATACAGTCATACCAATAAAAAGCAACAAAACACAGAAAATACATTTTAACTCCTCCACATTCCTCACTGTGATGGAAAGCGAAAAACAAAGTTCAATCTCTCCCCTTGTTTGTTTTCCCGTGGTCGGGGGCCTTGAGCTTTCCGTTGACGGGATGATCTTGGCTCCTGTAGCCGGCGGTCGGGTCCGGTTGAACCTCCTGCGACTTTGGAGATTCCTGACATCAGTCTCTACCCGAGACTGCGAGCTCCTTGATGTTGCAATCTGCAGGCTGCGGTTGGGGCGTCGATCCCAGGCAAGGGATCGCAGGCTCCGATGGTAAGTCGATGGCCTCGCGGTGGGGATCAACATCAGTCTCGAGCAAGGCCGCCAGCTCCATGATGTTAGGCTGCAGAGCGACCGGAGATACGACCCGGAAAACAATCGTATCTCCGGCAAGGTAAGAGTTTGAGAAAAATGTCCTCGACTCCCTCCCCCACATAAAACAACCCAGAGAAAAATTAACACATACTTTTAAAACACACTAAAAATAACAAAAAAGACGAAAAGACAGACAGACCGTTGGCGAGGCTGCCACCCAGTGGACTGTACAGTGAAATTATTTTCTTACAAACAGACCAGGAGAGTATTGCAATACCTAAAAACATCGTGATTAGTAAAGTTTACAGAAGTAGTTTAGGGCGGCACAGTTGCACAATGGTAGTTTCCACACTGTATGACTCTACAACTTGAGGATCTGCCTTCGATTTAAACAAGCATCAGCAGTTCTTTCCTACACAGTTCTTGCCACACTGTCCAAAAAATTAGTTCAAGCTTCATGCCTGCATAAAATAACTATCAACTTGGTCTTTGGGTTAAATTATATTCCATTTTAGTATGTAGATTGCTGGGCGAAAACAGAATCTCGAATCTCAAAGTGTTTTATTGTCATGTCATTAGGTCAAAGGGCAGTGGGCAGGTGCTATAGACCTGCACAGGAAGGTAGACGCTCCCGCCCCCACGAGTCTCGGGCAGATGGGGCTCGTCAGCCTGGGAAGGCAGTCCATCTAGGAGAGGGAAAACTCTGATTTAAAGCCTTCACTGCCTTGTGGCCGTATCCAGTCATGGAAAAGGCTCCTGGAATAAACTGTAAGAAAATCCGGAGTTCGGAGCCCCTCGGCAGTTCGTCGTTGTCTATAACCTCGCTCTGGCAGCTCCTGCGACGGCGCTGGT
Source organism: Raja brachyura (assembly GCA_963514005.1). The sequence continues at coordinate 2,970,274 of OY740807.1, read as the reverse complement.
GCCAGACTGTAACTGCTCTGCTGTTCCTTTGGATCAACCAGCGACGTGGAGAGGGGGGACGTGCTGCATGGGCAACAGCCTGTCCTCCATATGACATCGCCCAGGCTTGCATCCGACCAGGATGCATCACCCATGGTCAGTCATGACTGAGGGGGGCCTACTAGGTTAAAGGGTCATAAGTGATAGGAGCAGAATTAGGCCATTCGGCCCATAAAGTATACTCTGCCATTCAATCATGGCTGATCTATCTTTCCCTCCTAACCCCATTATCCTGCCTTCTCTCCATAACCTCTGACACCTGTACTAATCAAGAATCTATCTATCTCTGCCTTAAAAATGTCCATTGACTTGGCCTCCACAGCCCTCTGTGGCAAAGAATTCCACAGATTCAGCACCCTCTGACTCAAGAAAGAAGGGTCTCGACCCGAAATGTCACCCAATCCTTCTCTCCAGAGATCTGCCTGTCCTGCTGAGTTACTCCAGCATTTTGTGTCTATCTAAAGAAATTCCTCCTCATCTCCTTCTTGAAGGAACGTCCTTTAATTCTGAGGCTCTGACCTCCAGTCCTAGACTCTTCCACCAGTGTAAACGTGCACTCTATCCAAGCCTTTCACTATTTGTAAGTAACGAAACAATGAAATTAGTTCTTGTAGCAGCGTAACAGATATGCAAACATAGTTCTCAGTAACACCATAATAAATAACAAAAATAAGTAATCAATATATAACAACAAACAATACAGTGCAAAGGCAAAAACACTGCCCCGGAGTCCCTTGTGCAATCAAGGCAGTTTGTGGTTTAGAGTTTAGCTAGAGTTCACAGTATTCAATAGCCTGATGGTTGTTGTAAAGAAGCTGCTCCCGAACCTGGACATTAGACTTTTTGGGCTCGTGTACCACCTACGCAAGCTGGCAAACTCGTCATGGGGTTACCAATGCATCCACACTGCGGTCAACTGCTCATGCACGGTGCTACTCTGCTGCAGAGTATGCTTGTCCTGTTTGGGAGAGATCATCTCATACAAAGAAAGTTGGTGCCGCCCTTGATGACAGCTGTAGATGCATCACTGGCTGCCTAAAACCAAAGGATGAGGATAGCTTGCATGTCTTGGCCAGTATTGCTCCACCAGGAATCCGCAGATCAGTTGCCGGTAGAACTGAACATAGTAGGCAGGTTGGGGACACCCGCCATTCCTGTCACTCCCATCACGCAGCCCCAAAATGGCTGAAGTGGAGGAAGAGCTTCCTTCAAGAGATGGCTTCCTTCAAGAGATGGAAGAGATGGCGGCGCCCTGTGCGGCTGCGGCTGCATTGGCTCCCGACAGGAACAGAAATTTTAAGGTAAAACCGCACATACTTACGTGTTCAGTTAAGAATCTGACGGTCGCTTTTCAGTGCGACTGTCAGTCCGGGTTGAAACTGCATGCGTCCAGCAGTTCCCCGGCCGTCGATCGAATTACTCTGGAGACTCTACGGAGTCTCGGACTGCTGCGTCGGCTGGAGCCAGCGGCCTACGAAGCCGCGGAGTCCCCTACCAGCACTGGCCGCACTCGGAGGAGGAGGAGACGGTGCGACAGGAAGCAGAAGCGCGGCACTCGCGGGGGGCTAACGGCGAAACTGAAGGCTAACCCCTGCAGGACACCACTTCCATCTATCCTGCTCGCCAACGTCCGCTCCCTGGAGAATAAGCTGGACTACCTGAGGCTGGACCTGGTAACCAAACGGGAGGTGAGGGAGTGCTGCGCCCTGATTCTAACAGAGACGTGGTTAAACTCCTCTGTTCCCGATGGCGCCATTAGCATGGAGGGGTTAACAGCATTCAGGTTGGACAGAAGCTACGCTCTTAGTGGGAAATCCCGGGGTGGTGGTGTGTGCATTTACACTAATAACAGCTGGTGTAAAAATGCCACAGTGGTGTCAAACTATTGCTCCACAGACATTGAGTTTTTGACAATAAAATGCAGACCCTTCTATATGCCCAGGGAATTCACCATTATAACAATCACAGCTGTGTACATCCCACCCAGTGCTAACACTAAGGAGGCCCTGAATGCTCTTTATTGTTCCATTAGTGACCTACAATCTACACATCCAGATGGTGTCTTCATTGTTGCTGGGGATTTTAACCAGGCCAACATGAAGACTGTTCTCCCACATTACTACCAGCATGTAGACTTTGCAACCAGGGGAATCAATACACTGGACCTAGCCTACACTAACATCAAGAAGGCATTCAAGGCAGTCCCCCGCCCCCACCTTGGCTCCTCAGACCATATCTCTGTGATGCTAATTCCTGCATACAGGCCCCTGCTGACCCGAGAAAAACCTACTGTGAAGCAGGTTAGGGTCTGGCCAGAGGGATCTATGGCAACACTACAGGACTGTTTTGAATGCACGGACTGGGACGTGTTCAAGAAGGCTGCAACTGTCAGCCAACACATCAACCTAGAGGAGTATGCTGCGTCCGTGTCTGCTTACATGGAGAAGTGCATTGAGGATGTCTGTGTCACCAAGACCATCACTGTACGGGCCAACCAGAAACCCTGGATGACCACAGAGGTACGTGGAATGCTGAGAGCACGTAATGCCGCGTTTAAATCCGGCGACGTGGTGGCACTCGGATCCGCAAGAGCCAACCTGAACCGAGTCGTCAGGCTGGCCAAGCGTGCCCATGGTCAGAAAATCCAGAGCTTCTTCCATGACCCCAAGAACACCAAGCGCATGTGGCAGGGAATCAAATCAATCACGGACTATAAGACTGCTTCACCACCCTGTGATGACAACATTGAGTTCCTCAATAAACTCAACAACTATTTTGGTCGGTTCGAGGCACTAAATAACACACCTGCAAGCAAAGGTATTCCTCATTGTGAGGAAAAGGCACTCAGTCTTGACATAGTGGATGTTCGGAGGTCCCTAAAAGGAGTGAACGCGCGAAAGGCGGCAGGCCCTGATAACATACCAGGGCGGGTGCTCAGGGAATGTGCTGATCAGCTGGCACATGTCCTTACGGACATATTTAACACCTCGCTGAACCAGGCGGTCGTCCCATTATGTTTCAAGACGGCCACCATCATACCTGTGCCAAAAAAATCCAACATACAATGTCTCAATGACTACCGCCCTGTAGCACTCACCCCCATAATGATGAAGTGCTTCGAGAGGCTGGTCAGGGACCACATCACCTCCAGACTCCCCTCCACACTCGACCCATACCAGTTTGCTTACAGGCCAAACCGCTCCACAGAGGACGCTATATCCTCCGTGCTCCATCTGAGCCTGGAACATTTAGAGGAGAAAAACACCTATGTGCGAATGCTGTTCGTGGATTTCAGTTCAGCATTCAACACCATTATCCCCCAGCACCTGATAAGCAAACTGGTTCCATTGGGCCTCGGCACCCCCATGTGTAACTGGCTACTGGACTTCCTCACTGACAGACCTCAGTCTGTGAGGGTTGGAAATAACACCTCCAATACCATCTCTCTAAGCACCGGCTCCCCTCAGGGCTGCGTCCTGAGTCCACTGCTGTTCACCCTGATGACTCACGACTGTTGTGCCAGGTTTAGTACAAACCACATCATGAAGTACGCAGATGACACAACAGTGGTGGGCCTCATCAGGGACGACAATGAGCTGGCTTACAGGGAGGAGGTGAAACAACTGGTGGACTGGTGCAATACGAACAACCTGATCCTGAATGTCGAGAAAACAAAGGAGATTATCGTCGACTTCAGGAAAACCCGGCACAGTCCCACACCACTTCACATCAATGACAGCGATGTGGAGGTGGTCAGTAGCACAAAGTTCCTGGGGGTGCAGGTCACTAACAGTCTGACCTGGTCGACTAACATCTCATCAACTGTTAAGAGAGCGCAGCAGCGGTTGCACGTTCTGCGCCGGATGAGAAGAGCTCATCTCCCCCATCCCATCCTCACTACTTTCTACAGGGGCACCATAGAGAGTATTCTGACCAGCTGTATCTCTGTCTGGTTTGGGGACTGTAGAGCCTCCGACTGGAAGTCTGTGCAGAGAGTGGTGAGGACAGCGGAAAAAATCATCGGGACCTCTCTCCCCTCAATCGGGGATATTGCGACCAAACGCTGTGTGTCTAAGGCCAGCAGTATCATAAAGGACCCCACACATCTCCATCACGGACTGTTCACTCTGCTGCCCTCGGGAAAAAGATACCGCAGCATGAGGAGCAGAACATCAAGGTTCCGCAACAGCTTCTTCCCACGAGCCATCAGACTCCTGAATGCCATGTAAATGGGCTGCCACTATTGTCTATTTACCCTTTTCATACATACCTATCCTTCGGTTAATTTATTGTGTTGCACAGGGAGCCAAATGCAACGTAATTTCGTTTGGAACTGCATATATCAATGTATTTCTAAATGACAATAAAGTTTGTTTGACTTTGACTTGACTTTGACTTCACACAGTCCAGCCACTGTCACAGTCTCCTCAAGCATCCAGACTAACCTTGTGGGAAAAGAAACGCAGTGAATATCACCACACATAAAGATGCCAATCCCCACCAAAGAGCAGCTCCCACCTGGTCACAGGTGTGACTGGAATACCTAGGCTTCGTACAGGGATGGACCGATGCAAGGCCAATATGAGCCATGGGGCAATGCAGATGTGGCAGACACAGAATGTGAATATGGATCATCTGTACAATCCATGGCACACCTACTAAGATGCCCACTCCTTGGTGAGCAATGCTGACTGGAACATCTAGCGGTGGCAAACGAAAAGGCTGTCCACTATGCAAGAGTCTGGCTGAACATTTGAAACATGCATGATGAATATAAAAGAAGATGGTAGGAGTGAAATGAGACCATGGGCAGGATGGTGTCAGTCCCTGGTGATGCTGGCTGCCTTTTTAGGGCAGAAACTCCTGTGGGTTTCTTCTTAACCCTTTGATGCTGGGGAGAACAGTACCTGCGATGGACTTGACAGTGTTCACCACTTTTTGTAATCTTCTTCCTTCCTGAGCTTTTGAGTTGCTGCACCAGGCCGTGATACAACCAGTCAATATGCTCTCTAAGTTAAAAAAAGTATTAGTTGGCGTGCTGAATCTCCCCATTCTTCCATGAAAGCAGAGGTGTTGATGGGCTTTCTTTATGATTGCATCAATGTGCTGGGTCCAGGACAGAACTTCAGAGATATGCACACTCAGGAATTTGATGTTTTTGACTCTTTCCACCGCCGACCCTTCGATGAAGACAGAACCGTGCATCCTCAGCCTTCCTTTTCTAAAGTCAACAATCAGTACCCATCTCGGTTTTGCTAACGTTAACATTAAGATGGTTGTTCTGGCACCATTCAGTCAGACAACCGATCTCCCTCCTATACTCTGATTTATCATCGGTAATTCATCCAACAAAGGTTGCATCGTCGGCAAATTTGCTGGGTTGTTATGCTGAGGCTTTATAAGACACTGGTCAGGCCGTATTTGGAGTATTGTGAGCAGTTTTGGTCCCGTATCTGAGGAGGGATGTGCCGGCTTTGTCATGGGGCCAGAGGAGTTTTACGTGAATGATCCCGTGGATGATTCCTTTTATCTCTCCATTCTTTCCCAATCACTTTCAAAATATTGGAAAGTGGTGAAATCATTGGACAAAGTCAGCATGGGTAAGGTAAATCATGTCTGACGAATCTTATAGAATTTTTCAAGGATGTAACTAGTAGAGTGGATAAGGGAAAACCAGTGGATGTGTTATATCTGGACTTTCAGAAGGCTTTCGACAAGGTCCCACATAAGCATGCAAACTTAAAGCACACGGTATTGGGGGTTCAGTATTGATGTGGATAGAGAACTGGCTGGCAGACAGGAAACAAAGACTAGGAGTAAACGGGTCCTTTTCAGAATGGCAGGCAGTGACTCGTGGGGTATCGCAAGGCTCAGTGCTGGGAACCCAGCTACTTACAATATATATTAATGATTTGGACGAGGGAATTGAATGCAACATCTCCAAGTTTGCGGATGACATGAAGCTGGGGGGCAGTGTTAGCTGTGAGGAGGATGCTAGGAGGCTGCAAGGTGACTTGGATAGGTTGGGTGAGTGGGCAAATGCATGGCAGATGCAGTATAATGTGGACAAATGTGAGGTTATCCACTTTGGTGGCAAAAACAGGAAAGTAGAATATTATCTGAATGTTGGCCGATTAGGATAAGGGGAGATGCAACGAGACCTGGGTGTCACGGTACACCAGTCATTGAAAGTAGGCATGCAGGTGCAGCAGGCAGTGAAGAAAGCGAATGGCATGTTGGCATTCATAGCAAAAGGATTTGAGTATAGGATCAGGGAGGTTCTACTGCAGTTGTACAGGGTCTTGGTGAGACCACACCTGGAGTATTGCGTACAGTTTTGGTCTCCTATTCTGAGGAAAGGCATTCTTGCCATAGAGGGAGTACAGAGAAGGTTCACCAGACTGATTCCTGGGATGTCAGGACTTTCATACGAAGAAAGACTGGATAGACTCGGCTTGTACTTGCTAGAATTTAGAAGATTCAGGGGGGATCTTATAGAAACTTACAAAATTCTTTAAGGGTTGGACAGGTTAGATGCAGGACGATTGTTCCCGATGTAGGGAAAGTCCAGAACAAGGGGTCGCAGTTTAAAGATAAGAGGGAAGTCTTTTAGGACCGGGATGAGAAGAACATTTTTCAAACAGAGAGTGGTGAATCTCTGGAATTCTCTGCCACAGAAGGTAGTTAAGGCCAGTTCATTGGCTATATTTAAGAGGGAGTTAGATGTGGCCCTTGTGGCTAAGGGGATCAGGAGGTATGGAGAGAAGGCAGGTACGGGATACTGAGTTGGATGATCAGCCATGATCATATTGAATGGCGGTGCAGGCTAGAAGGGCCGAATGGCCTACTCCTGCACCTATTTTCTATGTTTCTATATCGCTCCCTCTGGATTTACATTTCACTCTTATCACCTTTTCTGGCACCCTTTTGTCTTTGAGTCATCGAGGCATACAGCATGGAAACAGGCCCATTGCGCCCAACCTGCCCACGCCAACCAAAGTGTTCAATCTACCCTAATCTCATTTGCCTGTCTAAACCTATCCTATCCATGTACTTGTCTAAATGTTTCCTGAACATTTCGATAGGAGCTGCCTCAACTACCACCTCTGGCAACTTATTCCATACACCTACCAGCCTTTGTGTAACAAAGTTACCCCTCAGGTTCCTATTAAATCTTTCCCCCCTCACTTTAAACCCATATTCTCTGGCTCTCGATTCCCCTACTCTGGGCAAGAGACCTTTGTATGTTTAACTGATCTAGTTCTCTCGTAATTTTGTACACCTCTATAAGTTCACACATCCTCCTCCTGTGCTCCCAGCAATTGAGTTATTTTTATTTATTTTTTATTTTTTATTTTTGTTAGAAGTACAGTAATGTACCCAAGTACCTGATACATACATACACGTTACCATTCTTGTACAAATTCTTCTTTTTAATTTAATAATAAAAGAGCAGTGATAGAAAGAGGAAAGTAAAGAGTGTCGAGATAGATAGACAAGAGAGTAGAAACGAATAGCGAGAGAGACAAGAAGCAGAGATGAGAAGCTAAAGAGATTGGAAAAAAAAAGAGAAAATAGAAAGAAAAGAAATTAGGAGAAGATATACCTATTTAACATCTTTACCCATCCGTAACCTGGTTCTGAACCATTTAATTTCTAAGGTTATGTTATGTTGCACCATATGCTTGTAAGAAGCCGATAAAATCTTTAAGAATTGGCCTACTTTGCCTAGTAGGAGGAATCTCATTTCTTCAAGATGTAGCTTTTCCAACATATTTGAAATCCACATTTTAAATGTTGGCGTAAATGCGTTTTTCCAAAATTTAAGTATACGTTTTTTTGCTGTTATTAAACCATAATTAAAGAGAGCTTCTTGGAACGTAGTTAATTTACGTCCCTCTTCCATTGATAATTTACGTCCCTCTTCTGAAGATAATCAGTTCTGTATTGGGGTCAATTTTGTGTTGAATAATCTTGTAAAAGTTCCAAAGATTTCATTCCAAAATTTATGAAGTTTTGTACAGGAGACAAAGGAATGTGCTATAGTGGCATTTTGAGTTAGACATTTGTCACAAATGGGGGAAACGTTTGGAAATATTTTATTCAATCTGGTTTTCGAGTAATATAATCTATGTAAAATTTTTAATTGAATTAAGTTATGCCTTACATTAGTCGAACATTTATGTACATATAATAGGTTTTTTTCACATCTGTCTTTCGGGATCTTTATCAATAACTCTTGTTCCCAGTCCCTTCTAATTGTCTCTGTCGTTGGTGTTTCTATATTTTAAATTATATTATATAAATATGATATTAAATTGCTTGATTCTGCCTTTCTGTTCATTCATTCCTCTAATAAATCTGAGGTTAGAGTTTGATATGCTTGTATATATTTTTTCAAATAATCTCGAATTTGAAGGTATTTGAAATATTGGTTACTTTTTAGATTATATTTTAGTTGTAGTTGTTGGAATTATAGAAGTTTTCATACATATCTCCAATCATTTTAATTCCTATTCTTTCCCAATGAATAAAAGCAATTGAGTTCTAACGTGCTCAACCTCTCCCTATAGCTCAGGCTTTCGAGTCCTGGCATCATTCTCGTAAACCTTCCCTGCACCCTTTCCAGCTTGACAACAACTTCCCTATTAATTAATGACTCATTAATAACGTGGTGTCCAAAATTGAACACGATACTCTAAATATTGCATCACCGACATCTTATGTAACTGCCACATGACCTCCCAACTTCTATGTTAAAAAAGGAACTGCAGATGCTGGAGAATCGAGGGTACATAAAAAGCTGGAGAAACTCAGCGGGTGCAGCAGCATCTAAGGAGCGAAGGAGATAGGCGACGTTTCGGGTTGAGATCCTTCTTCAGACTGGTTAGGGATCAGGGAAACGAGAGATATAGAGGGTATAAATCAGAGCATTGAATATAGGAGGAGGGAAGTAATGTTAAAATTGTACAAGGCATTGGTGAGACTAATTCTGGAGTATGGTGTACAATTTTGGTCGCCTAATTATAGGAAGGATGTCAACAAAATAGAGAGAGCACAGAGGAGATTTAGTAGAATGTTGCCTGGGTTCCAGCAACTAAGTTACAGAGAAAGGTTGAACAAGTTGGGTCTTTATTCTTTGGAGCGCAGAAGGTTAAGGGGGGACTTGATTGAGGTCTTTAAAATGATGAAAGGAATAGACAGAGTTGACGTGGATAAGCTTTTCCCATTGAGGGTAGGGAAGATTCAAACAAGAGGTCATGACATGAGAATTAAGGGACAGAAGTTTAGGGGTAACAAGAGTGGGAACTTCTTTACTCAGAGAGTGGTGGCTGTGTGGAATGATCTTCTAGCAGAAGTGGTGGAGGCAGGATCGATTTTAACATTTAAAAGTAAAGTGGATAGGTATATGGACGGGAAGGGAATTGAGGGGTATGGTCTGAGTGCAGGTAGATGGGACTAGGGGAAAATAAATGGTCGGCACGGACTGGAAGGGCCGAGAAGGCCTGTTTCCGTGCTGTAATTGTTATATGGTTATATGATGTGGAGAGATAAAGAATAATGAATGAAAGATATGCAAAAAAGTATCGATGATAAAGGAAACAGGCCATTGTAAGCTGTTTGTAGTGTGAAAATGAGAAGCTAGTGCGACTTGGGTGGGGGAGAGATAGAGAGAGAGAAGGAATGCCAGGGCCCGAGGGCTGAGGGAGAGGTGGGAAGGAGAGGAGACAGCAAGGGTTAACAGAATTGAGAAAATTCTGACTTCTCCCAACTTCTATACTCTGTACTCTGACTAATGAAGGCCAATGTGCCTTTTTATCTGCCTGTCACACCACTTTCAAGGAAAGTGTCTTTTGCTTTACTCCATTGATCCAACCTCCCCCCCCCCCCCCCTTCCTCCCCCCCCTCCTTCCCCCCAATCTGTATCCACTTGCCAGGTTTGTCCCACCCTATATTGGTTTTCTAACTTTCTCCAGCTCCACACCCCCCCCCCCCCCCCCCCCGGCCCAACTATAATCAGTTTGAAGGGTCTCGACCTGAAACATCATCCATACATTCCCTCCTCAAATACTACCTGTGTTCCTTCAGCACCTTGTGTTTTACACAAGATTCCAACATCTGTACATAGAAACATAGAAATTAGGTGCAGGAGTAGGCCATTCGGCCCTTCGAGCCTGCACCGCCATTCAATATAATCATGGCTGATCATCCAACTCAGTATCCCATACCTGCCTTCTCTCCATACCCTCTGATCCCCTTAGTCACAAGGGCCACATCTAACTCCCTCTTAAATATAGCCAATGAACTGGCCTCAACTACCCTCTGTGGCAGAGAGTTCCAGAGACCCACCACTCTCTGTGTTCCTTTGCCCACATTTTACACTGATGGAACCAAATTCCATTTAGTTTGCATGGTTGGTTGCCAGTGTAATGCTCCCTTCATTCTGTGTACAGCTCCTTATCTTTTCTTTCTCTTTCTCAGGGCGTTTTGATCAGTTGTCTCTTTCTCTGCAGCTGTGTGCGTCTTTATATGATTTTCACTTGTGCCCACCTCTGGTATTTATCTGTTTTCTACTTTGTGTCTCTCATCCGACCACTCATGACTAGCTGAGCCATCCACTCTGCTTTTGCTATTATCACCATTCAGCTGCAGAGACTCTGGGTCCAACCTTGTCTTGGGTGCTGAGAATGGGTGGAATGGTGGTGCAGTGGTAGAGTTGCTGCTCACGGCGCCAGAGATCTGGGTTCGATCCTGACTACGGGTGCTTGCCTGTACGGAGTTTGTACGTTCTCCCTGTGACCTGTGTGGGTTTTCTCTGGGATCTCCGGTTACCTCCCACACTCTAAAGTCATAGGTGTAGATGTAGTCCAAAGACTTTAAAGTTGTAGGATAATTGGCTTGGTATAATTGTAAATTGTCCCTAATGTGTGTAGGATAGTGCTAGTGTGCGGAGGTCGCTGGTCGGCACGGACTCTGGATCGAAGAGCCTATTTCTGCGCTGTATCTGTAATCTAAATTAAACTAATTTATATTCAGACCACGTTGCTAGGTTTCACCCTGGTGCTCCAGTTACTTTCACTTCCTCTAGTGGGTTAATTGGCCGCTGTAAATTGCCTCCAGTAAGCTGCTTCAAGCTTCAAAGCTAGTGGGCATGTGAGAGCAAATGGCTAAGGTGCATGGGAACGAAGGGGAAGTGTGTTCATGTGATTGCTTTTCTAGATGGGCCAAATGATCTTCTGCGTGGAAATAATTAAGTCTGTTTATATTAGGAGCATGTGAAGTAACCATGATGAATAAAACAGATGGAGCTTTGCCTAGTTAACACAAGGAATCTTTTAACCTTGAAAAATGGCTCATATTGAGAGAGATTGTTGGCTGTTTACCTTTGGTAAAAGAACCCCACTCCCCATATAGTTCCTGCAGAGGGAAAGTAATTATTATTAATATAGGCAGAAATCATTAAATTATATTAGCCCAATCATTTTCACAGGCGGCAAAGGCACCAAAGAGTTCATGAAGATATTTTTGTTGCGGATATGCTATGGAGGTCATTCTATTCAACTTGATGGCAATGATTTGTTACAGGATTCTAATTACGACAGTTTGAAGCAAACAGTGAAAAACATAGCTGAACAGGCTCAGCAGCTGGCGTATGATCCAAACTACATGTCACCCTTCGCACAACGTGCCTGTGACAATGGGCTGAATGTCCAAGGTAACTTGTGCTTCTGTGAATGAGATATATGTAGTTGGTCTGCAGAGCTTTCTGGCTCTGAATTTTAAAGCTGCAAAGTAATGCACCATCTGTATGAAGGTGGAATGGTGGTGCAATTACGCAATGTTTTCGGCAACTTGCCGACCTCCGTCATAGTCGCAGCAGGTGGCCGAAAAATTTCAACATGTTGAAAATCCAGCGGGGACCAGAAAAAGGCACGACTCTTTGGGCGACTACTCACAACCATACAGGCGTCACCTCGCGACATGTCTTTACCTCTGCGTGTCAGCGCAGTCCATCATCTGTGAGCAGGAAGAGGCTCTGGTGGCTCAGGGTTGCCCCGGCCACTTGGTCTTACCCAAGTACAGCCCAGTCATGACCACAAGGTGGTGCTGGTGGTCTCGGGTTTGTCCCAGTGGCTCAGTCTTCCCCCAACCCGTGACAGCGGAACACAACGAGCAGGCAAGGGCCCATTTTCTCTCCCTTCCTCTCTCTCTCTCTCTCTCTCTCTCTCTCTCTCTCTCTCTCTCTCATCTTCCTTCTTTCTTCCTTTTTTGCTCCCTCTTTCTCTCACCCTCTCCCTTCTTCCCTCTGGCTGGAATGACTGGGTTTCAGAGTGAGTAGGCTGAGAAGTTTTAGGTGGCCAAACCAATTCAATTCAATCTTTATTGTCATTGTGCAGTGTACAATACAGAGACAACGAATATCAATATCAGCTAAACAGACACAGCTGTTACAAATGATGCTGGGGAAGGAGCATAGTCTCGATAGCGGAGGGAGTCAGTAGGCTATCTCGTCTACACTTCATTCTTTAGGAAACGGGGGTTTCTCTCCCATCATAGATTAAGGCCTCACATTTGGCTCCTCGGTACCCTGCAGCTCAGCCCCTTCTCCCCTTTCCCCCTAGTCACAACAGAGACCGTCCCCCTAGTCCTTACTTTTCACCCCATCAACCGTTGCAGACAACACATATTCCTCTGACATTTTTGCAACCTCTAACAGGATCCCACCGCTAGTCACAGGTCCCATCTCCACCCCTTTCCGCCTGCCATAGAGACCGTTTGCTCCGTAGCTCCCTGGTTAATTCATCCCTTCCCACCCAAACCACCCCCCCCCCCCCCCCCCCCCCCCAGGTACCTTCCCCTGCAACTGCAGATGATGCAACACCTGTCCCTATACCTCCTCCTCGACTCTATCCAGGGACCCCAACGATCGTTTCAAGTTAGGCAGAGGCTCATTTGCACCTTCTCCAACCTCGTCTACTGTATCCGTTGTTCAAGATATGGACTCTTATACATCGGAGAGACCAAACGTAGACTGGATAATCAGTCCGCGTGAACCAGCCTGATCTGCCGGTTGCTGGACACTTTAATTCTCCTTCCCATTCCTACACAGACCTTTCTGTCCTCGGTCTCCTCCATTGTCAGAGGGAGGCTAAACACAAATTGGGGGAACAGCATCTCATATTTCGCTTGGGCAGCTTACAGCCCAGTGGTATGACTATTAATTTCTCTAACTTCAAGTAACCCCAGCATTCCCTCTCTCGCCATCCGTCTCCCACCCAAGTCGCACCAGCTTCTCTTTTTCACCCAATAAACAGCCTATTTCCTTTGTTACTTTTTTGTATATCTTTCATTCATTGTTTTATATCGCCATCATCATCGTCTATATCTCTTGTTTACCCTTTCCCATGACTTTCAGTCTGAAGAAGGGTCACCCATTCCTTCTCTCCAGAGATGCTGCTTGTCCCGCTGAGTTACTCCAGCTTTTTGTGTCTATCCCAGGTTTGTAGGTTTATTTGGTGTGGCGTAAATCTAAAGTGTCCCTGTTGTGCGTAGGATAGTGTTAGTGTGTGGGGATCGCTGGTTGGCGCGGACTCGGTGGGCCGAAGGGCCTGTAGCTCTAAACTAAACTAATAATTCTGCATTTTGAATACGACTTATTTTGCAGGTGGCAAACCAGATGACATCACTGTGCTATTATCAGTTGTGACTGAGAACAAAGAATGAGGAGAGGAAACTTTTGTCTCTTTGGCCAGAAGTGCCCAGTTGACACACCTCAAGAAGTGGCATCCCCTCATCTCCACTGTGAGAACCCCACTAATCTCAACCAGGCATGCCAATGGAGGCCATTTCAGATGACCAAGTGCAAGGATTCCTAGTGGTTGACGTATTGGGTGAACAATCATTCTTTTCAGTTCCTGTAGTTTGAACGAAATTACACCTCGCTCTTTGCTGCTTTTTGTATCCTATGAAATGTGTAAAATAGTTTGTCTTTAAAGTCTATACTACCTTCATTTGTCCACAACTGTATATTAACCTCTTTTAAACATCTGTCATCTTTTAAATAATGTTAAAGCCATTCAAGAAAATGATTCCTGAAAATCTAGCCTACTAAAAGATGGATGTTTTTTCCAAAAAAAAGTCCATGAAATACTTTGCATTCTTGAACTTAAACTTACTAGAAGCAATACCATAATAACCAAAATGTATTTACGTTTAAAATATGCATTTGAATGTGTTTGAGCCATATGTTTAGGATTCCTGCTATACACATTCTATTTTGCCAACATCCTTTGTCCTGAATATGGCTAGAGTATTGTTTTTTGTCTCAGACTATGGGAACGGAGCTCTGAATTGGTTAAGTACAGATACCGTCTCAGGTCTATGTACGAAAACAAGTGGAGGCAGTGTGGAGACAAATTTTAGCATGAGTCACATCAACTTGGAAACAGGTCCTTAGGCCCAACTTGCCCACCTGCCTGCGTTTGGCCCATATCCCTCTAAATCTGTCCGATCCATGTACCCGTCTAAATGTTTTTTAAAACGTTGCGATAGTACCTGCCTCAACTACCTTCTCCAGCAGCTCGTTCCATACACCCAACAACCTTTGTATGAAAATGTTACTCTTCAGGTTCCCGTTAATTTTTTTTCCCCCCATCACCTTAAACCAATGTCCTCTGGATTCCCCTACTTTGGGCAAGAGACTATGTGCGTCCACCCGATCTAGTCCTCTCATGAGGTGGTTTTGATGCTCTGGTGTCTTCTGGAGCATGTAAATTGTTTCCAATCAGAACTCATCAAATCTTGACCGTCAGTGCCTAGTAACCCAATGTACTGAGGAACAGCCAACCTTCTCAGTTCTCCTTGTATACCAGCATGACTGCCACCCCATTATTTCTCCACTTAAACAAACATATATACAGTGGCCACCTTGACCTCTTAATACTGGCTTTGCCAGAAAAAAAATATTGTTCTGATCCAAAGTTGTTTTGAGAATTGTTTGCTAGCAGTCTATACATTTAAGTAGTGAGACCTCTGCAAATTGATAATTGTTGATAATTGGTTTAAGTTGCAAAACCTTCAGGCAAACAGGCTGAAGAGCAACGGATAAAATTGCCACATCGAGCACATCTGGAATTGGTAATGTTGCCAGCACAAGAAACCTTCACGAACCAACATTCTGGGTTTGCCATGATTTGTGCAGCAGGCCAAAGGCTCCATGCCATTGTATGCAGCTACAGCTGGAAGAATGGACTTTGGAGTATGATGCTTGGTTAGTTTAACTAGAACTGAACTAGACCAGTCTTTGCTCTAACGCTTAATCCAGTGTTTTAATTGTATTCTTAAAACTAAAAATGATTCAATTTTGTTCCAGATGTTTTATTTGGAGACTTGGTAAAAGTTATTACATTTTAAATCTCTTCCATAGCTGATTGTTTGCCCTGATAATCTTTTTTTAAGACATAAAATGGGTAGCTGCTTGATAAGACTTATAGCCAACATTTATATTCTTGATGTTGAAACAAGTTTCAATTTGTTCTGAATTCTTTCAACACTGTGCTGAGTTTAGATGCTCTTCTGTATCAGGATAGCAGTTAACTGAATGTGTTATGATGATGGGGTTCTGTTGATTAGACTGTTTGAGTTCCATGTTCCCTCCAAAATGGATATAGAATAATCGACTAATTGCTGAAGACTGCTGATGGGACGTGGTCACTTTGGCTGCTCGCTGTGTAGGTACCAAGATGATCTGCTTTTCATTCATGGCGCAGCCTGTCCTGTCTGCAGTGCCTTCGGTCAGAGGGTTTGTGTTGGTCCACCAGCAATTACTCTGGACACGAAGATTGGAGAAATTAGAAACCACAACTTAGAGAAGATTTTGGAATCATGAATTTTTGCAAAAACAGGACAAGGCCATGGAAATGCAAAAGAGCAGCAGATGCTGGAAATCTGAAATAAAACCAGAAGTAGGAGAAATAAGCAAATAAAGCACCATCGGCAGAGGAGGAGAGGAGAGTGGGGATGGGACACGGGGAGGGAGGACGAAGGGAATGAAGAGTTACTGTGCCAGGATGATTGTTCAGGATGAACAAGGAATAGTTGGAAATCAACATTTGAAGGTGCAGAGTATAGGAGGGGCCAGACAAAATGGTTTAGAGTCCCGCAGACTAAGCGGGAGATGCGATGCTTTTCCTTATGCTTTGTTAGAAAGTAGCCAAAGGCGGATCACGGTAGGATGGAGATTTAAATTGGCTGGTGACTGGACTATCCTTGCAGTCTGAACAGGGTGGTGCTCTATAAAGCTGTCACTTCAGCATTGATCTTTGTTCCATCTTCCTCAGTCACCACTTCAGTGAATTCTGAGCCCTAAGTGAAGCTGTGTCCTTCCAAAGCCTCTACACATCTTACAAAGAAACATAGACAATAGGTGCAGGAGTAGGCCATTCGGCCCTTCGAGCCTGCACCGTCATTCAATATGATCATGGCTGATCATCCAACTTAGCCTATGGGCCCTTTCTGTTGTTACTCGAATTGCTGATCCAACTGAATCTTTCCTTGTGGCCTCTTGTCCCTTGATCTATTCATCACTAACTGCTGGCATGAGATCAACTATCTTAATTTTCGCACTGTACTTACCTGTAACATACCTTCCAGGCTTGCAATGGTGCATTCATGAAGGCCAACCTCCAACAATTCTGCTGACAAGGGCAGTACTGTTATTTACTTAAATGGAGGCTGCAAGCCAGCTATCCCTCCATCAGCACCGACCTCTGCATGGGCCTTGACCCCACCACTGAACAACAGACCTTTGTTTCCCAGAAAGTTACTGACCTCATTTTCTCATGTAATTTTCTCTCAACAGCATTCAGTCACATGGTTCCCAAGCCACACATGGTCCACTTCTACCTCCTTCCCAAGATCCCAATCAGGGTGCTCTGATTGACCCAATATTCCAGCCAGTTCTTGTCCCACTAAACTTACTTCTTTCCCCCTTGCCTCTATTCCCTGATTCCTTCCACTGAACCAGCTTTGAATCCATGTTGCTTCTCTCCTTTAGATGTCACCTGCTCTGATTTTTGTTTTTGACCCATGCATCATAGGATACCTTGTTAGCCTTGCTTGGGTGCATTGACCATTGGGCTGAGTAGGTTGACTGAGTGAACAGAATATGGATGATGGCTTTTAGACAGAGGTGCTTATTTGTTTCAGCAGCGTAGTGATTCTTGGTGCAAGATGGAGTAATCTAACCCCAGCCAAGCAAAGTGCTTCTTGAAGTTGTACCATAGGAGTTAACATTTTGTGACTTTTCAAGAGTACTGATATGCACATTTTAAATTGTGATGGAGCTGCTTGCAGATTCCTGGCATTTTAAGAATCTGAAGGATGCTGGCTGGCTGGTAGAGTCTATGCTGCACCATTGGGAACGGGAAGGCTTGCTTCACATTGTATGGGCTTTCACCCTTCTTGTGAAAGCAAAGTTTGCTGTGTTAGCTCAGCAACTTCATGCATTGTTTCTGACTCTGCTCCTCAGTTGGATGTATTACAAAAGTTCGGGAAGGGAGGGCGAGAAAAGTACAATGAAAGTAATTTATCAGTAATATTTCGATAGGGGTATTTAGAACTGCAGTTTTATTTAGTGAGATAAATTGCAAGATCCAAGCTTGAGGAAGAAGCAGACAATCTTTGTATTACACTAGCATTGCCACTGTTTCACTCATTTCCCCGTTTGAGCGGGATGCATGTTATAACTTAGCTTAGGATTTGTTTTCTGGGAAGGAAGAGTTACTACTGTCGAATTGAGCCATTGATATTGCAACAGCAATATGTCTGTGATTCTCTGTATATAATTTGTTTGTATATATCAGATATATGCACTATTTACATGGACGTGCTGGTGCTTTTCGGGTTTGGTTATGCTACAGTCTTGAGTTTTTCTTTGATTAATGTATTTAATCTTTCATGGCAGATCATAAGGAATTGGATATCTTATACTATTATGAGAACTTTGCACTTGAAACCTTTGGGACATGCCTTGATCTTTTTTACGTAGAGTTCAAATATAGAAACTGAAGTGCATGATACTGTGCGTTTTATTGATCCCCAGTTGAATTGTGGTGTTTCCAGACATTTTCAGTTAACACTACCTATCATCTTTGAACATTGGACCATCTAATGCAAGAGTGTAGTTTTGCTATGTTTTGATGTAATATTGTAACATGCACCTTCCAAAAAATGTCAATGCCATTCCAGGATGTGGGGAAAGGGAGTTTACTGTCCCTGAAGGCAGATGTACTGAAAGCTTTTATTTCATAGAAATTTGCAGCACAGAGGTCATTTTGTCCTTAAAACTTGTGTGAACATAGTCATTACTCCTACTGCAAGTCTTCCTTTTTCTGATAATCAAGTACCTTTTGGAATTTTGTGTTGCTTTTTTATTGCACCACTTTTTCATGTAATATACTCTAGACACCATTATCTTCCTAAATGTTTCAAAAACGTTCCCCGTGTCAGTGAGCGCTGATTGTTAGCTTCTCCACCAGTGTAAATGTAAAGATACAGTTTATCAAAACATCAATTCGTCCTTTTGCCTGCACAATGATATGAGGACAAATGTAATTAAAGCTGACTTAATTTCTGCCTTCAGGATCTGAAGTATAAAATGGTCAGAAGCCAGGTGAGGCTTCCTTTCAGATGTTTTAAAATGAAGCCCTTACTGGGATTTCTGAGAATCCACAATTTAATTTTGGTCAATTATGCACTTCTGTCTGGCTTCTTCAAGACCACAGAGGGCTGCCAAGGCTTCATAAACCTTGTTATAACCTTATACACCTTGATTTAATCCCTGGTTTAAATAGCAAATTCAGCTGCTCCTGGAACTCCTATTATGGGTGCTGTCTGTACATAGTTTGTCCTTTCTCCCTGTGACCACGTGGGTTTTACCAGGGGGTCACATCTCGCATCCCAAAGGCGTGCAGGCTTGTAGGTTAATTGGCTTCTGTAAATTGTCTCTAGTGTGTAGGATGCAAAACTGGGATAACTAGTGTATGGGTGATCATTGGTCAGCATGGACTGGGTGGGCTGGAGGGCCTGTTTCCACGCTGTATATCTAAACTAAACCTGCTGATCTATTGTCGGGCAGCTTGGCCCCTGTGCTGGTTTATTGGATTCACAAGCCCCCCATCTAGTTTGCAATCAATGGCATTTACAGTGGTTCATTTGTTTAAAGTGGATATCTACTGAAAGATTTATTTCTTGCCCTGTTTAAAAAAAACAAACGAATCTTCACCACACTGGCAATGCAGGATTGAGGAGTTTTGTTACATCTGTTTTAGACGAAATTGGAGAAGAAAAATATATTTGCAGTGAATAATGTTAAAATTGTAGAATTTGTTGATAGAAATTGAATTATCCAGTAAAATGATTTAAGCAATGTATATTGAAACGGTATTTTGTGCACTAGAAACATTCAAATCATATCGTCAAATGATATCAGTGTATTTAAGAAAAGACTAACAATACAAGGATAGCTATGAACTGTAATGATGTGACAAGTGGAAACTTGCCACTGAGTTCACCTTTTTTCGCAGGTCAACTACAGGGTAACTTTGCTTCGAGAGGTTAAACAGACAAAGAAAAATAAAAAGTTAAATTTAAAAAGAGAGCCCCTGAGGAAGGTTGTCCAGTATCCAGATTGGACCATTAGGTGCCATATACTATTGAAATAACTATATCAATGTTTCTTTATATGGTCAGTGGAACACCTCAAGATGCTTTTCCATAGATGCTCTGTTGACCTGGCTACTTGCCACTAATAACGTCATCTCATGTGTTGAGGTACAGACACAAAAGCAAAATCTATCTTTTTACATGAATGAATACAATGTAAATAATAAAATTCTCACCACATTCACAATAGTAGTATGGCACAATACTAATACATTATAGTGCCATAAAAATGTTGAATTTCAATAATCCAAGACAAAGCTGATCTCCCAACGAGAGCAGAAAAGGATTTTGACCGTTGCAACCCAAGAAAGCTCATTATTGAGCCATCTCCCTTATGTCTCCAACAACAAATCCAAACGCTGCAACCTCATTGACTTGGCAGAAATCCTTTATTCCTTCTTTAAGAAGGACATTTTTGGAGCCTGCTCAATGCATGCTTTTCCATGATCTATCATTGTCTTTAAATCAAAGTGACATCGATGATAGCTGTAACCACATCCCTTTAAACACTTTATACAAAATTCAGCATCCACCACCATTGTTCCGCAGATGTAGACCATTCAACAAGTATTCATGTGTTTGCACAGAAGATCACCAATAGGGGGTAATTAATCAGCAGGACAGCAATCCCCAATGTTTCATGTCAAGCTACAACACCTGCAGGATTTAAACTGCCTTTTACAGGATGAGCGTTAGTACTTAATTAGCACTCATTAATTAGTTTATTGGTTGGCTTCTGAAAAATAACTAATGCCCTTTAACCATTTCTTAGAGCCGGAATTGCACCTAAAATAAGCTACAAAACTTTTCCTTCATCCAGATTTTGTTCACATTTCTACTGATATTGCCGAGGACATTAGAGGCACAACAAAATTCCTATCTGTGAAAATCCTCAAGATTACAAACCTTCAGGACATTGGTCTCCAGATTTCATGAAGGATGTAGGGACAAGGGTTCCTCTATCCCTTCGCAATACTCCATGAGTGTTACTAATGATCTCACTGGCGATCTGGTCACCAACTTTGGGTTTCCCAGCCCACCATCACGAGCCTTCAAATGCAACATACCTTTGTTCATATGGATAGGTAAATGTAAAATCTACCAACAATATTTTTGACAATCTTATCCATATATGTAAATACATTTTGTAATCTCTCATTTAACACATTGTGTGATATCTAGTTTAATATATTTGATGATACGTCATTTCATCGTTTGTGGTGCCATGAGGGTGTAGTAAAGATGAGATGCCACATAAACCTGAAACAACTCTGGCTACTGAGTAGGTCTCAGCCTAGCTTTGTCAGCATTAATTGACCACCTAGCTAATCTCTGTTTGAGGCCTTCTGTAAAACTTCCAAAGGTCAACCCTTCCACGTAAATACTTTTGCAAAAAGTTGGGATCAATAAAATCCAAATCTGTTTCATTAATTTTCCATTTTGTCTTGATATCAATGATAGTTTTAGTGGACATAAAAGCCAGCTGACTTTGACATTAATTAGTAAACCAGTCTTTAACCTGAATTTCTCCACAATCCTGTGGTTGACGCTCATACCTTTAAATGAATCGTTGATAATCGCTATGTCATCACTAGGGCAAGAGCAGCACACAAAACGTTAAACTCATTGGGTTAAAACCATTCCCATCTCGCTCCAAAAACATTAATTGCACAAATAAACTAAGAGAGAGTGGGTCAGTGTATTTAGTGCCCCTCTTAATAGGAGAGAGAGCAGTTTTCCCACATCTACTCTCAATTGTAAAATTATCTGTAAAGATCCAAAGTAATTTCCATAAAATCTTAAGGAATCTTCTAAGAAACAACGATAGCCTGGAAAAGTAAAGAAAAGGAAAATGGGTTCAAGTGATGAAATCAAAGCATGTATTGGATAAGTCTGATCTTGTTCATGTTAACAAGAACAATCAAATATACTACACTTATTATTTGTGCTTCAATTAATTTGTTCTTTGTCCTCGCATTATTATCTCATTCTATGTATCTTTTTTCCAACTGAGGTATTTGTCCCACTGTTTCTTTTACACAATATATATTTGTCTTCAGTCCCACTCTCCTCCATAAACCTCTCCCTCAAAATGCCGCCCCCCTCCCCCCGCTACTGCTCTAAGCTTTTAAACTTAATGGTATCTGAACTTCCTCCATCCTTTGTCGTCCCTTCTCTTTGCCTCCTATGAACTTGCCTCCTGACTGCTTTGTTCCTCTTCCCCACACTGTATTTCATGCTTTCAACCAATGGCAACAGATGCTTACCATATTTCTTTCACAAAATAATTGTTGTTTCAGAACATGGTGGAAGTTGTGTCTTTCAGTGCAAATGACGGACAGTTTTCAACCCCATGTCTGCACGTCCTAAAATGAAGTTGAATGTCACAAAACTATTTCAGAGCTGTGCACTGTCCATTCATTCAAGATGCCACGTATGTGGGTTTGTTAAACTGTCTTGCTTTCTGGAGAGGGATTCTTTAATTTTGATGTTTTTTAATTATGTTTTAATTTTGATGTTACCTTTTTTGGATGTTGAAAATCTGGCATTGATGTTAATATTTGAGGAAGTTTCCTCTATTTCTATATTGATTCCAGAAAGAAATCTACTACAGCATTGATGGCTTCTGATTGTTCCGAAGCCAACATCATCAGATGGGTAACTGACTGGTATGTGGCTGAAGGTTGAGGTTTTAGCTCCAAGACATTGATAGCTTCAGTTAGAATTCATTAATATAATGATTAAAAGGATAAAACCTATGTTTAATTGTATTTATTGTGCCATATTAGTTTAATTGAGTGCTGGTTGTGGATTGTTGGCATCCATTAGCAACTTTGGGACCAAACCCTGGCGTTTTGTTGCATTTTTCTATTCCTTTCCCCAATAACCCAATGGAAAGAACTAGATTTCAATCGTGTGTCGGAAGGAACTGGAGATGCTGGTTTACACCGACGATAGACACAAAATGCTGGAATAACCCAGTGGAACAGGCAGCATCTCTGGATAGACGTCACCCATTCCTTCTCTCCAGAGATGCTGCCTGTTCCGCTGATTTACTCCAGCATTTTGTGTAAACCAGCATCTGCAGTTTCCTCATTCAGTGAAAAGTTTAGCGAACTCTCACATCTCACTGGCTTTGCACATCTTGCTTGGATCAGATTAACTTGGACTGTTGCGACTCTTTAGGTAACTAATTTGTGCTCAGCTAGTTGCCAGTGATGGGGGAGGGCCCAGCTATGTCATGTCCAGCTATCTGGGGACAGGACCCTCTCTATCTGCTGTGAAAACTGCAATTGTAATACTTAATATCTCTGATATTCAGATATATAAGAACCACCAACATTAAACTTAAAATAAACTGCTAGGGAGAAAGGAAGCATTGATGTTTCGGGTGAAAATCCTGCATCAGGATCGGGTCTTAACCGAAATATCAACAGGTACCTCTCCGCCCAGAACTGCTGTTTGACTTTCCAGCAAATTGCTTAGCAAACTGTTGCTCAGGTTTCCAGTATTTGCAGATTCTTGTGTTTCTAAAATTCATTAAAGTTCTGTTAAAATTAAGTTTGTCTGCAAACAGAAAACACTTAAAATAAAAATGTTTGTGCCTTAGAATCGCCAGTGAAATCAGTGAGTTATAGTCAGATCTGGCACTGAATGTAGGAGTCGATTTCCTCAACTGCAACCCAACACCTTTGAATGGCTGCTTTATGATAGAAACACGTGAAATATTCTTCTTGAGATAGGATTATTTAAATTTTGTTGGTGGTAAAACACTGGATCAAGGACCAAATATTGTAAGGTGTTCAGAAATGTAACCTCCTACCTGATGCTTCAACATACATATGTTAATACTTAAAAAGATGATTTTAGTTTGACTTTAGTGAAAGTACGCAGCTTTATCCTTACAGAGTCTGTAAAACCCTCAAACTGGTGTGTCAATGTGAAAAGTAACCTTCATTTTTAAATGGTGTGCTTTCATTCAAATTTGAACATTTTCTCCCTCATTAACTCAGCACTAATGTTGGGTTTAAAGAAGGGTCCCAACCCGAAACGTCATTTACCCACGTTCTCCAGTGATGCTGCCTGACCCGCTGAGTTACTCCAGCACGTTGTGACTATCTAATGTTGGGTTATTGTTTTTCATTTTACGTAGCTGCTACATAACCAAACTCTGAAAAGCACCAGTGCCGTTAAAAATAGCACATGTTTGCTGAGGTGTATATTGGTGCGTAATGACTCATGGAAAGAGTTCATTGAATTTGAATTTTTTGTCTTTGCCTGTATTCTGAAAATCAAGCTGTTCATTTCTCTTTGTATCTGATATTCTAAAATTTAGGTTTGTTGAAATTGTTGGTTTGACATTATAAGTTATGAACTGTAAATTTATTGAAGAAATTATAATCTTTATTTATTTAAAAATGTGTGTTTTGCTTTTATCTGAGTGAATCACAATTCAATCATGGCTGATTTATCTCTCCTTCCTAACCCCATTCTCCTGCCTTTTCCCCTAACCCCTGACACCCGTCACTGATGACAGAGATTACAACAGCATGGACACAAGCCCTTTGGCTATGCCAACTCAAATCTCCAGCTGTGCTCGTACTATTTTCTTACATTTGGTCCATCCATATCCCTCCAAACCTTTTGTACCCTTGTACTTGTTCAAATGTACATTATAATTGTACTTGCTTCTACCATTTCCTCTGACCCCTTTTAAATCTTCCTCCTCTCACCTTAAATGATTCCCTCTAGTTTTAGAATCCCGTACCCTGGGATAAAGGCTGTGCCCATCCTTGCCATTCGCAGTTTGCCGCATGTGGACTCGCCAAGACCCTACTCAATTGCGATCATATCAGTGGTGGGAACATTCTTGGAAAGATGGGGATTAATTAAAGATGATTCCTATGGCTTTTTTCATGGGGGATCCAGCTGCCCAATGTGATTGATTTATATTAAAAAATTATCAATGGATTGTTTTCCCAATGACTGTTTACTGACTAGACAGGAAGGTTGATGTGGGAATGGAAGGGCAATTAAAATGGCAATAGAGAGATCCAGTAGGCTTAGTTAGACTGAGCACAAGTGTTCCACAAAACGGTCACGTAGTGTACGCATGGTCTTGCCGATGTAAAGGAGGCCACACCAGGTACAGTATATGAGGCTACTGGAGGTGCCTGTGAACCTGGCTCACATGAAACGACTGTTGGGGTCTCTTGATGGAGGTATGGGAGGAGGTATGGGGACAAGTGTTAAATCTGCAGTTACAGGGGAAAGTACTTGGGGAGATGGTAGTTTGGGTGGGCAGGGAAGAACCTAGGAGTTGCGGAGAGAGCGGTTTCTGCGGAAGATGGAAGGAAGGATGGAAAGATGTGACTGGTGGTGGGATCCCCTTCCAAGTGTTGGCCTTGGCCTCTCCAGATGTCCCAGTTGCTAACCAGTTGAACACTCCTTCCCATTCCTGTACCAACTATACTGTCTGGGTCACCTCCAACGGCAGAGTGAGACCACGCACAAACTGGGGGAACAGCACCTCGTATTCCACATGTGAAGCTTACAACCCCATGGTATGAACATTGAATTTTTCAGTTATAGGTAACACTACCTCCCCGTTTTTGTCCCCTGTCTTCACCCATAGGCACCTATCACATCCAGACTTTGTCCGACACCCACCTCTTATTCAACTTTCTTTTCCCAGTTACAGTCAGTCTAAAGAAGGGACCTAACTTGAAGAATACTATTTTAAATGCGGTCACACCAACGTCTTATACAACTGCAACATGACCTCCCAACATCTATACTCAATACTCTTACTGATGAAGCCCAAAAGCCTTTTTGACCACCTTATCTACTTGCGACTCAACCTTCCAGGAACCATGCACCTGCACTCCTAGATCCCTCTGCTCTACAACACTGCCCATAAGCCCACCATTCACTGTGTAGATCCTGTCCATAGACGACTCAAAATGCAACACCTCACAATTCTCTGTATTAACTTCCATGAACCATTC
The DNA here is from genome assembly GCA_963514005.1 of Raja brachyura. The sequence continues at coordinate 2,944,502 of OY740807.1, read as the reverse complement.
CTCAGCACACATGACCAATCGATCCAGATCCTGCCGCAATCTTTCACAACCATCTTCACTATCTGCAAAACCACCCACTTTTGTAGCACAACACCCAAGCTTTTGTACACAACAGGAGTCACAGTGTAGTTAGTAGCTCAACGACTTGGGCAGCATCTGAGGAAAACATGGATGGCTAATGTATCAGGTTGGAACCATTCAGACTGATTGAGGGAGGAGAATACTGGACGAGAGGAGGGGCAGGACAAGGCTAGGCAAGGAAGAGGTCAACACAGGTGGGAGGGTTATATGGTTGGACAAAGGCCAGGGATGAAAAGACAGAAGGTGTGAGACAAAAGGATTGGTGAGTTGCAATTTGTGGCTAGAGACTGGAATGCAGGTGGAATGGGAGTGAGGGGAGAAATAGGTGTGAGTCCAGGTGGAACACAGGAGAGTGTGGATGGCGGGGGGGGGGTGTAATGTTACATGGGGGAAGAAGGATGAGAAGGAGGGCTATGTAGTTACTTAAAATATAATTTAATATTGATACCGTTGGGTTGTGAGCTACCCAAGCAGAATATGAATGTTGCTTCTCCAGTTTTATAAACCATATCTGCAGTTCCTTCTTTCTATACTCGGTATCATGACTGATGAATACCAATATACCAAATTTCTTCTTGACCACCTTCTTACCTGCGACACAACTTTAAAGGAACTATATACCTGCACTCCTGGAAGTGTCTGAAGAAGGGTCTTGATCCGAAACGTCACCCATTCCTTCTCTCCAGAGATGTTGCCTGTCCCGCTGAGTTACTCCAGCATTTTGTGTCTACCTGCACTCCTAGATCCCTCAGCTCTACAATACTCCTTGAGGATCTACTACTTACTGTGAACGTCTTGCCCTGATTTGACCTCCCAAAATGCAACACCTCTTTCTCTTTCTCTGCTCTCTTCCCAGCTTAACAACATCCTCCTTCTTGCAGGATGACCAAAACTGAACGCAAATACAAAGGACATGTATTGTCACAAACACCAATTGGTTTAGTGAAATTTGAGTTGCCTTTGCAGCACACAAATAAAATAAACACAACATTATAGAATTTAACATTAAACATAAAAACATCCCCCACAGCGGGATCAACGTTTCCCACTGTGAGGGAAGGCAGCAAAGTTCAGTCCACTTCCTCCATGTTCACCCGTGGTCCTGGCCTATTGAGGCCTTTGCAGTCACTGCTAGGCGGCCCGATGTTTCGGTCCCTCACGCCGGAATGGTGGAACTCCGGCATCAAAAGAATGCTCTCAGTGGAGACGGCGGCCCCGAAGTCCACAGGAGCGATCCTGGCGAAAGATCCCAGGCTCCGTAGTGTGTAAAATCAGCGCCTCCGCGCCTGGAAGCTCCGCAGACCACAGCTCCACGATGTTGGTCGGCAATCCGGAGCTCCACACATCGACCCGGGTAAGGCATCGCCCCGCTCCGCGATGGTACCTCAGTGCTGAAGCTGCAGCTCGAAGCTCTGCTTCCAACCGCGCCAATCCGAACGGTAGTCCGCGAGCAGGGGGCGAAGATGTGGCTCGGAGGAAGGATGCATCCTCACCCAGGTAGAGAATGGAAATTGGGTCAAGAGGTGGAGAAAAAAGTAAGATTTGTAAAACAGGCACATTATGAGCTTGGCCCTAAATCCACTAAAATACTTGCCCGAAGGCTACGCAAACAACAGGCTGACAACACCATACACAAGATTAAGGACCCCTGTACACAGAATTTGAAGAGTGATCCAAAAGAGATAGAATATATCTTCCAGGAATATTATAAAGAATTATATACACAAACCTCTATAGTAGATGGGGAATCAATGAGGACATTTTTAAATACAATAGATCTGCCCTGTATTGGAGAGACACAAAATAAAATAATCACAGCAGAAATATCACTGGAGGAGATAGAGAAGACAATTGGTAGGATGAAATCAAACAAGGCCCCAGGCAGCGACGGTTTCCCTATAGAATGGTATAAAATATTTCGGAATGAGCTGCACCCACTTCTTCTGAGAACCTTTAACTGGATTATCAAAGAAGGCAAGACACCCCCGTCATGGAAAGAGGCAATTATAACATTAATCCCCAAAGAGAACAAAGACAAGGAAAATTGTACCAACTACAGACCAATATCAATTCTAAATGTGGACTATAAATTATATTCTTCAATTATCTCCAAACGATTTGAAAAGTTCCTGCCAGATTTAATTGATGAAGACCAGACTGGTTTTATAATAGGCAGACAAACACAGGACAGCATTAGAAGAACCCTACATATAATACACAAGATTCAAAAGGAAAGTACGCGTGCTGTCCTGATAAGTCTAGACGTGGAAAAGGCTTTTGATAGGGTTAATTGGGAATTCTTATATCAAACACTGGAAAGATTTGGCTTTACCGAAGAATCAATTCAAGTTATTAAAGCAATTTACCAGCAACCTACTGCAAGAGTAAAGGTGAATAGGTCCTTAACTGAGAGATTTGTGTTAGGAAGAGGAACGAGACAGGGATGTTGTCTTAGCCCTACCCTGTTTGCTATATATATTGAACCATTGGCTCAAGCGATTCGTCAAGATAGCGAACTGAGGGGAGTAACTATAAGAGACAGAGAACATAAAATTGGCCTTTTCGCAGATGATATAATGATGTATCTCACAGAAGTAAACACCTCATTTCCAAGGATGATGAGGATCATAGATTAATTTTTATGCAGGATATAAAGTGAATATTTCAAAAACTCAAATCCTCCTATTTAATTGTCCTCCTCCAGAAGAAATCAAACAAAATTATAATATTAAATGGGATTCAAAATCAATCAAATACCTAGGGATACATATAACAAAAAATATATCAATGTTGTATGGGGCCAATTATAATCACATCAACCAAAACATAAGAAAGGATATAGAAAGATGGTCCACCTACCCAATGGATTTTAGTAGTAAGATAAATGTGGTGAAAATGAATATTTTGTCAAGGCTATTGTACCTTGTTTCAATCTCTGCCATTAGAGGTACCATTAAAACAATTCACGGAATGGGATAAATTAATATCTAGATTTATTTGGGGAGGAAAGAAGGCCAGAATTCGATACACCACACTCCAGTTGCCAAAGGACAACGGTGGAATGGCACTTCCAAATTTTAGGATATATTTCTATGCAGCCCAACTTCGACCACTAATTAATTTGTGTGAGGACAGCTATATAGCTAGGTGGAAAGAGATTGAGACATATATCGCTGACTTCCACATCCAAACACTTTTGGGAGAAAAAGCGCTTCCTGGACATATCAGGAATATAATCGATCCAATAACGATATTTACTTTAGAAACCTGGTTCACCCTTACCAGACAACTTGAACTGAATAAACGACAAAAGGTTTTAAGATGGATGGCTTTGGATAATGAATTTAAACCAGGGATGTATGACTCAACATTTGAAGAGTGGATGAAGAAAGGAATGACTGCATTTTGTACTGTTATTGAAAATGGAAGCCAACCTAACGCTCTCATTTACCAAATGTATAAAAATTACTCATTTTTGGTCAGAAATTTTTAAGATAATTTCGAAGGTAGTTAATACAAATTTGTCTCCAGATTCAAAATTAATCATATTAGGTATATTAGAAACTGATCAATCACTAACAATAAAACAACGCATTTTTATCAATTATAGTTTAATAATTGGTAAAAAATTAATATTAAGATTTTGGAAAGGTCCTACCTCCCCCACTATCAAAATGTGGATTACAGAAATGTCGGAGACACTTCATTTGGAAAGATTAAGACTTGTCCTCTCGGACAGGCTAGACCAGTTTAGAGGAACATGGTCTCCATTTATTGATTATCTAAAGGGACAAATTGGCTCGGTTCGAGGGCCTGACTGAAACCTGAACGAGGAATGGATGAAGAATCATATATAATAGATCACTGATATATCTCCAATGAAGTATAGATTGTTTAAAACTCCACTCACATTATTGATTTTCTATTTTTACTCTTATTTTAATTTTCTTTATTATTTCTTTCTATTAATTTCTTTCTGTATTAAAAATAATAAAAAATATAGAAGTACAAACAAGAATGACTGTAAACTGTAAAAATATTAAGAATGTATGTGATGAATAGTATATTCTTTTGTTTTTTTCTCACATTTTAAATTGTCTTAATATGTATTTACTTCTAATAAAAAATATTAACAAAAAAAAAAGAAAATGGAGACCTATGAAGTTTTCAAGATTTGAAGGATAGATTTGCACTTCGGAACCAAGACTTGTTTAGATACCTCCAACCGAGAGATTATTACAATAAAAAGGTAAAAAGGGAGGCACTAGAAGAAAAGAATCCAGTGATAGTTAGTGCGTATCATCAAAAAACATTAAGGATTATTTCTAAACTTTATCATAGTTTAATGGAATGTCAAGCTAAAACTACATTTTATGTAAAATTTAAGTGGGAAAAGGAATTGAACATCACAATCTCAGAAGAAGAATGGCATCATATGTGTGTAACACTACAGACATCCACTAATTCACAAAATTGGAGAGAATTTAACTGGAAAAATTTGATTTGTTTCTTTATTACGCCTAACATAAAAAGCAAGGAAATTCTAAGGCAGCAAACCTGCTGGAGGCAATGTGGTCAAACAGATGCAAATCATGCACATATCTTCTGGAGTTCCCCAAAAATAGAACCATTTTGGGACAGAGTGAATTCAGAATTAACAGAGGCATTAGGATATACAGTCTGCAAGAAGTGTTCCATTTTATACCTGGGTAATATAACTACAGTGGTGCTGAAGGAAGACCATTACTTGGTTAAAATCCTACTCACAGCTGGCAGAAAGGCCATTACAAGAAACTAGCTTGCAGCGGACACACCCAGACTTAGACAATGGTTAGACATAGTACAGGAAATATTTGTCATGGAGAAAATGACATATTCTCTAAGAGTGAAAGAAGACGAGTTTAATAGAAAATGGGGAAAATGGATTAGGTATAGAAATATAGACATCAACACTATAATTTTATAGACAATAATGTAAGTTATTGGAAAATGTTTTAACATGAAAATAGTTCTGTATGCTGCATCATTAATTGTAAACTGAACCCCCCGCTGCACTGTTGTACGTTTCACTGCATTGTTGTATGTTTCGTTGTTATATTTGTGTTTTATTTGTGTATACATAAAAGCAATAAAAACTAAAGTGTAAAAAAAAAGACTGTAAAAAACGGTTTCCCCCTCCCCCCGCCCCCATCCACCACATAAAAAGACTAAAAGGACTCCAGAACAAAACTTTTTAACAAACTAAAAATAAAAAAAAGGGTGAATAACGAACAGCTGCAGGCAAGGCTGCCACACTCTGGCTCCACCATTCGAATTCACCCTCATTTGTAACACAACATCCGAACTGCACGAAATAGGAGACATGGAGTGCTGGAGTAGCTCAGCTGTTCAGGCAATGTCTCAGGAGAGCATGGATAGGTGACACCATTACACTCCAGGAATCCACCTGATCAAGGGCCTGCTGTAATTTTTGATAATCAACTTCACTATAGTACCACCCATCTGTAAACTTACTAGTCATGCATTCTAGATGCAAATCATTGGTGTAAGCCACAAACAGCAATGGGCTCAGCACCAAACACTGAGACACACCACTAGTCACAGGCCCCTAGTCCAAAAAAACACCCTTCAACCATCAATCTGCTTCCTTACATGAAGCCAATTCTCTATCCAATCAGCTAGCTTTCCCTTGTCAGATTTGTTCCCTTTGTCACTCAGTGTCGCATTTTCCCAACTGATCTAGATAACATAAACATATGCAGAACGGCACTGCATAGCACAGCAACTGGTCCTTTCACCCACACTATTATTTGGAATATTGCGTGTCGTTCCAGTTGCCCCATTACAGCAAAGATGTCGGGGTCAAGGAAAGAGCGTTCACGTTGATCGCGGCCCTGTTTCCACCACCACGCACAAGATGCACAAGACATACGCCATTGTGTGCAGATGCCGAGAAGTGTGTTCAGCTCAGGCTGGACAACTTCTAATCTTGTGTGTGGACTCGATAAGAAGAAGCAAAGATGTGGAGACTTTGGAAATGGTGCAAAGGAGGTTTACCGGAATAATACCTGGATTAGAGAGTTTCAGGGAGAGGTTCGATGCACTTGGATTGATTTCTCTGAAATGTCAGAGGTTGGGGTGAGGGGGGGGGGGGCTTGATAGGAGTACACAAAATAATGTTTTGATAGGGTAGACAATCAGAACATTTTCCCCAGGGTAGAAATGTCCAACACTAGAGGGCATAGCTATAAGGCGAGAGGGATAACGTTTAATGTAAAATATGCATTGTTATTTTACACATAGTGGGGGGATAGATGCATTGCCAGGGGTGGTGGTGGTAGTGGTGGAGGCAGATGTGAGAGTGGTGCGGCGGAGGCTTTTAGATAGGAACATGGAGGTGCAGAGAATAGAGGGATGTGGAGCATGTACGGGCAGATGAGTTCAGTTTCACTTGGCTTCATGCTTAGCACAAACACTGGGCCGTTCAAAGGTCCGTGCTGACTGTTCTATGATCATTATCCATGCTGAACATAATGTGTTCAACTATCTCCTCTGACTGTATGTGATGCATATTCTTCCATTATTTGTATATACCTCTCCGATATTGTGTCTCCATGTTCTTTAGAATTGTAGAATGATACAGCACGGAAACCAGCTCTTCAGCCCGACTTGTCCGTGCCGACCAAGAGGGCCCATCTAAGCTTATTCCATTTGTCTGCGTTCGGCCCCAACCTTTCTGATCCAAGTACTTGTCCAAGTGTCTTTTAAATGCTGTTTATAGTACCTGCTTCAACTACCTCCTCCGGCAACTCGTTCCGTATCTCCACCACCCTCTGAGTGAAAATGTTGCCCCTCAGGTTCGTATTAAATCTTGCCCCTTAAATGTATATCCTCTAGTTTTGGATTCCACTCAACTGAGTAAATAATACTGTGCATTCACAATATTTATTCACCTCAAGATCTTATACACCTCTATAAGATCACCCCTCCGCTTCATGTGTTACAAGGAATAAAGTCATAGATTGCCCATTCAACAGGCTATTCAACTTAACTTACCCATATCGGCCAAGATGCCCCATCGACACGTCCCGGCTGCACACGTTTGGCTCATATTCCCTCTAACATTTTCCAATGCAAGCGTGCCCAACCATTGCCTGTAGCTCAAGCTCTCAAGTCTTGGCAACATCCTTGTACAGTATATCCATATAAATTATGATCGACTTCAGTGTGAAGCGGTACATTGACGGCACCAAAGTGAAGATGGTTGAAAGATCCAAGTTCTTACGAGTAAATTTCACCAGCAACTTGGCCTGGACCAGCCATATTGAAACAATGAGCAAGCAAGCACACTAATGCTTCTACTTCCTTTGGAGGCTTGAGAAGTTTGGCATGTTCCCAACAACTCACCAACTTTTACAGATGCTCCATTGATAGCTTTCTATCAAGATCCACACAGCATCGTTTGGGAACAGCTCCATCCAAGACCACAAGGAATTGCAAAGAATTGTGGACGCAGCCCAGACCATCATACAATCCATCCTTCCTTTCTTCAACTGCATTCACACCACATGCTCCCTTGGCCATTCTATCTATGGATCTGAATCCCAAGTTTCCTCAATGATATCAAGGGCCTTGCCATTAACTATATGCTTTCCCCTAACATTTGACTTCCCAAATTGCAACACCTCATACTTGCACAGATTAAATTTAATTGACTATTTCTCCCGCCATTTCTGTAGCCAATCTATATCTGTATTATACCATGACAGTCAACGTCACTATCCACAACTCCAACAATATTGGTCTATTCTGCAAATTACTAGCCAACCCGTCTTCATTTACGTCCAGGTAATTTATACATATCACAAACAGCAGAGGTTCCAATACCAATCCCTGCAGAATTCCACAGGTCACAGACCTCCAGACAGACAACACCCTTCCTCCACAACCCTCCTCCATCTATCAGTAATCGAAACATTTACAGTAAGCCACTGTAGATCCTACATCTTAAACTTCTGGTCTATCATGAGGGACTTTATTGAATGCTTCACTAAAGTCCATGTAGCCAACATCCCCTGCCCTACCCAGATCAATCACCTTCGTCACCGCCTCATAAAATTCAATCAATTCCATTAGAGATGATGCCACTACAAACCCATACTTACTGTTGCTATTTATCCCATTCTCTTCTGAAAGAGATTGAATCCTTTCCCAATGAACCCTCTCCGATAGACTGGCTGGGCGAGTGTTTCAGTGTCGGAGTAATCGCGGGAGATTTGAAAAGCGAGGCTTTGGATTGGCTAATTGAGTGGTCAATGAATTAACTAATTGAGCAACCAACAAAAAGAAGGCAAGGTGTAGCGGCCAGAATGGCCTCATTGGGAGAGAGGCCGTGCGGAGGTGAAGTGCTGTGTGGGGGGTAAGTGTCAGACCTTTGCTCAAGAGGCTTCAATGGGGACGCTGAGCAAAGACAGTGCAGAGGTTGACAGGAGGTAACGGTACGGACTGCTGTTTGGTGTGTGTGTGATTATTTGCTTTTTTGCCTCTTGTTTTAGTGCAGTAGAGATGGCAGATAGAATGATGCAATGTTCCTGCAGGATGTGGGAAGTCAGGGAAACTACCGGTGTCCCTGATGACTACACCAGTGGGAATTGTGTCGAGGTGTAGCTCCTGAAAGACCGTGTTACGGGACTGGAGCTGGAGCTGGATGACCTCAGGATCAACAATGAGAATGAGAGCTTCATAGTCAGGAGTTATAGTGAGGTGGCCACGCCTAAGCTACAAGAAGAGGGTCAGCAGGTGACCGCGAGGAAATGGAGGAGACAGAGTGGGGGTGACCCCTGCGGCCGTTTCCATTCAAAACCCTTTTGGAAACTTTTGGGAAGGGATGAGCCATCAGAGATGAGCAGCAGCAGCAAAGTGTGTGGCACCGAGCCTGGCTCTGAGGCCCAGCAGGGAAGGGTAATGTCCAGCAGAACCATCGTGGTAGGAGAGCCGTGCAGGAAAGGACTACAGATGCTGAGTTAAATCAAAGATTGACACAAAATGCTGGAGTCACTCAGCAGGACAGGCAGCATCTCTGGAGAGAAGGAATGGGTGACGTTTCGGGTCGAGACCCTTCTTCAGACGGGAAGGAAAATTGTAGAGTTGTTAGTTCAGGGGGGTAGACAGGAGATTCTGAGGAACAATCGAGACTCCAGGATGGTGCCAGGGTCTGGTATGTCTCGGAGCGACTACATGACATTCTCTAGTCGTCGTAGGTAGGAAAAGGGATGAGGTCCTGCAAAGTGAATATAGGCAGTTAGGCAAAAGATTAAAAACCCTGACTTCCAGGCTAGTGATCTCCTGGTTTACTCCCAGTGCCACGTGCTAGTGAGGGTAAGAACAGGGAGAGAGGACAGGTGAATGTGTGGCTGAGGAGTTGGTGCAGGGGGCACGCATTCAGGTTTTTGCACACTCTCGTCTGGGACAGAGGAGACCTGTATAAGGGGGATGGGTTATACCTAAACTGGAGGGGAACCCATATCCCAGCAGGCAGGTTTGCTAGTGCTACACAGGTGGGTTTAAACTGTATTGGAAGGAGGGCAGGATCCAATGCAGGACTGAGACATGGGAGAGTCTGGAAGTCGGTGGAGGGAAATTCTGAAAGCAAGTTCAGTGTACAGGATAGGTAGGGAGCGAGGAAGGACTGTTGAATTGAATTGGATTTACAGTATTTTAATGCAAGGGGTCTGATGTGTAAGGCAGATGAGCATGGATAAAAACTTGGCTGATCGAGGGACTCGTCTGGCAGCTTAACGTTCCAGGGAACAGTTGCTGCAGGCGAGATAGAAGTGGGTAACAGACCTGCGTTATTGATTAAGAAGAACATGATGGGAGTCGGCTGAGATGGCATTACTGATGGTTCGTCTAGTCAGGTTATATGGGTGGAGTTGCAATATAAAAAAGGTATGACCGTTGTTTTTGGAGTGTACTATAGGTCCCCAAATATTCAATGGAAATTAGAAGAACAAATAAGCAGGGAAATTGCAGGCAGCTGTAACACTAGTAAGTGTGCCAGAGTAAAGGATTTTATCTTTTCCAATGCAGACTGCGATTGCCATCATGCTAAGGGCTTAGACAGGGTGGAATTTGTCAAATGTATTCAGGGAAGTTCTGGATCTACTGTTAAGAAATCAGGAAGGTTAGTGACTGAAATGTCAGCTGGGCAGCCTTTTGGGACTAGTGACCACATTTCCATTAGCGTTAAAATAATTATGGATAAAGACAGGGTGTGCCAATGTTAATATTGGCCAAATTAGAGGTATGACAAAAGGGAGGATCTTTGCATTTGCAGGGCCTGCTTGGCCTCTTTCTGTGAAAAGCTGCAAGCTGTGAGCTGGCACCAGAAAGTCTGGACCCTAGATTGATATGCAGGATGGGGTGAGGTCCAGATGTCCTTTCCTTTGTTAAAATTCATGAGGACTTTGCAGAGGACTTCAGAGGTGTTGCAATTGCATGGTCAGGATTGGTCAAATAGGGGAGACTGTAAATACTGTTAATAATGTTGCAGGGTGTTTGTGCTACTGTTTAATGATTGGCTGAAGTGTGAAACCTTGTTTGACTTGTTTATACAACCTGGGAAAATGTTGCATTACCTTAGTTAACTGACTTCCTTCCAGAAGCTTCTGTAGAAACATTGTAATGGGGTACTTTGTAATTGGTTGGGAAACTGTCAATTACTGTATGATGTGATCGATATGTGTGATTGACTTGTAGGGGTTGCCTCCCCAATATAGTTCTGCCCCACGGGTCTGATGACCTATAAAAGAGTGGATCCCACGAGGATCGGAGTCTATCTTCTGGACGGGCGCTTTGGACTGCGTAACCTTTTGGAGGTGTCTGCTTGCACGAGGCTGAAGGGCATGAACAAGCGGAGACAAGGATCGGACCCGCAGTGGTTAGGAAGTGTATACACCCACAAGTCAACGTTCTGAATTGGGGCATGACCAACTTTGATGGTTTCAGAGAGGAACTTGCCCAAGTTAATTGGATAGGTTGGTTGCAGGCAAAGGGATGTCTGAAAAGTGGGATACTATTAAAAGTATGAGGCCGAGAGTTCAGGGCACATGTGTTCCCTTTAGAGTGAATAGTAAGGAAGGTGGGAACAAGGACGCTTGGATGATGAGGAATATTGAAGCTCTGGTCAGGAATAAGAAGAAGGTGTAGAACAGCCACACGCTGCTGGGATCAAGCTTATCCATGCAGCTGTTTGGGATCAGAGGAGCATACGTAAGAAGAAAATCAGGTGGGCATAAAGGAGGCAAGAGATAGCACTGGAAAATTCAAAGATTTTTTTTTGTTCATTGATGGAAAGATTAAGAATAATGCCTCTCAGAAGCCAAAGCAGTCATCTCTGTGTGGAGCTGCTGGAGATGGGCAAGGTCCTTAATGTATTTCTCCTCTGTTTTTACCGTAGAGAAAGACATGATGACTGGGGAACTAAAGTGGGTAGTTCCATAGATCGTGAAGATGGTTATCAAAAATTATAGCAGGTTCTTGATCACTAAAAGTGGTCTAAAAATAGCTAATGGAATTTAATGCAAATACGTGTGAGGCTGCATTTTGGGAAGTCAAAACAGGGCAGGACCTTCACATTGAGTGGTAGGCCCTGTTATAGAGCAGAGAAGTTTTATATCCGTACCAAAAAAAGGGGTACAAAACTGGACTGGGACAATTTTACTAGAGTGCGAAAGCAAGTCGATCGTGCTATGAGGAGTGCTCATAGAGAACATGTTTCTTCTATTCTTGGGGGAGAGCAACCCAAGGCTTTTTGGAGATATGTAAAATCCAACACTGTCCAGATGCTAAAAGTGAACAACTGCCTGATCACTGAGGACCAGGCGAAAGCAGAAACTCTTGGAAACCAATTCCAACACGTTTTCACCCAGGAAGATGTGGAGCCTCCATCATTTCCAGTCCTTCCGCCCAGCCCGTATGCTGATATGCCTGCTATTAAGATTGAGGTTGAAGGTGTCAAGAAGTTATTGCTCAACATTAATACCACAAAAGCAATTGGACCAGATCAGATACAGAATCAAGCCCTCAAGATCGGGGCCGAAGAACTGGCTCCAGTTTTACAGTTCATTTTCCAACATTCGCTTGACTCAGGTGATGTTCCGCTGGATTGGAGGAAGGCCAACATCACTCCTCTCTTTCAGAAGGGTTCAACCACCAACCCAGCGAATTATCGCCCTGTTTCATTAGCAAGTACTTGCTGCAAACTGCTGGAGCATTTAATTGATAGTAATCTGATGAGACACGTGAGGGGATCTTATAGAAACCTACAAAATTCTTAAGGGGTTGGACAAGCTAGATGCTGGAAGATTGTTCCCGATGTTGGGGGAGTCCAGAACAAGGGGTCACAGTCTAAGGATAAGGGGGAATTCCTTTAGGACCGAAATTAGGAAAACATTCTTTACACAGAGAGTGGTGAGTCTCTGGAATTCTCTGCCACAGAAGGTAGTTGAGGCCAGTTCATTGGCTATATTTAAGAGGGCGTTAGATGTGGCACTTGTGGCTAAAGGGATCAGGGGGTATGGAGAGAAGGCAGGTACGGGATACTGAGTTGGATGATCAGCCATGATCACATTGAATGGCGGTGCAGGCTCGAAGGGCCGAATGGCCTACTCCTGCACCTATTTTCTATGTTTTCTATGTGAGCAAACATAACATTCTTGCTGACAACCAACATGCATTTAGGAGGCATAGATCATGTGAATCTCGGCTTATCCTGATGACAAATGACCTGGCCAAGCACCTGGATGGTAACATCATCACGGATTTAGTAGTGCTGGACTTTTCTAAAGCATTTGATGTCATCCCACACCAGAGATTGCTTCGGAAGCTTGACCTCTATGGAATTCTATGGAACACGAAACGATGGATTTCCAGTTTCCTGACAAAACGCCTTCAGCGGGTGTGTGTGAACTGAAAGAGCTCCAATTGGCACCCAGTGTTGAGTGGTACACCCCAGGGCACAGTACCTGGCCCACATATGTTTTTGCTTTACATAAATGACATCCATGAAAAAGTCGCAAGCACGACCAGACTATTCGCTGATGATTGTTTGCTGTACCGTCCAATTAAGTCAGCTGATGATGAAGATGCTCTCCAAAAGGATCTCGATACATTGGCTGCGTGGTCACAACAATGGGGCATGCAGTTCAACACGTCTAAATGTGAAACCATGCGTGTCACCAGAAAGAGGAATCCAGACGTCACATCTTACAACATACTTGGTGTCACCCTTGAAGAATCCAAACAAACCAAGTATATTGGCATCAAATTGCAGAATGATCTGCGTTGGAATGGTCAGACTCATCATGCAACGGTGAAAGCAACAGGTGTCCTAAACTTTCTGAGGTGCAACTTTCATCATTGTTCAACTTCTGTCAAGGAGAAGCTGTATTTCACCCTCGTTAGACCACATCTGGACTACGCAGTTGCAGCATGGGACCCATACACAAATACAAATATTTCTTCCATCGAACGTGTCCAAAGACAGGCAGCTCGATTTGTTACTAACACCTATGAGAGAGAAGCGAGTGTCGCCAAACTTCTGAATTCTCTGGGGTGGAACCCTCTCCAACACAGACGTGAAGCTCACCGTTTGACCTGTTTTTACAAAATGGTAAATGGCCAATTCGATATAGATTACAAGAGCCACACCAAACCCAAACCAATTAGGAGCAGACGAGGGCATTCGATCCAATTTGTGATTCCAGCTGCCAAGACAGATGTGTACAGCAATTCGTTCTTCCCCCGCACAATCAAAGCATGGAATAATCTCCACCCTACTATAGTTACTCAACCAGATGCAACTAAATATAAGGTAGCTCTTTCTTCCCAAAAACCCGTTCTGGCTTAAGTCCTCCCTCCACCACCTCCAGTTTAAATTCCATTTGGAATATTTTGGAGGATCAAGAAACCAAGAACCAAGAGGATTCCAGGAATAGTTACACAGTTCCCGCAAAGTGGTGTCATAGGTAGATAGGGTAAAGAAGGATTTGACCTTCATCAGTCGGGGTATTGAACGTTGAGGTTGCAATGTTACGTTGCAGTTCTACAAGACATTGGGGAGGCTTTATTTGGAGTATTGTGTTCAGTTTTGGTCAGCCAACCAGGGGCGGAAAACCCGGGGGTACCAGAGGGGACACGTCCCCCCCCCCCCCCCATGTTTTGAGAGGTGGGGGACATCCCCCCCAAGTTTTTGTCATCCGGATTTTAAAATCTCCGCTTTCCGCGAGACAGTGGAGTGGGACTGCTGATCGAGGGCGCTGATTGGACGAGAGAGACGTTGGTCAGCAGACAATGGGGGCGGAACATGATGATTCCGCACGATGATTGGAGGAGGGAGGAATGGGGGGGGGGTGGCGGTGGGACTGAGGATAGAGTGCGGTGATTGGAGGAGGGAGATGTGGCACAGACCTGCGCCTCAACCACAGCCAGGATCGATCCCGGCCGGCTCTCCGGCGCTGTCCCGTCCCCACCCGAGTGCCCCCCCCCCCCCCACGGGTGGCCAGAGAGGTCGGCAGTCAGACCCGAGCTGTACCCCCCAGGCCCGCAGCCAGCGCAGAGAAGCAGCGCTAAACCCAGCTCAACTCTGCCTGTCCTGCCAGGGTGAACCTGCCTGGGCTTGCGGGAAATATGGGCAGCGCGGAGAAGCAGCGCTGGTGTCCCATCAGTCCAGGCAGGGCTGTAGTTAACCCGGCGACACAGGCAGAGTTGAGTTGCATTTAGTACTGGATTGAGCCTCCAAAGCCTCGCGCATGTGTGTGTGAGTGTGCGCATGCGCTCGCGCTCTCGGCCGCCAAGAATTTGTGTCCCCCCCTGTCCCCCGGTCCACTCCATATTTTGACAGCGAGTTCCGTGCCTGCAGACAACTGTAGGGAGGAAATTGTCGAGCTGGAAAGGGTGCAGAGAAGATTTACGAGGATGTTGCCTGGACCTGAGGGCCTGGGCTATGGTGAGGTTGGGCAGGCTAGGACTTTTTCTCGTGGATCGCTGGAGACTGAGGGATGATCTTATAGAAGAGTCGAAAATCATGAGAGGAATTGATAGGGTGAATGCACAGTCTTTTATCCAGGGCAGGAACCTGAGGGGCAACTGTTTCACTCAGAGGGTGGTGGGTATAAGGAATGAACTACCAGAGGTGGTAGTTGAGACAGGTACAATAACAACAATTAAAGGATGCTGGAGCAGTTACATGGATAGGAATGTTCAGATGAATGTGGGATTGGCTTAGATGGGACATCTTGGTCGGCATGGTTTGAGTCCGGCCGAAGACTCTACAACTCTATAACCTCCTTGATCTCAAACTGTGGTGGTCTCCATATTGTCTCCCATGTCCTTCTTGGTGAATACCGATGCGTAGTGTATGTTTAGAACCTCAATTAGATCCTCGGACTCCAACCATAAGTTTCTTCTTTATTCCTGAGCGGACCTACCTTCTCTCTGGTTACTACCCGTTTTAATGCCGTATTTTTAAAAAAATGAAATTTTCTTTTATCTGATTCACCTATAACATTTAATGGCTGCGTTTTAAATGCCCAGTTGAGATCTTTCTTGTTTGGTTTATATTCCTCAAAGACCCTGTCTGACAATTTCTCTTTTTGACTGAATTTACAACCTCTTTGATCTTCCATGGTTCCCTTACCACGTCATCCTTACCCTTCTTCCTTACTTCTAGAGTCATTGAGTCAAACAGCATGGAAATAGAACCCTCGGCCCGACTTGCCCACACTGTCCAACTTGCCCCATCTACACGAGTCCTTCCTGCCTGTGCTTGGCCCATACCCCTTTAAACCTGTCCTATCCATGTAAATATCGTGATGGTATTGCAATATGCCGGTCCTGAACTCTGATCAGTTGGCTTTTAAACAACTCCCATATCTCAAAGGACGGGAACCAGTCCCGTGAGATCAAGGATAATTGTTGCATCAGTCCTTGATTGAAGCTGGTTTGAGGTGATCTGTCAGGAGTGAGGATGATTTGCTTCCACTGAGGATCCAGATTCCAGGGAGCATCTGCTCAATGGTCCAGAAATACTTGAATCGGGGTTGTGTATTCATGACGTTGGAATGCAAAGGGTGCCAGTGCATCCTACATGCTTGCTGCAGAGCAGAGGACCAGAGATCCAATCCAGCTGTAGCTTTAAGAATCAGATGACTAAGAACAAACCATTTTGGAGGTACAATGGACACCAACAAAATTACAGAGTTCTTGGATAATTGTAACCTTCCTAAATTAGAGTTGCAGGAACAAGAGGAATTGGGAGCACAAATCACAAATAAGGAAATAGAAGAAAGAATGAGATGATGATTTGAATACGTTTTATACGTGCCAAAATTGTCATGCGCTGAAATCTCATTAGTCACTTTCACTTCTCCATTTCAAGAAGGGGAAGAAAAGCCCAGGAACAATCACGGTGGGTCACAGAGAGCTGCATCTCAGTGGGCACAAGATCTGTCTCATCCTCTTAACACAGTCTACGCTCCGAATTGTACTATCTTCAGTGACAAAGTAACTGAGACACAACTTGACACAAACTAGCCAAAAGCATCCTTGTGTGGGTAGTCGAGTACTCCTGAGTTGCAGCCGTTTTGAAATTTATTGACCATCCAAGATGGAGGAGCCTTACATTCGACATCTTGAAGTTCTGGGATTTGAAAAAAGATTTGTCCCAAATCAGTATTATGTGAGTACCAGTAACTGACTGATATTGCTGAATCCTCATCCTTTTGTTTTTAGAAGTAAATCCATTCATATTCCGTGCGTTTCTCTGGTTATTCGTAGAATGTATAATCAACAATGTGTCTCGAGAGCTGCAAGATTTACATATTTTAAAACTGATTTTTTTTGTGAACTCAGATTTTTTCGCAGAATAGAGGAAATGCCTGAATAGCATGAGTGCTTTGAAAATAGTAACGTACTTGTGTATTCTTCCTGTCACTAGATTCAGACCATGAGTGGGAAACAGGAAGTGTTTGCAATAACCAGGGACTAGTAGTTTTCTTGCATAAAAAGGAAAACATTATGAAATAAAAGAACCACAGCTGTAGATGAAGCATTGGAATCCTTCTCCTTGGGCAGTCTCTCATGATCAAAATAGACACAAAACGCTGGAGTAACTCAGCGGATCAGACAGCATCTGTAGAGAATGGAATAGGCCTGGCCCGCTGAGTTGATCCAACATTTTGTGTCTATCTTCGGTGTAAACCAGCATCTGCAGTTCCTTCCGACACATTTTGTCGGCCCCTCAGGATCAAGAATGGCTTGTTTTCCACTCAGTTCTGTGGGCTCTGGGGTGGCTGTGGGCCGTAGAGGCCGCAGACTCAGCACTCATGAGAGCAATAGATCGTGTCGATGCACAGAATTTGAGGGGTACCTTTTTCACACAAAGGATGGTGGGTGCATGGAACGAGCTACCAGAGGACGGACACAAAATGCCGGAGTAACTCAGTGGGCCAGGCAGCATCTCTGGATTGAAGGGTTCAGAGTCATTTCTCTTTGGGTCGAGACCCTTCTTCAGACTCCGAGTTGAGGCAAGGACTATCCCAACATTTGAGAAACAGTTAAGACAGGTACATGGATAGGACAGCTTTGGAGGAATATGGACCAAATGCAGGCAAGTGGGACTAATGTAGCTGGGACGTGTTGGCCAGTGTGGGCAAGATGGCAAGATGGATCTGTTTCCATGCTGTATCACTCTACGACTATAATAACTAGGACAGGGAGGACCATCTAGAGTGTTCCTCCTGCACGTTGAGCTGCCATTTGTCAGTGAATGGCAGGAGTCGCTGGATCCTTCGTCCTTCGATCGTGTGGAACTTAACGTAAGATTCAAGGGCTGAGACTGTCACAGCGGCCCGGTGCTGGTGAGGAAATGGACACCAGATCCGATTGCAGGTCAGACTATACAAAACGTCGCAAATCCCAGTATCACTCTGCAGATTGACCATCTGAGAAGAGACAAACAACAGTGATTTGTTTTGGACTTGTCGGAAATGTTGAAAATTATAATGGATATAATCTGTTGAACCCTCGAGCTACGTACTGGGGAAGCATGGTGGGAAAAAAGTGGCCAACATAGGACGATGGGAAGGTAATAAATAGTCAATGTGTTTAGCTTTCACAGCACAGCTAGAGTTAAACTCAAGATTGAGGATAATTAAAACTGCTTGAACATCAAAAAACTGTACATTTTGTAAAATTGTAAATTGTCCCTAGTGTGTAGGATAGTGTTAGTGTGCGGGGATCACTGGTTGGTGCGGACTCGATGTGCCGAAGGGCCTGTTTCCTTGCCTATCTAAACTAAACAACACTAAATTAGACCAAGTTAGCATCATGGTCTGGTTCCACTTGCCAGTATTTGGCCGAATGCCTTCTAAATGTATGTCTTCTAAAGTTGTAATTGGTACTGCTTGTATATTTTCTCTGGACTACCCTCTGAGTGAAAAAGTTGCCCCTCACATCCCTCTTAAATATTTATTCTCCCACCTGCAACCCTGTCCTCTAGTTTTTGAATTCTCTGCCCTGGGATACCGACAGTGAGCGTTCACTTTATCCATGCCCCTCATGATTTTGTACATCTCAATAAGGTCACCCCTCAGCCCCCCATGATCAAAAGAAAAATGTCTCAGCATATCCCTATAACTAAAGTCGGAAGCCTGCGTAACATGACCCGAATAGATAGGAAAGCCCGCAGTGTTTTACACAGAGCAGGGCAGTCGTGACAAGCTGCCGGAAGAGGTAGTTGAGACAGGGACTATTGTAATGTTTAAGAAACATTTAGACAAGTACATTGATAGGACTGGTTTTGAGGGATATGGGGCAAAAGCAGACAGGCGAGACTTGTGTAGATGGGGCATATTTCCACCCTGTATGACTCTATCATGACTAACTCATGCTTCCTGTAGATGGGTGAGAAACGCAGCACCCGGGCCACCAACAACTTGCACAGCTGCATCACGATGTTGCAACATTTGCACTCCATGTCCCTCCCAATGAAGGCAAGCATGCCGGACACCGCCCTTTCCATCTGCCGCCACTTGTAGGACCCCAGGCACCTCTGCTGCCAGATCTCATTGGAGTGGTGACAACAAGCAGCGCTGCCTGGAGTGGTGCAGATCCAGTAAACGTGATGGGCCTGGTTCGTCCACCGTGACCCACGCTGCCAGAGTCAGCAGGGACCCACGTGTAACCACCAAGAGCGAGGAGGGCTGTCGGGGAGCGAGTCACGACACTGAGAACAGTGGGGGCCTGGTTGGGGGTTGGGGGGGCGGGAGGGGTTGAGAAGGTGGGTCTAGTTTAACTAGACATCATGTTTCACACAAATATTGTGGGGAGAAGGGCCTGTTCCTGTGCTGTACTGTTCCATGTAATGTTCTCTCTGTGTACTGTAGTTATGTCCCCCTGCTCTCTCCTCTCTTACTTGCATCTCTATCTTGCCTGAAGCATCAATACCCTGAAATATGGAGCTGCCCAGTCCGACCCTTCTCTCAGCCATGTTTCTGTGATGATTGTCCTGTCCCAGTCCGCTGAGCAATCCACGCCCTGAGTTGTGACCAGTGTGACTCATGTGGTACTGACAGTGGGGGACTCTGTGATGAGAATGTCACTTTGTGGTTGGATATCCTGTGTCTTGTTGAAGATGGTGACGGACAGGCACTTTTGTGGAGTAACCTTTGTGCAGCAACAGGTTCAGAGAAGACTTTCGAGGATGTTGCCAGGACTCAAGGGCCTGAACTATAGGGAGAGGTTGAGCCGGCTGGGACTACATTCCTTGGAGCGCAGAAGGATGAGAGGTGTAGAAAATCATCAGAGGAATAGGTCGGGTAGATGTTCAGTCACTTGCCCAGAGTAGTGGAATCATAAACCAGGGGCCATATGTTTATGGTGAAGGAGGAAAGATTTAATAACAACATGAGGGGTAACATTTTCACACAGGGGATGGTGGGTATATGGAGCAAACTGCTAGAGGAGGTAGTTGAGCGGGTGGTATTGCAACGTTTAAAAAACATTTAGACAGGTACATGGAGAGAATAGTTTTAAAGGGGTACAGGACAAATGCAGATAGGTGGGGTTAGTATAGATGGGACATGTTGGCCCGTTGGGCCGAAGGGCTTGTTCCCACTCTATCACTCTATAACTCTATAAATGTCACATGCCACTTTTCATTCTGCACCTGAATGTTCAGTTTAGTTTATTTATTGTCATGTGTGCCGAGGCAGAGCGAAAGCTTGTTTGTTGCGTGTTATCCAGTCAGTGGAAATACTATACATGATTACAATTGAGCCTGTACAGTGTACAGACACAGGATAAAGGGAATAACGTTTAGAGCAAGGCAATGTCCAGCAAATTCCGATTAAAGATACATCTGCCTTTAATCGGACTTTGTCTTGCTCTCAACGTTTGAGATATATCTGCCAGATATATCATGGTGACGCCATGATAGCGAGGGCTGTGTAGCCGACTTTCTCTCCGAGAGGCCCTCTTCAAACCAGCCATATGTAAAACAAATAACCAGGCAGAAGCTGCTACAGGTGTGTTGGCGACTAGCCGAACATGATGGGTCGACATAAAGCGACCGAGCGCAGGGGAAAAGGGAAAAATGAAGGACAAAAGTCGACCGACTCCCCGCATGACGATGGTGAGTCCGACAAGAAAGGCTCGCTAATTCTCTGCGAGCTGCGCGAGCTCAGAAAAGAATACAAAGAGGCTTCAGAAGAACAGAGACTAGCGAGAGTGGAGGACAATATGAAGGACTTAACGGTTCAAATTGAAAAGCTGGAGGGGAAATTGAAAGAAATGGAGGACAGAGTAAGTTCAACAGAAGACAGGGGTATGTGACACGCGAGGGCTATCAAGTACCTGCTGCACAGAGAGGCTAAGTAAGCGGAGAAATGCTCGGACCTGGAAAATCGAGCGAGGCGTAAGAATCTGCGGATTTACGGAGTTACAGAGGGAAAGGAAAAAAATGACATGCCTGGATGTCATTTGTACAAAACAGTTTGTAACTGAACTGTTGAGGAACTCCCTAGAACTCCCAGAAGATTTAACTGTCGAAATTGAGAGAGCACACGGGTTCCTCGTTTATACCATCTGTTGGTATAAATTTCTTGTTCATACTTCCTTTTTTGGTACCTGTTGGAAGCAGTTAATGTGTAGGAGGGAACTGCAGATGCTGGTATAAACCAAAGATAGACACAAATGCTGGAGTAACTCGGCGGGACAGGCAGCATCTCTGGAGAGAAGGATTGGATGATATTTCGGGTCAAGGCCCTCCTTCAGACTGAAAGTCACGGGGAAGGGTCTTTTCCGTAAGCCGTTAATTCTTGCCTTGCTTCAGAAACTTGTAAAGAGTAAGATTGTGTTACTGTCAATCCAGGCCTTCTGGAAGACTGCCAGCACCAGAATCCTTACCTGTACCTCAGCACATGTTAGACTAGACTAGACTAGATTCTACTCTGAGGCGATTTCCATTTGCACAGACTGACTTCAAAATTCCATTTGAGAAGAACTGCTCCCATGAGCTACCATTCCATCAGTGAACTCAGCTGAATTGGGCCTTATGTTAATGATGTGTAGGAAGGAACTGTAGATGCTGGCTTACACGGAAGATACAAAATACTGGAGTAACTCAGGGCTCAGGCAGCACCTCTGGGGAAAAGGAATAGGTGACGTGTTGTGTCAAGATCCTTCATCAGACATTTTGAGTCAAGACCTGAAGAAGGGTCTCGACCTGTAACGTCACCTATTATTTTTCTCCAGAGACGCTGCCTGACCTGCTGAGTTACTCCAGCATTTTATGTCTATCTCTTGTGTTAATGATTATGGAGTTCATACAGGCAGTTTATAACTCGACTATGATCTTGAAAGCTGATCAAACTTCTGCTAGGAAAGTGTTTGTGTTACTTTAAAGATCAGCCCTCCTCAGTCACACAGAGAAACCACAGGGTTGCACAAGCTGTTTTACACAAAGTGATTCATTTTACTGTCATTTACATTGGAAATGTCAGGAAAAGTTGAAGAAAAACCTCTACTATAATTGATATTTTAATTTTGTCACTTGTGAGCGGAGCACCAAGGCAAATTCCTTGTATGTGAATATACTTGGCCAATAAAGTTATTAATTCATTCATTCATATTTTAATTTTGTTAAATACAGGTAAAATGCTTCCCACTTGTGATATTAACTATGCTGTTTCACAGGCCATTACGGCACAAAAACAAGCCCTTGGGTCCACAATGCCACCAAACATGACCTGTACATCTCCTTTAAACCTTTCCCCACTCATCTTAAAGTTATTATCTGATTTTTCCATTCTTACGGAAAAAGGTTTGCCTGTCTACCCTATCTACACCTCTCATAATTATATATCTATTATTATCTGAATGGTGTCAGATTATGAAAAGGGAGGTGCAATGAGACCTGGGTGTCCTTGTACTGAAAGTAAGCATGCAGGTAGAGCAGGCAGTGAAGAAGACTAATGGCATGTTGGCCTTAATAGCGAGAGGATTTGAGTATAGGAGCAAGGAGGTCCTACTGCAGTTGTACAGGGCCCGGGTGTGACCACACCTGGAGTATTGTGTGCAGTTTTGGTCTCCTAATTTGAGGAAGGGCATTCTTGCTATTGAGGCAGTGCAGCGTAGGTTCACTAGGTTAATTCCCAGGATGGCGGGACAGATATATGATGAAAGAATGGATCGACTGGACTTATATTCACTGGAATGCGGGATTAGAGGGGATTTTATAGAAACAGATATAAAATTCTTAAGGGATTGGGCATGCTAGATGCAGAAAAAATGTTCCCGATGTTGGGGGAGTTTAGAATCAGGGGTCACAGCTTAAGAATAAAGGGTAGGCCATTTAGGACCGAGATGAGGAAAACCTTTTTCACCCAGAGAGTTGTGAATCTGTGGAATTCTCTGCCACAGATGGCAGTGGACGCCAGTTCACTGGATGTTTTCAAGAGAGAGTTAGATATAGCTCTTTGGGCTAACAAAATCAAGGGATATGGGGAGAAAGCAGGAATGGGGTACTGATTTTGGATGATCAGCCATGAATGGCAGTGCTGGCTCGAAGGGCCAAATGGCCTACTCTGCACCTATTTTCTATGTTTCTGTCAGGTTTCCCCATAACTACCACTATTTTTAAGAAAACAATCCAAGTCTGGCCAACCTCTCTGTGCAGCTAATATTCCCAATGCCTCCTCCGCATCCTTTCCAAAGGCTTCATATCCTTTCTGTAACGGGGTGACCAGCACTGCACACAATACTCAAAGTGCAGCCTAATCAAAGTCCTATAAAACTGCATCACTGACTTCCTGACTTATACTCAATGCCCTGATCTATAAAAGCAAACATCCCAAATGCCTTATTTCCCAATCTACCTGCTTGAGTTGCCACATTCAGGGAGTTATGGATTTGGACCGCGAGATCTTTCTGTACATCAATGCTGTCAAGGCTCATGCCAATAGTTGTATATTGTCCCCTGAGATTTTGCCTCGCAAAGAGCAACAGCCAGGATGATAAAAACAAACACTAGAGGGCAACGCTTTAAGGTGAGAGGGGCAAAGTATAAAGGAGATATGCCGGACAGGTGTTTTTACACAGCAGGTGGTGAGTGTCTGGAACATGCTGCCAAAAGTGGTGGTTGAAACAAATACGTTAGTGGCATTGAAAAGACATTTGTATATTCAAAAGGCCACAAAGTGCTGGTGTAACTCGGCAGCATCTCTGGAGACCATGGATAGATGATGTTGCGGATCGAGATCCTTCTTCAGATATCTTCAGATCGGCATATGGTAATGGATGGATATGGGTTATGTGCTGTTATATAAGTGATGGTCATTGTGGGTCAAAGGGCCTGTTCTTATGCTGTACTATTCTATGTCTTACGCTCTACCTCAAATACACTAAGATCTGCCATTTCTACGCCCGTTTCACTAGCTGATCTATATCCCACTGCAGACAAAAGTGTTGGAGAAACTCAGCAGGTGAGGCAGCATCTATGGAGCAAATGAAATAGGCAACGTTTTGGGCCAAAACTGAAACGTCGCCTATTTCCTTCGCTCCATAGATGCTGCCTCACCCGCTGAGTTTCTCCAGCACTTTTGTCTACCTTCGATTTTCCAGCATCTGCAGTTCCTCTTGAACACTATATCCCACTGTATACTTTGACAACCTTCCTCACAGTGCATGACCCCAGCAATCTTGGTGTTTCCTGGATAACATTTCTCCAGAGGTAAAGATGATTTGAAATTGTTGCCTGATTCTTAGAGTTCTTTCGCCCGTGCAGGTTTGTCCGTTAATTGGCTTCATAGAATTGTAAATTGTCCCTCCAGTGTGGGATAGTGCTAGCCTTCGTCTGATCGCTGGTCGGCACGGACACCGTGGGCCGAAGGGCCTGTTTTCGCGCTGTATCTGTAAACTAAATTAAAAGCTAACAAGGTGTTTCCTTTTCAGGTTTATATGCTGATGGTGAAGTGGAGTGACTTGTCAGAGAAGCTCATCTACAGAAAGTTCTCCGAAATCTACGATTTCCACGTAAGTAGTTGATTTCAATGGTCATGCACGAGGTGTAACAGGAGCCCGAGTGCTACAGGGTTGTCCTCAGGCTCTGCATCATACTCGCTAAGTGAAGTGCTGCAAAGCCTTTAGAGTTCAACAATTTCAGATAATCAGACTTCTTCAGATGGGCATATGGTAATGCAGGGAATGCAGGGATACGGGTTATGTGCAGTTAGATACGTGATGGTCATTGTGGGCAGAAGGGCCTGTTCTTGTGCTGTACTATTTGATGTCCTGCCTTACATTTGCTCGCATTAAACTCCATCTCCCATTTCTAAGCCCGTTTTTGTAGCCTCAGTAGATATCTCTAGAGCTGTGACTGGTGATGCTGGCCTCAACAGGCCCCGACCACGGGTGAACAAGAGGAAGAGGACTGAACTTTGCTGCCTTCCCTCACAGTGGGAAATGTTGATTCCGTTGCGGGGGATGCTTTATGTTAAATTCTATAGTGTTGTGTTTATCCTATCTGTGTGCTGCATGGTAGCTCACATTTCACTGCACCAATTGGTGGATGTGACAATAAATGTAACTTCAACTTGAACATTGCGTATTCAAGGCAGCAATCTCTGATATATCCCAGGGCATTGTGTGAAATTAGAGAGGAAATTATAGGAGCCCAGGTTGAAAAATAACTACAGGAGAGTCGTATTTAACTACAGGAGAGGTGCCGGAAGACTGGAGGGGGCAAATGTTGTACCTCTATTCAAGAAGGGTTGCAGGGAAAATGCTGGGAACTATAGGCCAGTGAACTTATCATCTGTAGCAGGTAAGATACTAAAGAGTATTTTGAGGGATAGGATATACAGGCATTTGGATGGGCAATGGCTGATTAGGGATAGTCAGCATGGTTTTGTATGTGGGAGGTCGTGCGTCACAAATCTGAGTTTCTTGGGGAGTCTAACAAGGGCAGGACCTACACATTGGATGGTAGGGACCTGGGGAGTGTTGTATAGCAGAGGGATCTAGGAGTGCAGGTGAATGGTTCCTAGAAGGTGGAGCCACTGGCAGATAGGGTGGTCAAACAAGGCTTTTGGCACTTTGGCCTTCATCAGTCAGAGCATTGAGTATAGAAGTTGGGAGGTGCTGTTGCAGTTGTATATGGCATTGGTGAGACCGCACTTAGATTATTGTGTTCAGTTCTGGGCACCATGTTATAGGAAAGGTGTAATCAAGCTGGAAAGGGTTCAGAGAAGATTTACAAGGATGCTACCAGGACTAGAGGGTTGAGCTATAGGGAGAGGTTACGTAGGTGTGAAAGCTCGCCCGACCTCTCGAATAATAAATGCCGGCGGACACTGATGCTCATAGTAAAGACACAACTTTATTACGCTAGTGGGAGTGGGAGTGGGAATATGGTCACATACATGCCCCGCTACTCGTGGTCCTACTCAATTATTTTGTGCACAGGCAGTATATTTATACTTGAGTAGTCACTGGTCCATCTAATCACACAGCTAATCACACAGTCACCTGAACCAGTTCTTATCGTGTCTAGAAGAGACTTATTTTTCTCGGCAGTTCTACTCGGTATCGGGCTTCTTTCCTTTTTACTCACAACTCCATTTCCAGTTCTGCAAAACCACCGGTTATTCATTAGCTAGCAATTCTAAGCAAGTAAAGCAGGCTCACCACACACAACATGCAATCTGTCACGTACACATCCATCTATCTATATATAACTCTACAACTCTGATCGTGTATGTGTGTGTATATGTGTGTGTGGGTGTGTTTACATCTTTGTGAAAAAAATACGTGGTAACGATAACATTTTTACAGATTCCTGTTGACATGTTTCCCGTCAAGTCCAAAATCACCTTATCTGAAAATTCCACGCTTTACTTCGCGACATTACCGAAAATGTTTAAATATATCAAAAGACTTTGAATTTAAACGACGAGCTTTTGCTGATGACGTCTCTCTACCCCCCTCCCTCTCCCTCTAGTTGCGCCTGAGCAGTTGGGGGCTATGCATGAGTGGATAGGGCGGGGGATGGTGTAAAAGGAGTGAAGGAATAATATTGGTATCATATCAAGGTGGGGGGTTAGTGTGTGTGTGTGTGTGGGGGGGGGGGGGTAGTTAGTGTGTGTATGTGTGTGGGGGGGGGGTTAGTGTGTGTGTGTGTTGGGATGGTTTGTGTGTGTGTGATGCCGCAGGCTAACCCCCACCCCCCCGCAAACACGCGTTGAGTGGGCAGGGCACAACGGGTCCCCCTTGGTCTAGTATATAATTCTAAAACTCTGATCTTGTATGTGTATATATGTGTGTTTTTACATCTTCATGAAAAAACTACGTGGAAACGATAAAAGTTTTACATATTCCGGATGACATTTTTCCTGTCGTCCAAAATCATCTTATCTGAATTTTTTTTTAGAAGGAACTGCAGATGCTGGTAAATCGAAGGTAGGCGAAAATGCTGGAGGAACTCAGCGGGTGAGGCAGCATCTATGGAGCGAAGGAAATATGCGATGTTTCGGGTCGAGACCCTTCTTCAGACTGATGTGGGGGTGGGGGGCGGCAAGAAGAAAGGAAGAGGCGGAGACAGTGGGCTGTGGGAGAGCTGGGAAGGGGAGGGGAAAGAGGGAGAAAGCAGGGACGACCTGAAATTGGAGAAGTCAATTTTTGGTGTAAACTACCCAAACAAATGCTGCTCCTCCAATTTACGGTGGGCCTCACTCTTGCCATAGAGGAGGCCCAGGACAGAAAGGTCGGATTCAGAATGGGCGGGGGAGTTGAAGTGCTGAGTCACAGAAAGATCATGTTGGTTATTGCAAATCGAGCGGAGGTGTTCGGCGAAGTGATTGCCAAGCCTACGCTTGGTCTCGCCGATGTAGATCAGCTGACACCTGGAGCAGCGGATGCAATAGATGAGGTTGGAGGAGGTGCAGGTGAATCTCTGCCACACTTGGAAAGACTGCTTGGGTCCTTGGATGGAGTCAAGGGGAGAGGTAAAGCGACAAGTGTAGCATTTCCTGCGATTGCAAGGGAAAGTGCCAGGAGAGGGGGTGGTTTGGGTGGGAAGGGATGAATTGGCCAGGGTGTTAGAGAGGGAGCGGTCGCTACGGAAAGCTGAAAGGGGAAGAGATGGGAAGATGTGACCAGTGCTAGGATGCCGTTGGAGGTGGCGGAAATGTCAGAGGATTATTTGTTGTATGTGACGGCTGGAAGGTGAGGACAAGGGGGACTCTGCCCTTGTTACGAGTGGGGGGGGGGGGTTGGGGAATGAGAGCAGAGTTATGGGGTATAGAAGAGACCCTGGTGAGAGCCTCATCTATAGTAGAAGCGGAGAACCCCTGTCCCCAAAGAGTGAAGAGATCTTCGATGCCCTATATTGGAACACCTCATCCTTGGTGCAGATGCGGCATAGACGGAAGAATTGGGAGGAGGGGATGGAGTCCTATAGGAAGCAGAGTGGGAAGAAGTGTAGTCCAGATAGCCATGGGTTTATAGTAGATGTCGGTCAGAAGTCTATCACCTGCGATAGAGATAGTGAGGTCTAGAAACGGTAAGGGATGTCAGAAATGGTCCAGGTGTATTTGAGTACCGAATGGAAGTTAGCGGTGAAATGGATGAAGGCAGTGAGTTGTGTTGGGTGCAGGACACAGCACCAATGCAGTCGTCGATATAGCGGAGGTAGAGTTCGGCGATAGGGCCAAGGTACGCCTCGAACAAGGATTGTTCGACGTACCCTACAAAGAGGCAGGCATAGCTAGGGCCCATGCGCGTGCCCATAGCTACGCCTTGTATTTGGAGGAAATGGGAGGAGTCAAATGAAAACTTGTTAAGAGTAAGGACCAGCTCTACTAGGTGGAGGAGAGTATCAGTAGACGGGGATTGGTTGGTTCCATGGTCAAGGAAGAAACGGTGGGGGATGGAGGTGTAGAGTGACTGGACGTCCATGGTGAAGATGAAGGAATGGGGGCCTGGAAAACCCCAAAGGGGGCCTGGTAAACCCCCAAGGGGGCCTGGGCCTTTCCCATATCAATTGTTCTGCTTGTTTATAGTCCCAACATTCCATGTTCCCGCTACCGGCCAAGGTTCATCTCGCAAACGTTTGGTTAAAGCTGCCGACAATTGTCGATAATCTTTTCATTTTTCTGGGTTAACATAACACATGTGTTGCACTGGGGCCCCTCCGTCACTTTTGTCTAAAGACTGACCCATCATTATGCCCTGACAAACTTTTTCTTACTTAACACAGCCCCAATCTCCGCGTCTTCTTCCCAGAGACGGGTTTCATTTAGCCTGAATGTTCAATTAACCTACCCTTTGTCTATTATAATGATGTTCATCTTACCTTGGTCTTCCACTGGCTCTTGTGGACCTCGGCAGGGAGTCAGATCAACCTCAGATGAGGGACCACAGTGTTTCCGAGAACTCTCAGGGGTTCAGACTCAATGGATCGATTAGTGCACTTTTTACTCCGCTTGAGGTCCCGTCCGCCATGTGGTCACTTACTCAGTCGTCGGAGATGGTCCTAGCGAGATCCTGCCGACTATGCCAATGTTAAAGCTCGACCGCGCTCTGGAATAACAAACACCATCAGACACTGATGCTCATAGTAAAGTCACGCTATTACGCGAGCAGGAGTGGGAGAGTCACTTTAAGTATGGTCACATACTTGCCAAGTCCTCGCGGTCCCACTCAATCATATTGTGCCCAGGCCGTACATATTTCCATGAGTAATCACGGGTCCAGCTAATCACACAGTCACCTACACCTGTTTAATCGTGTCCAGAACAGATGTGTTTTTCTCTGCAGTTCGACTTGGTATCGGGCCCCGACCCTTTTCAGTCATAACACCTTTTGCAGTTCTGCAAAACCACCTTTTATTCATTAGCTGGCAATTCTAAGTAAGTAAAGCAGGCTCACCACTCACAACATGCAATCTGTCGTGTACACATTAACTCTAAAACTCCCATCCTCCTCTACATAGGCTGGAACTGTATTCCTTGAGTGCTGGAGCATGAGGGGTGTTCTTATAGAGGTGTACAAAATAATGAGAGGAATAGATCGGGTGGATGCACAAAGCATCTTGCCCAGAGTAGGTCAAGGATCCAAGGAGCATACTGTACGTTTAAGTTGAAGGGAAAAAGATTTAATAGGAATCTGAGGGATAGCGTTTCTACACAAAGGGTGCTGGGTGTATGAAACAATTTCCCAGAGGAGGTATTTGAGGCTGGGACTAACCCAACATTTAAGAAGCAGTTAGATAGGTTCCTGGATAGGACAGGATTGGAGGGATAAGGGTTAAACATAGGCAGGTGGGACCAGTGTAGATGGGACATATTGGCCAGTGCGGGTAAGTTGAGCCAAAGGACCTGTTTCCACGCTGTATCACTCTATGAGTCTATGACTAAACAACAATGTATTGATCAGATTTTGCAGTGCAGCAGCCAAAATGAAATACAAAGAAACTGCAGATGCTTTATACCAAAGATAAACACAAAGTGCTGGAGGAACTCTGCAGCATCTCTGAAGATGGATAGGTGATGTTTAGGATCGGGACTCTGAAGTAGGGTCCTGACCCGAAACATCATCTATTTTCTCCAGTAGTGCTGCCTAAACCATTGAGTAGTTCCAGCACTTTAGACAATAGACACTAGGTGCAGGAGTAGGCCATTCGGCCCTTCAAGCCAGCACCACCATTCAATGCGACCATGGCTGATCATCCACAATCAGTTCCTGCCTTCTCCTGCCATATCCCCTGACTCCGCTATCTTTAAGAGCCCCATCTAGTTCTCTTTTGAAAGTATCCAGAGAACCGGCCTCCACCTTCCTCTGAGGCAGAGAATTCCACAGACTCACAACTCTCTGTGTGAAGAAGTGTTTCCTCATCTCCATTCTAAATGGCTTATCCCTTATTCTTAAATTATGGCCCTGGTTCTGGACTCCCCCAACATCAGGAACATGTTTCCTGCCAAACCCGTGTTCAAACCCTTAATAATCTTATATGTTTCATAGAAACATAGAAAAACATAGAAAATAGGTGCAGGAGTAGGCCATTCGGCCCTTTGAGCCTGCACCGCCATTCAATATGATCATGGCTGATCATCCAACTCAGTATCCTGTACCTGCCTTCTCTCCATACCCTCTGATTCCCTTAGCCACAAGGGCCACATCTAACTCCCTCTTAAATATAGCCAATGAACTGGCCTCAACTACCCTCTGTGGCAGAGAGTTCCAGAGACCCACCACTCTCTGTGTGGAAAAAGTCCTTCTCATCTCGGTCTTAAAGGATTTCCCCCTTATCCTTAAGCTGTGACCCCTTGTCCTGGACCTCCCCAACATCGGAAACAATCTTCCTGCATCTAACCTGTCCAACCCCTTAAGAATTTTGTAAATTTCTATAAGATCCCCTCTCAATCTCCTAAATTCTAGAGAGTATAAACTGAGTCTATGCAGTCTTTGTTCATAAGACAGTCCTGACATCCCAGGAATCAGTCTGGTAGTCATGATACTCATGATGGAGTATCCTTTCCATCAGGAGCTCCATTTTGTCTAGACGTCCCCGGACGTCTTTCATAGTGGGAGGAGAGTCCTCTTGGCCTGACTCATCAGAGTCCACAGGCCTTCCCGACTTTGTTTTGGCCTTCCTCCCGACTGGAGTGGCCATGGTGCTCTGTGGCACCGGAGTCGCTGGCGCTGGCAGTTCTGGCGCCGGCGTAAGCGCCTGCCCGCTGGCCGCGGTCCTGTGGTCAGTTTCCCCAACTTTGTCGGCGGCACTGATTTATCCACGTTCCTGAAACCAGTCTTATGGAACTTAGGGAACGTTCGCAGTGTCGTTTAAAAACTTACCTGCCAGTTTTTAACTTACCGCCGGTGCAGCTGCGCTCTCCAGCCCGTCGCTGCGCCATGCGTCTGACGTAATGACGCGCATGCGCACTGGCGCACTTCTTCACGTAATCACGCACGTGACTCCGAAGTAAAATTAGTACGCCGTTCCTGCTTTCTCCCCATATCCCTTGACTCCGTTAGCAGTAAGAGCTAAATCTAACTCTCTCTCGAAAACATTTAGTGAATCTGCCTCTATTGTCTTCTGTGGCAGAGAATTCCACAGATTCACAACTCTCTGGGTGAAGGAGTCTACCCTCACCTGAGTCCTAAATGTCCGACCCCTTATTCTTAAAGTGTGTGACCCCCTGGTTTTGAACTCCCCCAACATGGGGAACATTTTTCCTGCATCGAGCCTGTCCAATGCTTTAAGAATGTTATCGCTTCACATGGACAGCAACTGAAGTGTGGGGGCCTGGTTTTCTCAGGGACCACCATCAATGGGGGGCTTCTGTATTTGTGTGAAAGGATACACACACAGCGTTTTCTCCCCGCAGGGCAGCACATTCCCTTCTCGCTGAGCTCCAAAGACTCTTCAATAACCTCATTAATGACCTTGAATGGTAGCCAGATGTAGAGTTAGCAAAGAGCATTGACTGTGACTGCAAGCAGTGATAAGATTCAATAAGTTTCAATAAGATATCCTCTCATCCTTCTAAGTTCCAGCGTGTACAAGCCCAGCTGCTCCATTCTCGCAGCATATGACAGTCCCGCCATCTTGGGAATTAACCTTGTAAACCTATGCTGCACTCCCTCAATAGCAAGAATGTTCTTCCTCAAATTAGGGGACCAAAACTGCACACAATACTCCAGGTGTGGCCTCACTAGGGCCCTGTACAACTGCAGAAGGAACTCTTTGCTCCTATACTCAACTCCTCTTGTTATGAAGGCCAACATGCCATTTGCTTTCTTCACTGCCTTACTTTCATTGACTGATGAACAAGGACCCCCAGATCCCATTGTACTTCCCCTTTTCCCAACTTCACACCATTTAGATAATAATCTGGCTTCTGTTTTTGCTACCAAAGTGGATAACCTCACATTTATCTACATTAAACTGCACCTGCCATGCATCTACCCACTCACCTAACCTGTCCGAGTCACCCTGCATTCTCATAGCATCCTCCTCACAGCTCACACTTCCACCCAGCTTTGTGTCATCTGCAAAGTTACTTGTAATCCCTTCATAGAAACATAGAAACATAGAAAATAGGTGCAGGAGGAGGCCTTTCGGCCCTTCGAGCCAGCACCGCCATTCATTGTGATCATGGCTGATCATGCCCAATCAATAACCCGTGCCTGCCTTCCCCCCATATCCCTTGATTCCACTAGCCCCTAGAGCTCTATCTAACTCTCTCTTAAATCCATCCAGTGATTTGGCCTCCACTGCCCTCTGTGGCAGGGAATTCCACATCTAAATCATTAATATATATATTGTAAATAGCTGGGGTCCCAGCACTGAGCCTTGCGGTACCCGACTAGTCACTGCCTGCCATTCTGAAAAAGGACCCGTTAAACCCTATGCTTTGTTTCCTGTCTGCCAACCAATTTTCTATTCATGTCAGCACTCTACCCCCAATACCATGTGCCCTAGTTTTGCCCACTAATCTCCTATGTGGGACTTTATCCTTGCTTTACGAACTCAATGTACAGGAAACCTCTGCCGCTGAAGAAATTCCAATGGTCCAAAAATCTGAATCCATACCCCTTGCACCAACTCTGAACGACATAATCATCTATCCTATTTTCCTATTCCTACCCTCACCAGCACATGGCATCAGGAGCAATCCAGAGATTATTACACTTTTCTCCAGGTTTCCTCGCACACTCCAAAGACGTACAGGTTTGTAGGCTAATTGGCTTGGTATAATTGTAAATCCGAGAAAAGCCGCTTTGGCCCACCGTATCCATGCCGACCAAGTTGACATATTGGGCCAGACTCGCTCGCTTGCATTTGGCCCTTTGTCATTTAAATCTTTCCTATCCATATAGCTGTCCAAATATCTTCTAAAAGTCATAGTTGTATCTGCTTCTATTGTGGTGGCCCAGTGGTGGAGTTGCTGTCTTACAGCGCCAGAAACCTGGGTTGATTCCTGACTATGGGTGCTGTCAGCATGGAGCTTGTACCTTCTCCCTGTTGTGAAAGTTTGTTTCTTAAGAAGCAGACAGCAACAAACGTTGAAGGTAGACCAAGGCAATCTTTAATTGATTTGTCAGACGGGAGTGGCAAAGATCTGCAATGAGCACAAACATGGTTCAGTGCTTCTCGGGCTCCCACACAGAGCAAAGGCGAGTTAGCACAATTATCCATTTTTCTCATCAGTAAAAAACTCCTACCAAGTCTGAATATGGCATGACTGAAAGATTCTGTAGCCTTTCACAATATAGGAAAGCTGGGTCCAAATCAGCTCGTCCAATAACAAGTTATTACTTATCTCTGGGGCGTCAGCAATTTTTTTCAATCTTGGCTTCTTTATGGCCTTGAAGAAGCACATGTTATTCCTGCAGGATTCCATCTTAATTTATTTACTAAAAAGCCAACCTGTTCTCCATATTGTGTTCCATATAATTTGCAAAGTCATCCAGACTTGGCACGGAGCCATTCTTTTGTTCTGCTAGACCATGCTTTTGTAGAAGATCAACTCCATTTTAGGTTTGACTATTAGATCTTTCACTGTGACTGCGTGGGTTTTCTCCAGGTGCTCTGGTTTTCTCAGACACTTAAAAGACCTACAGATTGTAGGTTAATAGGGTTCTGTAAATTATATAATGTCATTGGTGTGTAGGATAGTGTTAGTGTATGGGGTGATCGCTGGTCGGTGCGGACTCGGTGGACCCAAGAGCCTGTTTCTACCCTGTATCTCTAAAGTCTAAAGTGTAGCTTCCACTTGCAGCTTGTTGCAAACACCAACTACCCGCTGAGTGGAAAGATTGCCCGAGGTTCCTCTTAAATCTCTCCCCTGTCACCTTAAGCCTATGCCCTTTGGTTTTAGAATCCTCTACCCTGGGGAAAAAGACTGTTCATTTTATCCATTCCCCTTATAATTTTGTACATTTATAAAAGTTACCTGTCACCTGTCTATGTTCCAAAGAAAAGATTCTCAGCCTATCCAGCCTCTCTCTGTAACTTAAGCTCGTAATTCCTGGTAACATTCTGGTGAATCTCTTCTGCATCCTATCCAACAATGATACCTTTACTAAAGCTGGGTGATCAGAACTGCACATAGCCCAGCACAAATTGGAGGAACAGCACCTCCTATTTTGCTTGAGCTTACACCCCAGCGGTATGAATACTGACTTCTCTAACTTCAAGTAACTCTTGCTTTCCCTCTCTCTCATTCCTTCCCCTTCCTAGTTCTCCCACCAGCCTGACTGTCCCCACCCTCACATTTTCTCTGTATGCTTCATTGTCACATTCTCCTAGCTAGCAATGATCTATTGCACATTTTCATTGAACTTCATTTCTTTTGATGTCTCGTTTGCACACCTTATCCTTCCTACATTTCTTCGTTTGCACACCTTATCCTTGTACAGAGCCTTAGTGCGACCACACCTGGAGTATTGTGTGCAGTTTTGGTCCCCTAATTTGAGGAAGGACGTTCTTGGTATTGAGGGAGTGCAGCGTAGGTTTACAAGGTTAATTCCCGGGATGGCAGGACTGTCATATGCTGAGAGAATGGAGCAGCTGGGCTTGTAGTTTGAAGTTTGGAGTTTAGAAGGATGAGAGAGTATCTCATTGAAACATATAAGATTGTTAAGGGTTTGGACACGCTAGAGGCAGGAAACATGTTCCCAATGTTGGGGGAGTCCAGAACCAGGGGCCACAGTTTAAGAATAAGGAGTAAGCCATTTAGAACGGAGACGAGGAAACACTTTTTCTCACAGAGAGTGGTGAGTCTGTGGAATTCTCTGCCTCAGAGGGCGGTGGAGGCAGGTTCTCTGGATGTTTTCAAGAGAGAGTTAGATAGGGCTCTTAAAAATAACGGGGTCAGGGGATATGGGGAGAAGGCAGGAACGGAGTACTGATTGGGAATGATCAGCCATGATCACATTGAATGGCGGCGCTGGCTCGAAGGGCCGAATGGCCTCCTGCACCTATTGTCTATTGTCTATTGTCTCTGTGTCTCCCTCTCCCGACTCTCAGTCTGAACCAGGGGACATAGGTTTAAGATGAGAGGGAAAACATTTAATAGCAACCTGAGGAACAACATTTTCACACAGAGGGTGGTAGGTATATGGAATAAGCAGCCAGAGCAGCTAACATAAAACATATAAAAGGCACTTGGACAGGCACTTGGACAGGAAAGGTACAGAAGGATATGGGCCAAACATGGGTAGGTGAGACGAGTGTTGATGGGGCATCTTGGTCGGCATGGGCATGTTGGGTTGAGGGATCACAGTCCCTTCACCAGGTGGGAAGACTGAAAGTGGCAAACACAGGGTGGTGCAAAAGGTGTTGCCTTGATCAGACAGGGATGTGTTGAGGTGAAATGCTCTGTTGCGGGTAAGTGTTGATTTTTAGTCTTGCGAGGATTCGGCGAGGTGGTTAAAGGTCAAATATGGTGAGCTATTTTCTTTTTGCCAGTTGCTCAAGTGGTAGTGCATTGGAAATGGCAGTTAGGGCTTTGGTATGCTCCTACTGCAGGATGTGGCAAGTCCAGGAGACTTGCAGTGTCCCTGCGGACTACACCTAGAAACATAGAAAAATAGGTACAGGAGTAGGCCATTCGGCCTTTCGAGCCTGCACCGCCATTCAATGTGATCATGGCTGATCATCCAACTCAGTATCCCGTACCTGCCTTCTCTCCATACCCCATGATCCCTTTAGCCACAAGTGCCACATCTAACGCCCTCTTAAATATAGCCAATGAACTGGCCTCAACTACCTTCTGTGGCAGAGAATTCCAGAGACTCACCACTCTCTGTGTAAAGAATGTTTTCCTCATCTCGGTCCTAAAGGATTTCCCCCTTATCCTTAGATTATGACCCCTTGTTCTGGACTCCCCCAACATCGGGAACAATCTTCCAGCATCTAGCTTGTCCAACCCCTTAAGAATTTTGTAAGTTTCTATAAGATCCCCCTGTGGGGAGTGTGTCCAGCTGCAGCTCCTGACTGACCGCATGCGAGAAGTAGAACCGCAGCTTTAAGCATAATACCCTCTGATATCTG
Organism: Raja brachyura; assembly: GCA_963514005.1. The sequence continues at coordinate 2,907,805 of OY740807.1, read as the reverse complement.
GTAAACCTGCTCTGCACCTTTTCCAAAGCATCCACATCCTCCCTGTAGTGGGCTGACCAGAACTGCCTGCAATACTCCAAATGTGGCCCAACCAAAGTCCTATAAAGCTGCACCACAACTTTCTTATGCTCAATGTGGAAGCAAGCGTACTATATCGGGTGTTTGCACATTCTCCCTGTAACCTTGTGGGTTTCATCCGGGTGCTCCAGTTTCCTCCTACATCCTAAAGACATGGGTTTGTAAGATAATTGGCAGAAATTGCCCTTAATATATAAGGAGTGGATGAAAAAGTGGGAAAGGGTGCAGAGGAGGTTTACCAGAATGATTCCAGGAATGAGTGGGTTAACCAATGATGGGCGTTTTACTGCACTGGGCCTCTGCTCGCTGGTGTTTTAAAGGTTGAGTGGGGACCTCATTGAAACTTACAGAATAATGAAAGGCATAGATAGAGTGGATGTGGAAAGGATGTTTCCACTGGTGGGAGAGTCTAGGACCAGAGGTCACAGCCTCAGAATTAAAGGTTGCTCTTTTAGAAAGGAGGTGAGATGGAACGTCTTTAGTCAGAGGGTAGTTAATCTGTGGAACTTATTGCCACAGACAGCTGTGGAGGCCAAATCAATGGATATTTTTAAGGCAGAGATAGACACATTCTTGATCAGAACAGGTGTCAAGGGTTATGGGGAGAAGGCTAGAAAATGGGATTAGGAGGCAGAGATCAGCCATGATTGAATGGTGGAGTAGACACGATGGGCCGAATGGCCTAATTCTAATCTTTGAATTTGTGAACATAGACTTTGTGTGAACAGGTGATCGATGGTCAACGTGGACTTGCTGGGCTGAACGGTCTGTCTCCATGCAATATCTCTAAACTATAAACTAAAACTTCTATGGTGAGAAAGTACAACTTGGTTTGCAGTCAATCATTTCACTTGGAGCCCAGGACAAATATCTTATGAAGCTTTTCTGACCTGAAACATTCACTATTTTACTCTCTCCAGAGATGCTGCCTGACCTGCTGAGTGTTTCCATTTTTTTCCTGCTTTTATCTCAGTATTTTAGCATCGGCATTTCATTGACATCTTTCTGGGACAAGTGCAAAATGGCGGAGTGGAGTAGGATGTTTTCTTTCTGACACAAAAATGCTGTATAACCCCACACTTCTATTTTGTATTTAACAATTCTATATTTCTTTTTTTTTAATCAGAAAATGCTGAAGGAGCTGTTTCCTATTGAAGCTGGAGAAATAGATTCCAAGGCTCGGACCCTCCCCCATTTACCAGGTTGGTCAAAGACAGGATGGTCACAAAATTAAAAGGGGCGCAGATGGCTGAAGGATGGCAAATATGTATTTATTCATAAACGGAAGTAGGAGCAAAATGAAAAGGCCACCGAGTTGGTGTTTGAAATAAGGGGCAATTTATTAAACTGTTGTGCACGAGGAGGCAGCCACAGCTGATCTGTCAAATCTGCCTTTGGTACATTTTTTATATTCTCAGATGATGAGCTTTTGCACAGAGACTTGATTAGCAATAAAACAAGGTCTTGATTACAGAATGGAACTCAGAAAGACTAAATTAGATGACAAACAGAATGAGATGATGATCCACGTCTAAATTCATTAACAGTAGGTCCAAATTTCTGTAACAACGGTGGGTGCATGGATAACCAATGAAATTCCTGTTAGGCTTTGTCTGCAGTTTCCTGTCACCACATTAGCACAATCCACATCCCTCGTTGTTGTTTACCCTGCAACAGTAGGGACAAGTTGCCAACTACAAATTAGCCAGAAAGCATACAAATTAGCCAGAAAAAGCAGCCTACCAGAGGACAGGGAGAAATTCAGAGTCCAGCAGAGGAGGACAAAGGGCTTAATTAGGAAAGGGAAAATAGATTATGAAAGAAAACTGGCAGGGAACATAAAAACTGACTGCAAAAGTTTTTATAGATATGTGAAGAGAAAAAGATTATTTAAAACAAATGTAGGTCCCTTGCAGTCAGAAACAGATGAATTGATCATGGGGAACAACGACATGGCAGACTAATTGAATAACTACTTTGGTTCTGTCTTTACTAAGGAAGACAAATAATCTGCCGGAAATAGCAGGGGACCGGGGGTCAAATGAGATGGAGAAACTGAGTGAAATCCAGGTTAGCCGGGAAGTGGTGTTTGGTAAATTGAATGGATTAAAGGCCGATAAATCCTCAGGGCCAGATAGGCTGCATCCCAGGGTACTCAAGGTAGTAGTTCCAGAAATAGTGGGTGCATTAGTGATAATTTTTCAAAATTCCTTAGATGCTGGAGTAGTTCCTGAGGATTGGAGGGTAGCTAATGTAACCCCACTTTTTAAAAAAGGAGAGAGAGAGAAAACAGGGAATTATGGACCAGTTAGTCTAACATCGGTAATGGGGAAACTGCTAGAGTCAGTTATTAAAGATGGGATAGCAGCACATTTGGAAAGTGGTGAAATCATTGGACAAAGTCAGCATGGATTTACGAAAGGTAAATCATGTCTGACGAATCTTGTGGAATTTTTCGAGGATGTAACTAGTAGCATGGATAGGGGAGAACCAGTGGATGAGGTGTATCTGGACTTCCAGAAGGCTTTCGGCAAGGTCCCACATAAGAGATTAGTATACAAACTTAAAGCATTGGGGGTTCAGTATTGATGTGGATAGCAAATTGACTGGCAAACAGGAAGCAAAGAGTAGGAGTAAACGTGTTGTTTTCACAATGGCAGGCAGTGACTAGTCAGGTACTGCAAGGCTCAGTGCTGGGACCCCAATATATATTAATGATCTGGATGAGGGAATTGAAGGCAATATCTCCAGGTTTGCTGATGACACTAAGCTGGGGGGGCAGTGTTAGCTGTGAGGAGGATGCTAGGAGACTGCAAGGTGACCTGGATAGGCTGGGTGAGTGGGCAAATGTTTGGCAGATGCAGTATAATGTGGATAAATGTGAGGTTATCCACTTTGGTGACAAAAACAGGAAAGCAGACTATTATCTAAATGGTGGCCGATTAGGAAAAGGGGAGATGCAGCGAGACCTGGGTGTCATGGTACACCAGTCATTGAAAGTAGACATGCAGGTGCAGCAGGCAGTGAAGAAAGCGAATGGTATGTTAGCTTTCATAGCAAAAGGATTTGAGTATAGGAGCAGGGAGGTTCTACTGCAGTTGTACAAGGTCTTGGTGAGACCACACCTGGAGTATTGCGTACAGTTTTGATCTCCAAATCTGAGGAAGGACATTATTGCCATAGAGGGAGTGCAGAGAAGGTTCACCAGACTGATTCCTGGGATGTCAGGACTGTCTTATGAAGAAAGACTGGATAGACTTGGTTTATACTCTCTAGAATTTAGGAGATTGTGAGGGGATCTTATAGAAACTTACAAAATTCTTAAGGGTTTGGACAGGCTAGATGCAGGAAGATTGTTCGCGATGTTGGGGACATCCAGGACAAGGGGGTCACAGCTTAAGGATAAGGGGGAAATCCTTTAAGACCGAGATGAGAAATACTTTTTTTTCACACAGAGTGGTGAGTCTCTGGAACTCTCTGCCACAGAGGGTAGTTGAGGCCAGTTCATTGGCTATATTTAAGAAGGAGTTAGATGTGGCCTTTGTGGTTAAGGGGATCAGAGGGTATGGAGAGAAGGCAGGTACAGGATACTGAGTTGGATGATCAGCCATGATCATATTGAATGGCGGTGCAGGCTCGAAGGGCCGAATGGCCCACTCCTGTACCTAATTTCTATGTTTCTAGGAAAAGCATAGATAGAATGGATGTGGAAAGGTGGGCGAGTCAAGGACCAGAGGTCATAGCTTCAGAATTCAAGTGCGCTCTTTTACAAAGGTGAGGAGGAACTTCATTTGTCAGAGAGTAATTAATCTGTGGAATTAATTGCCACAGTGGGCGGTGGAGGCCGCCAGCTGATATTTCTAAGGCAGAGATAGACAAATTCCTGATTAGAACGCGTGTCAAGAGGTATGGGGCAGGAAAATGGGATTAGGAGGCAGAGATCAGCCATGATTGAATGGCAGAGTAGGCTCGATGGGCCGAATGGCCTAATTCTACTATAACTTGTGAACTTGTGAAAGCAGAGCACCTGGAAGAAACATGTGGTCACAGGGAGAATGTGCAAACTCCACTCAGACAACACCTGAGGACAGGATCGAACCCTGTGCTCCCTCTGGTGCTGTTAGGCAGCAGCTCGAGCCTTGCTGGCCATTAATCCTGTTCCTCACAGTTTTTTCAATAGATTATCTACTACTGATGTTAGGTTGTTAGTTACCAGGCTTTCTCTGCTGTCTTTAGAAACATAGAAACATAGAAAAACATAGAAAATAGGTGCAGGAATAGGCCATTCGGCCCTTCGAGCCTGCACCGCCATTCAATGTGATCATGGCTGATCATCCAAGTCAGTATCCTGTACCTGCCTTCTCTCCGTACCCCCTGATCCCTTTAGCCACAAGGGCCATGTTCTTTTCTTGAAAGAACAGGATCAAGTTCCTTTGCCCACAATGCCTGTGTTGAACATGATGTAGTTAAACTAATCTCTTCTGCCCACACAATGATCCATATCCCTCCAACCCTGCTTCTCCATTTCTGAAAAAGGGTCTTGACACATAACGTCACCCACTCCTTCTCTCCAGAGATGCTGCCTGTCCTGCTGAGTTACTCCAGCATTTTGTGGCTCTCTAAAAGCTTCCAGGTGAAGCAGCGATGTACTTGTACTGCTTCCAATTTAGCTTCTTGCATTTAGTGTTCATAAGGTTGCCTCCTCTACAATGGAGAAGCCAAACACCGATAGGGTGCTGCTGTGCAGATATCTATGATCAGATCACAAGGTTAACACTGAGCTTCCAGTCGCCTGGCACCCAAATTCCCACTCCTCATCTGGCCTCCGTCTTTGGCATCTTTCACTTTCCCAGTGAAGTCCAAGGTAAATTTGAGGAACAGCACAGAATTCCTCCCTAACGAGGAGGAATTTCTTTAGCCAGAGGGTGGTGAATCTGCGGAATTCATCGCCACATTGGTTATTTTTATGGCGGAAATGGGCTGATACTTGATTAATATGGGTGTCAAGGATTTTGGGGAGAAGGTAGGAGAATGGGGTTGAGAGGGAGAGATAGATCAGCCATCTTCATATATGTTACAAACAACAAAGATCTCAGCACCAATCCCTTTGGTACCATTACTGGAGGTTTGTTACAAGCAGTGTACCATACGGCATCACCCCTGGGACCTTTATAATCTAGAAATAACTTGGAAGATGGCCTGATTCATAAGTTTGAAGACAACACAAACATTGGTGGAGTTTGAGATAGTGAGGAAGTTTGTCTTAAGATGCAGCAGAGATGAGCTGCAAAGGAGGGTGGACCAGTGGCAGGTGGAATTTAATCCAGATGAGTTGAGGCAATGTAGTTCAGGAGGTAAAATTCTAATAGGACATATGGAGTAAATGTCAGACAACTCAGGAGTGCAGAAAGACCTTAGGGCGCCAGGCCACAGCTCCTTGAAAGTGGCAACGCAAGGGACAGTGAACTGAAAAGACATTTGGGGGGCTTGGCTTCATAGGCCACGGCATGGAGTATGAAATTTGGGATGTTGCAGTTGTGCAAAACATTGGTTAGACGGTATTTGGATCAATAGTATTATTCTAGTCGCCACAAGACAGGGAGGATATGATGGCTTGAGGCGGTGCAACGATAGAGTTCCTGCCTTACAGCGCCAGAGACACGGGTTCCATCCTGACTATGGATGCTGTTTGTCCGGGTGCTCCGGTTTCCTCCAACAATGCGCAGGTTTGGAGGTTAATTGACGGTAAAATCGTTAAATTGTCCCTTGTGTGTGTAGGATTGTGTTAGAGTGCGGGTATCGCTGGTCAGTGCGGAGTCCGAGGGCTCACGTTAAAGCTACGCTGTCTTGTTGATCTCACTCCCACGAGAAAACAATTTTATCTATCTCCTCCATAGATGTTTTTATATGAGTTCACCCCTTAGCCTCCTCCAGTCCAGAAAAAACAAGCCCAGCTGCATGGCATCAAGGTATTAGGGCGGCACAGTGGCCCAGCAGTAAAGTTGCTGCCTTACAGGGCCAGAGACCCAGGTTCGATTCCTGACTACGGGTGCTGTCTGCATGGAGTTTGTACGCTCTTCCTGTGACTGTGCAATTTCTCCGAGTGTTCCGGTTTCTTCCCACACTCCAAAGACGTGCAGGTTTGAAGGTTAATTACCTTCTGTAAATTGTCCCTAGTGTGTAGGGTAGAACAAGTGTACGTGACTGTAGGTCGGCGTGGGTGAAGGGCACTGTTTCCATGCTGTATCTAAACTAAACCATCCAATCTCTCCCATATCTCAAACCCTCCAATCCAGGCCAAATCCTGCTGAGTCTTCCCTGCATTCCACATAATTCTCTGACGACGCGCCTTCAAAGTCTGCGGCGCACATTTCCATGGATTTTCTAACCTTTATTTCTCGTGGTAGCCGAAGCATTATGTTATCTCACTTCCAATCCATGATTCCTAATAGTCTCCTACTATGTTCTTGAAGCCAACTCCACTCCAGAATGCACTTTACATTCACGTGGATGGCCTCCTGCTGCACGTCTAATACCAGCTCTGTGGGTTTCCGGTAGCAGAGTGGCTATAAGTTGTATAACATACAACCATATAACAATTACAGCACGGAAACAGGCCTTCTCGGCCCTTCCAGTCCGTGCCGAACATTTATTTTCCCCTAGTCCCATCTACCTGCACTCAGACCATACCCCTCCATTCCTTTCCCGTCCATATACCTATCCATTTTACTTTTAAATGTTAAAATCGATCCTGCCTCCACCACTTCTGCAGGAGGATCATTCCACACAGCCACCACTCTCTGAGTAAAGAAGTTCCCCCTCATGCTACCCCTAAACTTCTGTCCCTTAATTCTCATGTCATGCCCTCTTGTTTGAATCTTCCCTACCCTCAATGGGAAAAGCTTATCCACGTCAACTATGTCTATCCCTTTCATCAATTTAAAGACCTCAATCAAGTCCCCCCTTAACCTTCTGCGCTCCAAATAATAAAGACCTAACTTGTTGAACCTTTCTCTGTAACTTAGTTGCTGGAACCCAGGTAACATTCTAGTAAATCTCCTCTGTACTCTCTCTATTTTGTTGACATCCTTCCTATAATTAGGCGACCAAAATTGTACACCATACTCCAGAATTGGTCTCACCAATGCCTTGTACAATTTTAACATTACTTCCCTACTCCTATATTCAATGCTCTGATTTATAAAGGCCAGCACACCAAAAGCTTTCTTTACCACCCTATCTACATGCGATTCCACCTTCAGGGAACTATGCACAGTTATTCCTAGATCCCTCTGTTCCACAGCATTCCTCAATTCCCTACCATTTACCATGTACGTCCTATTTTGATTTGTCCTGCCAAGATGTAGCACTCCACACTTATCAGCATTAAACTCCATCTGCCATCTTTCAGCCCACTTTTCCAAATGGCCCAAATCTCTCTGCAGACTTTGAAAATCTACTTCATTATCCACAACACCACCTATCTTAGTATCATCTGCATACTTATCCAATTTTCCACCACATCATCTAGATCATTGATGTACATGACAAACAACAGTGGACCCAACACAGACCCCTGAGGCACCCCACTGGTCACCGGTTTCCAACCTGACAAACAGCCATCCACCATTACTCTCTGACATCTCCCATTCAGCCACTGTTGAATCCATCTTGCTACTCCGCCACTAACACCCAAAGTATGTTTGCTTTTGGCAGAGTGCAGCTTTAACAGTGAATGAAAATAATAAATGAACACCGAGACCTTAAACATGAATCCTTTTCTGTCTACAGCTGGTGCCAGACCTGTTCAGTGCTTTCCGTATTTTTTGCTTTTATTGGTGAAGCTTTAACATATGTTGTCTCCACCGTAGAGTGAAGTTATGATGCGTTGTCCCCATCGTGGAGTGGTTATGTTGCATTGTCCCCACCACAGAGCAGTTATGGCGTGTTGTCCCCACTGCGGAGTAAAGCTGCGATGTGTTGTCCCCACTGCGGAGTAGTTATGAGGCATTGTCCCCATGGCGGAGCGAGGATATGATGCCTTGTCCCCAGTGCGGAGGGAAGTTATGATATGTATATTTCCATCCACAGCTCCCAGATGGCTGGAGGGACACAAGGCTACTGAAAACCGGCAGAGTACTCTCTCTGACTACTTCCAGTCTTTGCTCAACCTGCCCCCCAAGATCTCGCACTGTCAGTGGATTGTGAGCTTCTTGCTGGTCCGCCCAGACGACGTTGCCTTGCCGTTTCCTCACGCGTGAGTACAGACCCCTCCGCCCACTGACCCGGCCTTGGTGCAGCCCACAGCCAAACTCACTGGCCAGCCTCCAAGCTGCTGAGAGCCGGCATTAATGCGACAGGGCATTTGGGAAGATGCAACCTGTATCAACTCATTTGTTGCACCCAATCTGCAATGAATCGTTTAATTTAGTTTATTGTCAGGTGTGCCGAGGTACAGTGGAAAGCTTTTTGCCGCGTGCTAACCAGTCAGTAGAAAGACTATATATGATTACAATTGAGTCGTCCACAGTGTACACATAAAGGGCATAACATTTAGTGCAAGGTAAAGTCCGATTAAAGATAGCCCAAAGGTCTCCAATGAGGTAAATAATAGCTCAGGACCGCTCTCTAGTTGTCGATAGGATGGTTCAGTTGCCGGATAACAGCTGGGAAGAAACTGTCCATGAATTTGGAGATGTGTTCCTTCACACTTCTGTACCTCTCGCCTGATGGGAGAGGGGAGAAGAGGGAATGGCCGGGGTGCGACTCGTCCTTGATTATGCTGGTGGCCTTGTTGAGGCAGCGTGCAGTGTAGATGGAGTCGATGCTTTGTGTGGTGGTCTGGGCTGCGTCCACAATTCTCCACAATTTCTTGCGGTCTTGGATGGAGCATCTTGATAAAATGCTTTCTACAGCACATCTGTAGAAATGGCGTCGTATCGCTTAATGTGTGGATGGGGGCTGCTATCAATTGATTTGACAGGAGAATGGGACACAGTGGAAGGTCTATTGGGGCTGAGAATCAGATGAATGCTGTAGGTAAACTCTGAGGCCCCTTAGCAGAGCAGACGGATACTGGATGAAGCACAAGGGGAGGGTGCAATAAATGCCATCCATTTTAGAATTTAGATTTCGACTTTGAGATACAGCTTGGAAACAGGCCCTTCGGCCCACTAAGCCCACCGGTCAGCGATATACTAGCACTATCCCTACACACTAGGAGCAATTTACAGAGGCCAAATAACCTACAAACCTACACGTATTTGGAGAAGTCACATGGAGAACGGAACAACTCTGTACAGGCAGCACCTGTGATCAGGATTGATCCCGGGTCCCTGGTGCTCCACTGGGCTGATTTTAGTGTTTGGAGTCTGACGACCAAGGCAACTACACTGAGAGCAATGAACATCTCCTGAGAACATTATAGCTGTCACACAGCAGGGACATAGGCCTTTCAGACTAACATGCCCAGGCCGACCAAGATAGTCCATCTCAGCAGCCCAATTTGACCCAGATCCCTCTCAACCTTTCCTATCTATCTACCTGTCCACAGACACAAAATACTGGAGTAAATCAGCGGGACAGGCAGCAACGTTTCGGGTCGAGACCCTTCTTCAGACTGAAGAGGAGTTTTGACACAAAAAGTCACCCCTTCCTTCTCTCGAGAGAGATGATGCCTGTCCTGCTAAGTTACTTTAACATTTTGTGTATATTTTTGTGGAGAGTTGCAAAGTGGAGAGTTGGTGGACAGCAGAGCCACCTGCTGTTGACCTGTTGTGATGAAAGGCAAAGTGGCACTTGTGGCTAAAGGGATCAGGGGGTATGGAGAGAAGGCAGGTACGGGATACTGAGTTGGATGATCAGCCATGATCACATTGAATGGCGGTGCAGGCTCGAAGGGCCGAATGGCCTACTCCTGCACCTATTTTCTATGTTTCTATGTTTCTATGAAGCAGACACAGGCCATTTCTGAGGCAGAAATAATTTGATGCACAACCAATCTCACCAAGCACTTGATTGCGGTGGACATGAGTGCTTCAGGTCAGTAGGCATTGTGGCAGGTCACCGTGCTCCCTTAGGCATGGTTAGAGATGCCATGTTGAATCAGGTGGGAACCTCAGACTGCAGTAGCTCAATAGTGCTTTATTTGTCACATATGCAATTGCACAGTGATTTTTTTTGCGGATATGACACATGCTGGCACCGCCATTTTATGTGCCATTCAAAGTTTGGTTGGCACCTGCGCTCTATATACTGGAGGACGCTCTACGCTCCTCACCTGGCCATCTCTGTATCCTGTAGCCTACCTTTAAGGCTCTGGAAGCATTACCTCATTCACCCACCTACCGGCCCACTCCTAGCGCCAGCTCCCTCCTGGTTATGCCGACTGATGAGTCTTCGGGAGGGTTCCTGGTCCCACTGACCAGCCTTCAGGCAGGCCCCAACGAGCCTTCGGGTAGGTTAAGTGGTTCAAGATGTCCATGGATACTCCAGCCAGTTGGACTGCACAGGTCTTTGGCACGTGGACACGTTTGCTGCCTGGGCGAGATGCTTGTAGTTGAACTCTTGAAGGATGCTCTGACATTGGCCTGAAGAGAATGAGAATTACAGTGGTCAGGGGCTGTGGGGTCTCATGGAGATGTGTTATTGTTCTCCCTTTCACATCAAGATCAAAGGCATTCATCTAATTTTTGAAGTTATAGTCATACAGCACGGAAACAGGTCCTTCGGCCCAACTTGCCCATCATGACCAAAATTGCCCATTATCCTAATTCCACCTGCCCACATATAGCCCATGTTCCTCTTAACTTTTCCTATCCACGTACCTGTCCATCTGCATTTTAAATATTAAATAAATAAAGTACCTGCCACAACGCATCCCAAATACCAGCCTCTATTCCATCATAGGCTTATATCATGAGGACAGACCTTCAGAAACGAGGTAGAAGGAAGCTGGTAAATCTGTGGAATTCATTGCCACAGAAGGCTGTGGCCAATGGATATTTTTAAGGCTTAGATCGACAGATTCTTGGTTATTAAGGGGGTTATGGGACAAAGGCAGTAAAATAGGGTTGAGATTAGCCATGATTGAATGTCAAAGACTTGATGGGCCAAATGGCCTAATTCTGCTCTGAGAATTTCTGAACATGAACCTCTACAAGATCACCCTCATCCTCCTGCGTTCCTATGAATGAAGTCCGCGCCTGCACAATCTTTCTCTATAGCTCCAGCCCTCAAACCCTGGCCACATCCTAGTAAATCTCTGCACACCTTCCAGCTTAGCAAAATCCTTCCTGCAGCAGAGTGACCAAAACAAAACACAACACTCGAAATGTGGCCTCACCAACGTCTTGTACAATTGTAACATAACATCCCATCCTCCATGTTCCATTCCCTGACTGATGAAGGACAATGTGTTGAAAGCTTCTTTGACCACCTTGCCCACCTGCAACACCACCTTCAAGGAAAAATATACCTGCACTCCGAGATCCCTCTGCTCCACAAAACTCCCCAGAGCACTGCCATTTACTGAGAAGGTCCTACCCTAGTTTGACTTCCCAACACCTCACACTTAATCTGTATTAATTTTAGCCTTTGGTTCTTAATTCGCCTACTCTGGGTAAATACAATACGATATGATTTGATACTAATTACCCCAGAGTGAAATTGGTCTGCCACCAGTCAAACCATACAGTTACAAAGCATTGGAAGTGCCGTGTGCATTATTATAATAATAATTATTGTTATAAAGTGAAAATTGTGACCAGTTATTGCACTGCACATATGTAATATTGCACAGACATGTATCGAGTGGGAAAGTCCAGGATGATGGATGTGCAAAGATATTGGGGTGGGGGGGTGGGGGGTGTGTGTCAGTTTCAGTCTACCCCATGACAGAAGGGGGAGGAGTTGTACAGTTTGATTACTACAGGGGAAAGGGATCTCCTGTAGCGTTCTGTGCTGCACCTTGGTAGGACCAGTCTATTGCTGAAGGTGCTCCGCAGGTTGACCGGATCAAAAGATCCTATCTACCCCCTCATGATTTTATACACTGAGTTGATGAGTTGTTGCCACTTATGCTACCCAGTTTCATCTTGTTAGAGGTGGCAGCACACAAGCCCAGTCACAGCATGCTTCTGTGATTCCAGCTTATCTCATCTGCGCTCATGATGGCCTTCAGGAGTTTATACTGGAGTTGATTGACTGAAATGCCACGGATATAGTCTTCAGCAGCTTACAAATGTCCTGGTTCATCCAGAGCTTCTGGTTGGGGAAGAATGGGAAATGTTGTAGGTGCGCACTCATCCACGCATTTCTTTATGGATGTCAGTGATGACTGTGGTATATTAACTCGGGTCACGTTCACACGTTACACTTAATACAGATTACGTCTACTCACCCATTCAATAATTGCTGATTTTTGCTTCCTAATCTCATTTTCCTGCCTTCTCCCTAACAAGTTCACGTTATAGGAGCAGAATTAGGCCATTCGACCAGGTCCATTGATTCAAAGCAGTGCCACAGCAGCCTGTACACAGGAGGAAACAGCACAGCCAGGTGGTGTGTGCAAGGGATGGAGTGATCGACCTTCCTGATGGTGGTGGAGCAGTGGTAGAGAGTGTTGGGTCCTCTGGTGTTGAAGGTCATGTGTTGCTGGGCAGATAGTTCGTCAAGCTGGCCTGGTTGAAGTCCCCAGTGTTGATGAGGAAGGCGTTGAGTACACCGTTTCATGCTTGCTGGCCAAGGCACTCAATTCCTCAGCTAGCTTGATATCCACCTGAGGTGGGGTGTGGATTGCAATCAGGATGAAGGCAGAGAACTCTCTCAGTACATGGAATGGTTCGGCACTTACGCATCAGGTGTTCCAGGTCTGGGGAGCAGGAATGAGACAAGACCACCACGTCTGCACACCACTGCTAGTTTATCATGAGGCAGAGATCGCTGCCTCTTCCTTTTCCTGAGTCCACCAGTTGATAGAAAACCCTTGGGCCTGAACGCAGTGTCTGATGGGTTGGGGGCAAGCATTGTCTCGTGACCAGCAGTCACTTGCCAACCATTTTAGCTCCCCTTGCCATTCCCATACTGACCTTTCTGACCTGGTCCTCCTCCTTGCCAGAGAGAGGCCACACACAAATTGGAGGAACAGCACCTCATATTTCATTGGGCTGCTTACAACCCAGCGGTATAAACATTGAATTCTCTAATTTTAAGTAACTTCTACTAATACTCCCTCTGCCCGCTCCTCACCCTAGTCATTTAACCTGTTCCACAGTTCACCACGTTATATCCCTCTTGAGATCACACCTTCCCTAACAAATAATGGGTTAGGGGTAGGCCTGAGATCATTTGTTGCCGGTCCAGATTGGTCATGGTCGTTTCTCGCATCCAGCCCTTCACACTCCCCCTCCAATTCCCCCCCCCCCCCCCCCCCCCCCCACCCGCATCCCCCTACTTTCAGTCTGAAGAAAGATCCCGACCCACAATGTCACCTATCTACCTTCTCTGGAAATACTGCCAAACCCGCTGAGTTACTCCAGCACTTAGTGTCAATCTTTGGTATGAACCAGCATCTGCAGTTCTTTGTCTCTACATATTCTGTAGATTAGAGGTAGTGAGCATGGTCTTGTGGGTGTGACATTGCTTTTCATAAATACAAATTAACAGAGTTTTTTCAAAGAAATGACCAAGGAAATTGATGAGGTAAGTGTTGTCCACGTGTATGTCCACAAGGCCTTTGACAAGGTTCTGTGTGGTTGATTGTCAGAAACGGTAGAACGCATCCGATCCAGGGCGAGCTAGCCAATTAGATTCAAAATTAAGATCAAAGAACTGCAGATGCTGGTTTATAAGATAGACACAAAGTGGTGGAGTAACCCAACGCTTCAGGCAACATCTCTGGAGTTTCATGTCAGGACCCTTCTTTAGTATGAAAAATGGTCCCGACCCAAAATATCACCCACTCCTTTTGTCCAGAGATGTCGTTTTAGTTGAGTTTATTGTCACGTGTACCAGGGTCCTGTGAAAAGCTTTTGTGGCGTGCTAACCAGCCAGCAGAAAGACAACACATGCTGACAATTGATCCATTTACAGTGTATAGAAACATGATAACATTAAGTAATTAGGGAATTCAACTGCAAGGTAAAGCCAGTAAAGCTCGATCAAGGATAGTCCGATGGGGCACCAAAGAGGTAGACCCTGGCCGCTGAGTTACTCCTGTACTTCGTGTCTATCTTAGAATCAAAATTAGTGGCAGTAATCAAAGGGTGGTAGTGGAGTGTTGGTGTTCAGATTGGAGGTCTGTTGCCTGTAGTGTGCTGCATGGGCCAGCGCTGGGTCCCATATTGTTGGTCATGTAATGAACATTGATGAGACTCAGGATGGTGCTGGAGTGCTCAGCATGATATTTGCAGGCTGCCTCCCGACGTACACTTGGGAACTCACATTTTGACCTTTTGAAGCTGAAGCCAGAACGACAGCAAATTGGCTTTGAAGCCATTACAATGCATCAGGGTTTGTGCCCAACACTCGGGGACTTACGCACAGCGCCTGGAAGTGCCAGGGAGGCTTCATTGTGCTAGAGTCACCAAGGAGGCTTTCAGAAAAGACCAAAGTGTTAGGGCATGCAATCCACCCTCCCCCTAAAGGCCAATGTACAATCACTGGCAAACATGGCAGAAGACAGAAGAGCAAATCTGCTGTTTCAGAGGGACATGAGTGACTAAAGGTGGACACATGGTGCTGGAGTAACTCAGCGGGTCAGGCAGCATCTCTAGAGAAAAAGGATAGGTGACATTTAGGATCGGGGGCTTTCTTCAGACTGAAAGCAGGGGATGCAGCGGGGGTGGGGGGTGGTAAGAACTGGAGGTGACAACAGACCAGGACAAATCAGGGCCGGCAACAGATGACCTCATGAGATTGATCCCTGGGATGGCAGGACTGTCATATAAGGAAAGATTGAAAAGACTAGACTTATATTCACTGGAGTTTAGAAGGGTGAGGGGATACCTTATAGGAACATAGAAAAGTATAAAAGG
Organism: Raja brachyura; assembly: GCA_963514005.1. Next base: position 2,892,692 of record OY740807.1, on the reverse strand, counting down.
ACTGGACAAGCTAGATGCAGGAAATATGTTCCCAATGATGGGTGAGTCCAGAACCAGGGGCCACAGTCTTAGAATAAAGGGGAGGTCATTTAAGACTGAGGTGAGAAAAAACTTTTTTACCCAGAGTTGTGAATTTATGTAATTCCCTGCCACAGAGGGTAGTGGAGGCCAAATCACTGGATGGATTTAAGAGAGAGTTAGGTAGAGCTCTAGGGGCTAGTGGAATCAAGGGATATGGGGAGAAGGCAGGCACAGGTTATTGATTGGGGACGATCAGCCATGATCGCAATGAATGGCGGTGCTGGCTCGAATGGCCTCCTCCTGCACCTATTTTCTAAAATGCTAGAATAACTCAGTGGGTCAGACAGCATCTCTGGAGAAAAATAATAGGTGACGTTTTGGGTCAAGTTCCTACTTTGGACTGAAGAAGGGTCTCGACCCAAAACGTCACCTATTCCTGTTCTCCAGAGATGCTGTCTGACCCACTGAGTTACTTCAACTTTTTGTGTCTGTCTTCAGTTTAAACCAGCATCTGCAGTTCCTTCCTTCACTAAACTAAAACCTGTTTCTTTGAGAGTGGGTGACGGGTGAACAGAGGATGCAGTGTTTCTGGATATCCAGAAGCCATTCAATGAGCTGCCATTTATAAGGTTTCAGAGGAAGGCAAGAGCGCAAAGGATTGAAAGTAATGCAGAGGCTGACAATGACAGGACGCCCATTCCTTCTCTCCAGAGATGCTGCCAGACCCACTGAGTTACTCCAGCTTTTTGAGTCTACCCTATGGAATTTATCCCTGTGCACTGATTCCTGAGGTGTACCTCCGATCACAATGTCCCAGCATCGATTACTGGTTACAATACGATACAAAATCATATACAAAATCATGAGAGAAATAGATCGGGTAAATGCACAGAGTCTTTTACCCAAAGTAGGGGAATCGAGGACCAGAGGACATAGGTTCAAGGTGAAGGGGTAAAGATTTAATAGGAATCCTAGGGGTAACTTTTTCACATAGATGGTGTTGGGTGTATGGAACAAGCTGCAAGAGGAGGTAGTTGGGGCTGGGACTATCCTATTTTTGTAACAAACTGTTGGATAGGTACATGGACAAGACAGGCTTGGAGGGTTATGGATCAAGCGCAGGCAAGTGGGACTAGGATAGATGGGCCATTGTTGGCTGGTGTGGGTGAGTTGGGCCGAAGAGCCTGTTTCTACTCTATGACTCTCTATAACTCCATGATACGATTAAACTTTATTTATCCCAGGAGGGAAATTTATCGGCCAACAGGCCTAAAACGCAAGATGCATGAAATTAAAGTGACGAGTGTGAAGGATTGGGGTTGTGCAAAAATGGGAGGTCATTCTACCCCATGACAGAAGGGGGAGGAGTTGTACACTTTGTTAGCCACATGGGAAAAGGATGTGCTTTGGCCTTTTGTACCTCATCTTGCTGGAACCGATCTTGCTGAAGCCACTCCTCATGTTAACCAGTGTGTCATGGAGGGGATGAGCTGTAGTTTGAGGAGCATTCTCCGCTCCAAGACCATCTCCCATGAACCCACCTCCCATGAATCAGCCTGCCTGATGAGTTTGTTGATCTATTGGTGTCCTGCTTTGTCCTGGTCCCCAGCACACGGCCGCAAAGAAGATCGTAGACCATCTGCAGCATCTTACTGCAGATGTTGAAGGAGTGAAGCCTTCTCAAAAAGTACAGCCAGCTGTGTCCCTTCTTGTACAGGGCCTCAGCGTTCCTGGACCAGTCCAGTTTACTGTCCAGGTACACTCCAAGATATTTGTACTCCTTGGAAATCTGCACATCCACACCACTGACGGAGACATGGGACAGGGGTGTTCCTCTCTTCCTAAAGTCCACCACTAAACTCCTACGTCTTGTCGGCGTTCCAATGACCCAGCACCCATCCCCGACGTACAACGCGAGTTACAGACTTCCAGTCAGAGAGCCAGAAATGTTTGTAATTTTCAACACCTCAGAGCTGGTGAGGCAGTCAATGAGTGAATTGAAGGTGGCGACTGGCCGACCTTAATCTACAAGGAAGTGAAGGAAAGTGTTGTTGTGGCTGATGTTGGAACAGCCATGATCTTATTGAATGTCAGATGAGGTGTGAAGGGCTGGGTTACCTTCTCCAATTTGTGTCCTTCTGCTCTTATATGACTTCTCATTTGCTTTATTTGCAGGACAAAAAAGACAGAAACCTACCTTCTCCCAAAAGACAGAGCCCGAAGCAGTTCCACTGGTAAGTTTGTATTCAGTACGAGAAAATGGAAGCTTCCCATTGGTTTAGTTCTGCAGTTTCACTGATGTTGGACCATTTTTGAACGAGAAAAACGTGCTTGTATTCTACGTTAGTTGAGTTTAGAGAAACAGCGTGGAGACAAGTCCTTCGCCCACCCAGTCCTGTGCGGACCAGCGATCACCCGTTCTATCCCACACACCACGGACATTTTACAGAAGACAATTTTCCTACAAACCTACATGTTTTTGGGATGTGGGAGGAAACTGGAACACACAGAGAAAATCCTCGCTTTCTCAAGGAGAATGTACAAACTCTGTACAGACAGCAGCCGCAGTCAGGATCGAACCTGGGTCTCTGGGGCTGTAAGGTAGCAACTCTACTGCTGCGCCACCGTGCCACTTGTTAGTGGCAGGAGTCTCAGGATGGATGCAAGCCCACAGCTCCCTGAAGGAGCAGCACAAGTGGAGTGTTAGAGTATTATATATTGCAGCATATAAAACATTTTATACTTGGTGAGGCTACATTTGGAATAATGTCTGGATTTTTGGTCACGACACTGTGGGAAGGATGTGGAGTCATTGGAGAAGGTGCAGAAGAGGTTCAGTGAATGTTGCCTCTGTTGGAGTGAACTACCTATGGAGACAGGGTGAATCATTCAGGGTGAAACATTCTTTACACAGAGAGTGGTGAGTCTCTGGAATTCTCTGCCACAGAAGGTAGTTGAGGCCAGTTCATTGGCTATATTTAAGAGGGCGTTAGATGTGGCACTTGTGGCTAAAGGGATCAGGGGGTATGGAGAGAAGGCAGGTACGGGATACTGAGTTGGATGATCAGCCATGATCACATTGAATGGCGGTGCAGGCTCGAAGGGCCGAATGGCCTACTCCTGCACCTATTTTCTATGTTTCTATTTTCTCTCGAGCATCAGAGTCTGAGGGTCAACATGATCGAAGATATAAAATTGTGAGAGGCATAAATAGGGTATATCGTCAATCTTTATCACAGGGTGGAAATATCGAATGCTCGAAATGGCACTGTGGTGCAGCGGTAGAGTTGCAGCCTTGCCGCGCCAGAGACTTGGGTTCGATCCTGACTACTGGTGCTGTGTGTATGGAGTTTGCACGTTCTCCCCGAGGGTTTTCTCCGGCTGCTCCGGTTTTCTCCCACACTCCAAAGACGTGCAGGTTGGCGTTGGTAAAGATTGTAAATTGTCCCTAGTGTGTAGGATAGTGCTTGTGTATAGGGATCGTTGGTCGGTGTGGACTCGGTGGGCGGAAGAGCCTGTTTCCACGCTGTATCTCTAAACTAAGCTAAACTAAACCAGAGAATGTAGATTTACGATGAAGGGGATATTTTAAAGGAGAACGTGTTTGGCAAGGTTTGTTTTTACACAAGAGAGTGGTGAGTGCCTGGAACACCCTGCTAAGGGAGGTAATGGAAGCAGAGATGGTAGCAATGTTAAACAGATATTTAGATAGACCGATGAACAGGCAAAGAGTGGAGAAATCTGGATCACGTGCAGGCAGATAGGATTAGTTTACTTGGTGCAGGCATGGTGTGCTGAAGCAGACCTTTCGGCCCAACCCGCCCATGCCGACCAAGTTGCCTTCTCAAGCCAGTCCCATTTAACAAACTTTGAACAGAAGAACACAAGAAGAGGCCCTTCAGCCCACAATGTCTGTGCCGAACATGATGTCAAGACCAACTTTTACCTGCTTGCACATGATCCATATCCCTCTATTTCCCACATATCCATATGCCTTTCCAGAAGGTTCTTAAATGCCACTAGTTCATATACCTATCAGGTCACCCCAGAACATGCACACTACAAAGAAAATAATCCAAGCCTTTCCAACCCCTCCCTGTAGCTATTATTCCTTAATCCAGCCATCATTCTGGCAAACATCACCTGCACCTCTAGGTTTAAGTGATGTAAACTTCCCTCATGTTGACTGAGATCGACAGAGTGCAAACGGCTTGGATGGGGTGGAATTTGATAAATGTGTCCAAGAAAGTGCTCTCAAACAATATGTAGGTGGTTTTACTAGGGGGGGCGGGGGAAGCACTGGACCTCCTGTTGATAATTCCGGTATTTATATCCCTTAGTCCGTTCAGTGAAAAAACCGACTACAAGACTTTATTTGACCAACGTGACCGTGCTTCTCAGTCCTGCTCTGGGAAGATCTCCCAGTGAATCACGGAGAAAACACATGTGCTCAAACAAAGGAATTAGCGTATATATATATAAGATTATTGCAGTGGGAGGTAACTGACAAAGGACGGTAATTCTAGACCAATCACTACAGTATCACATGGTTACATAGGTGGGGACAATCTTTCCACCCAATTACAATCATACATGGCATAATACATCTTAGCCAATCACAATAGCATCGAACATCACATGTTTTACAAGGGAAATGATGTCACAGCAAGAAAAGTGAAACTTAACTTGAATCAGCCCCTAATCTTCAAAAATAGAATATTTAACCCTTTAATCCTAGAGTCTCTCCTGTTCTGCATATTCTCACTGTTGGGAATTGAGGCTGGCCAGTTTGTGAAGTATCCGTGAGGGTGCACTTTAGGATCAATAATCATAATTTTATTCGTTTTTAAATAGTTACAGAAAAATGTAGAATGACACGGTTGCACAGCGGTAGAATTGCTGGCTTGCAACGCCAGTGGCGCGGGTTCGCTCCCGACTGGTACAGCGTTTGTACGTTCTCCCTGTGACCGCATGGGCTTTCTCCGAGATCTTCGGTTTCCTCACACACTTCAAAGGGATAAAGGTACGTAGGTTAATAGTGAGATTAAATGAGAACTTACCAGTTTGAAGTTTGATCTTAATTTCATGAGGCGTTACGATGAGGGATTACGTGAAGAGCCCGCCAGCCCAGATGCGCGTCAATCTTCAAAGCAGTGGCGTGAAATCATAGATAACAGTTGTTGAACTGAATATAGGAAGATTCAAGAAACTACAACTACCAGCTGACCTTTATGAGAGAGGGTTGGGAGCGGAGGGCACATAATCCCTCATCGTAACTCCTCATAAAATAAAGATCAAACTTCAAACTGGTAATTTCTCATTTAATTTTACTATTTTACTTCGGAGTCACGTGAGTGACCACGTGAAGATTTCAAAGCTCTGTGATTTCATGCCGTGAACAAGAGTCCATGCAACACCCTGCATTAGTTGACCAAGGAGGAGTGAAATCATAATACATTCAGACATGACATAGATTTAAAGCATGCTGATGCTTTATTAAACAAAATAGTATGTATGAAATAATAATGACCTCTCACATCTGGGGTAAATTATAAAACCAAATTTAAAATTGAATTAGCAAACACCTCCAGCCTGGCCTGTTATAAAACATTTGGAAAGTTCTCTCATTTGACCATCCTGCCGCCGCGAGGATGTGGTCCAGTGGAACTTCCAAAACCCTCGCTGCTGATGTTGTTGCAGCCTTGATGGAGTGAGATTTTAAAATATCAGTATCCACTCCTGCACAAGCCAAAATCTGTCTTGAGATGGACTGCACTGACACCCTCTTGTGAGGTTTTTTGTAACTAACAAACACTGCTAGTTCAGTGCCTCTGAGGCTTTTTGTGACCTTAATGTATTATTGCAAACGTGTGACCACACACAACCGAAGGTCCACGGGGTATGTCGTAAACTCCAATTTGAGACCTGACGCCCCTGGTCTGCTCTCCTTGACTAAGTCATGCACATAAAAAGTTATTTTATTGGCAGATGTCACCAATATGTCCAGTCGCAGTTTATGAAATGACTGGACCTGTTGCGCCGAAACCGGCGCCATGAGCATAACCACTTTAAAAGTGAGTTTGACCAGTGACAGGGATGTAGCTGGAGCCCACCGCCGAAGCAGCGTCAGTACAATGTTCACATCCCATATCTCCGAGTACCTTGACCTGGGGGGGATTGGTGTTGAAGATGCCCTTCATGAACCTGGATATCAGCGAGTGAGACCCGATCACAGCAACAAGTATGACGACAATGCACTTCTGGCACAATTAATGGCACTGTAACTCAATCTTTCATCAGAAAATAGACTGGACAAAAATTCCAAGACAACCTTCACACGTGCCGTGTCATACATGATGTTGGACTGCGAACAGAATGTTTCCCATAATATAGGAGATGTACTACTTTTTGGTGGTATCTCTCCAAGCCGCAGTGATCATGTCCACAGTTCGATCCGACAGTCCGAACCCCAGGAAATGTCTCCTCAGAGTCTGCAAATCAACAAATTTATTCTGTCATGTAATGGGTTGCTCTCCCCTATTACGGGATAAACCAGCAGATTACTGTGTTTGGGAATGGCCATAAAAGGCTCTGATATCATTCCCAGAATCAATAGGAACCATGGCTGTGTTGGCCAGTCAGGCACTACCAAAATGTTGGATCTTTTGCAAGACCCGACTGATGAGGCAAAAGGGAGGGAATGCATAGAAGAACATTCCTCCCCAGTGTAGCGAGAATGCATCAATCGCCACTGCCCCTGGGTCTGGCTCCCATGCAGCATACTTTGGCAATTGGTGATTAAGCCTGAATGCGAATAAATAGATATCCGGTGTTCCATACCAAGCAACAATGTCGGTGAACACTTTATGGTCCAACATCCATTCGGTGTTGTCATTAAATTTCCGTGACCTGGTGTCCGCCACTATATTGAGCCTACCTGGCAGGTAGGTAGCTGAAATCCAAATGCTTCTTACAATACATCAGTGCCAAATAAGGTTAGCCAAATTATCACAGGATACTGACTTGATTCCACCCATGTGATTAATATAAGCCACCGCTGTGGTGTTGTCAATCTGAAATTGAACATGCAGATGATGCATATTCGCACAATAAGCCTTCAGCCCATAGAATGCTCCCAACATCTCTAAATAATTAATACCACGTGACTGAAGAAATGATGACTCGTACACATCCCATCTGCCACCGCAACTAGAGATGGTATTAGTAGCTCCCCATCCTTGAGCGCTAGCATCAGTTTGTAATATAATTGAAGGCTTGCTGACTTAAATGGTATTGGAGCAATGCCGAATATTGGTTGTCCACCATTGTAATTCAGAAATAGCATCGGCTGGTAGCCGCATAGGTCTGTTAAAATGACCTGCATGTTCTTTGAGTGCTTGCTCCTTTGCACGTTGTAAATTCTGATAATGCAAAGGCCCAAACTGTGCAGCTGGAAATGCACCCACTTATTTGCCAATTACCCTGGCCACCTGTCAAATAGACGGTTGCTCAACAACAACAAAGTTGGTACAGGCTTCTATTAATTCTAATCTGTTGCCCCTGGGCAGAGTCACAGACATGTGAACAGAGTTAATAGTAAACCCTAAATAATCAATAACTGTGGATGGTATCAACTTAGATTTATCTCGATGGATGAGAAACCCCAGTCTCTCAAACAAGAGTTTAGTGGCTGAAACAGCTAATTTAGCTAATTTCAGAGTTTTTCCTACAATTAGGATATCATCCAAGTATGCCATAACAATATATTTTTGAGCTCTGAGAAGCGCGTGCCGATTTTAATAATTTGGTAAATAATCTGGGGGCTGATGTTTACCCATTAGGCAACTCTCTAAACTGCCACAGTTGCCCCATCCAGTTAAACTTCAAATACCTCCAGTAATCCCTGTGAATGGGTACCGAATAGTATGCATCTTTGAGATTGATGCATGCCATAAAGCATCCTTTAGAAATCAGTTGTTTGGCAGTAACGAAGGTTTCCATTTTAAAATGTCTATACTGCACAAAAGCGTTAAGCTCAGTCAATTCAAGGATGATACGGCATCCTCCATCTTTCTTTTGTCTTGTAAATATATTAGAGACAAATTTGTGAGGTTCATGACTCGGCCTCTCAATTACCCCTTTTGAATGTAACTTTTGAATTTCTGCCTGCACATCCAAACCTTCCTGCTGTGAATGAACAAACATCCGGTTTGGTGCATGCTGTGTGGGTGGCAATGAATTGGGAAGAAACTAGATTTGGAACCCCTGTAAACTGTGCAGTATAAATGGATCTGACATTATCCAACTCCATTCATTCAAAAACAAGTGTAATCTCCCACCAACTGGTAAACGGTCCACACACCCCATGTTCCGGAAGGAACCAGATCCACCTACCTCCACGGTTGCCAGTAGTTTTGTGGTTTTTATTTCTGCCACCGAGGTTTGGGGGGTAGGGGTGCTGGAGTGTGCGAATGACGCATCTTCCAAGAAGGCCAGCCTAGGCCTTGGCCTAAAAAATACTTCTGCCCAGAATATACGACCTTCGAGCTTTCACCAGCTTCAGCGAAGCGCTTGCTGCTGGTGGATGCGTAGGGGTGCTGCCGCTGGAATCGAGAAGCTTTGCTGGTCGATGGTGCCTTCATTCGCCCGACAGCTTTCGCTTCTTCATCGAGGTCCTTGAACTGTTTTGGCAGGTTTTCTCCGAAGAGGTTATTCGGCGGCTGAACGTTGCTGGCTCTGCACAACCCCGCAAATTTGGGGTTCAGGGCAGGGTTAGGGATGGCACTTTTGCAAAAGCAATTGATTTCAAAATGTGCGTTGCACATTAGTGCCAGGTCATCCTGTTGTACATCCGACAATGGACCCCCATCCACGGACCTGGCAAACACCGTTATGCCCAAGGCCAGCAATTTGAGGATTCTCTGGAGCTTTACTTCTTGGGCCTTGATGCCTCCTCCAATATATCCCCAAATCGAATTGTTCACGGCCGGTACATTTAGTGAAGCACAGTTCCCAGGTGCATTGTATTTGGCAGATGTATCTATCATTACCTGCTCCTGCAGCTGGTGGGAGGTGAGATATTTGATGTTTGCAGCAAGTTCCTCCTGAAGCGGATCCCCTGTTTGTGAGGGTATCGCAAATTTGGAAGCTATGGCAGGCAAATCCTGTGCTTCGTGCACCCCATGCATACTGGTATGCTCTTCAGCCATACCACCGAATTCGGAGTCAGTCCAGTACTGACTCCGTACGCTCCCCTCCTCAGAGAGGGAGACATTGTGCAGCCCTGAACCAGGTGCCGCCGCGGGCCCCCGAGGAGACCCGCGCTGATATAACTCCGTTCGCACTGTATCTCCAAACTAAACTAAACGAAAATAAACTAAACTAAACTAATTGAAATCCTAAATTGGAACAAGGCAAATTGTGAAGACATTGGGAGAGACTACTTGCAGGTAAAGGGATGTCTGGCAAGTGCGAGGCTTTTAAAATGATAACTAAAGTTCAGAGCCATCATGTTTCTAATAGAGTGATGAGGAAAGCCTGCAAATGTAGTGAACCGTAGCTGATGAGGTGTGTTGAGGATCTGCTTAGGGTAGAGAAAGAGGCATTTATCAAGCTTAGGGTGGCATGTTGGTACATTGGTAGAGTTGCTACCTTACAGCACCAGGAACCAGGGATTGATCCTGACTAAGGGTGTTGTCTGTACAGAGTTTGTACGTTCTCCCGTCATCATCTCAAAGACCGAGATCTTTGGTTTCCTCCCACACTCCAAATGATACATAGATAAATAGACAATAAGTGGAGGAGTAGGCCATTCGGCCCTTCGACTCAGCACCGCCATTCAATGTGATCATGGTTGATCATCCACAATCAATACCCCATTCCTGCCTTCTCCCCATACCCCATGATTCTGCTAGCACCAAGCGCTCTATCTAACTCTCTCTTCAATGCATCCAGTGAATTGGCCTCCAATGCCTCCTGAGGCAGAGAATTCCACAAATTCACCACTCTCTATGTGATAAAGGTTTTCCTCATCTCGGTTCTAAATGGCCTACCCCTTATTCTTAAACTGTGGCCCCTGGTTCTGGACTCCCCCAACGTCGGGAACATTTCCTGCATCTAGTGTGTCCAATCCCTTAAGAAGTTTATATGTTTCTATAAGATCCCCTCTCATCCTACTAAATTCATTATAATACAAGCCCAGACGCTCCATTTTTTCAACATATGACAGTTCCGTCATCCTGGGACGTAACCCCGTGAACCTATGCTGCATTCCCTCAATAGCAAGAATAGAAACATAGAAACATAGAAAATAGGTGCAGGAGTAGGCCATTCGGCCCTTCGAGCCTGCACCACCATTCAATGTGATCATGGCTGATCATCCAACTCAGTATCCCGTACCTGCCTTCTCTCCATACCCCCTGATCCCTTTAGCCACAAGTGCCACATCTAACGCCCTCTTAAATATAGCCAGTGAACTGGCCTCAACTACCTTCTGTGGCAGAGAATTCCAGAGACTCACCACACTCTGTGTAAAGAATGTTTTCCTCATTTCGGTCCTAAAGGAATTCCCCCTTATCCTTAGACTGTGACCCCTTGTTCTGGACTCCCCCAACATCGGGAACAATCTTCCAGCATCTAGCTTGTCCAACCCCTTAAGAATTTTGTAAGTTTCTATAAGATCCCCCCTCAATCTTCTAAATTCCAGCGAGTACAAGCCGAGTCTATCCAGTCTTTCCTCATATGAAAGTCCAGACATCCCAGGAATCAGTCTGGTGAATCTTCTCTGTACCCCCTCTATGGCAAGAATGTCTTTCCTCAGATTCGGAGACCAAAACTGTACGCAATACTCCAGGTGTGGCCTCACCAAAACTCTGTACAACTGCAGTAGAACCTCCCTGCTCGTATACTCAAATCCTTTCGCTATGAATGCTAACATACCATTTGCATTTGGTTCACCTGGTTCAGGGCTGCACAATGTCTCCCTCTCTGAGGAGGGGAGCGTACGGAGTCAGTACTGGACCGACTCCGAATTCGGTGGTATGGCTAAAGAGCATACCAGTATGCATGGGGTGCATGAAGCACAGGATTTGCCTGCCATAGCTTCCAAATTTGCGATACCCTCACAAACAGGGGATTCGCTTCAGGAGGAACTTGCTGCAAACATACCATGAATATCCTTCCTCGAATTAGGAGACCAAAACTGCACACAATACTCCAGGTGTGGTCTCACCAGGGCCTTGCACAACTGCAGAATGATCTATTTGCTCCTATACTCAACTCCTCTCGTTATGAAGGCCAACATGCCATTAGCGTTCTTCACTGTCTGCTGTACCTGCATGTTTACTTTCAGTGACTGATGTACAAGGACACCCAGGTCTCGTTGTATTTCCCCCTTTCCTAACCTGACACCATTTTAGATAATAATCTGCCTTCCCGTGCTTGCCACAAAGTGGATAACCTCACATTTATCCACATTATACTGCATCTGCCATGTATCTGCCCACTCGCCCAGCCTGTCCAAATCACCCTGCATGCTCAAAGCATCCTCTTCATTGTTCACACTTCCACTCAGATTTGTGTCATCTGCAAATTTACTAATGTTACTTTTATTTCCTTCATCAAAATTATTAATGTATATTGTAAATAGCTGCGGTCCCAGCACCGAGTCTTGCGGCACCCCACTAGTCACTGCCTGCCATTCTGAAAGGGACCTGATAATCCCTACTCTTTGTTTCCTCTCCGCCAACCAATTTTCTATCCATGTCAGCACCCAACCCCCAATACCATGTGCTCTAATTTTGCCCACTAATCTTCTGTGTGGGACCTTATCAAAGGCTTTCTGAAAGTCCAGGTACACTACATCCACTGGCTCTCCCTTGTCCATTTTACTTGTTACGTCCTATAAAAATTCCAGATTTGTCAAGCATAATTTCCCCTTCGTAAACCATGGTGACTCGGACCGATCCTGTTACCGCTATCCAAATGTGCCGCTATTACATCTTTGATAATCGACTCCAGCATCTTCCCCACCACCGATGTCAGGCTAACTGGTCAATAATTTCCTCGTTTTCTCTCTCCCTCCTTTCTTGAAAAGTGGGATAACATTAGCTACCCTCCAATCCACAGGAACTGATCCTGAAACTATACAACATTGGAAAATGATCACCAATGTATCCACGATTTCTAGAGCCACCTCCTTGAGTACCCTGAGATGCAGACCATCAGGCCCTGGGGATTTATCAGCCATCAGTCCCACCAGTCTACCCAACACCATTTCCTGACTAATGTGAATTTCCCTCAGTTCCTCCATCACCCTAGGTCCACTGCCCCCCGGTACATCAAGGAGATTGTTTGTGTCTTCCTTCGTGAATACAGAACCAAACTACCTGTTCAACTCATTTGCCATTTCCTTGTTCCCCATAATAAATTCACCTTTTTCTGTCTTAAAGGGTCCAACTTTGGTGTTAACTAATTTTTTCCTCTTCACATACCTAAAGAGGCTTTTACTATCCTCCTTTATATTCTTGGCTAGCTTACCTTCGTACCTCATCTTTTCTCCCCGTATTGTCTTTTTCTTAGCTTCTGTTGTCCTCTGGCTTCCCGCTACTCTTTGCTATGTTATACACCTTTGCTTTTCTTGGTATCAATGTAAAATTGTCCCTAATGTGTGTAGGATAGTGGTCATGTGCGGGGATTGCTGGTAGGCGCAGACTTGGTGGGCCGAAGGGCCGGTTTCTGTGCTGTATCTTTAAACTAAACTCAAAAGTATAGGTAGCTGAGGTCAAGCAAATCCCATAGGGGATTCAAAGAATTTCACTGTATGTCTGCACATGTGATAATAAAGAACCATTGAATACATTTAAGAGGGAAATTGGGAAGCCAAAAGGAGGAAAGTGTAAAGGGCTTGTCCCACTTACGTGTCCTTGCATGCAAATTACACGACCTGGTGGTCACTTTGAGGCGCACGGGCATCGTATGTCCGCGCGGGGCTAGCCCCACTGAGAAACGTGGAAGGGGTATGTAGTTGTGTGCGACATTGCTTGAGGCTCCGAAATTTTTGTAGCGAACAAAATCTTCGCTCGCCCACGGCCTGTCGGCCAAAGTGGGACAGGCCCAAGACCCTGGCACGACGCAATATCTCACCTGCAACAGCAGCAGAAGCCGGCAAACGATCGCCGAGCTCGGCCTGGGGCTCACGGCCGTTGCGGTCCGGATCCGCCCCCACTTCTACTCCCAGAGCGGGGTCAAGAAAATTGAAGATGGACACAAAATGCAGGAGTAACTCAGCGGGACCGGCAGCATCTCTGGAGAGTAACAATGGGTGACGTTTCGGGTCGAGACCCTTCTTTCAGACTGAAGAAGAGTCTCGACACGAAACATCACCCATTGCTTCTCTCCAGAGATGCCGCCGGTCCCACTGAGTTACTCCAGCTTTGTGTCCATCTTCAAATGATGTCACATGCTCCAGACGGCTGTGCGTACGCATGAAATCGTGGGACCGTCGCGGCTCAACGCGACCACAAGGTCGCGTAATTTGCGTGCCAAGGACACGTAAGTGGGACAGGCCCTGAAGAGTCTGCAGTGCAAAGACAAAAACAATGCCCCCAAGTCTATGTAGTTTGGAGCTTATTTGGAGGTTGTAGTGTTTAATTGCCAGATGGTTATAAGGAGGAAGCTGCCCCTGAACTCGATGTTACTGTTTTCAGGCTCCGATACCTTCTTCACAATGGCAAATAGTGAAATGAGAACGTGGCCAGGGTGGTGCGGGTCTCTGATGAACAATAGATGACAATTTAAAAAAATACAAGTAAAATGAATATGATTTATATCTTGCCATAGAGGGGGTACAGAGAAAGTTCACCAGACTGATTCCTGGGATGTCAGGACTTACATATGAAGAAAGACTGGATAGACTCAGCTTGTACTCGCTAGAATTTAGAAGATTGAGGGGGGATATTATAGAAATGTACAAAATTCTTAAGGGGTTGGACAGGCTAGATGTAGGAAAATTGTTCCCGATGTTGGGGAAATCCAGAACAAGGGGTCACAGTTTAAGGATAAGGGGGAAATCTTTTGGGACTAAGATGAGAAAAACATTTTTCACACAGAGAGTGCTGAGTCTCTGGAACTCTCTGCCATAGAGGGTAGTTGAGGCCACTTCATTGGCTATATTTAAGAGGGAGTTAGATGTGGCCCTTGTGGCTAAAGGGATCAGGGGGTATGGAGAGAAGGCAGGTACGGGATATTGAGTTGGATGATCAGCCATGATCATATTGAATGGTGGTACAGGCTCGAAGGGCCGAATGGCCTCCTCCTGCACCTATTTTCTTTGTTTTTATGTTTCTATGAAACTTGAGTAGCCACTGTAGTTAATAAATGCACCTTGTGAGAAAAACAGCAATATTTTAAGAAACTGTCAGCGTTCTATACTTTGCGTGAACTTTGTTCTGTCTCTCCAGAAATTACAGGTCCAATGTTGCTTCAAACATATCGTGCAATTGCAGTTTATCAGAAGAATTCCAAGTATGAAATGAGCATTCAGACCGGGGATATTGTAGAGGTTGTGGAGAAAAATCAAAATGGTAAGATTTCTTCCTCTCGGGGGTGGCACGGTGGTGCAGTGGTAGAGTTGCTGCCTCACAGCGCCAGGGACCTGGGTTCGATCCTGACTACGGGTGATGTCTGTACGGAGTTTGTGCTTTCTCCCCGTGATCCCGTGGGTTTTCGCCGGGTGTTCCGGTTTCCTCTCATACTCCAAAGACGCACAAGTAAGAATTGTAAAGTGTCCCTAGTGTTTGCAGGATAGTACGGGGATTGCTGGTTGCCGCAGACTTGGTGGGCCTGTTTCTGTGCTGTATCTCAAAACTAAATACAAAGGTTTGTCTGGACCCACCAAAACCTGGCTTTATTAAATCTGACGGAGCCAATGTGCAGATGTCCCTGGCCCGATCTGTGTCAGTGTCTGAGAGGGATGAAGGCCAACAACCTGTTCATGTTGCCCTGGGATTTGTGGAGCTTTATGCAGATATCTGAATTCCTATCTTCACACATAACAGGCAGACCAAAGATACTGTGACCTTAAAACTGTAGAGGCTATGGGAGCAGTATGAGAAGAACAGGGACCCAAAGATTATATCAAAATGTTTCAAATGTTTACTTGCTTCGTCCACAGTAAGACTTGCTTTAGGAATGATTGAGTTTTTGAGGCGGTAATGAAGATGATTGATGAGTGTAGTGTGCTGGATGTCGCCAATATGGGTTTTAGTAAAACATTTGATAATGTCCTTCTAGAGAGGCCGATACAGAAGATTAAGATGCATGGGATCCACGGTGACTTGGTCTTTTGGAATCAGAACTGGCTTACTCATAGAAAACTGAAGGTCCTAGTGGAAGGTTATTATTCTGGCTGGATGTCTGTGACTAGTGGAGTTCTGCAGAGATCTGTGCTGGGACCTCTGTTTGTGATGGATGGATGGATGGATGGATGGATGGATGGATGGATGGATGGATGGATGGATGGGTGTATGTGTGTGTGTGTGTGTGTGTGTGTGTGTGTGTGTGTGTGTGCGTGCGTGCGTGCGTGCGTGCGTGCGTGCGTGCGTGCGTGCGTGCGTGCGTGTGTGTGTGTGTGATGCACTTGGAATCAAATGTAGATGGGTTGGTGAGTAAGTTTGCAGATGACAGCAACATTTGGTGTGGAGTATGGACAGTGCAAAAGGCTGTCAGAGTATACAGGAGGATATATGCTTTGAGTCAGTGGACTGGTCCATATTCAGGGAATCTGCGGCCAACCTGAGTGAGTAAGCTACTGGCATGACTGACTTCATCAGTAAACACGTAGAGGATTGCGTACCAGAGGACAATCCGAATGTTCCCCAAATAGAAACCATGATGAACCATGGTGAGGATCATTCCAAGGTGAAGGCCAAGGCCATTGTGTTTTAGTCAAATGATCCTGAGCAGTACAAGAAATCTTGATATTATCTTCGCCAAGCCATCTGGAATGCCAAGAGGCAAACCGGGACAAACCTGTGTCCCTGCATAACCACTTAAACACCCGCCAACTGTGGCAAGGCTTGAATGCTATAACAGGCTTCAAAGCAAAATCGACAGGATAACAGAATGCCCACAGGGTAATGACATCCGTCCCGACAGGCTTGATTATGCCTCTTCCCCAGATCACTGTTGCAGAGGTTAGATTGGTTTTCCTGTCATTCTGCTTTCAATAATATTATCCCAACCATCTCTCAATTCACTTCCTGAAGTCTATTACTATCTTCTTTTTCTTGCTCAAATTGAGGGAGGGATTGTCTTGGCACTAGGTTACGAGGTTCTCAATCTACTTCCTGTGCTCCCAATTCATGGAGTCAGCACTTCCCTCTGCAACTGGATCCATGACTTCCTAACGCCCAGACTACAATCAGTGAGGATTGTGAAAAACTCGTCCCCCACTGAAGAGATGCGTTCTCAGCCCCCTACTACACTCTTGACACTGCGGCCAAATACCAATCTGGATGCAACGGAGCACAGGAAGTAGATTGAGAACCTCGTAACCTAGTGCCAAGACAATCTCTCCCTCAATTTGAGCAAGACAAAGAAGATAGTAATGGACTTCAGGAAGTGAAGCAGTACACACACGCAAGTCTACATTGTTGACGCCAAAGTAGAGATGGTGAAAAGCTTCAGGTTCTTTGGAATAAATATCACCAGGAAATTGTCCATGACCAGTTACATTGAAGCTTTGGCAAAGAAAGCACACCAACCTTAGATCTTAGGAAGTTCGACATGTCCCCAATGAATGAATTGAATTGCCTTTATTGTCATTCAGACCTTTCGATCTGAACGAAATTTCATGGTTGTAGACATAGCCCAGACCATCACACAAGCAAGCCTCCCTTCCATTGACTCCAACACTTCACATTGCCTCAACAGGGCCACCAGTATAATCAAGGACCAGTCTCATCCCGGTCTCTCCCTCTTCTCCCCTCTCCCATCAGGCAGGAGGTGCAGAAGTTTGAAAACACATACAGTACCTCCAGATTCAGGAATATATAACCATATAACCATATAACAATTACAGCACGGAAACAGGCCTTCTCGGCCCTTCCAGTCCGTGCTGACCATTTATTTTCCCCTAGTCCCATCTACCTGCACTCAGACCATACCCCTCCATTCCCTTCCTGTCCATATACCTATCCACTTTACTTTTAAATGTTAAAATCGATCCTGCCTCCACCACTTCTGCTGGAAGATCATTCCACACAGCCACCGCTCTCTGAGTAAAGAAGTTCCCTCTCATGTTACCCCTAAACCTCTGTCCCTTAATTCTCACGCCATGCCCTCTTGTTTGAATCTTCCCTACCCTCAATGGGAAAAGCTTATCCACGTCAACTCTGTCTATCCCTTTCATCATTTTAATTACCTCAATCAAGTCCCCCATTAACCTTCAAAGAATAAAGACCCAACTTGTTCAACCTTTCTCTGTAACTTAGTTGCTGGAACCCAGGCAACATTCTAGTAAATCTCCTCTGTACTCTCTATATTTTGATGACATCCTTCCTATAATTAGGCGACCAAAATTGTACACCATACTCCAGAATTGGTCTCACCAATGCCTTGTACAATTTTAACATTACTTCTCTACTCCTATATTCAATGCTCTGATTTATAAAGGCCAGCACACCAAAAGCTTTCTTTACCACCCTATCTACATGCGATTCCACCTTTAGGGAACTATGCACAGTCATTCCTAGATCCCTCTGTTCCACAGCATTCCTCAATTCCCTACCATTTACCATGTACGTCCTATTTTGATTTGTCCTGCCAAGATGTAGCACCTCACACTTATTAACATTAAACTCCATCTGCCATCTTTCAGCCCACTCTTCCAAATGGCCCAAATCTCTCTGTAGACTTTGAAAATCTACTTCATTATCCACAGCACCACCTATCTTAGTATCATCTGCATACTTACTTATCCAATTTTCCACCCCATCATCTAGATCATTGATGTACATGACAAACAACAGTGGACCCAACACAGATCCCTGAGGCACCCCACTGGTCACCGGCTTCCACCCAGACAAACAGCCATCCACCATTACTCTCTGGCATCTCACATTCAGCCACTGTTGAATCCATCTTGCTACTCCGCCATTAACACACAAAGATTGAACCTTCTTAACCAACCTTCCATGGGGAACCTTGTCAAAGGCCTTACTGAAATCCATATAGACAGCATCCACTGTTTTACCCTCATCAATTTCCCTAGTAACCTCTTCAAAAAATTCAAGAAGGTTTGTCAAACATGACCTTCCAGGCACAAATCCACGATGACTGTTCCAGATGCTTATATATATTATCCCTAAGTATCCTTTCCATTAATTTTCCCACCACTGACGTCAAACTAACAGGTCTATAATTGCTAGGTTTATTCTTTGAACCCCTTTTAAACAATGGAACAACATGCGCAGTACACCAATCCTCCGGCACTATTCCCGTTTCTAATGACATTTTAAATATTACTGTCATAGCCCCTGCTATTTCTACACTAACTTCCCTCAATGTCCTATGGAATACCCTGTCAGGACCTGGAGACTTATCCACTTTTATATTTTTCAAAAGTGTCAGTACTTCCTCCTCTTTGAATCTCATAGTTTCCATAGCTACTCTACTTTTTCCCTTACCTCACAGAGTTCAATATCCTCTCCTTGGTGAATACTGAAGAAAATAAATTGTTCAATATCTCCCCCATCTCTTTTGGCTCTGCAGATAGCTGTCCATTCTGGCTCTCTAATGGTCCAATTTTATCCCTCGTTATCCTTTTGCTATTAATATAGCTGTAGAAACCCTTTGGATTTACTTTCTTGCCAAAGCAACCTCATATCTTCTTTTAGCTTTTCTTATTTCTTTCTTAAGATTCTTTTTACATTCTTTATACTCATCTAGCACCTCATTTACTCCATGTCTCCTATAATTATTGTACATATCTTTTTTTTTTGAACCAAGTGTCCAATTTCCCTTGAAAACCATGGCTCTTTCCGATTTTTACTATTTCCTTTCAACCGAACAGGGACGTAAAGATTCTGTACTCTTACAATTTCCCCTTTAAATGTCCTCCATTTCTCTTCTACATCCTTCCCATAAAACAAAATGTCCCAATTCACTCCTTTTAAATCATTACGCATTCCCTCAAAGTTAGACTTTCTCCACTCAAAAATCTCAACCCTAGGTCCAGTTCTGACTGCAACAGTTTCTTCCAAGCTGTTATCGGGTAACTGAACTGTCCTTTCATCAGCTAGATTCATCAGCTAGAGTACAGTCCTGACCTCCCATGTATCTCACTGGAGACCTTTGAACTATCTTTAATTGGACTATAGGACGGGGTGGTGGTGAAGGGAGATATGATAGTGGTGTTTAAGAGGCTTTCAGTTAGGCACATGAATATTCATGCAATGGAGAGATATGGATTGTAGAACAGTACAACACAGGAACAGGCCATTCGGCCCACAATGACCATGCTGAACATGATATCTCGTTAAACTAATCCCTGCTGCCTTCACAGGACTAATTATTTCCAAATCTCTGTTTTCTGCATGACAGTAAATTTTCTAATATGCTACCACACTTCCATGAAGACTCTGGGCTATTAGTTTAGGTGGGCGATGCCTTTTCTCTGGCACCCTGCCAAATGCCTTTTGTAAATCTAAATAGATTACCTTTACTGATCCTTGCTATCATCTTGTGGGAGAATCTAGGACCAGAGGCCAGAGCCTTGGAATAAAAGGACATACCTTTGGAAAGGAAATGAGGAGGAATTTCTTTAGTCAGAAGGTGGTGAATCTATGGAATTCATTGCTACAGAAGGCTGTGGAGGCCGTCCGTCAATGGATTTCAAATGATTTTGTTTAAGGCGGAAATTGACAGATTTTTGATTAGTAAGAGTGCCAAGGGTTATGGGGAGAAGGCAGGAGAATGGGGTTGAGTGGGAAAGATAGATCAGCCATGATTGAATGGCGGAGTGGATGATGATCCGAATGGCCTAATTCCGCTCCTTAACTTAGGAACTTATGATTTTTACTTTCACTTTCTTAAAGAATTTGAGCATGATTTACCTTTCATGAAACATGTTGACCCAGTATGATTATGTTCAGCTTTCCTAACTCTTTGGTTGTTCCGCCTTTGGACCATTGACCCTCGAATGCAGTGAACAATTGATTGGCCAACTGTTCACTGCCTTCTGTCTTCCTTTCCTTGAACCAAGGACCACACTGGCTGTTTCCCAATCTTCTCCCAGAATTCAGTCAGTTTTGGTAGGGATAAAAAAAAAGTTTTAAGATAATGGGTAGGAGAGTAAGAGAGAATTCATTTTTTTGTGTGCAGAGTAGCTGGAATCTTGAATATACTTATTTTGAGGGTTGTAGCGATAGGTACTCTCACAACATGTTAGGTGAATCTGGACAAGCTCTTGAATCACCAAGGCCGAGAAATCCATAGACCAAATCATAGTAAATAGGATCAGTATAGATAGGTTTTTGAATGTAATAAAAAGGAACTGCAGGTGCTGGTTTATACCAAACACAAAAACACAAAAGACAGAGTTACTGGTGTAACTCAGCGCGTCAGACAGCATCTCTGGAGAAAATGGATAGGTGACATTTCTTTTGCGACCCTTCCTCACAATCAGTTTGAATTGCCTGACTGTGCTGTGTGACTCTTCACACCTCGATATTATTGGACTGGGTAGGAAGGAACTGCAGATGCTGGTTTAAACCCAAGATAGACACAAAATGCTGGAGTAATTCAGCGGGACAGCAGCATCTCTGGAGAGAAGGAATGGGTGATGTTTTGGATCAAGACCCTTCTTCAGACTGAAGAAGCCTGTCCTCGCTGCCTGTCCCTCTGAGTTACTCCAGCATTTTGTGTCTATTATTGGACTGGACAATGTACCGTCCCAGCTCTTACAAGAGTTTAATGTCATTCTGCAATTCTCCTCCATACTCCCATGGACAGGCTGATCAGTCTATGGCCTTTGTTGGGTGATTGGTGAATGTTATGTGTAATCTCATACATTCTGTGGTGTACCTGATGGACATGTTTGGGAGAGCGCTGGTCATTGGGATGGTGATGGCCTGACCTTGAGCGCTACAGTCAGTTGGTGAGCTGACGGTGCATCCTCTGTGCCAGTGCTCCACATCTCGCACAGGGAATCTGGCCATACCCTTCCTATTGCCACGTGAGGTATTCTGTGGACCAGCGCTCATCCCAGGCTTGGGAATTCTCTCCCTTCTTTCACAGTGCATGTGCGATGGCACACAGAATATAAAACATAGAACGGTTCAGCTGGAGAACCGGTCCTTCAGCCCACTGAGTTTGTGCCGGACATGAGAGGAAAGGTTTAAAGGACAATGCGCCAAATGGTGGCAGGTGGGACTAGTGTAGATGGGACATCTTGTTCGGCATGGGCAAGTTGCACATAGGGCCTCTTTCCATGCTGTATGAATCTGTGACTATATCTGTGGCGAAAATAATGCTTATATGTTTGCATAATCCATATCCTCTATCCCATGTATAGCCATATACCTATCCAAATGTCTCTTAAATGCCAACATTATATTTGCCTCAACCACCAGCCCTGGCAACATGTTCCAGGCATTCAACCTCATCTAGCCTGATACATGTTTAAAAGTTGCCTCTCGCAAAGCTATAACATCTAGTATTTGATTTTTACATCCTGGGGAAAATGTCTATCCTATTTATGCCTCATAGTTTTATATACTTCTATCAGGTCTCCCCACAAGCTCCAGAGTTCTAGAGAAAACAATCCAACTCTGTCTAACCTCCCCCTGAAGCTATAGCCACTAACCCAACAACATTCTGGTAAACCACCCCTGCACCTTCTCCAAAGCCTCTTCATCCTTCCTGTAATGGGGCAACCAGAACTGCACGCAATACTCCAAATGCAGCCTGACCAAAGTCCTATAGAGCTGCATCATGACTTCCTGACTTTAACACTCAATGCCCTCCCTATAAAAGCAAGCATACTGTATCCCTTCTTCATCACTCTATTTACTTGTGTGGCCAATTTCAGATAGTTATGTATTTGGACCCTAACTTCCCAGTGTACATCAATGCTGTTAAAGGTCATACCATTTATTGTTATTTACATTTGACCTCCCAAAGTGCAACACCTCACATTTGCTTAAGTTAAACTACATCTGCCATTTTGTACCTTACCTATATCCCGCTGCATACTTTGATAGCCTTCCATACATTTCTTGACCCTATCTCACACACTAGAGACAATTTACAATTTTACTGGTCAATTTATCTGCATACTTGTGCATCTTTGGAGTGTGGGGAGACACCGGAGCACCCGGAGAAAACCCACGTGGTCACAGGGAAAACGTGCAAACTCCGTACTGACAGCACCCGTAGTCATGATCGAACCCGGGTCTCTGACCTTGTGAGGCAGGAACTCTACCACTGTGCCACCCCTCCAAGACATGCCTCACTAAAACCCATATAGACATCCAGATGGGCACGTTGAACACTGAGCTGCCGCTGTGCCGTTGCAGGGTGGTGGTTCTGCCAACTGGAGGGGAGGAGAGGGTGGCTGCCAGCTGCATTCCTGGAGCCCCTGGACAGTCCTGACGAGAACGAGGATCAGGAGCCCAACTATGAAGGTGAGGGGGTGCTGAGCCTGTATGTGGGAGGGACAAATATCAGCCAAGGCTTGTGCAGAGTGGTCCTGGGTAATACACCAGCCTGAGGCTGAGTATTTTGCAGATTGACCCAAAATGCTGGAGTAACACAATGGGCCAGGCAGCATCTCTGGGGAAAAGAAATAGGTGACGTAGAACTGGCGCGTGGGTGGTCGCTGGTCAGTGCGGTCTCAGTGGGCCGAAGGACCCATTTCCACACTGTGTCTTTAAATTAATCAAAACTAAAAACTTGTTCGATAGAAACAAAAAGGTGGAGTAACTCAGCGGGTCAGGCAACAGCCCTGCAGAAACGGAATAGGTGACGTTTTGGGTCAAGACCTTTCATCAGACTGAGAGTCAGGGGAAAGGGAAACGAGAGACATAGAAGCTACATAGAACAAATGAATGAAAGATACGCAAGAATCTACGAAGATCAAGGAAAGATGGAACCCACAAAGGTGCATTGTTGTCTGTGGAGATGGTGATAACGAGTTATACAGACAGTGAAACTAAATGGACGGCTAGGTTGGTGGAGGGGTAGAGAGAAAGAGAGAGAGAGAGAGAGAGAAAGAGAGAGACCGGTTGCAAGGATTACTTGCAGTTAGACAAATCAGTATTCATACCGCTGGGGTGTAAACTGCCCATGTGAAATATGAGGTGCTGTTCCTCCAATTTGCATTTGGCCTCACTCTGACAATGCAGGAGGCCCAGGACGGAAAGGCCAGTGTGGGAGTGGGATGGGAAGATACAGTGTTTGATTAAAGTTATAGTTAGAGTTAAAACTGAGTATTCTGCCTCACCTTGTCCAGTCTGGGCCCACACTGAGTCTCAATAGGTGTAAAATATCAGCCTGAGCCTGCATAGAGAGGGTCCGTGTAATTCATTTACACCTCATGCTGCCTCAGCAAGGCCAGCAGCATAATCAAGGATGAGTTGCACCCTGATCACTCCCTCTTCTCCCCTCTCCCATCAGGCAAAAGGTACAGAAGTGTGAAAACGCACACCTCCAGATTCAGGGACAGTTTCTTCCCAGCTGTTATCATCCTATCACAACCAGAGAGCAGTGCTGAGCTACTATCTACCTCTTTGATGACTCTTGGACTATCCATGATCGGACTTTGCTGGCTTTCCCTTGCACTAAACGTTATTCCCTTATCATGTATCTATACACTGTGAATGGATGGATTGTAATCATGTATTGTCTTTCTGCTGACTGGTTAGCCCACAGCAAAAATCCTTTCACAGTACACGTGACAATAAACTAAACTGAACTGAACCCTGGGCCTGTGTGGCGGGCCTGTGTAATCTATCAACTAGAACGTATGCAATGGTCCATCGCAGGAGACAGACTATTGACTGACGTCAATTACAAACCTACCGACTCCCACAGTTACCTTGACTACATGTCCTCACACTGGCTCCCATCACACTATCTCCAGCTCTCAATCTCTCTATTTCCGCTACAATAAATAGTATTCTATTCTATTCTATTTGCTCGCAAGATGAGGCTTTCCATACGAGGACATCCAAAATGTCCTCATTGTTTAGTGAACGTGGTTTCTCCCTCGACGGTGGTGCTTAGGAGGCTATAGTGCATCAGCCAGGGCCTGTGTATGGTGCGACTGTGTAATATATCAATCCCTGTCCGTGTAGGGTGGGACTATATCAATCTGGGCTGGTGTAGGGTGGGACTATGCAATGCATCAATCTGGGCCTGTATAGGGTGGGACTATGCAATGCATCAATCTGGGCCTGTGTAGGGTGGGTCTGTGTAATGCATGTCTGGTTGTAGTTATTCTTGTTGGACTCTGCGTTCTACAGCATTGGGCCACTCAGTTTGGCTCTGGGTGTTTAGATGTACATAATACTCTGTGGTCAGTGTTGGAGTTTGACCTTGTGTGATGTTGCAGGTGAAGTTTACAAAGTAATTCACAGCTACAAAGCTGGGCAGCCGGATGAGCTGAGCCTGAGTGAGGATGAGCTGGTGGATGTGATCCATAAGTTGCTAGACGGTTGGTGGGTGGTCCGGTAAGTAAGTGCACATCGCACGTTGAACATCGCTGCTACGCTCCCTGTTGCAGTTACGTGAAAACCTTTTCCTTTATATTGAAGTTTGCAAGGCCACGAATCTCCCTGCAAACCTCTGCAGCCGTAGAATACATTGTGAGGTGTTAACTTCACAAGTTCACAAGTTATAGGAATAAAATTAGGCCATCCGGCCCATCAAGTCTACTCCGCCATTCAATCATGGCTGATCTCTGCCTCCTAATCCCATTTTCCTGCCTTCTCCCCATAACCCTTGACACCCGTTCTAATCAAGGGCTTGTCTATCTCTGCCTTAAAAATATCCACTGACTTGGCCTCTACAGCCCTCTGTGGCAATTTCCACAGATTGACTACCGTCTGACTAAAGAAATTCCTCCTCACCTCCTTTCATAGAAACATAGACATAGAAACACAGAAAAATAGGTGCAGGAGTAGGCCATTCGGCCCTTCGAGCCTGCACCGCCATTCAATATGATCATGGCTGATCATCCAACTCGGTATCCTGTACCTGCATTCTCTCTATACTCCGATCCCTTTAGCCACAAGTGCCACATCTAACGCCCTCTTAAATATAGCCAATGAACTGGCCTCAACTACCTTCTGTGGCAGAGAATTCCAGAGACTCACCACTCTCTGTGTAAAGAATGTTTTCCTCATCTTGGTCCTAAAGGAATTCCCCCTTATCCTTAGACTGTGACCCCTTGTTCTGGACTCCCCCAACATCGGGAACAATCTTCCAGCATCTAGCTTGTCCAACCCCTTAAGAATTTTGTAAGTTTCTATAAGATCCCCCCTCAATCTTCTAAATTCCAGCGAGTACAAGCCGAGTCTATCCAATCTTTCCTCATATGAAAGTCCTGAGATCCCAGGAATCAGTCTGGTGAATCTTCTCTGTACCCCCTCTATGGCAAGAATGTCTTTCCTCAGATTTGGAGACTAAAACTGTATGCAATACTCCAGGTGTGGCCTCACCATAACCCTGTACAACTGCAGTAGAACCTCCCTGCTCCTATACTCAATCCTTTCGCTATGAATGCTAACATACCATTTGCTTTCTTCACTGCCTGCTGCACCTGCATGCCTACTTTCAATGACTGGTGTACCATGACACACAGGTCTCGTTGCATCTCCCCTTTTCCTAATCTGCCACCATTCAGATAATAGTCATGTTTTTGCCACCAAAGTGGATAACCTCACATTTATCCACATTATACTGCATTTGCCATGCATCTGCCCATTCACTCAGCCTATCCAAATCACCCTGCAGCCTCCAAGCATCCTCCTCACACCTAACTATACCCCCCTGCTTGGTGTCATCTGCAAGTTTGGAGATGTTGCATTGAATTCCCTCGTCCAAATAATTAATATATATTGTAAATAGCTGGGGTCCCAGCACTGAGCCTTGCGGCACCCCACTAGTCACTGCCTGCCATTCTGAAAAGGACCCGTTTACTCCTACCCTTTGCTTCCTGTCTGCTAGCCAGTTCTCTATCCACATCAATACTGAACCCCCAATACCGTGTGCTTTAAGTTTGTATGCTAATCTCTTATATGGGACCTTGTCGAAAGCCTTCTGAAAGTCTAGATATAACACATCCACTGGTTCTCCCTTATCCACTCTACTAGTTACATCCTCGAAAAATTCTATCAGATTTGTCGGACATGATTTACCTTTCGTAAATCCATGCTGACTTTGTCCAATGATTTCACCACTTTCCAAATGCGCTGCTATCCCATCTTTAATAACTGACTCTAGCAGTTTCCCCACTACTGATGTTAGACTAACTGGTCTGTAATTCCCCGTTTTCTCTCTCCCTCCTTTTTTAAAAAGTGGGATTACATTAGCTAAAAGCGCGTCCTTTATTTCTGAGGCTATGACCTCTGGTCCTAGACTCTCCCACCAGTGGAAACATCCTTTCCACATCCACTCTATTGATGCCTTTCATTATTCTGTAAGTTTCAATGATTACAACCCCTCAACCTTCTAAAAAGAAGTGAAAGAAGATTTAAAAAGGGAGCCAAAGGCCCCGGCTCAAGTGGTTTCCGTAAAGGTCGGAGAGAAGCAGCAGCCAGAAGGAGCGAGAGTGGGCATTGGCTGGAAGTAGGTGAGTCAGAGGGAAAGAAGATTTAAAAAGAGCGTTAAAGGTCCAGGTTTGAGTAATTTACATATTCGAGCTAAAGTAGTTGATGAGGTAACATAAAGAAGTGCAGCTGTAGTGGAGCAGCCTTGTTGATGTGAATTGTCTAGATGAGTAAAGTGTGAGTCTTTGGCTCAAGAGTCTTCAGTGAGGAAGCTGAGGCAAGGAGGCTACACCTGATTCAAAATGTGTGATTTGTTTTTGTCCGCTGAAGAAAAGGCAGGTAAGTTAGTACAGTGTGTTTCCTGCAGGATGTGGGAAGTCAGGGACACCTGGGAAGCTGGTGCTTCTGGAAACTTCTTCACCACTCTTACCTTCACTTACGTGCACCATGGGTTGCACCTAAACTGGAGAGGGACCAACATCCAAGCGGGAAGGTTTAAACTAGATTGGCAGGGGGGTGGGATCTTGTGCAGGACAGAGGCATGTGACAGGCTTGAAGTTGGTATGGGGATGATGTGGGAAAGGTTAATGGACAGAATAGGCAGGTGAAAGGAGGGTTGGTTTAAACTGCACATATTTTAGTGCAAGGGGCCTGACGTGTGAGGCAGATGAGCTTAGGGCATGGAGAGGTACAAGCGACTGGGACGTTTTCACCATGATTGAAACCTGGTTACGGGAGGTGCAGGATTGGCAGCTCAATGTTCCGGACTACAGGAGAGACAGGGGTGAGGAAAAAAGAAGAAGGGGGGGGGTTGCATTGTTGGTTAAGGAGGATGTCCCGGCTGTGTTCAGAGGTGACATTACGGACAGTTTGTCTAGTGAGGCTATATGGGTGGAGCTGAGGAACAAGAAAGGGATGATCACCTTGTTGGGGGTGTACTACAGACCCCCGAATAGTGAACTGGAATTAGAAGAACAAATGTGCTGATTGCAGATAGTTGCAGGTCAAATAAGGTTGTTGCAGTAGGGGATTTTAACTTTCCCAATATAGACTGGGGAATCATAGTGTGAAGGGTTCAGGTGGGTGGGCAATTCCTCAAAGGTGTTAGGAGAGTTTTCTTAAACAGTATGTGGAGGCCCCCACACGTGAGAGAACAACACTGGATCTAGTATTGGGAAATTGGGAAGGGCAAGTTAATGAAGTGTGTGTGGAGCAGCCTTTTGGGTCGAGTGACCGCAGTCTGATTAGGTTTAAGATAGTTATGGAGAGGGTCCACATGTTAAAATGCTCAAATAGGGTAAGGCCGACTTTGAGGGTATGAGAGAAGGTCTCGCTCAAGTTGACTGGAGCAGGTTATATGAGGGAAAGGAACATCGGCCAAGTGGGATGTTTTTAAAAGTGTACTGAAGAAAGCTCTGGATGTGTACGTCCCCATTAGAGTGAAGGGCAAAGCGGGCAAACGCAAGGGAGCTTGGCTGACGATGGAAATTGAGACGATGGTCAAAAATAAGAAAGATGCACGGGACTGGTAAAGGCAGCTGGGATCAAGTGCGTTCCTGGAGTTTCGGAAACTAAGGAGTGAACTTCAAAAAAGGTAGCATGAAGTAGAATCCCAAAAGATTTTATAAATATATAAGGGGGAAAAGGGTAACTAGAGAGAGACCTCTCAGGAATCAAAGCTGCCACCTCTGTCAGGAAATGGGCAAGGTCCTAAATGAGTATTTCTCCTCTGTATTTACCGAGGAGAAAGACAGTAGGACGGAAGAGATTAGAGCAGTCACTGGAAGTGTCTTTAGAGCAGTCAGTGTTACTGTCGAGGAAGTACTGAAGGTAATGTCGCATTTGAAGGTAGACAAATCTCCGGGGCCTGGTCAGATAGATCCGAGGACATTGCAGGAAACTAGAGAGGAAATCGCGGGAGCCCTGGTTGCAATTTATGAGTCGTCCTTAAATACAAGAGATGTGCCGGAATACTGGAAGGTGGAAAATGTTGTTCCTCTTTTCAAGAAGGGGTGCAGGGAAGATGCTGGGAACTATAGGCCAGTGAGCTTAACATCTGTAGTTGGTAAGATACTGGAGAGTATTCTGAGGGATAGGATATACAGGCATTTGGATGGGCAAGGGCTGATTAGGGACAGTCAGCATGGTTTTGTACGTGGGAGGTCGTGTCTCACAAATCTGATTGATTTTCTTGAAGACGTCAGCAAAAGGGTTGATGAAGGCAGAGCTGTAGATGTTGTGCACATGGACTTCAGCAATGCGTTCGACAAGGTCCCACATGGTAGGCTGCTCTAGAAAGCTAGATCACATGGGATCCAAGGAGAGACAGCTGAATGGATAGCAAATTGGCTCCATGGAAGGATGCAGAAGGTGATGGTGGAAGGTTGCTTCTCAGAATGGAGGCCTGTGACTCAGGGTTTGGTGCAGGGCCCATTACTGTTTGTCATCTACATCAATGATTTGGATGTGAACAAACAGGGCAAGATTAGCAAGTTTGCTGATGATACAAAAGTGAGTGCTTTTGCAGATAGTGAAGATGGTTGTGAACGATTGCAGCAGGATCTGGATCGATTGGCCAGGTGGGCGGAGGAATGGTTGATGTAATTTAATACAGAGAAGTGTGAGGTGTTGCATTTTGGGACGTCTAACAAGGGCAGGACCTACACAGTAAATGGTCGGCCTCTGGGTAGTGTTGTAGAGCAGAGGGATCTAGGAGTACAGGTGCATGGTTCATTGAAGGTCGAGTCGCAGGTGGATAAGGTGGTCAACAAGGCTTTTGGCACTTTGTCTTTCATCAGTTAGAGTATTGAGTATAGAAGTTGGGAGGTCATTTGCAGTTGTATAAGCCGTTGGTGACACTGCATTTAGAATATTGTGTTCAGTTCTGGGCACCATGTTATAGGAAAGATATTGTCAAGCTTGAAAGGGTTCAGAAAAGATTTACGAGGATATTGCCAGGACTAGAGGGTGTGAGCTATAGGGAGAGGTTGAGTAGGCTGGGTCTCTATTTCATGGAGCGCAGGAGGATGAGGGGAGATCTTACGGAGGTCTATAGGGTCATGAGAGGAATAGATCGGGTAAATGCACAGAGTCTTTTGCCCAGAGTAGCGGAATCGAGGACTAGAGGACATAGGTTCAAGGTGAAGGGGAAAATATTTAATCGGAATCCGTGGCGTACCTTTTCTACTGGCGTAGTGTGAGACCAATTCTGGAGTATGGTGTACAATTGTGGTCGCCTAATTATAGGAAGGATGTCAACAAAATAGAGAGAGTACAGAGGAGATTTACTAGAATGTTGCCTGGGTTCCAGCAACTAAGTTACAGAGAAAGGTTGAACGTTAGGTCTTTATTCTTTGAAGCGCAGAAGGTTAAGGGGGAACTTGATTGAGGTCTTTAAAATGATGAAAGGGATAGACAGAGTTGACGTGGATAAGCTTTCCCCATTGAGGGTAGGGAAGTTTCAAACAAGAGGGCATGACATGAGAATTAAGGGACAGAAGTTTAGGGGTAACATGAAGGGGAACTTCTTTACTCAGAGAGTGGTGGCTGTGGGGAATGATCTTCCAGCAGAAGTGGTGGAGGCAGGATCGATTTTAATATTTAAAAGTAAATTGGATATGTATATGGACGGGAAGGGAATGGAGGGGTATGGTCTTAGTGCAGGTAGATGGGACTGGGGAAAATAAATGGTCGGCACGGACTGGAAGGGCTGAGAAGGCCTGTTTCCGTGCTGTAATTGTTATATGTTATATGTTTTCACCCAAAGGGTGGTGGGTGTGTGGAAGAAGCTGCCAGAAGAGGTAGTTGAGGCTTTCTCACCATTCACGTTGGACAGGTACATGGATAGGACAGGTACATGGATAGGATGGGTTTGGAGGGATATGGACCAAGTGTAGGCAAGTGGGACTAGTGTTGCTGGGACATGTTGGTCGGTGTGGGCAAGTTGGACCGAAGGGCCAAATCCCTCTTTGACTAAATTATCCACCTGTGATGTTGGAGGTTTTATTTTATTTTATTTTCTTTCCTTTTGGACAAGATATATTGTACTGTACGTGCATTTAGATGGACAGGGGCTGATTAGGGACATTCACCGTAGCTTTGTATGTGGGAGATCAAGCCTCACAAATCAGATTGAAATTTGGATGAGAACATACAAGGCATGATTAGTACGTTCGCAGATGACACTAAAGTGGGTGGTATTGTACTTAATGAGGATGGCTGTCAAAAATTGCCGCAGGATCCTGATGGGTTGGGCAGGTGGGCTGAGGAATGGTTAAAGGACTTTAATGCAGAGGCGTACAAGGTGTTGCATGTTAGGAAGTCAAACCAGGCAGATGGTATGATGTCAGGACTCTGGAGAATGTTGTAGAGCAGAGGGATCTAGGAGTGCAGATACATAGTTCCTTGAAAGTGTCATCATAAGCAGATAGGGTGGCCCAGAAGGCTTTTGGCCTTCATCAGTTGGAGTATTGAGTACAGAAGTTGGGAGGTCATCTTACTTTTGTATGAGAAATTGATGAGGCCGCGTTTAGAGTGTCGTGTTCAGTTCTGGCTGACCAGTTATAGGAAAGATGTTGTTAAGCTGGAAAGGGTGCAGAAAAGATTTACAAGGATGTTGCAAGGAGTCAAAGGCCTGAGTTTTAGCAATAGGTTGGGCAGGCTAGGACTTTATTCCTTGGAGCGCAAGTGGATGATAGGTGATCTTATAGAGGTGATGAGAGGAATAGATAGGATAAATGCACAGTCTTTCACACAAAGTAGTGGAATCGAGAAGCAGTGAGCAAAGGTTTAAGGTGAGGGGAAAAATATTATCAGGAACCTGAGGGGCAACTTTTTCGCACAAAGGATGGTAGGTATATGGAACAATCTACCGGAGGAAGTAGTTGAGTCCAGTGCTGTCACAAAGTTTAAAAAAAACGTTTGGACAGGTACATAGATAGACTAGGATTACAGGCTTATTGGCAAACACGGGCAGGTAGAATTAGTTTAGATGGGGCATGTTGGGCCGAAGGGCTTGTTTCCATACTGTATCACTAAAGCTTTATGATAGGTTAACCATTTTAAAGGGCAGCATGAAACATAACTTTCCCTTTTATGCTTCTTTGTCTGTGTTATCACCCTTAATGCATTTAATTTAGTTTAGAGAGACAGCATGGAAACAGGCCTTTTGACCCACTAAGTCCATGCTGACCATCAATCACCTGTTCACACTAGTTCTTTGTTATCTCACATTTGCACACACTCAGGGTAATTAACATAGAAACATACAAACATAGAAAATAGGTGCAGGAGTAGGCCATTCGGCCCTTCGAGCCTGCACCGCCATTCAATGTGATCATTGCTGATCATCCAACTCAGTATCCCGTACCTGCCTCCTCACCATACCCCCTGATCCCTTTAGCCACAAGTGCCACATCTAATGCCCTCTAAAATATTTGATTTGATTTTATTACTTGTCATTCGAACCTCAAAGAGGCTCGAACAAAACTCCGTTTCTACAAGCCATACACAATTCATAAAAAAAATACACAGACAATTCAATTTCACACAAACATCCATCACAGTGAATCTCCTCCTCACTGTGATGGAAGGCAAAGTCTTCTCTCTCCCCCGCACCATTTCTCTCCCGAGGTCCAAGCCCCAGGTGGGCGGTGTTAAGTCCCACGGCCATTGAGGCCGCGCCGGGCGATGTTCGGCCCTGCTCTAGGCCCAAAGGTCACAGTTGGAGCCCCCGGCGGGCGCTGAAATGTCCCGCGGCCATTAGAGCCGCGCTGGGCGATGTACGGCCCCGCTCCAGGTCGCTCCAACCCCGCAACACGGGCTGGAGAAGCTGTGTTGCAGGAGTTCCGGAGAGCGGTCTCCCACCCGGACCCGCGAGCTCCCGATAGTCCACTGGTCTGCAGCTGCAGCTGGAGCTGGAGCTCCGGAGTCGGGCCGCAGCGGCGAGCCACCACCGCTCCCCACGCTCCGAGGCCAGCCAGCCCCATGACGGTGAGTCCGCAGCTCCGTGACTGGAGCACCCAGGTCGTCCCGGTCGGAGGCCGCTCCATGGTGCTAGGCCCCAACGACAACGGGGACCCGACAGGGAAAAAGTCGGGTCTCCCGTGCAGGGAAGAGATTTAAAAGTTTCCCCCTCTTTCCCCCCCCCCACCCCCCACCCCCCACATATACACAGTTACAAACAATACAAAAAAAACACGAACAACTACATTTAACTAGACAAAAAATAAATAAAAAGACAGACAGGCTGTAGGGGCCGCTGCAACGTGAGTTGCGCCCGCCCACCGATGAATATAGCCAATGAACTGGCCTCAACTACCTTCTGTGGCAGAGAATTCCAGAGACTCACCACTCTCTGTGTAAAGAATGTTTTCCTCATTTCGATCCTAAAGGAATTCCCCCTTATCCTTAGACTGTGACCCCTTGTTCTGGACTCCCCCAACATCGGGAACAATCTTCTAGCATCTAGCTTGTCCAACCCCTTAAGAATTTTGTAAGTTTCTATAAGATCCCCCCTCAATCTTCTAAATTCCAGCGAGTACAAGCCGCGTATTAAGCGAGTACAGCGAGTATTAAGCTAGAAACCCGCATGTCTTTGGAATGTGGGAGGAAACCAGAGCACCCAGAAGAAACCCACATGGTCACAGGGAGAACGTGAAAACCAAAGATCCTATAGCTCTGCAATAGGATCTTTGGTGAAAACTCCACACAGACAGCTCCTGAGGTCTGGATTGATCCTGGATCTCTGGCACTGTGAAGCAGCAGCTCCACCCGCTGTGCCACCGTGCCGCATTGAACAGGCTAATGCTGGTCTCCCCCTGGCACAGTCTATTCATCTCCACCTACTCTGCAACTAGTCCTTTCAGATTAGACAGAGGTTCACGTGCACCTCCTCGAGCCTCTTCTACTGCATCCGGTGTTCCCGATGTGGGCTCCTGTAAATTGGCGCGAACAAGCATAGACTCGGTGACCGTTTTGCTGAACACACTGAAGGCCTAGAACACTGAACACGTGATCTCCCGGTTGCCAACCATTTTAACTCCCCTTCCCATGACCACACTGACCTTTCCATTCTGGGCCCCCTCCATTGCCACAGTGAGGCCACATGTAAATTGGAGGAACAGCACCTCATATTTTGCTTGGCTAGTTTACAACCCAATGAAATTCAATTCTCTAATTTTAAGTAACTTTATCACATACTCCTCTCCCTACTTGCCCCCTCCCTCCTCCCTATTCATTTTACCAGTTCAACAGTTCTCCATCGCCCACTCCCTACTTTCAGTCTGAAGAAGGGTAACAATCCTAAACGTCACCCATCGCTTTTGTCCACAGATGCTGCCTGACCCACTAAATTACTCCAGCACTTTG
Source organism: Raja brachyura (assembly GCA_963514005.1). The sequence continues at coordinate 2,858,532 of OY740807.1, read as the reverse complement.
ACATAAACTAGCATATGCAGTACCTTGCTTCCATATCTTCTCACATTCTTGATTCTGTCTCTGTTCCATTCTCTATTGATGCTGCCTGACCTACTGAATATTTCCAGCATTTTCCATTTTTATTTCAGACTTTAGTCAGAGGGTGGTGAATCTCTGGATTTCATTACGGTGGCTAAGTCAATGGTGAAGATTGACAAATTCTTGATTAGTTAGGGTGTCAGGGGTTATGGGGAGAAGGCTGGAGAATGGGATTGGGTGGGGAAGATAGATCAGCCATGAATGATGGAGCAGACTTGATGGGCCAAATGGCCTAATTCTGCCCCTAGAATATATGAACTTGTGAGCATCTGCCACGTATTGGTCTTGCATTTTCAATACAAAATAATAATTCCTTGTACTTATTTAAACAGGAAGGAAGAGATTACTGGGTACTATCCCTCCATGTACCTCCAGAAATCTGGGACCGCTCTGAACACAGGACTCAACATGAAGAAAAGACACCTCCCTCCCCCGCGAAGGTGAGGTGGTCTTGAAGGGAATGTGGCACAATGTTAGGCACCGTGTATAGACTAAAACATCATAAGGTGTGGTCCAAAGATGGGGCATTGTAATGGTCAATCAACAACACCACCCTTTGCCTTCCTGCATCAGTGAGTTAGCAGAGCAGATTAGTAGCCTCTCCAAATGCCACCCTGTTTTCACTCCACTTCTGTCTTTATGGCAGGTGGTGTCTCTTGCACCTATTTACTGTCCACAGGGTGAGCTGAAACCCACCCTCATCATCACTGCCCTCAGTTAATCATCTCAACACACTTGGAGAGTTATAGAGTCATACAGCATTGAAACAGCTCCTTTTGCCCAACATTCAAACAAGAGGACATGACTTTAGAATTAAAGGACAGAGGTTTAGGGGTAACATGAGGGGGAACTTCTTTACTCAGAGAGTGGTAGCGGTGTGGAATGAGCTTCCAGTGGAAGTGGTGGCGGCAGGTTCGTTAGTATCATTTAAAAATAAATTGGATAGGCATATGGATGAGAAGGGTACGGAGGGTTATGGTATGAGTGTAGGCAGGTGGGACTAAGGGAAAAAAGTTGTTCGGCACGGACTTGAAGGGCCGAGATGGCCTGTTTCTGTGCTGTAATTGTTATATGGTTGTTATATGTTATATGCCCAACGTCAACCAACATGCTCCATCTCTACACCCATCCCACCTGCCTGCTCATATCCTCCAAATCTGTCCATGCATCTATCCATGTAGAAACATTTAACATTCTTAAGGGATTAGACAGACTATATGCAGGAAAAAAATCCCCAATGTTGGGGGAATACAGAACCAGGGGTCACAGTTTACGAATAAGGAGTAGGCCATTTAGGACTGAGATGAGGGGAAACTTTTTCACCCAGAGAGTTTTGAATCTGTGGAATTCTCTGCCACAGAAGCAGTGGAGGCCAATTCACTGGATGTTTTAAAGAGAGAGTTAGATATAGCTCTTGGGGGTAACATAATCAGGGTTATGGGGAGAAAGCAGGAACGGGGTATTAATTTTGGATGATCAGCCATGATCATATTGAATGGCAGTGCTGGCTCGAAGGGCCTACTCCTACACCTATTTTTTATGTTTCTATGTTTAGCTGTCAAAATGATTCTTAACTGTTGTGATAGTACCTGCCACAACTACCTCCTCCAGCAGCTCGTTCATGTACCTTATATTTTGTTTAAAAAAAAGTTACCCCCCAGGTTCTTCACTTTCTACCTACCTTTAACGACCCTTAACAGTCTTAGGAATTTAGCAGATCTTTCGTGGCTCCCGAGGTGCTTGTCCTCTGTCTCCTGTGTAGCGCTTATGGAATTGAAGAGAACAATGAGGGGGAAATGTATTTCATTTCGGAGTCACGTGAGTGACTTCGTGAAGAGCCCGCCGGCGCGCATGCTCGACATATCGTCGTAACGCGTTGCTGCGACGGCTGGCGGTGGAGCGCGCTCCTCGCCAGCCCTTCATAAGGGGCCACGGAGGTAAGTATTCTACCTTTTGTTGGTGGTCCTTGTTGTCTGATTATGTCTTGCAGCAAGGACATGGATGGGAGTTCGAAGGGCCGGAGGACGTCAGGACGAGTTCGCCGGTCAACAGTTCCGGGGCCTTTACCATCGGCAGTACCTGCAGCGCAGGCCGGGACTCAGGCGGAGATGTGGGTAAGCCCTGTGATTACAGGTCCAGATCCGCCAGCACACCACAGCTCGGAGGAGTTCGACAAGGAGGAGTGTGGTGTGCCGCCAGAGCAGGGGGACCCTGCCATGGCAGTCAGGTCATCAGCGGGCTCGCTGGCGACCTCGAGCAGGGCACGTGCCGTTGCACGGCCTGTTCCACTCAGCCCTCCGAGAAGGGGGAGGGCAGGAGCCCAGAAGCCTAACCCTGTTAGGGCTAAGGCATTGCCTATCGCGGAGGAGCGGTCAGGTTCCAGGGCGAGACCCGGGGCGGCTGTGAGGTCCAGCCGGCACACCCCGACTCTCGACGCCGGGACGGGTCGGTCGAGTCGGGTCTCGTCACGGTCGCCGAGCCCCCCATGGATGGGTGGGCGAGACCATGCGTCGGCAACGTCCACGACGTGGGCAGCCGGCAAGACTGCGCGGGCCCCAGGCAGCCATGCTTCGGCTGGTGCCGACACCTCGCCGCAAGTGCCCTTAGTGGCAGCGGCTTCAGCTCCCGCTAAACGGAGGCGGTTGAACACGCCCACGCAGGAATCGCGCAGTTTCGCCTCGGCGGCTGTTAGCGAGAACTACCGGCACCGGCAGGGCCTCGACGAGGTGCGGGCCGATGATAGAAGCCCGGTTTTCTTTTCAGAGCCGGAGGACTCCGACCACCTGAGTGTTCAGGGTGAAGGGCGTATTGACCGTATGGAGCGGCTGCTGGAGCTCCTGCTTCAACGTCAACAACAGCAGGGCAGCAACAGGCACAGGGCGTCTTCACCAACATTTACTATCAGCCTGGAGCAGCAGGAGGAGGAGGTTCTGGTGGATCCCGTACCACCTCCGTTGGAGGTGCCAGCGGAGGAACTCTTGGATGTGGCGACCAAGTTCGCGGCCCCACATACGGCTGGTCTTCCTCTAAATACAAAGCTGGCAGCCACAGTGGACTTTCTTAATAATCAGGTGCTGCAGGAAGAAGTCCTCATCCAGGCTATGAGCCGTCACAAGGCTCCATCAAACTGCAACTCCCTCAACGTGCCTGTGGTCAATACGCCAATATGGGGCAACATCAGTGCGGCTATCCGTCAACATGAGCTAAAATTGCAGCGGATCCTGAAACTCCTCACGGCCGGTATTACCGCCTTTGCGCGGTCGGTGGACGGGGACGAACTGAATTTGGACCAGGAAGATGCTCTGGCCTTATTGTGCGCGACCCAGCACGAAATCAACGGGTTTCGCAAAAACAGCATCCGCCCAGCACTCAACCCGAAGTTTGCAGGATTGTGCAAACCACCGCCGCCGCCGCCGCCCCGTCAGCTCTTTGGTGAGGACCTCTCGAAGAGAGTCAAAGAGCTTGACGAACAAGCCAAAACGGTGGGGATCATGCGCTCTCAGAGTGCCCCCACACCGTCAGGCTCAAAAGCTCCATACATTCGCTCACGAGGGTCGGCCAGTGCCTCGACGAGGACTCGCCCTCTAGCTCCACAACGACAACAGCACCAGAACCAGCACCAAGGGTCTTTTTTAGGACAGGGTCGGCAGAGACCTTTGTGGAAATCGAAGACGCCGCGCCCTCAAGCCAACCCAGCACCTCCACGGCCACCCACACGTGTCAAGGACCGCCGGTAACCACGGAGGTGAGGGGGTCTGGTTCTCTGTTTTCTCTCTGTTTAACTTCCCATGTTGGTGGTCGTTTACGGTTGTTTTTGGATGCATGGGGTAATTTTACTGGTGATGAGTATGTGTTGCGGAATATTCAGGGGCATAAAATTGAGTTTATTAATGGCGACATTCCTCCATCCCAGCACATGCCTGGTCGTACGTTCAAATTGTCTGCTGCAGAACAGGCAGCAGGTTATAAGGAAATTTTAAGTCTGGAACAGAAGGGTGTGATTGAGAAAACGGTGCATGAGCCAATTGAATTTGTTTCGAACATATTTACTAGACCTAAGAAGGATGGAGGCTGTCGTGTCATTATTGATCTAACCCGTTAGAATACGTTTGTAACATATACTCATTTTAAAATGGATACGTTTGAAACAGCCAAATCATTGATTTCTCATGGCTGCTTTATGGCATGCATTGATTTGAGGGATGCATATTATTCAGTATCCATCCAGAAATATGATAGAAGGTTTTTGAAATTTATCTGGATGGGGCAACTTTATAAGGCTTTGCCTAATGGGCTCACTACAGCCCCTAGATTGTTCACTAAATTGGTGAAGCCAATCATGGCTTATTTGAGACAACGACATCATATAGTTATGGCCTATTTAGATGATGTCTTTATTGTGGGCCACACCCTGCAATTGGCTGAACAGGGTGTTGCAGCTGCTGTCGATATATTTCAACAATTAGGATTCATTGTCCATCCAGAGAAATCGAAGTTCTGCCCTGCCCAGGTAATTAATTACCTAGGGTTCACGGTGAACTCAATGAGCATGAGGATAACTATACCAATTAACAAAATTGAGGAAGTCACTAAGGTGTGCAGAGATTTAATTGGCACCAATATACCATCGATTCGGCATACAGCCACAGTAATTGGCAAGCTAGTGGCTTTGTTTCCGGCAGCACGATATGGACCTTTGCATTATCAGAATTTGCAAAGAGCTAAAATTACTGCGTTAAAACGGAACGCTGGTCATTACGATCGATCAATGCAGCTGCCGTCCGAAGCGATAACTGAGTTGCAATGGTGGGTGTGTCACATTAGCAACTCATTTAAGCCTGTCAGGGAGGCTAATCCGGTGGTATATTTACAGACTGATGCAAGCTCCAATGGCTGGGGAGCTACTGATAATTGCTCTAGTTGTGGGGGCAGATGGGACACCCTTGAGGCATCGATGTTGTTGACTCAAGGGATTAACTATTTGGAGTTGCTGGCAGCATTCCACGGACTTCGTGCATATTGTTCCAAGCTTGTTGGAGCACACGTCCATCTCCAAATAGACAACACCACAGCTGTGGCATATTTAAACCATATGGGTGGTACCAGGTCAGTTTCGTGTGACAAATTGGCTAACTCAATTTGGCTCTGGTGTGTTCAAAGAGACATTTGGATTTCAGCTACCTATTTGCCAGGTGAGCTTAATACTGTGGCGGACACCAGGTCACGCAAATTTAATGACAACATTGAATGGATGTTGCATCCTGAGATTTTTTCTAAAGTCACAGCCAAATTTGGTAAACCGGACATTGACCTTTTTGCGTCACGGTTGAACCATCAGGTACCAGCCTACGTTTCATGGGAACCAGATCCTGGGGCAATAGCGCTAGATGCATTCTCGCTGGACTGGGGGAATTGGTTTTTCTATGCCTTCCCTCCGTTTTGCCTCATCAGTCGGGTATTGCGAAAGATTCAGGCAGATGCTGCCAAGGGCATCCTTATTATACCCGACTGGCCCACACAGCCTTGGTATCCGGTGGTCTTTGACATGCTCAACGAACCTTGGGTCCTTTTGAAGGGTTGCCCACAATTGGTTACTCACCCTGTCTCAGGGGAGCCACATCCCTGCCATGGCTATTTAAATTTGTTGGCTTGCAGGTTCTGAACAGGCCGTTAGTCCAATACGGCCTCTCGGCTCGGACCATGGATACCATCGGGGCGTCGTGTCGAGAGTCCACAAGGCGAAGATACCGCTCGCATATTAAGAAGTGGGAAGCCTACTGCAGCCGCTCTCGCATCACGTACGATGACGTGACAATAACCGACGTCCTGGAATTCCTCGCGGGGTTGCACCATGATGAACACTTAAGTTAGTGCCATCAACAGCGCCAGAAGTGCGCTATCATTCTACCTCAAGATTGGGGTAGGATCCAACAGGCTAGTGTCCAGACTCATGCGGGGTATATTCAATATGAATCCGCCTACACCACGCTATAATATCACCTGGGATGTCAGGGACGTATTAACCCTGCTCAGGACGTGGTCTCCCATGGAAGGGCTCCAACTGGACCAACTCACCATGAAGCTGGTGATGTTACTCGCTGACTTCAGCTCAGAGGGTACAGACACTACACAAACTTCGTGTCGACAGAATGACATCTACCCCTACAGAAGTAGTCTTTTTCATTGACGAGCTACTAAAGCAGCATAGACCTGGGTGCACAGGGCTGCAGCTGAAGTTCCCGGCATACCCCGCAGATGCTAGGCTATGTTTAGCCTCACATATCCGCCACTATGTCAAGGTGACGGCACGCATCAGAGGAATGGAGAGATACCTGCTTGTCACTCATAAGAGACCTCATCATCGAGTGACAGTCCAGACGATATCCAGGTGGCTTCGAGTCGTCTTGGGTAAGTCAGGTATCGACATTAATGTGTTCAAGTCTCATTCCACCAGGGCTGCATCGACGTCAGTGGCGAGGGTCATGGAGGTGCCCATGGACCAAATTCTCGCCACAGCAGGATGGGCGAATGAAGCGGTGTTCCAGCGTTTTTATAACAAGCCTGTTGCTGCTCCTCTACAGTTCACAGAAGCCGTGCTGAATGCAGGTCAAGAACGTGGAGATGTCCCCGCATGAGGGGTTTTTGATTTGTTATTAATAAATATGCTCTTGTTTTGCAGTATGAACTATTGAGCAAGTTTGTTCCTCCCATCCATCCCTGGTAGTGGTGTGTCAGCATGGACGTGGTCCAGGGCGTGTAATCACAGAAGCTTTGAAGTCTTCACGAAGTCACTCACGTGACTCCGAAATGAAATAGTAAGATTGAACGAGAACTTACCAGTTCGAAGGTTGATCTTTATTTTATGAGGAGTCGAAGTGAGGGATTTCGTGCCCTCCTCGCCCAACCCTCAATCACCTTCATCTGGTAATCTTAGTCAATTCAATCATACTATGCGAAGTCATTTCTATTGTTGGTTCTGTGATTCCACGCCGCTACTTTGAAGTATGTCGAGCATGCGCGCCGGCGGGCTCTTCACGAAATCCCTCACTTCGACTCCTCATAAAATAAAGATCAACCTTCGAACTGGTAAGTTCTCGTTCAATCTTACTAATCTTATTCATTCTTATCATCAGTGAGTTTTCCCAAATGCTACAAACTCAAACAAAATAACGTGCCATTATATAGCCTCAAAGTGTGGCTAAGTGCAAAGATCAATGCAAAGACCAACCCTGACCTTCCCATCCATGCTGACTTGAACAATCTGCCCAACATGTGCCTGAAGTCCCGCAAACCCTTCTGGTCTTCTGTTAATTTCCTGGAAGACTTTGACTCCAAGAATGAGTGGCGCAGAGCCTTGAAAGATGCCAACACCAAAACCAGAGAGGTCATCACAGACCCCATAGTGAAACCACCCGGTTTTGACCTCCATCGCAAGCAATGTCTAACCCTGAACATAATCCGCACCCTCTATGCAAGAACAGCCCATCGCCTGCATAAATGGGGGATGACAGACAGCCCTGCTTGCGACTGCGGACATCCAGACCAAACCATCCCACACATCAGGAATGACTGCTCACTGAGGCTTTTCCCTGGGGGCATCAAAGCCATCCACCCGGTAACTGATGCTGTCCTGGTCTGGATGGCTACCCTTGATCTGCAACTTTAGGCTGTGCACGCCATACGCAAGAAGAAGAGGGGATAGAATTTTATCCCAATATCAAAAATTAACGCCTATGATGTAGTTTTCAATCCTTCCTTGCATATCTCTCTGTGCTAAATGCCACTGCCTATGGGTGGTGTCTGTACAGAGTTTAGCACATTCTCCCTGTGACCGCAAGAGTTTTCTCCTGGAGCTCCAGTTCCTTCCTGCACTCCAAACACGTGCAGGTCTATAGGTTCATTGGCTTTGGTAAATTGTCCCATGTGTGCAGGGTCGTGTTAGTGTACGGGGATTGCTGGTCGGTGTGGACACGGTGGGCCAAACGACCTGTTTCCGCGCTGCCTTTTGTAACTCTCAGCATCTTTGCAGGTCAACCATCCGCAATGCGCAGAGCATCCATGTGGTGGAGAGGAAGAAGATCAGCCAGGACAGCTACATGAGGAACAGCAAGCGGTATCTACAACAGAAGGGCGTGCAAGGTCACACCACCGTCAACAGGAATGTGTGGAAGCAGAAGCAGGATCCAAGAGCGGCATCTACAGGTAGGGGCAGCTCCACCTACTGCACAGTGAAAGTCCCATCCCTGATCATTTTAGCCAGCCAGGCTGTGTGAAAGGTTTGTAAGGAGTGTGAGGAAGAAATCGGGCAGTTCGGACAACCCATTAGGCCAACTTCTTTCCTCTCTTCCTGTGTCTGGGATCAGGCATAATTATTGCTGCAGGCTGGTGATCTGACTTCAATGGGAATGTCTGGGGCCCAGGAGGTCATAGTGATACTGTGTGGAAACAGGCCCTTCAGCCCAACTTGCCCATGCCGACCAACATGTCCCATTTACATTGGTCCCACCTGCCTGCGTTTGGCCCATATCCCACTAAACCTGTCCTATCCAGGTACCTACCTAATTGTTTCTTCAACATTGCGAGAGTCCCTGCTTCACCTACCTCCTCTGGCAGCTTGTTCTGTACACCCACCACGCTTTGTGTGAAAAAGTTACCTCTCAGATTCCTATTAAATCTTTCCTCCATCATCTTAAACCGATGTCCTACGGTTCTCGATTCCACTATTCTGGGCAAGAGACTACCTGATCTATTCCACTCATGATATTATACAAGTAATTGAGGAAGGTACTACCACAACGTTTAAGAATCATTTAGACAGGTACATGGATAGGATAGAGATATGGCCCAAACACAGGCAAATGGGACTAGTGTAGATGGGACATATTGTTCTGTGTGGGCAAGTTGGGCCAAAGGGCCTGTTTCCATGCTGTATGACTATGACTCCCTCATTCCTGAGCACATCCCAGGTGTCTAGTATGGATGAGGGCTGTTTAAGTCCCCATTTGGCTGTTTATGGCCACTGCAATTAAATTTAAGAGAGTATCAGCCCCTCACTGAAATTGAGCACCATTTGAAACTTTCAGAAGCTGTGGGCCCCACTTCTATGGTGATGTCACCCTGTCCCTCTCCCTCAATCCCCACCTACAAAAATGAGACCCCCTCTGTTGTGCCATGAACAGGATGTGCAATACCCAAGCAGGCGGGTGTATTTGAAGGCAGGGCCAACAGGCGCCAGATGGGGCCTGAACTAATTAGGACGTGAGCAGACCATGGAAGACCTCCAGTGTAGGCTGGTTGCTCTAGGATAGTGGAGACAGTGCAGTGCTCTAGGACGCGAGAAGAGGCGATTCAACTGGTCCATGCCTGGGATGGGAGGATTTTGTATTGTTTTGTTGTTTTTTTTTGATATTTTAGAGATACAGTGTGGAAACAGGCCCTTCGGCACGCCGAGGCTGCACTGACCAGCGATCACCCCAGTGCACACATTAGGGAGAATTTACGATTTAATTTTACTAAAGCTAATTACCCTACAAACATGTACATTTTGGGATGAAACTGGAGCACTCAAGAGAAAGCCCACGTGGTCACAGGGAGAAATCGTACAGACAGCACCTGTAGTCAGGATCGAATCCGGGTCCCTGGCGCTCTTACGCAACAACTCTATCTCTGCGCCACTGTGCCACCCCTAATGACTTGGATATTAATTAGTACTAGACCAAGGGGGACCCGTTGGGTCCCGTGCACTCAACGCGTGGTTGCGGAGGGGGGGGGGGGGGGCTGCGGCGTAACACACACACTAACCACTCCCCACACACACAGGGAGGGGGGAGAGAGAGAGAGAGAGAGAGAGAGAGAGAGAGAGGAGGGGGAGAGAGGGGGGGGAGGGGGCGAGAGGAGGGGGGTGTGGCGGAGAGTGGGGATGGGGAAGGAGGTGGATGGGGAGGGGAGAGGGGTGCAGGGAAGGCAGAGGGGTGGAGGGAGAGAGAGAGGAGGGGGTTAGAGAGGGGGGAGGGGGAGGGGGAGTGGGGGGAGAGGGGGGTGGGAGGGGAGAGGGGGAGGGGAGAGGGGTGGGGAGGGGGGCAGAGGGGAGGGAGAGGAGGGGGAGAGAGGGGGGAAGGAGGGAGAGAGGGGAGGGGAAGAGATGGGTAGTGGGGGGAGAGATAGTAGGGGGACAGAGGAGGAGGGAGAGAGGGAGTGGTGGGGAGGGAGGGGGGAAAGGGCGGGGTGTGGAGGGGGGTGTGGGTGGAGGAGGGGGAGGGGGTTGCAGAGGGGAAGACAGGAGGGGGAACAAAGTGGGGAGAGAGAGGATGGGGACAGAGGGGGGTAGGGAGGGTGGAGGAGATGGGGAGGGAGGAGGGAGAGGGGAGAGAGAGTAGGGTGGTAGAGGAGGGGGGAGAGAGGGGAGGGAGGTGGGGGGAGGGGGGAGAGGGGGAGTAGAGGAGAGGGGGGGGAGAGGAGGAGGGGGAAGAGGAGGAGGGGAGCCGGGCGAGCGAGCGGGCTGTGAAAACCAGAGAGAGCCTGAGGAGAGAGAGGGAGCTCTATTACAGGGCCCGACTCTAGTACAAAGTACAAAGTTCTCGGCAGCTCTCGGGAGATGTCGGGAATGCCAAGCCAAGGCGCTAGCGTGCGTCGACCTTGGAAGCGCTCAGATGCTCTCTGGAAACCCAAGCCGAGGCACGAGCGTGCTGTGTTTTTTTTCAGTGGCTTCAATCCAGAGCCCTGGGGGCGGATGGCGGCTGGAGTGTGAGTTACGCGTGGGGGGGGGGGGGGGGGGGGGGGTGGGGGGGGGGGGGCAGTGGCCAGCAGGCTCCGCTTTGAAAACTCTGCGCAGCTTGCCGCGAGGAGCAGAGTCATTGTGATGTCATCAGCTCGTTAGCTTCAGCACGTTAACTTCAAAAAAGTTCTGAGATTAGTGAACAATTTGAAGAAATAACTCAATAAATAATGAACCAAATTTTCCGATGAGGCGATTTTCAAGATCATGAGGTAAATCTCTACCGGAATGTGTAAACATTTCACCGTTAGAGCATCGGGTTTTCGAGGAGATGTGAATCACACACAAGTAAATATCCAAGATCAGAGTTTTATAAATATACTAGACCAAGTGCAGACCCGTTGGGTCTGTTCCCCTAACGTGTGGTTGCGGGGGAGCGGCATGCGGCGTCACACACGCTAACTATCCCCTTGATATATTAATATTATTAATTTGTTCCTTTTACCTCATAACCGCCCTATCCACTGACGCATAGCCCCCAAATCGCAGGCGCGTCTTAGAGAGGGGGGGGGGGGGGGGGTGGTAGAGAGTGAGGGCAGAGAGAGAATGGCGAGAGACAGAGAGAAAGGGGCAGAGACAACAGGGCAAGAGACAGATGGAGAGGGGGGTGGAGGGGAGGAGGAGAGAGAGGGTGGGTGAGGGGGGTGGGTGGGGGAGGAGGGGTGAGAGAGATGGGAGGAGAGAGAGAGAGAGAGGGGAGGAGAGGGAGGGGGAAGGGAAGGGGAGAGGGAGGGAAGGGAGAGGGAGAGGTGGGGGGAAGGGAGGGGGAGGGTGAGGGAGGGTGGGGAGGGGATGGGGTGGAAGGAAGGGGTAGGGGAGGGATGGAGGGAAGGGGGTTTAGGTGGGGGAGGGCAGGGGGGTGAGGGAGAGGAAGGGGAGAGAGAGAGGGAGGGGGAGAGAGAGGGGGAGAGACAGAGAGAGCAAAATGCAACCGTGCGTCATGCGTTCAGAATGTTCTGGAAATGAAGCGTCCGTGTCTCATGCACAAAAGCTGTCGGCACCTCTATGGAATTCAGGGCAAGACCCCCCCCCCCCCCAGGGAGGACCCCCCCCCCCACACACACACTCACAGTGGGTGCGGTCTACGCTGTCAATGAAGACGTAAATTTATTTTTTTTAAACTGTCTTTGAAATTAAAAGCTAACGTTAAGAATTAGTGATGTTAAGTGAGAAATAATTCAATTAAATTAAATGAAAAAAAAAGTAATCAACAACCTGGCAGGCTGGGGGAGGGGGCGGGCCGGGCGTTGTGAGGTCAGCAGCTGGGCAACATTAATATTCTTTTAAAATGTCAGTTTGGTGATAAATGTTAGTAAATATCTCTGGAAATAATCGACCAAATTTATAGAGGATTGGATTTTTGAAATCATGAGGACATTTTTTACCAGAAGATGTAAAAATTTCACTGTTATTGTAATGTTAGCAGCTGGGCAGCGGTCAGATTTTTAAAAAAAAAGGTCAGTATGGTCAAAAATGTTAATAATAAAGTCAGGAAAATAATGTACCAATGGTACAGAGGAGTGGATTTCTAAACTCGCAAGGAAAATTTCTACTGAAATATGTAAACATTTTCCCGTATCGGCATCTGGCTTTCGAGGAGATATGTTTCACATGCAAAATGACACACACACACACACACACACACACAGAGTTTAATAGATACTAGACTAAGTGCAGACGCATTGGGTCTGTTCCTCCAACGTGAGGTACGTTTCACATGCAAAATAACACACATACACACACACACACACACACACACACGCACACACACACACTAACCACCCCTGCACACGCTAACTACCCCCCGTGATATTATATAAATATTATTAATTTGCTCCTTTTACACCATAACCGCCATATCCACTGACACATAGCCCCCAACTCGCAGGCACGTCTAGACAGGGAGGGGGGGGGGGGAGGACTGTCAAAAGCTTCCGCCAGTGTTACAGTGAGGAGGTAATCCCCTGTGACGGGTTGAGAGGGGAGAGGTGAGAAAACGAGGCGAGGAGGCGACATGAGAGCCGGTCGAGTGAGAGGAGGGGCGGGGCTAAACGAGCTGCAGGGGCAGCAAGAAATCTTCTGTCGCTCGATGCGTCCCTCGCTGACAGCCGGAGTCAACCGGCTTGCTTCTGAACCCCCTCCGTCTAACCTGCCCGATCGTAGAACATTGTGGCGGCCCTTATCGTCGCGTGATGAGAACGTGGCCCTGGCGTCTATTGCTCCCTCTGGATCTATGGTCTGCAGCACAGCGGGAGGCGAAAAAATGACTTGGGGGGGGGGGGGGGGGGGGGGGGAGGGGAGGGTGGTGGAAAGTGCGCCTGCGTGTTGAGAACATCTGCTTTAATCGAGAGCTGGTGGTTCTGCGAGCAAGGGCATTGTGACGTCCGCAGCTGCCGCAGCACTTTGCTTTTTTTTAAAACAGTCCATTTTGTGAACAAATTTATTCAAAATGTGGGGAGATAAATGACCAAATTTACAGAGGATTGCATTTATGAAATCGTAAGTAAAATCCCTACCGAAATTCTAAAAATCTCCGCGTTTTTGCATCAGGTTTTCGAGGAGATACATTTCATATGCAAAATAACACACACACATCCATACATCCATACATCCACACACACACACACACACACACACACACACACACACACACACACCCACACCCACACATCTACACACACACACACACACACACACACACACACACACACACACACACACACACACATCTACACACACACACACACGGTTTTAAAAGTATATAGATAGATATGATAAGATATGATAGATTTTTAACTTGAGGGGCTAGATATTGGGAGATTTTAGGCAGGCTCAGACTTTCCCTGAGCGCTGGAAGCAGAGGGTTAATCTGTTTTTGAAGTGTATATAGTCATGAAGGGAATTGATAGGATGCAGTCTTTATCCCAGGATTGGAGATTCAAGAACTGGAAGGCTTAGGTTTAAGTTGAGATCGAAAGTTACCCAAGGGGCAACTTTTTTATGGAGAGGGTGGCGTGTATAAATAGAATGAGCTGCTTGGCAAAGTAATTTAGCCCAGTACAATTACAATGTTTAAATGATGTTTGGGGAGGAACTTGGACAGGAATGGTTCAGAGTCAAACATGGGCAATTAGGGTCAGCTTAAATCGGCTTCTTAATTGGCATAAAAATAATAATAATTTTATTTGTATAGCACATTTAAAAACAACTCACATTGACCAAAGTGCATCACATCAGTGCAGGTACTAATTTGATACATACAACGGTAGACAGACCCAACAATACATGCATAAGCTGTTTACAGCGCCCCCTCAGAGGGGCTCAAAAACACTAGGGTGTAGAAATAGGTTTTGAGCCTCAATTTAAAAGAGTCGATGGTGGGGGCAGTTCTGATGAGGAGCAGGATGCTATTCCACAGTCTAGGTGCTGCAACCGCAAAAGCGCGGTCACCCCACGAGATTAAACCTAGACCGCGGGATGGTCAGTAGCCCCAAGTTGGCCGACCTGAGGGACCTGGAGGTAGAATGAGGGGTTAGAAGATTTCTGATATAGGGGGAGCAAGCCTGTTACGGGCTTTGTATACGAATAAGAGGAGCTTGAAGTTGATTCTGTACCGTACTGGGAGCCAGTGGGGAGAGGCCAGAATCGTGGTGATGTGGCCCCTTTTACGGGTACCCGTCAGAAGTCTCGCTGTGGCATTTTGAACCAATTGCAGGCCGGACAGAGATGATTGGCTGCTGCCAGTGTATAGAGAGTTGCAGTAGTCAAGGCGGGAGGAGATGAATGCGTGGATGATTTTTTCAAGGTCATCGAATTTGAGGAATTATTTGATTTTAGCTATGGTACGAAGCTGGAAGAAACCAGCTTTTACCACAGAGTTGACTTGCTTGTCAAACTGGAATGCAGAGTCAAATATCACGTCAAGGTTTTTGACGTGCGGTTTGACTAAGGAGGTTAGGCTTCCAATGCTGCCTGTTATCGTTTTGATGAAGTTGGAGGGCCGAGTAGGATGACCTCAAACTTGCTCTCGTTAAGTTGGAGGAAGTTCTGAGCCATCCAGCATTTTAAATCATCAAGGCAGTTCATGAGGTTGTTTAAATTAGTCCGGTTATTGGATTTGAGGGGGAGATAGAGCTGTGTATGCCGTGCCTTTGAATGACTTGGCCGAGGGGGAGCATGTACAGGGTGAAGGGAATAGGGCCTAGGATGAAGCCTTGTGGAACCCCACAGAAAAGGCTAGCTGGGGAAGAGAAAGAATTGCCTATATTAGTAGAGAAACTCCTATTTTTTAGGTAGGAAACAAACCAACTCAGGCAGTGCCATCAACACCAATCCCGTACCAGAGACGGTCAATTAGGATGGTGTGGTCCACTGTATCAAACGCTGCGCTGAGGTCGAGAAGGAGCAGGATTGCACAGTCGCCAGAGTCGATGTCAAGAAGGAGGTCACTGTGGCACTTTGCAGGGGACCCTGCTAAGCTGATACTGGGGGCGGGACATTAGACGGAGGTAATAGTACTAAATAGGACCTTTGAATTTTGAGCGTTTTTCGAAAAAAGGTCAGAAAGTTATTGTGTTCTCACAGACTTTACTGCTTCCTGGTATTTGAGAAGATTGTTTCTCAGAAATTCAAAGGAAATTTGAAGCTTATTACTTCCGTTCCGATTTTCTGCACTCTCTTCTCAGGGCCTTTGGTGGTGTCATTGAGCCAGGGACAACCTTTAGGCTTAGGCTTTTTCATTTTAAGAGGAGCAACAGAATCCAGGGAAGAGCAAGTGGTATTGAATAAAGAATGAGGTCGCCAGTGCTAAGATGGGTGGGGGGGGGGGGGGGGAGGTGGGGGGAGAAGCCTCGATGGTGCAGATGTCAGGAGCAGCTATGAGAACCTCAAAGAACTTACTGGCAATCAATGAGTTTATGTAGCAGGAGTAGCAAACAGGGAGATGAGATTTTGAGGGCGACAAGGCAGAGATGTATCAAATATAATTGCACTATGATCTGACAGACGCATGGACAAAATAGTCTGAATGGCCTGTTTCCATTCTCTATGACTATATATAACAGGCTTATATAGAGTGCACTCTGGCCATCCGAGTACATTGATGTGTTTGATGGGTGCGTTCTCCATAGGATATTAGGCATGAATATTATGTACCCTGTGGCCTCATAAGCATGTTTGTGTATACCTATGAAGATTTGCCTGAAACCTTTGCGTATGTGACAGGGAGAGTTGACATGATATAATATAGTAATAATCAATAAGCTTAAATTTTACTTCGGAGTCACGTGAGTGATTCCGTGAAGACCCCGCCAGTCCGCATGCGCGTCATTACGTCTGACGCATGGCGCAGCGACCGGCTGGGAGGAGCAGCGCTTCTCCAGTGGTAAGTTTAAAAAAGCCTCAGGTAAGTGTCAAATGTGTTGGGGTCGTTTCTACGCTTGTTTAATCTTGTTACAGGAGGACAAGTCCAAGCATGGAGAAATCGTTGAGAGCAAGGCGAGCCGTTGCGAAAATAACTAAAGACGGGAATGCGGGTAGCAGGCGGCCGCCCAGTCCATCTACCGTGTCGCTAATAGCAAGACCAGCGACTACAGAGTTGGTGTCTGGGGGCACCGTGGCTGCGCCGGAGGGGCGCAAGGCCACCAGAGAGTCTGCACGGCCGATAGACTCGGACAAGTCCGGTCGGGAGGGTTCCCCCTCGAGAATGGATACCATGTCACGGATATCCAGGATGGAGCTCCTATTGGAGAGGATGCTCTGTCAAGAACGCCGGCCTCTCCAAGAGCCTGCGCCAGCAGCACCTACAGGGCTGCCTAGTGTCTCCCTCTTGGAGGAGGAGAGCATAACGGGTCAGTATGATTCTGACGCCAAATCTGTGGGCTTAGCAGTGGAGGCTGCCCCAAGGGATGAAGGGCACGAGCCAGAGGTCCCATTCCTGGCGGCAAGGTTTGCCATCCCAACAGACTCCGGAGAGCCACTGGGTGAAGAGCTGGCTGCGAGTATAAATTACTTGGCCTCACACCAGCTTCAGGAGCTGACCATGGATGCAACGGCGAAGAAGTACAAAACCCCAGCTAATTGTATCCTGCTTGTACCAATTGTACCGGCCGTAAACCATGCCATCTGGGGCCATATGGGCGTAGGCATCAGGGCTCAGGAGATAAAGCTGCAAAGGGGCTGAAGCTGCTCGCATTGGGCATTACGGCTTTCGGTAGGTCGGTGGATGGTGGGCACCTGACTGAGGTTCAGCAGGATGCCCTGGCTCTCATGTGCAATGTGCACTTTGAGATAAACTGCCTTAGGAAGAGCGTCATCCACCCTACCATTAAGCCGAAGTTCGCTGCCCTGTGTAAGCCTAGTAACATCCAGCCACCGAATCTGCTGTTCGGGGAAGACCTCGCAAAGCGGGTGAAGGAGCTGGATGATGATGCAAAACCCGTCGGGCTCATCAAGGCGCCAGTGACCAGAAGAACCCTTTGGAGGCAGTACCCCTACAAGCGGTTTGTTGAAACCAGGTCCGGTCAAGGACCAAGCCGGCCATTCAATGTGCGCAGCTGGCGGACACAGCAGGGGTACGGGCAAACATGCCTTTTCCCACCAGAACCAGACAATGAACTCCACCGGTAACCATGGAGGTAGGAGGGGCTGGTTCTTATCGAAACATATTGAGTGAGAATTGCCTACCAGTTGGGGGGAGGTTACACTGGTTTCTGAAAGAATGGTATGAAATAACATCAAACGTGTTTATACTGCAAAGTATACAAGGGTTTCAAATTGAATTTATTCCCAATTTGTGTCCACCCACACAGCATATACCAGAGTGGGCACTCATTTTCTCATAAAAGGAGAATTTGGAGGTTCAAGCTAAAATTGGAAAATTATATTTAAAAGGTGTAATTGAGAAGACAGTTTATCAAACTCACCAATTTGTATCTAATATTTTTCCTAGACCAAAGAAAGATGGTGGGAGTTGGATTATTTCGGACCTGACAGGACTTAATCCGTTTGTGCAGTATAAACATTTTAAAATGGAAACATTTGCTACTGCCAAGCAATTGGTTTCCAGAGGTTGTTATATGGCATGTATAGATCTTCAGGATGCATATTACTCAGTGCCTGTTCATAAAGAGTATCGGAGATATTTGAAATTTAGTTGGCTGGGGCAATTATGGCAATTTAAAGCACTGCCTTATGGGTCAACCTCAGCCCCTAGATTATTTACAAAGCTGCTAAAACCAGCACTGGGGTTACTCCGGGCTCAGGGTCATATTGTAATGGCTTATTTGGATGAAATCTTAATAATTGGAAAAACCCGGGAGGCAGCTGAGTTATTGGTTTCAGCTGTTAAACTCATGGTTGAGAGATTGGGGTTTCTCATCCGTCCAGATAAATTTTACTTCGGAGTCACGTGAGTGACTACGTGAAGACCCCGCCAGCACGCATGCGCGACATATCGTCGTTCGCATGCGGAAGCGACAGTCGGGAGGAGCGGGGCTCCTCCAGCGTAATTTATGAACGGTAAGACTCACCGGAGTGGTGAGCGCGGCGAGAGTAGCGGCTAGAGCTGCTGCTATAGAGAGCAGCCAGCAGCGTGCCGTTTTTTTCTCCGAGCTGCAGGTGCTACCTGCAGCTCCCGAATTCCGCCCGGGAGGGCTGCTGGTTCGCCACGGACAGGCGGTAAATCCACCCCTTTTTTCTGCGAGCTGCAGGTGCGACCTGCAGCTCCCGACTTCCGCCCGGGAGGGCCGCTGGTTCGCCACGGACAGGCGGTAAATCCACCCGGAAGCCGATCGGGACTGTCGACTCAGCTGGGTCCAGTCCCGAGGACACCCCGTTCGCTGTTAGCGACGGAGGTCGTCTTACCCGCATGGAGCGGATGGTGGAGCAATTGCTCCAGCGTGACCTGCTTTTGCAGGGGCAGGGTCACGGTGGGCCTCTTCGCAGGCCCACGGCAGGATCCTATTATGGACTGCCTAAATGTCTCACCCTCTTCGCAGGAGAGCATTGGGGGTCAGGACTGGGCTGACCCTGAAGAGGGGGAGTTGGCTGAACAAACCAACAGTGTCAGGGGTGCAGTGAAGGGTTTCTGGATATGGTAAGTAACATGCAGTTCCTTCTAAAAAAGGTTACCTATCCACCCTAAGCTGGCAGCTAGTTCTATTATATGACTACAAACCAGCTTCAGGAGCAAGCCATCAATGCTACAGCTGATAAGTATCTTGCTCCTGATAATTGTAACTCGCTGACTGTTCCCGCGGGGAATACCCTATTTGGGGGATCATGAGCCCTACGATTAGAGGGCAGGAGCCAAACTTCAGAGGATCCTGAAGCTTTTGACCGCCGGAATTTCGGCAGTGCCAGTACTGCGGTGGGTATAGAACTACCGGTAGAAACAGGATGCTCTGGCCTTACTGTGTAACACAGTTTGAGATAATAACTACAGGAAGAGCAACTCAACCCCAAATTGCGGGGTTATGCAAACCAGGTACGCTCAACCACCAAATCTGCTGTGCGGAGCTCCCCAAATAGGTGAAAGACCTGGACAAAGAGCTACCAACAGCAACAGCACCCCTACACACCCACCGGACAGAGATATCACCACAGATCGTCCGGTGGTGAAAGCTCGAAGGCCGGCCCACCTGCACAACAGCCTTTTTAGGCCATGGCCCAGCCCGGCTTTCTTGGAAAATGCGCCACCCCTACAATGCAGCAACTCAACAGAAGAAATAACGGTGGTATTGGACCGCAACACCGGCAATACCTTGGAGGTAGGTGGGTCTGCCTCCCCCAGGAACATCATATGTCTAAAAATTCATCTTGTGGGGGAGGCCGGTTGCACTTGTTATATAAAGTATGGCGCACTTTTACCTCTGGTCCTTACATACTCGGAAGTATTCAGGGCTATAAAATTGAATTCATTTACGAACTCCCTACCCCGGTCCATCATACGCCTAGCCGAAAGTTTATACTTTCTCAAAGAAAGAACGGCGGGCCATGCTGAACTATTAAGACTAATTAGCAAAGGGGTAATTGAGAGAATCACAGGAGTTCGTATCTAATATATTTACCAAAAATAAAAAGATGGGGGATGCCGCATAATCATAGACCTGACCGAACTGAATACTTCTGTTCAGTATGTTCATTTCAAAATGGACACTTTCGACACAGCAGATAGCTAATAGCTATGGGTACTACATGGCATGCATTGACCTCAAAGATGCATACTATTCAGTACCAATACACAAGGATCATAGGAAATACCTTAAATTTATCTGGATGGGACAATTATGGCAATATATAGCCTTACCCAATGGGTTATCATCAGCACCCAGGCTGTTCACCAAATTATTGGAACCAGCTTTGGCCTATTTAAGGAAACAAAATCATACTGTTATGGCCTATCTTGATGATATCCTCATTGTCGGGGAGAATTTGGAAACGGCTACATTGGCAGTTCTAGCCAAAAAAACCCCCCAAAAAAAACAAAAAAAAAAAACATCTCTTTCAAAAGCTGGGGTTCATCATACATCCAGATAAATCAAAGTTGGAACCCTCTACTACCATGGATTATTTGGGGTTCACCATTGACTCGGTGCAAATGTCTACCACCTTACCACCGAACAAGGTGGTGGACTTGATAGAAGCTTGCAGAAGCCTTACTGGCATCAGGGATCCATCCATACGGTAGGTGGCCATGGTAATTGGGAAGATAGTGGCTGCTTTTCCCGCAGTGCAATTCGGACCACTACATTATCAAAACCTACAAAGAGCTAAAATTATAGCTCTCAAAAGTTATACCATTTTGACAGGCCTATGAAGTTATTAGAAAAGGCAAGAGTTGAATTAAATTGGTGGATGGGAAATGCTCAATTCTGTTCCAAATCCATCACTATCATAAATCCCTCGGTTACATTACAGACTGATGCCAGTGTTAAAGGTGGGGAGCAGCTAATACCACCACTGTTTGTGGTGGCAGATGGAATGCACAAGATTTAACCCTGTTGGGAGCACTAGGGTTTAATTATCTAGAAATACTGGAAGCATTCATGGACCCCGGGGCCTACTGCTTAGATATGCACCAGTTTGCATGTATGGTTACAAATTATAATACCACAGTGGTGGCCTATATTAATCTTTTGTGTGGAATAAAATCGATATCATGTGATGAATTGCCTTTTTACAACTGGCACTGGTGTCTGGATAGAGAGATTTGGATCTCAGCCACTTACCTTTCAGGTAAACTAAATACGGTGGCGAACACCAGGTCACGCAATTCAACGACAACATTGAATGGATGTTGGATCGGGACCGGGGCCAGCAGCGATGGATGTTTCTCGCTGCATTGGGGGGATTGTTTGCTATGCATTTCCCCCCTTCTGCCTCATCAGTCGGGTCTTACAAAAATTTAATAGACTCCGCAACGGGTATTTCGGGTTTCCCGACTGGCCTACCCAACCATGGTCCCCAGCAGTACAAAGATGGCCGCAGAACACTGCTTTCGGATCCTCAAATGGCCGGGCCTGTTGGCACACCCTGTGACGGGTAAGTCATCCATGCCATGATCGCATTAACCTATTGATGCTGTTTCTGAACAGGCCATTTCTGGACTTCGGATACTCCGACAGGACGATCAATGTCATCACTTCGTCGTGCAGGGAATCCACCAGGGACAGCACTGACATATGTCAGCAGATGGGAGTGTTTTCTTCTTCAGAACAAACACTTCATATGACTCGGCCACCATCACTGGATTGCAGGAGTTCTGGCCACCCTTCATTCCATGAAGGTTTGAGCTACAGTGCCATTAAATTTGCAGGAGTGCCCTACCTACCAACCTGGACCGAGGGGGTGATCACCAGCGTATAGGATCACACCCTCTGGTATCAATCTGATGAGGGGTATTAATTCTTTTTCCCCTAGGCCAGATACACCCATACATGGGACTTAGGCATAGAATTACTATGCTTCGAGGATGGACACCAATATCGGGGCTCTCTCTGGATAACTACATATAATATGGTTATGTTTATGGCACTTGTAACAGCACAACGGGTCCAGTCTTATAAAGCTAAGGCTGCATCCACGTCAGCGGCTAGGATGATGGGAGTTCCTATGGACCACATCCTTGCTACAGCGGGTTGGAGCAGTGAACGGACTTTTCAGCACTTCTTTTATAAACCCGTGGCCGCTCCTGAGACGTTTGCAGGGGAATATGTTAAGTTTCTGTTACATGATTTACCCAATGTGGGGCATATCATTTTAGGTATGATTAAATACCTTCTTTGTTTTTCAGCCAGTGTTATGTCTGAATTACGTTCATCCTCTTATCCCAGCATAGCGGTGTGTGAGCATGGAGCTTCCAGGGCATGAAATCACAGAGCTTTGAAATCTTCACGTAGTCACTCACGTGACTCCGAAGTAAAATAGTAAGATTAAACGAGAACTTACCAGTTTGAAGTTTGATCTTTATTTTATGAGGAGTTACGATGAGGGATTACGTGCCCTCCGCTCCCAACCCTCTACTATAAAGATCACCTGGTATGAAAGTTCTCTCTTATCTTACTATATTAGTCATTGTGACTGTCTGTGATTTCACACCACTGCTTTGAAGAATGTCGCGCGTGCTGGCGGGGTCTTCACGTAATCCCTCATCGTAACTCCTCATAAAATAAAGATCAAACTTCAAACTGGTAAGTTCTCGTTTAATCTTACTATTAAAATTGGTACCGGTTAAAGTAATTGACTATTTGGGATTTACAGTTAATTTAACTCGCATATCTGTGACTCTGCCCAAGGGCAAGAGATTAGATTTAATTGAAGGCTGCATCAAGCTCTTGGAGGAGCAATCACCTTCAATTAGACATGTGGCCAGCTTGATTGGCAAATTGGTAGCTGCCTTTCCAGCTGTGCAGCATGGACCTTTGCAGAATTAATGTTGAAACATGATGTATTTAATGATATTGTTGTTCGATATGGGATGCCAGATATCAATTTGTTTGCATCCAGACTCAATCACCAGGTACCGACGTATGTTTCATGGGAACCAGAACCAGGGGCAGTAGTGGTAGATGCGTTCTCGCTACACTGGGGCGGAGTGTTTTTATATGCATTTCCCCCATTCTGCCTCTTCATTTGACCAAGGTCAAGCAGGACTCCGTTTCAGGAGTTTTGGTGGTACCCGACTGGCCTACACAGCCATGGTTCCCTCTCATTTCGGACATTATTACACAGCCTATTATGGTGGTCCCAAAACGTCATGATCTATTGGTGCACCCTGTGACTGGAGGTCAACACCTGTTGTATGATCATATTAAACTGTTAATTTGCAGATTCTAAGAAGCTCATTCCTGGGTCTGGGACTATCCAATCGTACCGTGGATGTCATCACATCGTCCTGGAGGGATAATACAAAAAAGCAGTACATCTCTCATGTCAGGAAATGGGAGGAGTTTTGTTTACACGGAAACATTACATACCACACAGCCTCCATCCCAGATGTGCTCGAATTTCTGTCCAATTTATAAGGGTTGAGCTACAGTGCCATCAATAGTGCCAGGAGTGCCCTGTCATCGTACCTATGCCTGGGGTCAGAACTTCAGTCTGTAGGATCTCATCCGCGAATATCCCGATTAATGAAGGATGTTTTTAATTCCAATCCTCCCAGGCCTAGGTACTCTGAAATCTGGAATGTGAGCGTGGTACTCCCGCTGCTTCATCAGTGGGGTCCAGCCACATCCTTGTCATTGCCAAAGATTACCCTAAAGTTGGTCATGCTCATGGCGCTGGTATCAGCGCAAACGGTTCAGACTTTGCACAAACTGCGTCTGGACAGGATGGTGTTATCAGGGAATGACGTTATGTTTTACATCTATGATCTAATTAAACAAAGCAGACCAGGGGTGTCAGGATTCAAGCTTGTACTGTAAGCATATCTCACGGATTTACGGCTGTGTGTAGTGGCACACTTGCGGTGTTATATCGAGGTCACCAAGAGCCTCAGAGGCTCCGAAGTAGCATTGGTTATTAGCCATAAAAAGCCACATAAGAAAGTGTCCATTCACACCATTTCAAGATGGCTGAAACAAGTTCTGGGTTGTGCAGGAGTTAATACTGACAATTTTAAATCTCACTCCACCAGGGCGGCATCAATGTCAGCAGCGAGGGCAATGGACATCCCTCTAGACCATATCCTCACGGCCGCAGGATGGTCAAATGAATTGACTTTTCAGAGGTTTTATTATAAACCACTTATGAACCCGGGGTGTTCGCCCACTCCGTTTTAAATTCTGTTTCATAGCTTCCCCAGGGAGAGAGGAGTCACTATTGTGTTTTCTTTTGTTTGTTTTTTGGTGCATTAAAGCATCAACATGTTAATCTGTACCATGTTTCAATGTATTGCTCATTATTCACTCCTCCTGAGTCAACTGATGCAGTGTGAGACGCCTGGATTTGTATCTACGGCATGAAATCACAGAGCTTTGAAATCTTCACGGAATCACTCATGTGGCTCCAAAGTAAAATAGTAAGATTAAATGAGAACTTACCAGTTTGAAATTTGATCTTTATTTTATGAGTTACGATAAGCGATTACGTGCCCGCAGCTCCCGGCCCTCAATATCATAAAGGTCAACTGGAAGGTCTGGTTTATAATCTTACTATGTTACTTCAGTTACTGTTATCTGTGATTTCACACCGCTGCTTTGAAGATTGACGCGCATGCGGACTGGCGGGGTCTTCACGTAATCGCTCATCGTAACTCCTCATAAAATAAAGATCAAACTTCAAACTGGTAACTTCTCATTTAATCTTACTATTAAGAGCCCAAATGCTGTGTGAAAATGTGAAAAACAAAGTCTGAGAAACCACCTTCAGTCACTTCCTCTCTGCTGATGAATGTGCACAATGCAAGCACAGAGCATGACGTGCAGGAAAGCTTGGACACATTTGCCAATCCTTGTGGCATCTTTGGCCTCACAATAAGCACAAAGCAAATGCAATTCTACTGCAGGCTGCAGACTATACAAGTGAATGGTCATTGGCATTCTGAAGATGACCTGTAACATCCGCAAATAATTCAGGCAAATCTTCATGGGCCTACGCTGTGGGAAACTGGAGCAGAAATTGTAGGCGCCCTGGCTGAGATATATGAATCATAATTACACATGAGGGTGGAAGAAGAATGGAGGGTGACTAATGTTGTGCCTCTATTTAAGAAGGGCTGCAACAAAAAGCCTGCGAACTACAGACCAGTGAGTCTAACATCTGTAGTAGGCAAATTACTGGTGGAGATTCTGAGGGATAAGATATACATGCATTTGGATAGGCTGGGGCTGATCATGGTTGAATAGTCAGCATGGTTTTGTACGTGGGAGATTGTGCCTCATGAATTTGATTGAGTTTTTTGAAGATGTCAGCAAAGACGAATGATGAGAGCAAAGCTGTAGACCCTGTCTATATGAATTTCAGCAAGGCATTTAGTATAGGAAGCTACTCTGGAGGATGTGATCGCATGGATCCAGCAAGAGTTAGCCGATTGAATTGAAAATTGGCTTCATGGTATGAAGCAGAAGGTGATGGTGGAAGGTTATTTTTTTAACTGGAGGCCTATGACTAGTAATGTGCCTCTGGAATCGGAGTGTACAAGGCATAATTAGTAAGTTTGCTGATTACACTGTCGTAGGTGGTATTGTAGATAGTGAAGATGGTTATCAAACTTTATGGCAGGGCCTTGATAAGGTGGGCAGAGTAATGCAGATAAATGAGAGGCGTTGTGTTTTGGGAAGTTAGATCAGGGCAGGATATTCACAGTGAAAGATTGCTCTGTGGAGAGTTGTTGGGCACAAGGATCTAGGAGTCCAGGTACACAGTTCCTAGAAAGTGGCATCACAGGTAGATTGGGTAGTCAATCTACATCAGTCAGGGTATTGAGTATAGAATTTGGGATATTATGTACAATATGTCGCACAGATTACATTTGGAGTAGTGTATTCAGTGTTGGCCACCCTCCTATAGAAAATATGTCATTAAACTGAAAAGAGTGCAGAGACGATTTACAGGGATGTTACCAGGAATTGACGGCCTGAGCTATTGGGGGTGGTTGGGCAGGCTTGGACTTTATTCGGACCACAGGAGGTTGAGGGTGATCTTGTGAAGGTGTATAAGATCATGAGGTGAATAGATAGGGTAGATGCACAGAGTATTTTACCCAGAGTAGGGGAATCGAGATCTAGTGGACATTTAAGGTTTAAGGTGAGAGGGGAAAGATTTAATTGGAACCTAAGGGTCAACATTTTCACACAGTGGGTGGTGGGTATTTGGAACAAACTGACAGATGAGGTAGTTGGGGCAGGTACTATAACAACATGAAAAAAATCCATTTGGGCAGGTTCATAGATAGGAAAAGTTGAGAGGGATATGGACCAAACATGGGTATATGGAATTAGTGTTGATGGGGCATCTTGGTCAGAATGGGCAAGTTGAGCCAATGGGCCTGTTTCCATGCTGTGTGACTCTATATCTCTATGTTTACATACTTTGGCAACAGTCTCACAAGATAAGTCCATGTTAATGATGAACTCAACAGCACAATAGCTAAACCTTTTCAAAGAATGGGACCAAAGAAGAATCATTCTAAAGACCAAGCTGAAGGATGTCACACCCGCCTTACTCTTGACTTGTGAGACATAGACAGTGTTGAACCACTTCCACATGACATGTCTATGCAGAATACTTCACATCAGGTGGCAAGACGAGATTCCAGACACACGGATTCTGTCCCAGACAAACCTCCCAGCATTTACACATTGTTGGAAGAATCTCAGGTCAGGTGGGCAGGAGATGTCACAGTGTCTGATGACAGAATACTAAGCAGCCACATACGGAGTCCCCGAGACCTGTAATTCAGGTTGGGTCCACACTGGGATGTTTGGACCCGGAGCTGGAGAGGTCTCGACCTGAAACGACACCCATCCCTTCTCTCCAGAGATACCGCCTGTCCCACTAAGTTACTCCAGTTTTTTGTGTCTATCTTCAGCCACTTACAGAGAGCAGACTGTAATGGGTGGGAGTACCCCAGGTCACGTGGGAGACAGGAAAAGAGATTCAAAGAGTCTCTTCAACCTTCCCTGAAGCGTTTCAACATTGTCTCACACTACCGGGAGCAGCAGGCACTGGATAGTCCTGTTTGGGGAACCTACATAAAATGTGGTGTTCCATCATATGAGGGAGCTGGAGTGGTGGAAGCAAAGAGCAAAAGAGAATCTTGATAAATAAAGAACCACTGATGCTACATCATCGACTGCAGCTCGTGCCCTGTGTGGAATGCACGTTTGAGTCCAGATTGGTCTAATCAGTACACATCGTAACACAGTGGACGACTAGATGTCATGGTCTTACTCGAGAATGGGTGACCAACAAGAACCACATAAGAGGCTGCTGCAAATGTAAGCGTCATAGAGTCTTACAGAGTGGAAACAGGCCCTTATGCCCAACTTGCCCAAACTGGCCAACATGTCCCGTCTACATGTAAGAAGGAACTGCAGATGCTGGTTTAAACCAAAGATAGACACAAAAATCTTCGGGACAGGCAGCATCTCTGGCGAGAAGGAATGGGTCTACACTAGTCTCACCTGCCTGCATAAGGCCCCGCTGCCGCTGCCGAGGCTCCCATCGAAATATTCCACATTGAAGTATGTGGAAGGTTTGTTCCAGTTCCAAAGGGTGTTGGGGAGGCCACACCTGGAGCACTGTTGTTGTTCCCTTACCTTGTCAAACCTCTTTTGGATGTAGAAACAAGGAACTGCAGATACTGGTTTGCAATAGAAGACACAATGTTCTGGAGTAACTCTGGAGTGGGGTCTGACAGCATCCCTGAAAAACGGATAGGTGGAGTATCCTGTTGGGACCCTTCTTCAGACTGATTGTAATGGGTGGCGGGGGGAAGAAAGCTGGAAGAGAGGAGGGGCAGTGAGTAGGTTGATACAGATGAGGAGGGTTTTTTTAATAGGCAGATGGTTGGACAAAGGCCAGAGATAAAAAGACAGAAAAAGACTCAAAGTGCTGGAGTAACTCAGCAGGTCCGGCAGCATATCCAGCGAGCCTGGATAGGTGACGTTTCAAGTTAGGACCCTTATTCAGACTGATTGTAGGGGAGGGAGGGGAAGAAAGCAACAAGAGAGGAGGGGCAGGACAAAGTGTGGCAGGTAATAGGAGAATTGGTGATGAGATCGGAAACAGTCTTGGAGATGATGGCCCTGTGTTTGTAGGATGATGGTCAAGGGGTAGGTATGAAGAACTGGCGCCTGGCCCCACTACAGTAGGGGTCAGCCCACCGCACCACAATGGCACCTCCCTTGTTGGCAGCTTTAATAACAGATGGGATTGATGCTGAGTGAGCAGAGGCCTGTGCTGAGGGATGGGATTAGAGTGGGACCAGATGTCAAGATGGGTGATGTCATGTCAGCAGTTGGAACTGAAAAGGTCCAGAAAGGGTAGAAGGCCGGCAGGGAAAGTCCATGCGAGTATTAAAGTTGGAAGTGGGAGAAGGGGTCATCACTGGGCGGTGAGGCGGAAATGGCCACAGGCTGAGGTGACGGAAGTAGAACTCTACCTCAGGGATCTCGTTCAGGTGTGGGTGTCGGGGCACAGTGCTGGAGTAGGTCAGGCAGCATCTCTGGAGATAAAGGACAGATGAAGAGTCTGAAGAAGGGTTGTGACCTGAAACATTCCCCATTCTTTTTCCCCAGAGATGCTGCCGGACCTGCTGAGTTATTCCATCTTTTTCCGTCTTCAGCACTTTGTGTTCATCTTAGATCCTGAATAGGCTTGACAAGGTAGATGCTGAGGTGTTTCCACCAGTGGGAGAGTTGTGTACTTTGGGAAAGAACTACAGAGTGAGGGGCCGGGCCATTCATCTAAAACTGAGGTGCTTAGATATTTTCTCTCAGTGGTGAATCTCTTGAATTCTGCAACCCCGCTGGGTGGTGAAGGCCAAATCATTAGATGGATAAATGTAGATTAATAAATATTTGAAAGATGGAGGATTTGCGGACTGTGGTGAACCAGCCCAGAAAGGTCACTCTAGATCAGCTGAGATCACTTTGAATGGTGAGACAAGCTTGATGGGCTGAATGGCCTACTCTTGGTCTGCTTTTTGCCTGTTCTTGTACACATGCAGGTTTTGTGTGTGTGTGTGTACAATGTGGGCCATATCGGCATGTATATTAATACAACTGAACCATCCGATCACAACTTGAGAGCAGTCCAGACCTACTATCTATCTCATTGGAGACTCTCGGACTATTTTTGCTTGGACTTTATTGGCTTTATCTGGCACTGAGCATTATTCACGTTATTCCATTTACCATCTATCTGTACACTGTGGGTGGCTCCAATGTAATCATGTGTTGCTTTCCACTGACTAGTAATCACGTTAAAATCTCCACCCATTATTTAAACATTTTCATTTAAATTAGGAAAGGATGCGATTAACTGTTTAAAAAACTCAGGGTGATTAATATTAGCTGCATAAACATTCACCATAGCAACCTTTTGGTTATGAAGAACAACAGTAATCACCAAAAATCTACCATATGGATCAGAAATTGTTTCATAATGAACAAACGGAATTGAGGAGTCAATAAAAATAGAGACTCCTTTCACCTTAGCCTGTGAATTTGAATTAAACTGCTGTCCTCTCCAAAACTTGAAAAATCGTTGATTGTCGTCTTGCCTTACATGAGTTTCCTGAACAAAGATAATCTGAGCATTTAGTCTACGAAGAACTTTAAAAAAAAAATTCCTCTCAATGGGATGGTTCAAACCATTTACATTCCATGAAAGAAAGTTAATAACTTTATCCATATTGTTTGTAAAAATCATGTGGAATGTTAAGGGTTAATTTTTTAAAGTATAATAGTTCATGATACTGGAAGGAAAGGAATCTGAGGCTGAGCCAGAAGTGATGACATTTCAGACATTTTTGTAGTTCAGGTTCTGCACAGATAGAAAAAACTCAGCTAGAAGCGAAAGACCACCCAACCCCCTCCCCCCCCCCCCGACCCATGCAAAGCCCAAAACTGCCCAGTAGACAGTCAGTATGCTACCTAATTCCTTCCCTACCCCCATCTCTCCTAACCACAGCACCCAACATAAAAAGAAGGCATATTTACCACAATAGCCAAAACGAAATTAACGCTATGGTTAAAAAGTACATGTTAACTGTGCAACACAAGACTACTTCATATTACTGTGCTACTTCATATTATTTATCCTAGGCCAAAATATGAAAAACAAGAACTGCATTCACTTTGTTTGTCTAAAGACAGGGGGGGAAAAAAAGTTTCCGTCAATTTTAAAAATAGAAAGCTATTTAACATATAATACCATTACATTAAATTAACAGTATCTTAGAGAAGGTAAAAGTTGTTGTTTGATACCATCATACTAAAATTCTAAAAAGTAAACTAAAAAAACAACTCATCCAATTAAATTCTTAATCTTTGCAAAATGATACATTGTCAAAATAGGAACAGTAAACCTCCAATTATAACTTAATCAGCTATCAGTAGCTTCCGATTGCGGCTTCACCCTCATAAGCCTCCAGAAAGCTGGAAGCGTCATGAGAATTGTTAAAAAATCGATTGTTACCATTAAAGAGTTGTATACGCAGTCTAGCTGGATAAAATAAGGCAGGGTGTTACTGAGTAACCCTGAGAAATCTATTCCGGCAATAGTAGCACTACTTAATCAATTTAGTCATTTTTCTGGTTATAAACTAAATCTTAGTAAGAGTGATCTTTTTCCATTATACAATCTAGTTTCGAATTATGGGCAGTTTCCATTTAGATTGACAACCGATTGTTTTACTTATTTAGTCATTAAGATTACCAAGAAACACAAGGATTTATTTAAAGCCAATTTTACACCTCTAATTGACCATATCAAACAACAGTTTACTAAATAGTCACCATTATCTTATTCGGCCGAATCAATGCTATTAAAATGTTATTCTTACCAAAATTGTTGTATTTATTTCAGACGATACCAATTTTATTGCTAAATCTTTCTTTGATATTATTGACAAATAGATACATTTGATAAATTTAAGAATGACTTGGAAAGAGAACTCCAAATTTCTCTACCCATAGAGAAATGGGAGAGGATTCTTCAATTAGTTAATACTTCCTCAATGTGCGCTTTGATACAATTCAAAGTGGTTCACAGAGCTCATGTGTCAAAAGATAAGTTAGCTCGTTTTTATGGTCATACAAACCCTACCTGTGACAGATGTAATTCTGAAGTGGCCTCACTGACTCATATGTTTTGGTCCTGCCCACTTTTGGAAAAATATTGGAAAGAAATCTTTGATACTATTTCTGTAGTTTTAGGTATTGATTTACAGCCTCATCCTATTACTGCAATTTCTGGGCTACCAATGTCAGATTCTACTCATCTGTCCCGTTCTGCCCATCGGCTGATTGCTTTTACCACATTAATTGCCAGAAGATCTATTTTATTTAAATAGAAAGACTAATCCTCCGACCACACTCCATTGGTACTCTGAAACGATATCATGTTTGAATTTAGAAAATATTAGGAGTGAGATTGTTGAACCCTTGGTTGAATTTGATATGATTTGGGGAAGCTTTATTCAACATTTTCACACAACATAAATTGTCCCCTCGCCAACTGTTATAATAATTATTTTACCTTTATACAGTGGAACTGACTTGACGACAAACAGGGACTTAAATTATTCAAATTCTTTGCAGCCCAGATTCCGTTTTTCTTTTTTTTCTAGTTTAGGGGGTTTTGTTTTTCTCTTTTTTCTCCTTTTTTTCTCCTTTTTTCTTTTTATCTTTTAGTTTTTTTATTTATGTTCTCTTTTAAACACTTAACTATATTTACATAGAGCCAGGGAGGTCTATATTGAACATGTAGTTTGACACTGGAGTCATATTTAGGTTATACCTGTTATTAATGTAATCCTGATCCCTATGCATCAATATCATTGTTATGTTTATCATTATTTTTGTTGTTGTTTTGTTTTTGTTTTTGAAAAAGATTTTAAAAGAAAGTTATCGCGTCATAGAAACTTTTCACTCTACATAGAAACATAGAAATATAGAAAAAAGGTGCAGGAGGAGGACATTGGGCCCTTCGAGCCAGCACCGCCATTCATTGCGATCATGGCTGATCGTCCCCAATCAATAACCCGTGCCTGCCTTCTCCCCATATCCCTTGATTCCACTAGCCCCTAGAGCTCTATCTAACTCTAACTCTCTCTTAAATCCAACCAGTGATTTGGCCTCCACTGCCCTCTGTGGCAGAGAATTCCACAATTTCACAACTCTCTGGGTGAAAACTTTTTTCTCACCTCAGTCTTCAATGGCCTTCCCCTTACTCTAAGGCTCCTGGATCTGGACTCACACAACTCGGTACACATGACAATAAACTCAAACTCGAGCTCAAGGCACATGTGTGCATGTGCTAATGTACATCTAAGTTGCATGCGTGTTCGCGTGTGCGCGATTGCACACATCTGTACAAATACATGGTGAGTGTACATGAATATGTGTGAGATGTGTACGTGTCTACATATACATGGTGTGCATTTGCTGGCCAAGTCACCCCAGCTCAAGCCTTGCAGAGGTGCGTCTTCTTGTGCCTGTCTGTTTATGAAAATGTATTCATTTTCTTTAATTAGGTGACACCGTTCAAGAGGAGGAAAGACGAAAGAAAGTTCCGGAAATCCCCCCGCGACCTACACTCAGTGAGATCTTGGAGCATTGCACCGAGCAAACCAAGAGTAAAATAAAGTGAGGGTGAGTCTGGAGGGTGACCCTCAGCCTCAGGTGTGTCCATGTAGACAGGATGCCAGCTGTGCAACATGCGTGTAGATAGGATGCCAGCTGTGCTACATGCGTGTAGACAGGATGCCAGCTGTGCCACATGCGTGTAGACAGGATGCCAGCTGTGCTACATGCGTGTAGACAGGATGCCAGCTGTGCAACATGCGTGTAGACAAGGTGCCAGCTGTACTACATGCGTGTAGACAGGATGCCAGCTGTGCCACATGCGTGTAGACAGGATGCCAGCTGTGCCACATGCGTGTAGACAGGATGTCAGTTGTGCCACATGCGTGTAGACAGGATGCCAGCTGTGCTACATGCGTGTAGACAGGATGCCAGCTGTGCCACATGCGTGTAGACAGGATGCCAGCTGTGCTACATGCATGTAGACAGAATGCCAGCTGTGCCACATGCATGTAGACAAGGTGCCAGCTGTGCTACATGCGTGTAGACAGGATGCCAGCTGTGCCACATGCGTGTAGACAGGATGTCAGTTGTGCCACATGCGTGTAGACAGGATGGCAGCTGTGTTACATGCGTGTAGATAGGATGCCAGCTGTGGGTAATGCATGTTGACAAGGTGCTCGTGGCAGTTCACATGTGTTGACTGGTTTCCAGCTGAGGTTCCATCCTTTTTGTTGGTTTTGTTGAACAAATGATTAGTAAGGGTGTCAGAGGTTATGGGGAGAAGGCAGGAGAATGGGGTTAGGAGGAATATAATATAACCAGAGAACCATATAACAATTACAGCACGGAAACAGGTAATCTCGGCCCTTCTAGTCCATGCCGAACACTTACTCTCACCTAGTCCCATCTACCTGCACTCAGACCATAACCCTCCATTCCTTTCCCGTCCATATACCTATCCAATTTATTTTTAAATGATATAAACAAACCTGTCTTCACCACTTCCACTGGAGCTCATTCCACACAGCCACCACTCTCTGAGTAAAGAAGTTCCCTCTCATGTTACCCCTAAACTTTTGTCCCTTAATTCTAAAGTCATGTTCTCCTGTTTGAATCTTCCCTACTCTCAATGGAAAAAGCTTATCCACATCAACTCTGTCTATCCGTCTCATAATTTTAAAGACCTCTATCAAGTCCCCCCTTAACCTTCTGCGCTCCAAAGAATAAAGACCTACCTTGTTCAACCTTTCTCTGTAACTTAGGTGCAGAATTGTACACCATATTCCAGAATTGGCCTCACCAATGCCTTGTACAATTTTAACATTACATCCCAACTTCTATACTCAATGCCATGATCGAATGGTGCCGTAGACTTGAAGGGCTGAATGGCATAATTATACTCCTATTACTTATGACCTTATGAAATGTACCCTGGCACCATCCCCCAACTCTTTCTCCACTACATTGATGACTGCATCGCAGCTGCCACCTGCAGAACTCATGAATTTAATCAACTTTATCACTAACTTCCGCCCTCCCCTCAAATTCATTTGGACTATCTCTGACACCTCTCCCCTTTTTTGATCTTAGTCTCCAACATAGAGGACAATCTATCAACTGACGCCTACTACAAACCCACTGACTCCCATAGTTATGTGGACAACACCTCCTTGCAAAGACACCATCCCCTACACTCAATTTCTCCATATCTGCTGCATCTGCTCCCAACAAGAGCGTTCCATTCTAGTACATTGTTCTTACATAAACACCCCACTCTTCCCACAACTTTTGTTCCACTTTTGTCCCACTTCCTGTCCCCCTGTGGAAAGTGGTGAAATCATTGGACAAAGTCAGCATGGATTTACGAAAGGTAAATCATGTCTGACGAATCTTGTGGAATTTTTCGAGGATGTAACTTGTAGCGTGGATAGGGGAGAACTAGTGGATGTGGTGTATCTGGACTTCCAGAGGCTTTCGACAAGGTCCCACATAAGAGATTAGTATAGAAACTTAAAGCATACGGCATTGGAGGTTCAGTATTGATGTGGATAGAGAACTGGCTGGCAAACAGGAAGCAAAGAGTAGGAGTAAACGGGTCCTTTTCACAATGGCAGGCAGTGACTAGTGGGGTACCGCAAGGCTCAGTGCTGGGACCCCAGCTATTTACAATATACATTAATGATCTGGATGAGGGAATTGAAGGCAATATCTCCAAGTTTGCGGATGACACTAAGCTGGGGGGCAGTGTTAGCTGTGAGGAGGATGCTAGGCGACTGCAAGGTGACTTGGATAGGCTGGGTGAGTGGGCAAATGTTTGGCAGATGCAGTATAATGTGGATAAATGTGAGGTTATCCACTTTGGTGGCAAAAACAGGAAAGCAGACTATTATCTAAATGGTGGCCGATTAGGAAAAGGGGAGATGCAGCACGACCTGGGTGTCATGGTACACCAGTCATTGAAAGTAGACATGCAGGTGCAGCAGGCAGTGAAGAAAGCGAATGGTATGTTAGCTTTCATAGCAAAGGGATTTGAGTATAGGAGCAGGGAGGTTCTACTTCAGTTGTATAGGGTCTTGGTGAGACCACACCTGGAGTATTGCGTACAGTTCTGGTCTCCAAATCTGAGGAAGGACATTATTGCCATAGAGGGAGTGCAGAGAAGGTTCACCAGATTAATTCCTGGGATGTCAGGACTGTCCTATGAAGAAAGACTGGATAGACTCGGTTTATACTCTCTAGAATTTGGGAGATTGAGAGGGGATCTTATAGAAACTTACAAAATTCTTAAGGGGTTGGACAGGCTAGATGCAGGAAGGTTGTTCCCGATGTTGGGGAGGTCCAGGACAAGGGGTCACAGCTTAAGGATAAGGGGGAAATCCTTTAGGACAGAGATGAGAAGGACTTTTTTCACACAGAGAGTGGTGGGTCACTGGAACTCTCTGCCACAGAGGGTAGTTGAGGCCAGTTCATTGGCTATATTTAAGAGGGAGTTAGTTGTGGCTAAGGGGATCAAAGGGTATGGAGAAAAGGCAGGTATGGGATACTGAGTTGGATGATCAGCCATGATCATATTGAATGGCGGTGCAGGCTCGAAGGGCCGAATGGCCTACTCCTGCACCTAATTTCTATGTTTCTATGTAACCCCTCCCATCCCTGTGCCCCACCTGCATGCCCACACATTTCTCCCCCCCCCCCCATCCCCTTCCACATGTATTCCCGGCACAAGACCTGGGATGTGTTAGTAGCTGGTCCAGATGAAGACGGGGTTAATTAGCAGATAGTCAAATGGGAGGGAGAAGGGTAGAGATAGTAATAATGTTGGATGTGATAAGTAGAGAAGACTAAAAGGAACAAATGGTGGCACCTGATGAGAAAGGAAAGTGGGGAATGAAATGGTTAACCGGCTGTAGGGATAGTGGCAGAGGGAATGGGGTCCGCAGGGAGGAAAAACAGGGGGGGACCAGAGTGGAGAGGGGTGGGTGATGAGTAGACGGAGGAGAGGGCAGGAACTGGGTGACAGGGGGACAGGAAGTGGGACAAAAGATGCCGCTGGATCGGAGGGGAGCTCAGTAGATGTGAAGTGGGAGGGAGTGGGGTCAGTTTTGAATTACTACTGACGAAGCCAAACTCCTTCATTTGCAGTTTGCAGACGGATCCTGTGTGGTGAGGATGACTGAGCGAGTCCACTGCCTTGTTATCGGAGTGTTGCATCTTTCTCAGCAGTGGAGAAGTAACATTTGTCGAACTTGCTTCAGGAGTTGATCCACGGGATCAGTGGATGAAGACCAGGAGTGTTTCTCTGTTGTTAAAATAATAAAAGGCAACCTTAATTTCTTCACCTTATCCGTGTTCTACCTGTATTTCCCGAGACAAATGTCTCTAAAATGTCAAAGTAAAAGAACAGTCCCGAATGTTATAGTTTATTTGTAAATTAGAAAACAATCCATTCTTAGCTCAATCGCCTTACAATGCAGACCATGTGACAACTAACAGTAACCAGCCTCACAAAGAAGAACAGCAAAGATTTCATGGAAAGTTTATTGAGTTGTACCTGCATGAAGGCAGTGTTAAAATCCAGCATGATCCAGCATAATGATTTGAATGAGGATGTATAAGGCATGGCTGTAGGTTTACACATGACATTAAAATAAGTGGCATTGTAGACAGTGAAGATGGTAATGAAGAATTACAGTGAGATCTTCATCATCTGGGCAGGTGGGTCAAGGAATGACAAATACCGTTGAATTCAGGTGAAGTATGAGGTGCACTTTGGGAAGTTAAACTAGGCACGACCTTCACGGTGAATAGTAAGATCTTGGGGAGGGTTGGAGTACAAGGAGGGACAAATATATAGTATATAGTGTACAGGTATATAGAACCTTGAAAGAGGCCTCAGGTAGACAGGATGGTGAAGATGAATCTTGGCATGCTGGCCTTCAGGGAATTGAGTTTAGAAATTGGGACTTTGCATTATAGTCGTACAGGAGCGTTGTGAGGTCATATTTGGAGGATAGTGTTCAGTTTTAGTCATGCTCCTATAGGAAAGATGGTATTATGCTGGAAAGAATGCAAATGAAATTTACGAGGATGTTGCCAGCACTTGAGGGCCTGAGCTATAGGGAGAGGTTGTGGAGCTAGGACTGAATCCCTTGAAGCATAGTTGGATGAGGGGTGATCTTATAGAGGTGTATAAGATCATGAGAGGAATAGATAGGGTAGATGCACAGAGTTTTTTACATAGATTAGCATAGAATAGCGATACAGGATGGAAACAAGCCCTTCAGTCACCTGTACATTAGTTATATGTCCTTCAAACTAGGGGCAATTTACAGACTAATGATACAAACTTGCATCTCTTTGGAATATGCGAGAACATCCCTAGTTTGTATGTTTTCCCTGTAACCATGTGGGTTTTCTACGGGTGCTCCGGTTTCCTCCAACAGTCCCTAGTGTGTAGTACGGTGCGAGTGTACAGGTTGATCATTGGTCAGCAAAAACCCATGGGCTGAAGGGCCTGTTTCTACTAAAGTAAAGTAACCAAAATAAAGTGACGCTCTATTGATGGTGAAATTGCTAATCGATCTCGTGCGGGTGTTCAGTCAAGCTACAGGAGTTGAGCTGCAAGTTCTGTGCCCATGTCACCATTTAGAACGATTACCTTTGGGAGAGGTGTGAACAGCTATGTGCACCCTGATATGAGTATGTGAAGACAATGGCTCCATTCACCCATTGGTCACGGCCTCAAAGATGTCAGGAACGTCTGTCCTTCCTGAAGATTGAGCATGTGGTGTTCCTGGCCCTGAGTAAGGGGTTCGCGATGGGTGGGGTGTTCCTGCTGCTGGACCCACTGGGGACCATCGTACAAAGGGCAATACTCTCCGACGTCCCACCCTTCATACCCTAAACGTCTTTTGGTCCATAAGTCACAGGAGCTGCATTAGGGCCATTCTTCCCATCCAGTCTACTCCGCCATTCAATCATTTACCCAATTCTGTAAATTACCTCTGGTGTGTAGGGGAATCAGGATCCACAGAACATGTGTAAGTATAACATCATGAGTGCGATAGATACACAGTAAACACATTGGTTTTTACCCAGAGTAGGGGAATCACGAGCCAAAGGACTTTGATTTAAGGAGAGAGGGGAAAGATTTAATAGGAACCCATGGGGCACATTTTTCACACATTTTTCTACGCTATAACACTTTGGAATGAGCTGCCAGAGGAGGTAGTTGAGGCAGGTACTATCACAACTTTTAAGAAACATTTGGACAGGTGCATGGATAAGATAGGTTTAGAGATCTAGGGTAAATGCAGGCAGCTGGGATTAGTGTGGATGGGGCATATTGGTCGGCATATGCAAGTTGGGCCGAAGTACCTGTTTTCACATTATAAGTCTTATGACTATGTTATAGGTGTTAGGTGGTAGGGGAAACATTTAACAGCAACCTGAGCAGGAGACTTTTTCACATAGAGGATGGTGGGTACATGGAATGCACTGCCAGATGAGGTTGTTGAGGCAGGTATAATAACAATATTTACATGACATTTCGACAGATATATAGCTAGGCAAGATTTGGATCGATAGGGGTGAAATGTGGGCAAGTGGAACGAGTGTATAGTGGGCATCTTGGACAGTATTTGCAAGTTGGGCCTAAAGGCCTCTTTCCATGTGGTACAAATGTTTACAGTCTTTTCCTGATGAGCTCCTCCTCCCGCATTTCTTCCCACAAGCCTTCGGAGGCACTGGGACCTCCATGTCATGATCTCGCCCCGCCAATCCCCCCCTTGATTCAGGGCCGGATTTACGTATAAGCTAGACAAGCTTAAGCTTAGAGCCTCGAGATCTAGGGAGGCCTACTCACCTTGCTGCCTCACCGGACCCGTCCAACCTCGCCGCCCAACCGATCATCCGCCCACCGGGACCTCCTACTCTTTGCCCGCTGACCCTGGCCACTCCTCCGCCCTCCAGCAGCACGCTGCCGTCACCTTACCTGCAGCCTGGACAGCACCGGGCCTGAAGCTTCCACGCTGCAGACTCCCACTCCCCCGGGTTTGACAGCGCTGGGTCCTAGTGCTAGTCAGCCAACCCGAGTAATCTCAGTGGCTATTCCACTGTGTCTGCCCCATCCCCCTCAAACTATATAACCCCAGCTCTTCCCCACCCAAAGTAATGTAAGTAATTTAATTAAATAGATCCTGGAAAACCAATAGCCATTGGTGAAAAACCAGTCCAGGCATTAAATTTTGGGCTTCAGCCCCATCCTACCCTTTGGGTTTCTAACCCATCCTAACTGTGTGTTAGTTGTCAGTGCGTGATGTGTGTGTGGGAGGGAAGGAGAGAAGGGAATAAGGACGGAAGGGAGGGAGGGAGGGAAGGAGAGAAAGGAGGGAAGGAGAGAAAGAAGGGATGGGGCGAATGAGAGGAGGGAAAAGAGAGAGGAAGGAAGAAGGGAAGGAGAGAAGGGAGGGAGAGGGCCGGCGGCAGGAGTGGATGCTGGGGTCCGGGTGGACGGGTGTGAGCTGAGGCCGACGTTTGCAAACGTTGCTCCAACCCCCGGCCCGGCCCTCCCTGTATTGTTTACTGCGTCTCCCCGGAGAGAGAGGGGTGGAGCCGGGGCTGTGTGTGTGAAGCACGGCAACTGGATGGGCGGGAGCGCTGCCCCAGAACTGTGAGGGAACGACCCACCTCCCCCTCTCCCCCTTCTCCATTTCCCCTCACACCCCCCTCCCCATCTACCCCTTTCTTCCCCTACCACCCCTCTACTCTCTCTCCGCCCGTCTCTCCCCCCTCCACCTGGGGTACATCTACCCGAGTCGAGAGTAGATTACTCTGGCGCGGGCCCCCTTACTCGCGGGGCCCAATTGGGAGGAATCGGTCCAATTGGCTTAAGGCCGGCCCTGGCCTCACCTTTGTCCCCCTCCGTCCCCACCCGCCGCGATTTGGAGCTCTTCTTCCGTCCCCTCCGCCTCACACCGTTCTTCTATGGGAAGGAATCCTCGCCCCCATTGATGATCCATTTTGCTGTCTCCAATGGACCCCCCCCTCTTGGACCCACCCTCATGGCCATTGGTACAATTAAATTTGGGGGTCACCATCCGACGTCGGAATGGGAGAACATTCTCAGCGGCTTGGACTTCCGAATCGGCCACTTCCTACCGGAGACCGCGGCTCTCGAAGTCCACAGGCTGAGCTGGGTAGAGATTCACGCTGGCGGCCCTCGGCAAAGGGATCCCAGGGCTCCACGATGTTGAAATCAGCGCGGCCCGAGGCTGGGAGCTCCGCAAACCACAGCTCCATGATGTTGAAGCAGCAGGCCCAACACTCCAGAGCTTCAAACAGCGATCCAGGTAAAGCATCGCCTGCTCCACGGTGAATCCAATATGTATTCTAAAACCAACTGTTTAATGACAACATATAGTAGGATCTAAAAGTGTCACACTGTCACTGTCGGGTAGTCATGGTCCTCTAGTTGTGGGGGTGGGGATTGGGATGGGAGGTGGGGGCCTGACAAGTGAAATAGCTTAGGGCCTCTCTTCATCTAAATACGGCCCTGCCTTGATTCCATCCTTCTCTAGTCCGGTGGCCATCGGTGGGCACGGGATGGGGAGGAGGGGTAGAGGTACCATCCTGGGCTGCCAAGGTGGAAGTTGCAGCCCAGATGTTAGGGCAGTCTTTCCAAAAGTGTCCTACCCCTTTACACAGTCCGAGCACAGGAGACCGGATAAACAACTGGCGCTGTCCCTCCTCCCCATCTTGTGCCCAAAGGAGCCACTGGACTGGAGCATATCACCGGCAAGGGTGGGGAGGAGTTAACAACATGTAGGTCTCAGTGCCTCCCAAGGCTCATGGTAAGAAACGGAGGTGCCACCTATCCATTAGACTTTGGAGACACAGCGCAGAGCCACCGTGCTGCCCCCTGAAACAGAGGCAGCTCTGAGGCATAGGGGCCTGTGGGAGATGAATTACCACCTATTACTGCCGTGTGCCCGGGTCACAAGTCTTCTGGGTCTTGATTAGGTGTCAGAGGTTATGGGGAGAAGGCAGGAGAATGGGGTTAGGAAGGAGAGATAGGTCAGCCATGATTGAATGGCAAAGTAGACTTGATGGGCCGATGTTGGTGAGGCAAAACATCAGTCAGATGCTGTCAGCTGCTGGTTC
This sequence comes from Raja brachyura, assembly GCA_963514005.1. The sequence goes on along the minus strand of OY740807.1, from coordinate 2,817,261 downwards.
CATTTCCAATGGTGAAAAGAACAGTCTAGGCCAGGATCAGAGCGAAAGTTGAGGGATTGAAGCTAATTTTTTCCCCATCTTCACTATGTAATGTTTCGACATTACACAATACAGCCAGTTTAGATGTTAGACTTTGGAGATACTGAGCAGGAACAGGCCATCAACCCACCGAGTCTGCACCGACCAGTGATCACACAATACATTAGCGCTACCCCATGCACTAGGAACAATTTACCATTTTTACCAAAGCTAATAACCTACAAACCAGACCACCATGGGCGCTGCACGATAGCAGCCCCGCCATCAGTCTGCCTGTTTTTTCATTTTTACATATTTTTTAGTGTGTGTAAAATGTTCTCCAGTTTGTTATATGTGGGTGGGGGGGGGGGGGGGGGGGGGGGGGGGGTGGAGGGGAAACTTTTTTTTCAGTTTCGTACCTTGCAGGAGATATGATTAATTTATTCGATTTGCATTCTCCGGTCGTTCTGCAGCCTACCATTGAAGCTGGGGGCCTATTCGGACTGATCTTGGGCCCCACTGTGGGGCCTGGACACACATTGGAGTCGATCCCTTCCCCGGGATCGCTCCAACTGTGGCCTGCGGACTTTACATCCGGAGCTCGCAGTCTCAGGAGAGGCTGTGGATGTCGGGAGATCCAATGACGTGGAAGGTTCAACCCGTCCCGACGCGGGGTTTGATCGTCCGGCGCGGGGGAGATGAACGCCTTGATGCGGCGGGCCTGCCGTCGGCTACGGGAGAGCAAAGGGCTCGAGGCCCCCGACTGCGGGAGAGCAAAGGGAAGAGATTGCACTTTTTTTCGCCTTCCATCACAGTGAGGAATGTGGAGGAGTCGCTGTGATGGATGTTTATGTTAAAATGTGTTTTGTGTGTTCCGTTGCTTTTTATTTGAACTGTACGACTGACTTGGCAAATGAAATTCCTCGTATGTTGCAAAACATACTTGGCTAATAAACTATTATTGTGATTGTGATTGTGTTCTTTGGAATGTGGTCACAGGGAGAACGTGCAAACTTCACACAGACAGCACCCGTAGTCAGGATCTGACCTGTGTCTCAGCCGCTGTGAGGCAGCAACTGTACTGCTGCACCACCGTGCCGCCCCATTCTTATCCAGAATGTTTTCATTCTGTCTTTTTAGTTTCACGCCTGTGATCCAACCTTCTCTTTGAATTACACAATCATTTTGTGCAGCACATGTCCTCCTGATTCATGACGAGGAAATGCAACGATTTTCTATTAGCTTCCTGTTTGAATGAGGGAACAAATGACATTCAGATTGAAATTCAGATTTATTATCATCACATGTACCAAGGTACTGTGCGAAGCTTTGTTTTGCATGCCATTTAGTCCGATCAGACACACACATAAATACAATCAAGCTAGACTCATGTACAATCGATAGAAGAAAGGGGAAGATACAGAGTGTGGATGTAGAATGTGGACTATAGTTCTCAGCATTGTAGTGCACCAGTTCAATAGACAATGTCTATAGTCCGCATTGGGGTAGAGGTGAATCGGATAGTACCCTATCCTTTGTAGATTAGAAGTTACTGGAGAGTATTCTGAGGGACAATGTATTTGGTTAGACAGGGGTCATTACTGATTATACATAGGAGATCCTATATCATGAATTGTATTGAGTTTTTTTTAAGAAGTGACCAAAAAGGTTGACGAGGGCAAAGCTGTAGACATTGTCTATATGGACTTCAGCAAGGAAATTAATGATTCCAACCAGTAGGCTACTCTGGAAAGTGAAGGTTCGCAGAGGGTGATGGTGGAAGGTTGCTCTCCAGATTCTACTGTGATGAGGGTGTGCCTCCGGGATCAGTGCTGGGCCCATTGCTGTTTGTGATTTACATCAATGAATTACATTAGAATAATTTGTAAGGTTACAAAGTAGGTGGTATTGTGGATAGTGAAGATGGTTATCAAAAATTACAACGTGATCTTGATCAGCTGGGCTAGTGGGCTGCGGAATGACTAATGGATAAGTACAAGGTATTACATTTTGAGATGTCAAACCAGGGCAGGACCTTCACGGTGAATGGTAGGGCTCTGGGGAGTGTTGTAGAGCCAAGGGATCTTAGAGTACCCAGAACTCTAAGATAGTTCCCAGAAGGTGGTGTGACATGTAGATGTGGTGGTCCCGTGAGGTGGTCAAGAAGGTTTTCGGTACATTGACTTCCATCGGTCAGGGTAGAGGTGGAAGGTTATTGTTATGCAAGTTATATGACGTGTTGGTGAGGATGCATTTGCAGTATTGTGTTCAGTTTTGGTCACCCTGCTGCAGGAAGGATGTCATTAACCTGGAAAGAGTTCAGAGTAGAATTACGAGGATGTTGCCAGCAATCATGGGCCTGAGCTACAGGGTGAGGTTGGGCAGGCTGGAACTTTATTCCTTGGAGAGCAGTAAGCTGAGGGGTGGTGTAATAGATGTGTATAAAGAATAGGTAGAGTAAATGCACAGAGTCTTTTACTCAGCGTAGGTGGATCAAAAACCAGAGGATGTGGGTTTAAAGTGAGATGGGCAAGATAGGGACTCAAGACAGCTTTTTGACTCAAAGGGTGGGGGATATGTAGAACAAGCCGCCAGATGAATTAATTGAGGCATATACTATCACAACATTTAAAAGGCACTTGGTAAGATACGTGGAATGGCTATGCAGTCTTCAATATAGGGGTTAAGATGCATAGGATTCACAGCAACTTGGTTGTATGGATTCGGAACTGGCTTATTCACATAACACAGAGCGTTGTGGTGGAAGGAAGATATTGTGGCTGGAAGTCTGTGACCAGTGGCGTTCCGCAGGGATCTGTGGTGGAACCTCTGTTGTTTGTGATATAGATAATAACACATTTGCTGACACCAACATTGGAGGAGTTGCAGATAGCGAGGAAGGTTGGCAGAAGATACAAAGGCTGTGGAAATGGGCGGAAAAATGACAGATGGAGTTTAATCTGAGCAAGTGTGAGGTGCTGCACTTTGAATGTAAGGGGAGAATACACAGTTAATGGCAAACCCTTAACAGCATTGATGTGTTGATGGAATTGGAGTCCAAGTTCATAGCTTACTGAAGGTGGTAGCACAGGTAGATAGGGTGGTGAAGAAGCCGTATGGCATGCTTGCCTGCATTACAGGGGGCATTGAGTATAAGATTCAGGAAGTCATTTCAGGTAGCTTTATGTACATTTGGTAAATTAGGCAACACTTGTAGTATTGCGTGCATTTCTGGTCACCCCATTACAGGAAGGATGTGGAAGCATTGGAGAGGGTGCAGAAGAGGTTTACCAGAATGTTGCCTGGATTAAAAGGTTTCAGCTTTTGGGAGATAGCTTGGATTGTTTTCGACATATCGATTTTAACATTTAAAAGTAAAGTGGATAGGTATATGGACGGGAAGGGAATGGAGGGGTATGGTCTGAGTGCAGGTAGATGGGACTATTGGAAAATAAATGGTCGGCACGGACTGGAAGGGCCGAGAAGGCCTGTTTCCATGCTGTAATTGTTATATGGTTATATGGTTAATGTCGGAGGTTGAGGGGAGAATTGATAGAAATATATAAAATTATGGGAACCGTAGATAAGATAAACAGTCCGAAGCTTCTTCCCAGGGTGGAAGTGTCCAACATGAGAGGGCATGGCCATAAGGTGAGAGGGTAAAAGTTTCATGGAGACATGCAGAGCAGGTTTTTTACACAGGGAGTAGTGGGGGTCTGGAACGCATTGTCAGGGGTGGTGGTGGAGGCAGATACGATTGTGGTGTTTAAGGTGCTTTTAGATAGGCAGATGGAAATGCAGGGAACTGAGGGAAGTGGATCATGTACAGGCAGATGAGATGGGTTTGACTTGGCATCATATTTGGCACAAATATTGTGGGTCAAAGTGCTCGTTCCTGTGCTGTACTGCTCTAGGTTTTATGTACATATGAAACAGCCAGAGGCAAAACATGACCATGTTCACCCTTATCGATGGAAAGGGAAGGAAAGGAAGCAGAGGAGAGGTGACTTTGGTTCACTGCATGGCTCTATCAGAAAACCTCAATATCATCATAATCTTCATTTTGACACTCTGAGACAGCCACGTCATCGTAGTCGTCTGGTGTAATGTCGATGTAATCCTGAGAGAGAAATGGCTCCAAATTGGGTGGTAAATCATAGACGTGGGTTGCGCTGTCTTGGTTGTCCGACTTGCTCACTGGTTCCTCTGTGGGATGATGAATGTTGTCAGACTTTAGTTTAGCGAAACAGCGGGGAAACTGACCCTTGGCCTGCTGTGTTCGCGCCGACTAGCGAGCCCCATAGCAGTAGAGTTGCTGTCTTACAGCGCCAGAGACCCGGGTTCGATCCTGACTACGGGTGCTCTCTGTATGGAGTTTATACGTTCTCCCCGTGACCGTGTGGGTTTTCTCCAAGATCTTTGGTTTCCTCCCACACTTCAAATACGTACTGGTTTGTAGGTTAATTGGCTAGGTGCAAATATAAATTGTCCCTAGTGTGTGCAGGATAGTATTAATGTGCGGGGATCGCTGGCCGACACGGACTCCTTTGGCCGAAGGGCCTGTTTCTGCGCTGTATCTCTAAATTAAACTGAACTAAACTAGCACTATCCTACATTCTAGGGACAATTTACTATTTTACCAAGCCCATTAGCCGACCAACCTGTAGGTCTTTGGAGTGTGGGAGGAAACCGGAGCTCCCGGAGAAAAGTCAGGATTGAATCCGGGTTTTTGGCGCCGTAAGGCGGCAGCTCTACCGTGGCACCACCGTGCTGCCCCAGAGATTTTATATCAGCCCCTGATACATGAGTGTGGAACAAAAGTGTTGATAAAGCTTTGATTTAACATCCCGTTCCGGCAGCACTCTTTCAGTGAAGATTTGAACTGCAACATTATGACTCAGTGGTGACGTATTACATTTTATTTTTAGCACATTGTATTAAATTTTAGTTTTAGTTTTATAGGGACTGATGGAGACGGGTGCTTTGGCCCACCGAGCCCACGCCGACCAGCGATCACCCATGCGCGAGCACTACCCACAACACGGGACAAATTACAGCTTACAAACCTGTACTGTGTGGAATGTGGGAGGAAACTGGAGCACCCGGTGAAAACCCGTGCGGTCACAGGCAGACAATACAAACTCCAAACAGACAGCACCCACGGTCAGGATCCAGCCCAGATCTCCGGCACTGTGTGGCAGCAACTTTGCCGCTGCGCCCCTGTGCCAATGATCATTCGGTGGAGCATGTTCCTCTCTGTGTCAATGGGGTTGAAGGACACCCAGATGAGGGTGACATGTAGCTGTCCAAAGCACTCTGTGAAGGCAGGATCCACTGGGAAAGTAGCTGGGCTCCTACAAACTGTCAACTGTTCCCAAAAGCTTTGGGGTTTGCTTCCCTAAACAGGACGAGAGGTGATGGAGAGACGGGGGGGGGGGGGGGGGGGGGAAGCAGTGAAGCAACTCCCTTCACACCAGGCACATGACGACCTGAGGCAGAGCTAATGTGGCATGAGGAGGGACACCAGTAAGAATGAGCCAGCACAGGATCACATCTTAAAATGCCACTGCCTTGCAGCACCAACGTCTGGAGTCCAGTCCTGATATTGGGTGCTTTAGTTTAATTTAGTTTAGAGATACAGTGTGGAAACAGGCCCTTCAGCCCACCGTGTCTGCAGCGATCAATGATCATCCGTACACTAGTTCTGTCCGACACACACACTAGGGTCAACTTATAGAAGCCAATTAACCTACAAACCTGCTCGTCTTTGGACTATGAGAGGAAACTGGAGCACCCGGAGAAAGCCCAGGAGATCACAAGGAGAAGGTACAAATTCCATACGGACAGCAGCTCTAGTCAGGATGCAACCCGGGTCTCTGGCACTGTAAGGCAACAACTCTAGCGCTGTGCCACTGTGCTGCCCATTTGCGAGGAGTTTGCACATGGTCCTTGCGACTGTGTAGATTTCCTTTGGGTGTTCCAGTTTCCTCCCGCTGCCCAGAGACCCATGGATTGGCAGGTTAATTGGGACATTGAACAGCGTAGCAAAAGAACAGCCCCTTTGGCCCATAAAGTCTGTGCTCAACATCTTGTCCACCCGCATACAATCCCTCAATTCCCTGCATATCCAGAAGCCTCTTTAATGCCACTAAGGTCCACACTACCCCTCGCAACCATTCTCGAAGTCCATTGTCCCAGGTGTAAAAAAACACGCCCCACACTTCTCTTTCAAACTTTATCCCTCTGATTTTAAAGTTTGGGATTGACCCAAAAACAATTGCTCCCAGTACCTTCCCAAACTCCTACCCAATAACTTTGTAATTTGCCCAATTTTGTACCTTCCCAAGGACCAGACATATCTCTATTTGAAACAATCATAAAACCTATGGAGTTGTGATCACTATCCACAAAATGTTATTCCACTGAAACACCAGTCATCTGGCAAGGCTCATTTCCCAAAACAAGGTCCAGTTTCCTTCACAGGTTGGATGATCAGAAACCCCCATGGATGGATGCACCTGACAAATTCTGTCTGGTCCAAACAATTGCATTGAGGAAGGCTCTTTCATTATTGGGGAAGTTAAAATCGCCACTACGACTGTCCTGATGCTTTGGCACCTTTAGTGTAGTGGAGAAATACGGTGTGGACACAGGCCCTTCAGCCCACCGAGTCCACACTGACCAACGATGGCCTGTACAATAGTTCTATCTGACATACTAGTGACAATTTACAGAAAGCCAATTCACCTACAAACCTGCATGTCTTTGGAATGTGAGAGGAAATCAGGGCACCTGGAGAAGACCCACGTGGTCACAGGGAGAACGTACAAATTCTGCACTGACAGCACCCGTGATAAGGATCAAACCCGGGTCTCTGGCGCAGTCAGCAGCAACTCTACCGCTGCGCCACTGTGCCGATAGAGTTACATCTTTCGGTAATCTGCCAGCATATCTGTTCCTCTATCTCCCACTGCCTATCAGGGTCCAATAGTACTATCTCACGAAATAATTACAGTTTCTCATTTTTGAGCTGTACCCATTTTGCCTCAGCAGATGGCGCCTCCAGTAAGTCCCCTTTGAGTGCCACTGTAACTTTCTCCCTGATTAGCAGACCAACTCATCCCACCATTTTTTCTTCCCTACCCCAACATGTCTGAAACATTGAAAGCCCTGGAGCATGGAGCGTTGGTCCCTCTTGCACCATGTTTCCGCAGTTCCCGCAACATTGTTGTCCATGCATCGATCAAGGTCTGTTCATCTGCTCTTTCCACAGTACTCCTTGCTTGGAATAAACACACTTCAGACCCTCATCGATGTAGATTAGTGTCATCAGATGGCTGGTGATCATAGTGACTCTCATTATGACTCTAGTTGGCCCCAGCTCTGCCTCTGTGCTGCAGTGTGTCAGGGCCACTCCTGGACCCCCTGCAGTGGGGAGAGAGGGAGGGGACACAAAACCTCACAGTCAGCGACTCCCACCCCCACAACCCCACCCCGATGCCCACCGCCCTACAGGTTCCAGTGCAGGGAGCATCTTCACCCTGGCAGGGAGAGGGAGAGCAAGGTTGGTGGGATGGCTCTCGGTCCATGGACTGAGAGCAGGTCTGAGGTGCCACACTGTCATTGCTGGTGCTGCCTGGGAGAGGCTGCTACTGGTGCCAGGTCCTTGACCTGCCCGCCCTGCAGCTCCTGAGTCCCGCGGCCCGTGATGCCCACTCCACACACAGTTCCCTGCCCACACTCCGGACCATCTGTCAGAGCTGCCCTGGTGTTGGTCTCCGGGCCCCACCTGGGCGAGCAGCAGCAACTCACCATAATCATGGACATCATCCAGCTGGTAGGTGTTATCTGTCGCCTCGACTCCTGACGCTTTGGCCAGCGCCGGATTTCTGAAATACAAGCAATACAAGGACAAAGAAGTGGGCGTCAGGCCGGCTGCCAAATTCCTGACCTCACCGCGGCCTCTCCAGAGGCAGGGCCCAGCTCACCGGCTCTCTGAGGGAGACCACTGTCCTGACATCATCCAGACAAGGGAGAGATGTGTTAGACCAAGCTGGTCAAACTGTGAACTTGAATTAACCTGCAAAGCAGCTGGTAATCATAACACTGAGAGGCCCAGAGGAAGTATCCAAGCAGCAGTCATTTCCTTTGTAATTCAAGAGTGTTTGATTGTCATATGTCCCAAAGTGGAACAATGATATTCTTACTGGCAGCAACACAACAAATATGTAAACATATATGTGTGTGTATATATATATATATGTACTAGACCAAGTGGGACCCATTGGGGGCAGAGACACAAAGCGAGGGGCAGAGAGAGAGTGGGGAAAAGAGGGGGGGTGAGAGGGATGGAGAAAGAAGGGGGGAAGAGGGGAGAAGGGGGGGAAAGGGAGGGATGGAGGAGGGGGGGAGGGGGAAGGGGTGGAGGGAGAGGGGGGGAAGAGGGGGAAGAGGGCGACAGGGGGGAGAGGGGGAGAGAAGGGGTGAGGGAGAGGAAGGGAAGGAGGGGAGAGCGGGGAGGGGGGAGAGGGGAAATGTGGGGAGAGAGAGGGATGAAGGGGAGGGACAATTGGCAGGTGGGGCCGATTGCGAGTGGTGCTGACTGTGAACGGACAGCGGACCTCGGGAGCGCTCGGGACCTCATGTGACCTCGGGGGACCTCAGAACCCCTCACCAAATTACTGCGTGTTCAGCGGCGTCAATCCAGAGCTCGTGGTGGGGGGGGGGGGGGGGTAGAGAGACGGGCTGGACAGCGGACGGGGCGGATGGCCAACCAAGTGTGCGTCGACTGCGAGCGAGCGACGACCAAATGACTGCGAGTCGAGGGGGGGGGAGGGGGGATGACGTAACTCCCACCGCATGGAAAACAGTGCGCAGTGGGCCGCGAGGAGCAGAGCCATTGTGATGTCATCAGCTCGTTAACTTTAAAAAAGATTTCAGAATTGTGAACAATTTTAATAAATATCTCAAGAAATAATGCATCAAATGTTCAGTGCAGGCGATTTTTTATATCATGGCGTAGATCTCTATCGGAATACGTAAAAATTTCAACGTTAGTGCGTCGTCTTTATAAGGAGAAGTGAATCGCAGACACACACACAATTACACAAATAAATACACATCCAAGATCAGAATTTTAATAGTTACTAGACCAAGGGGGACTGGTTGGGTTCCGTCCCCACAATGCGCGGTTGCTGGGTGGGGGGGAGGGGCGGCCTTCGGCGTCACACACACACACACTAAGAGTAGAGCAAACACAGCAAAGAGCAGAGCTTCCTGTTGCTCCTCTGACATATCTTCCGTCTACTGACCTGGCAAAGCTGTAATACCTGAGGCCAGTAGTTTGGGGATTTACCGCAGGCACATTGAGGGAAATACAGAGTCCTGGAGCTAGATGAGTTGTTAAGTAACTTATACTGGCTGCCTGCTGACAATGGTGGCCCCTTTGTGAGGGCATCGCAACTTGGATGCCATCCCAAGTAGCTCCTCTTCTTGCTCCCATAGCATGTTGTATTCTTCTGCCAACACCCCCTCTTCAGAGTCAGCCCAGAACTGACTCTTTATGCTCCCCTGCCAAGAGGATGAGCATTTGGCAGCCCTGTAAAGGGCACTGCCGTGGGTCTGCTAGGGGACCCACGGTGACCAGACTCCTGCTGGAGTGGGTCACGTTGGAGCTAGTGCTCCACCATCCGTTCCATGCAGGATTAATGACTGCCGTCGCTACCCGTGAGCGGCAAGTCTGTGAGCCCGGACCCTGCCGAGTCAACGGGCTTGCCCAACTTCCGGGTAGTTTTGCCGCCAATCCGAGGTCTTGGTAGAAGAGGTGATGGAGGAGAGGGGAGGGTGGAGAGGGAGGAGGATAGGAGGGGTAGAGGTGGAGGGGGGAGGGGGAGTGAAGAGGGAGGGGTAGATAGGGAGGGGGGACAACTTGCTCTATTTGATCTTATTTGATTGTGCACGCCAGACCACGTGAAGGTTCCAATCTCCCACACCTGTCCCATTGTGATATCATATGTAAATGAGATCCATTGTGATTGGACATCTGTGAGATGGCACTGTGACTCATGCAGCAGCTTGATTTTTAATTTTTTTTAATGTTTTTTACTAATAAAGCATGGAAATTAATAACCAAATGTTCTTATTTTCAAACCTAAATGTGGAAGAGGAAACACTACAGGAATATGTAAAAATGTCTCCGTTACAGCAATGGGTGGAGGAGTAAATTCACAAACACCCTAAATGTATTTTCACAAAATAGAACCCGTTACAAACCAACAAACCAACGAGGGTTTTAATAGTTACTGGACCAAGTGCAGACCCGTTGGGTCTGTTCACCATGCGGTTGTGGGGGGGGGGGGGGGGGGGGTGGCATGTGGCATCACACGCAATAACCACCCCCCCACACTAACTACGCCCCCCGCACACACGCTAACTACCCCCCTTGTCAATATGTTAATATTATTAATTTGCTCCTTTTACCCCATAACCGCCCTATCCACTGATGCAGAGCCCCCAAGTGCAGGCGCATCTAGGGAGGGGGGGGGGGGGGGGTGGTGAGGGAGGGAAGGAGGGGGAAAAATGGGGAAAACGGGGAGCGGGGGAGGGGGGGAGGAGAGGGGGGGAGGAGAGGGGGGGAGAGGTGGGGGGGAGAGAGAGGGGGGTGGGAGAGAGAGGGAGGTGGGAGAGAGAAAGGTGGGGAGAGAGAGGGAGAGAGAGGTGGGGGAGAGAGAGAGGTGGGAGAGAAAAGAGGTGGGAGAGAGAGAGGTGGGAGAGAGAGAGAGAGGGAGGTGGGGGAGAGAGAGAGAGAAGGGGAGAGAGAGAGGATGGGGAGAGAGAAAGAGAGAGGTGGGGGAGAGAGAGGTGGGAGAGAGAGAGGTGGGAGAGAGAGAGAGAGGGAGGTGGGGGAGAGAGAGAGAGAAGGGGAGAGAGAGAGAGGATGGGGAGAGAGAAAGAGAGAGGTGGGGGAGAGAGCAGGGGAGAGAGAGAGAGTGGGGGGGGGTCGCAAGGTTTTTAATCAAAGGACTTGCGAGCGGTGCGACTGGCAGAGTTGAGTTTGCGGAGGGAGGGAGGGAGGGACGCGACTTGACTCGCTGTGCCGAGTTTCCCAGATGGAGTAATGGCCGCCAGAGCCGCCTTCTCATCGCGTGCCCCGCGTGACGATAACGACTCCCGTCGCCGCCAAGTTCTACCATCGGGCGGGGGATACGGAAAGGATTCAGAAGCAAGCCGGTATAACCTGCAGTGACCTCCGGTGATCTCCCGATTCTGCAGAACGCTGGGGGGGGGGGGGGGGGGGTTGGAGCGGGTGGGCGTGGGAGTCCAGCTGTGGGAGGCGTGGCGCGAGCGTAATTGGGCTGGGTGCGGGCAGCGGGGGGGGGGGGGAGGGGGGGGCGGGGCAAGGATGCAGGTGGGCCTCGATTGGTGGGCATGTGGGCATTACGACATCAGCAGTTCAAGTGGCAAATTTATTTTTTTTAAGTGAGTTTTGTGAACAATTTTATTCAAAATCTGGGGGAATAATTGACCAAGGAGTGGATTTCTGAACTCATAAGATAAATCCCTATGAAAATTGTAAAAATCTCCACGTTTTTGCGTCTGGTTTTCGAGGAGATACGTTTCAAAGGCAAAATGGCGTACACCCACACACACGCACACTCATACACAGAGCTTTAAAAGTATACCCATTGGGTCTGTTCCCCCATTGTGTGGTTGCGGGGGAGGGGGGGATGGGGGCGGCATGCGGTGTCACACACACTTAATACCCCCCGCACACACGCTAACTACCCCCCTTGATATATTAATATTATTAAATTGCTCATTTTACCCCATAAACGCCCTATCCGCTGACGCATAGCCCCCAACTCACAGGTGCGTCTACAGAGGGAGGGTGGGGGGGGTTAGAGAGTGAGGGCAGAGAGGGAATGGGGAGAGACAGAGAGAAAGGGGCAGAGACAGAAGATCAAGAGACAGAGGGAGAGGGGGGTGGAGGGAAGGAGGAGAGGGAGGGAGGGTGAGGGGGAGGGTGGGGTTGGAGGGATGAGAGAGATGGTAGGAGAGAGAGAGGGGGAGAGAGAGCGATAGAAGGAAAATGGCGGCGCTTTCGGAGTAGAGCCGGGCGGCAGCACCCGTTATGGTCGCTGGCCAGCAGGAGGAGACAAAATGAGTGAGTGAGGGGAAGGGGGGGTGAAGGATTTTATTTAAAAATGTGTACATCAAAAAGGCCAAAAGGGAGTTCTGCTCCAATCTGGAGGATGAGACAGATGTTCGGCAACTGTGGCAGGGACTGAATGCAATCACCTCTTACAAGGCGAAACCAGGAGGCAGCTCGGATGTTGGCGATACATCACTCCCCGATGAGCTCAATTCATTTTACGCACGCTTTGATAGGGAGAACACCGATGTGCCTTCCCGAGCCCCTATTCGCTGTGATGGTATTTCAGTCTCAGTCACAGAGGCCGACGTCAGGAAATCCTTCAGAGGGGTGAACCCTCGAAAAGCGTCTGGACCTGATGGCATACCTGGTCGTGTCCTAAAGACCTGTGCGGACCAACTGGCTGGAGTTTTTACGGACATTTCCAACCTGTCACTTCTGAGTTCTGAGGTTCCCACCTGCTTCAAAAGGGCATCAATAATACCGGTGCCCAAGAAGAGCAAGGTGACGTGCCTCAATGACTATCGACCTGTGGCACTAACGCCTGTGGTGATGAAGTGCTTCGAGAGGTTGATCATGGCGCAAATCAACTCCTACCTCAACAAAAACTTGGACCCACTGCAGTTCGCTTACCGCCACAACAGATCAACGGTGGACGCGATCTCGCTGGCTCTCCACTCCGCTCTGGACCACTTGGACAACAAAAACTCATATGTCAGGCTGTTATTCATTGACTACAGCTCGGCTTTTAACACAATCATCCCCTCCAAGCTGGTTACCAAACTCACAGAACTGGGTCTCTGCGCATCCCTCTGCAATTGGATCCTCGACTTCCTCATCCACAGACCACAGTCTGTTCGTATTGGTGGAAATGTGTCAGACTCGATAACAATCAGCACGGGAGCACCTCAAGGCTGCGTGCTCAGCCCCCTGCAGTAGTCACTCTATTCTCACGACTGCATAGCCGGTCAAAGTGCGAACTCCATCATCAAGTTCGCTGACGACACCACTGTTGTGGGACGTATCACTGATGGGGATGAGTCCGAGTATAGAAGAGAGATCGAGCAACTGTCCATATGGTGCCAGCACAACAAACTGGCCCTCAACACCAGCAAAACCAAGGAACTGATTGTTGACTTTGGAAGGAGTAGGATGGGGACCCACAGTCCTGTTTATATCAACGGGTCGATGGTTGAAAGGGTCAAGAGCTTCAAATTCCTGGGCGTACACATCTGTGAAGATCTTTCCTGGTCCGAGAACACAGATGCAATTATTAAGAAAGCTCATCAGCGCCTCTACTTCCTGAGAAGATTACGGAGAGTTAGTATGTCAAGGAGGACTCTCTCTAACTTCTACAGGTGCACAGTAGAGAGCTTGCTGACTGGTTGCATCGTGGCTTGGTTCGGCAATTTGAGTGCCCTGGAGAGGAAAAGACTACAAGAAGTAGTAAACACTGCCCAGTCCATCATCGGCTCTGACCTTCCTTCCATCGAGGGGATTTATCGCAGTCGCTGCCTCAAAAAAGCTGGCAGCATCATAAAGGACCCACACCATCCTGGCCACACACTCATCTCCCTGCTACCTTTGGGTAGAAGGTACAGGAGCCTGAAGACTGCAACAACCCGGTTTAGGAATAGCTACTTCCCCACAGCCATCAGGCTATTAAACCTGGCTCGGAACTCTGAACATTAATATCCCTCCATCTGTTATTTGCACTTTATTAATTTATTAATTCATGGGTGTATTTACGTATAGAATTGTAGTCAATGCCTTCTATGTTCTGTTGTGCTATGCAAAGAAAGATTTTCATTGTCCTGTCAGGGACACATGACAATAAACTCTTTTGACATTTGACTTTTTGAAAAATATCTAAATGTAATGAGGAGTGGATCTGTGAATGTAAAAGTGTAATGTCTAGCGAAATGGAAAAATTCTCGGAGTTTGAGCGTGTGGTTTTGGTGAACCATGAAATCAAAGGCAAAAAATCTGACAGGCACAAACACACACACACACACACACAGAGTTTTAAAAGTATATAGATAGATATGATAGAAGATAGATAAGATAGATAAGATAAGACACGATCATTCGACTCGCATATAAAACCATGCTCACAATTCCTAAGCAACTACCATCTATCCAAATGCAGAAACATTTTATCCCTCACCATCCTCTCCAGTAACTCATCTGCCACTGATGTTAGGCTCACTGGTCTATACAGGCTAATGGGAAGGGCATCTAAGGTTTCGGGGAGAAAGCAGGAGAATGGTGCTGAGAGGGAAAAATAGATCAACCATGATTGAATGGTGGAATAGATTCGATGGGCTGAATTGAGTCATTCTGCTCCGATGTCTTATGGTCTCATTGGATGAGTATTATTTGGCACTTGATGGTTAGTATGGGTATGGTGGGCCGAAGGGGCTGTTTCCAGGATGCATCATTCCATGCAGAGAATGTTTAGTTTAGTTTAGTTTAGAGATACAACACAGAAACAGGTCCTTCGGCCCACCATGTCCGCAGCGACCAGCAATCCCCGCACACTTACACTATCCTACATGCACTAGGGCCAATTTTTACATGTATATCAAGACAATTAATCTACAAACCTGTACGTCTTTGAAAGGTGGGAGGAAACTGAAGATCTTGGAGAAACCCGCACAAGTCAAGGGAAGAACGTACAAACTCCGTACAGACAGCACCCGTAGTCAGGATTGTAATGTAATGTTAAAATTGTACAAGGCATTGGTGAGAACAAATCTGGAGTATGGTGTACAATTTTGGTCGCCCAATTATAGGAAGGATGTCAACAAAATAGAGAGGGTACAGAGGAGATTTACTAGAATGTTGCCTGGGTTTCAACAGCTAAGTTACAGAGATAGGTTGAATAAGATAGGTCTTTATTCTCTGGAGCGCAGAAGGTTAAGGGGGGACTTGATAGAGGTCTTTAAAATGATGAGAGGGATAGACAGAGTTAATGTGGACAAGCTTTTCCCTTTGAGAATAGGGAAGATTCAAACAAGAGGACATGACTTTAGAATTAAGGGACAGAGGTTTAGGGGTAACATGAGGGGGAACTTCTTTACTCAGAGAGTGGTAGCGGTGTGGAATGAGCTTCCAGTGGAAGTGGTGGCGGCAGGTTCGTTGGTATCATTTAAAAATAAATTGGATAGGCATATGGATGAGAAGGGTACGGAGGGTTATGGTATGAGTGCAGGCAGGTGGGACTAAGGGAAAAAAGTTGTTCGGCACGGACTTGAAGGGCCGAGATGGCCTGTTTCCGTGCTGTAATTGTTATATGGTTATATGGTTATTGAGGCCGGGTCTCTGGCGCTGTGAGGCAGTAGCTCTACCGCAACGCCACCATGCCGCCCCTTACTTTTTCTGGTGCATTTAAAAACTATGAGCACAATTTTCATCTAATTTCTTATCAAATCTAAAAGTTAGAAGATGTGCATGAGATTAAAGGCAGAAGTGGCTGACTATTGCAGTTACCTGAGAGTGGCAAGGTCTTTATCGATGTTCTCACCATCATGTTGATCTGCAATGAAAGCAAAGGCACTATTATCTCTGGCTCTCTGACCGTTGAGGGAACAACAGCATTACAACTTTGTTATCTTCTGTCATTTACAACACAATCCTTTTATTCGAAGATAGACACAGTATGCTGAAGTAACTCAGCGGGTTAGACAGCATTTCTTGTGAAAATAGGTGGGTGACATTTTGGATTGGGACCCTTCTTCAGACTGAGTTTGAGGGGTGGGGTACTGGAAGCAAGAAAAGGCCAGGACAAATCAGGGCCAGCAACGGATAACTTCAGGCAGGAAGGTTCCATCATAGGCTAATTGTTGGCTCGGGATGCTGTGATCCTTAGAGGGATTCATAGGAAGGAGATGATGAGGAATTTCATTTTAGTCACAGGGTGGTGAATCTATGGAATTCATTGCCGCAGAAGTCTGCGGAGGTCGTCAATGGATATTTTAAAGGCAGAGATAGATAGATTCTCGATTACCACAATGTCAGTGGTTAAGGGGCAAAGGCAGGTGAATGGGGTTAGGAGGGAGAGGTAGATTAGCCATGATTGGATGGCTGCGTAGACTTGATGGGCCGAATGGCTGCGTCATTTATGAAATTATGAACATCGTTGCGAAATGTGGAACCGGTTAAATGTCTTTTAGTGGAGGAAGCGGGGAGGATGGTTGAGAGAGCAAGGGGAGGGGAGAGTTTGTAGGAATTACCTAAAATTAGAGAATTCAATGTTCATACCGCGTGTTTATAAACTACCCAAACCAAATATGAGATGCTGTTACTCCAATTTGTGTCAAAGACATTGATGAACCCCCTCACTAACAACAATGCCACCAATCTCTATGTCATCTGTGAACTTCTGTAACCAAGGTAAAGTGATTAGCAACCAGGAGATGCAGTAGGCCGTGGCAGACCGAGCTCAAGTGTTCAGTGAAACAGTCGCCAAGTCGAGGCATTCTCTCGCCAAAGGGGTGACCAGAAATGCAAACAATATTCCAAATGCAGCCTAACCCATAAAGCTGCATCATGACTTCCTGACTCTTATGCTTAACGGCCCAAACTATGAAAGCAAGTGGACAATATGCCTGCTTTACCACAGCAAGCAGATAACATGCCTTCTTTACCACTGCATAAAGAACATCGTATATCCAGATGCGAGTAGGGCAAAGACAGTAGGGAGGTGGTAGTGTGGCAATGATGGAATGGGCATGATGGTGGGGAGATGATTGCATGGATATGATAATGTGGAGATGGAGGTACAGAGGCAATGGGAGGGAGCGATGGGAGGGAGGCGATGGTGAAGGTGCCAATATCATTGCAAGAAGATGGTGGTGGAGAACCAATGTTACAGAAATTATGACTTGAAGATGATGGGAGATGATGGTGGTGAGATAATGGTTTAATGATGAAGGTGGTGAGATGGTGTGGCTGGATAATGGTTTATAGCTGGTGCTTGTGACATGATGATGGGGAGATGGTGGTCGGGGAGTTAATGATATGGGGATGGTAGTGGGGCAAAAGACCGATAGTTGTTGGGAAATGGTGGCGAGAAGGTGGTGGGGATTTGGTGGTTGGGTGAGGATGGTACGGAAATGATGGCCAGTGTGTAAATGGTTGTGCAGTGATACTTGAGTAGGCATGATGGTAGGGAGTGATATGATTACATGGAGGTGGTGGTACAGAAGGATTGGGGCGGAGGAGGTCATGTTGAGATGAAGCTGACAATATGATTACCAAGAGAAGATGGAGCGATTAAGGTATGGAGATTATGATTTGGAGATGACTGCAAGATGTTGATGACAGGAAGACGATGGTGGGGGGGGGGGGGGGGGGGATTTGTTGGCAGGGAGATGGTGGTGGTGAGAGGTTGGTGGGCAGATGGAGATGGAAAAATGAAACTGGTCCACTGATAGAGAAGAGAAGGTGATCAAAAGGTGCTGAAGATATGGGGTGTATGAAGGGGAGGTGTGGTGAAGAGAGGTGGGGCTGAGGTGGTGAGCGGGAGTGGTGAGGCCGGGAGGAGTTCACACTGATGGTGATAGATGATTTTGGAGAGATGATGTTATAAAGATGGTGGTGTGAAGATAATGGGGACACATCGCTGATTTGGGGGATAATAGTACAGAGATGATGTTTGGGAGATGATGATGTGGAGATGATGGTCGGTGGATGATGATGGTGAGGATTTGGTGGTAGGGACATGTTGCAGAGATGATGGTGGGGGATGATCTCGGCACCATTTCCCAGCCACCAAATCCTCACCATCACCTCCCCACCATCATCTTCCCACCATCACGATGTTAGGGGTTGATAGTGCAGAGGTGTGGGTTCTAGATGATGTTGGGGAATTGATGACACTGAGGATATGATGTGGAGTTGATGGTGGGAGATGAGTGCGGGGTTGTTACTGATATGGGGATTATGGACCATGGTGCGGACGATGATATAAAGATATTGGTGTGGAGATGATGATATGAAAATGATGGTGGGGAATTGATCGTATCAATATGAAGGCAGGAACGGTGGTGATATGATCATAGTGATGCTTAAGCATAGACACTGGGGAGAGGATGGTGTGGCGATGACAGAGTGGCCATGATGGTCGGGAGATTACAGTATGAATATGATAATGGATGGTGGTGTGGGGATCATGGTGTGGAGAGGTTGGTGTGCAGACAGTGATGTGGGGACTATGGGATGGGGATAGAAGTGAGATGATGATGGATAGGTAGGTAATGGCAGTGAAATGATGGTCGGGAGATGATGCCATGAAGATGATGTTGAGGAGATAAAATTCAGTCGATGATGGTGGTTCAATGACAGGCGGGAGATATTGGTAGTGAGTTGATGTGGACGGTGCTGGCATGGACAGGATGGCAAAGACATGGTTTGCAGAAATGGTGGTAGTAAGATGAAGGTGGGAATATGATGGTCCCAAGGGTTTTCGAAGCTGATCGGGAAATAGTGGTCGGGAGATGGTGTCAGGAGATGCTGCCGGAAGATAGCGATCAGGAGATGGTGTCATAGAACCACAGAAAATTGGTGCAGTAGGAGGCCATTTGGCCTTTCGAGCCAGCACCGCCATTCATTGTGATCATGGCTGATCATCCACAATCAGTAACCCGTGCCTGCCTTCTCCCCTTATCCCTTGATTCCGCTAGCCCCTAGAGCTCTATCTAACTCTCTTTTAAATTCATCCAGTGAATTGGCCTCCATTGCCTTCTGTGGCAGAGAATTTCACAAATTCACAACTCTCTGGGTGAAAAAGTGTTTTCTCATCTCAGTTTTAAATGGCTTCCCCTTTATTCTTGGACTTGGCCCGTGGTTCTGGCCTCCCCCAACATTGGGATCATTTTTCCTGCATCTAGCTTGTCCAGTCCTTTTATAATATTATATGTTTCCAAATGATCCTCTCTCATCCTTCTAAATTCCAGTGAATACATGCCCAATCTTTCCAATATTTCCTCATATGACAGTCCCGCCATTCCGGGGATTCACCTCGTGAACCTACGCTGCACTCCGTCAATAGCAAGAATGTCCTTCCTCAAATTAGGAGACCGAAACTGTACACAATACTCCAAATGTGGTCTGACCAGGGCCCTGTACAACTGCAGAAGAACCTCTTTACTCCTATACTCAAATCCTCTCGTTATGAAGGTCAACATGCTATTAGCTTTCTTCACTGCCTGCTGTACCTGCATGTTTACTTCCAGTGTCGGGAGATAGTTTTTGGAGATGGAGGTCAGGAGATGGTGGTAGGAAGATGGTGGTCAGGAGATGGTGGTAGGAAGATGGTGGTCAGGAGATGGTGGTAGGAAGATGGTGGTCAGGAGATGGTGGTTGGAAGATGGTGGTTGGGAGATGTTGGTTGGAAGATGGTGGTTGGGAGATGGTGGTTAATAGCTGCAGTTTGGAGAAGGTGGTCAGGAGATGATGCCGGGAGATGGTGGTCAGGAAATGCTGTTGAGAGAAGCTGGTAGGGAATAGCTGGTGAGGAGATGATGGTTGGGAGATGCATTTGGGAGATGGTGGTCTGGAGATGGTGGTCGAATGACCATGGCTGGAGATGGTGGCTGCAAGATGATGGTGGAGGGAGATTGGTGGGGAGAAGGTGGTTGAGAGATGAGGGTTGGGCAATAATGTTATGGTGGTGAGTCAGGGTGGGATGAGGGGAGCAGCTGATTGGCAAATGGGCAGAGGAAGCTACAAAGAACAGAATTGAAAAGGAGTCAAAGAAGTGTCAAATAAGTTTTAAGAGATGCAGCGTGAAATAGGCCGCTCGGCCCACTGAGTCCTCACCGACCAACGATCACCCGTACACAAGTTATATCCTACTCATTGGGGAAAATTTACATGGTAACAATTTACAGAAGCCAATTAACCTGCAAAACTTCACATCTTTGGGATGTGGGAGGGAAACCAGAGAACCATGAGAAAACCCATGTGGTCACAGGGAAAACTTACAAACTCCACACAGACAGCAGCAATTGTCAGGATTTAACCAGGGTCTCTGGCGTTGTGAGGCAGCAGCTCCACCTCTATGACACTGTGCTACACAGGTTAATGAAGAGAAATTACATATACAGCCGGAAGGGGGCATATGATTGAAGCAGGCGCCAAAACAAATCCTTCAGGCCACCAAGTCAGCACAGACCAGTGATTACCCCATGCACTAACACTATCCTACACACTAGGGACAATTTACAATCTTTATTAATGCCAATTAACCAACAAACCTGTACATCTTTGGAGTGAGGGAGAAAACCCACATAGTCACAGAGCGAATGTACAAACCCCGTGTAGACAGCACCCTTAGTCAGGATTGAACCCAGGTACCAAGATAATGGTACAAAGTTTATTATGCGGGAGACATTAACACTCATGTCTTCATCAGTCAGGGCACTGAGTGCAAAAGTTGGGATATTATGTTGTTACAGTGCGTCATTGTTATTTACAGTTCTGGTCGCCTAGTTAGTGGAAGGGTAACTGTAAAGGGTGTAGAAGGACACAGAATGGGGAATACGCCCCAATCTCTATCAATGGGGACAGTGTGGAGAGAGTGTCCAGCTTCAAGTTTCTGGGCACTCACATCTCAGAGGACGTCACATGGTCCACCAACACCGCTGCGCTGGTCAAGAAGGCACAGCAATGACTGTTCTTCGTTAAAACATTGAAAAAGACTGGTCTGCCCCAACAGCTGCTGCCAACCTTCTACCGCTGCACCACAGAGAGCATACTAACGTATGGCATCTCTGTGTGGTATCCCAGCTGCATGGAGGCGGGGAGGAGAGCTCTTCAGCGTGTCATCCACAGAGCGCAGAAGATAAATGGAACACAGTTGCCAGCCTTGGAGGGCATCTACCACACAAGGTGCCTCAGGAAGGCCGTCAGCATCCACAAAGACTCCTCACACCCTTGTAAAGGACTGTTCGAACTACTACCTTCCGGCAGACGTTACAAGGCCTTCTACGCCCGCACCACCAGACTCAGGAACAGCTTCATCCCCAGAGCTATAGCGGCTCTGAACCGGCCCTGCTGAGTAACCCTCCACCCCCATGAACTGTCTCCCTCGGATGGTCATGTCGCACATCGACCCGGCGAGACACATTTGCACTTTAAACTGCTTTACTGCTTTACTGTTCTTTTTATAAATCATGTTTCTCAGGGAGTCTAAATCTAAATTGTATCTAAATTTTATTAGTTGTTTAAGTTATGACATCGGATAAAAGCTGCATAACCTACAAAAATTGGAATTTGAATTTAGCAGTAAGTTGGAACTTATTTTTGCTATAGTACACCAACATGACCAGGCTATACGCCAGTTGGAAGTACTAGCTGAGTCAAGTGCTGAAACAACAAAAAGGGTACTAACGGAGACTCAGCGTTTATCTGACTTACTAGCTAAAGTAACCGAAAAATGTATTGATTTAGAGGGACGCTCTAAACGTCAGAACTTAAGGATTGTTGGAGTTAAAGAAGGTAAAGAGAACGATACAAACCTCCGTGACTTCACTGCTGAACTCCTACAAGATGTTTTACAACTGGATGCAAAACAATTGCTGGACGGAGCCCACAGAGCACTGAGAGCTCAACCAGGTACTGGCGCCCCCCAAGACATCTGATACTGAAGGTGCACTACTGTCATGTTTTAAAAGATATTTTGACGAGAATTGGCACCAGCAGGAATTTAGCTTACCAAGGCGAGAATATTCGTATTTTCAGAGATTATCTTGCTGAGGTTGTTAAGAGAAGAGCACTTTTTAACAAGACAAGAGCAATTCTGAGGCAGATCCCAACGCTCAGATTTGGACTGCAGTACCCTGCTAATCGGTGGCCGATTAGGAAAAGGGAAGATTCAGCGCGACCTGGGTGTCATGGTGCACCAGTCATTGAAAGTAGGCATGCAGGTGCAGCAGGCAGTGAAGAAAGCGAATGGTATGTTAGCTTTCATAGCAAAAGGATTTGAGTATAGGAGCAGGGAGGTTCTGCTGCACTTGTACAGGGTTTTGGTGAGACCACACCTGGAGTATTGAGTACAGTTTTGGTCTCCAAATCTGAGGAAAGACATTCTTGCCATAGAAGGGGTACAGAGAACGTTCATCAGACTGATTCCTGGGATGTCAGGAATTTCACATGAGGAAAGACTGGATGGACTCGGCTTGTCCTCGCTAGAATTTAGAAGATTGAGGGGGGATCGTACAGAAACTTACAAAATTCTTAAGGGGTTGGACAGGCTAGATGCAGGAAGATTGTTCCCGATGTTGGGGAGGTCCACAACAA
Source organism: Raja brachyura (assembly GCA_963514005.1). The sequence continues at coordinate 2,794,787 of OY740807.1, read as the reverse complement.
GAGGTCACAGTTTAAGGATAAGAGGGAATTCCTTTAGGAACGAGATGAGGAAAACATTTTTCACACTGAGAGTGGTAAGTCTCTGGAATTCTCTGCCACAGAAGGTAGTTGAGGCCAGTTCATTGGCTATATTTAAGAGGGAGTTAGATGTGGCCCTTGTGGCTAAAGGGATCAGGGGGTATGGAGAGAAGGCAGGTGCAGGATACTGAGTTGAATGATCAGCCATGATCACATTGAATGGTGGTGCAGGCTCGAAGGGCCGAATGGCCTGATCCTGCACCTATTTTCTATGTTACTATGTTTCTAAAATATTTAATACTATTTCAGAATGTGGACAATACAATTTGATAATTGGAGGAGATTTAAACTGTACATTAGATCCCTAGTTGGACAGATCGTCAACTCAAAAGAAAACAAAATCCAAGTTGTGTGAATTATTAAATTCATATATAAATAGTGCAAATATAAAAGACGTTTGGAGAATTGAAAACCCCTCAGGGCGAGAGTATTCATTTTATTCAGCGGTGCACAAAACATATTTAAGAATTGACTATTTCTTAGTGGATTGCAAACGTATTCCTTATGCGTATAACTCAAAATATCATAACATTATTATATCCAATCACTCTCCCCTAACCTTTAGGGTAAAACTACACAGAATATCGGAGTCACAGACAAATTGGAGATATTAACCCACAAATTCTAAACGACGGCATGTTATGAATATCTTAACACGCAGATTAAAAAAAATTCAGACAAATGACCTTCCAGAAACACCTGTTTGCCTGCTCTGGGAAACGTTCAAAGTGTTTGTGAGAGGATGTATTATTGCCTTTCAAGCTTCAAAAACAAGCAGAACCGAGCTGAACACATGAGCTAAAAAGACAGATAAAACAGCTAGACATAGAAAACACTCCTTCTATGATAAAACATAATAAAATTGCTGCTCTCAAATATAGGTTAAATCATATACCTTCAGCTCAAATCTTAAGGCTTTTCCGGCATACTAAACAAGCACACTTTGAATTTGGAGAAATTGTTAGCTCGTCAACTCCGCAAACTAGAAGATGAACGCACAATTTACAAAATCAGATCAGACAAGGGAGACTTGCTTACACTACCCGAGGACATCAACGATAGTTTTTTGCAATTTTATCAGACATTATACTCATGAAAAACAACAGCCAGCTCTGCGAACATCTAAAACCTTTGGCAGAAATGCAACCTCTTTGGTTTAAACGAGAGAGAGAGAGAGTTATTGGGCGCAGAAATAACTCGATAGACATTGAAGAGACCATTAAGTCTCTGAAAAGCGGGAGGACCCCTGGCCCTGATGGCCTGAACAATGAATTAAACAAAAATTAGTGACTTGGTCTCCCCACGCTTACATACTTTATGGCTTTAAACAACAGATATTTCCACAAACCCTGACTGAATCAACAATAACACTTATCCCAAAAAGAGATAAGGATCTTGAAGATCCTGGCTCGTATAGAGCCATAGCCCTTTTAAACACTGATCAGAAGATATCAGCTAAAATTTTAGCCCACAGATTAAGTTTCGTTATCGATAAAGTAATACACCCTGACCAATCAGGCTTTATATCTAAAATTATTAATTCTTCAATTTGAGACACTTGTTTCATATAATATATTCAAATAGAATATTAAATGAAGACTTAGCAATCATCTCGCTAGACGCTGAAAAAGTATTTGATCAAGTAGCATGGTCCTCTGTGATGGAAAGATTTCAACTTGGTGAAAACTTTTGCTCCTGGGTGAAACTCCTATATAAAACCCCAACAGCTAGAATACTGACAAACCAAATGTTGTCACCCATATTTCACTTATCTAGAGGTTGTAGACAAGGATGTCCACTATCCCCGCTTTTATTTGCCCTTGTTATAGAACCACTCGCCGAGAGTATCAGATCTCAGCCAGACATCCATGGGTACAATACTAAACATACAGTTAATAACATTTCTTTATACGCAGATGATTTATTATTATACATCACAAACCCCGAAATTAGCATTCCGAGCTTATTAAATCTCATAACTCAATTTGGTTCATTCCCCGGATATACAATTAATTGGAATAGAAGCAAAATTATGTAAATAACGGAACAAAACCCTTCTATACTTCAACAATTCCCTTTTAAAATTGCCTATGAAAAGTTTAAATACCTTGGAATCCATGTGACCAGGAAATATACTTCTCTATTCAAATCAAATTTTCCATTTTTAGTTATTAAGTTACACTGAAAATCCAATTTTGGAAAACAATTCCCATCTCACTAGTTGGTGGAATTAATGCTATAAAGATGATCTTTCTCCCACAACTATTGTACTTATTCCAATCAATATATCTCCCCAAATTGTTTTCAAAAAGATTGATTCAATTGTTATTAATTTTATTTGGGATTATAAGACCCATAGAATAAATAAAATACATCTATGTAAGTCTAAATGGAGGATTAGCTGTACCAAACTTTCTATTTTATTATTGGGCGGTTAATATTAAAAATATAACCTTCTGGCTGGATGACACTGATCAGCAGCCAGATTGGCTAAAGATGGAGAAGGAGGATTGTTTATCTTTTGACATAGGCGCGATTCTTTTAGCTCCAATAAATTTGAATAAAAAACATGTGGAGGAAATCTGATTATACATAGTGTCTGGAAACAATTAAAATTTACTTTAAAATTAGGTAATTTATCTCTCTATCACCCTATTGCAAATAACCCTTCTTTCAAACCATCTGTCTTAGATAGAGGATTTATTCAATCAAAAATTCATGGAATTAAAATGGTGGGAGATCTTTACCAAAGGGGACTTTTCTCTCTTTTCAGGAATTACAGCAGAAGTACGAATTACATGTTAAGAATTTTTTTTGATATTTACAATTTAGAGATGTAATTTATGTAAAATTACATATGCAAGATTATAGATTTAGGGGTCCAGAAATCCTTGATGAATGTCTGAACCGACATCCCAATACAAATAAACTAATATGTTATATTTATAATACCCTTTTAGATACTGACATTCTGTCATCAGAGTCATATAGACGAGCATGGGAGGATGAACTGGCTCAACCCATAATGAAAGACACATGGGATGAAAGTATGTATTGTAAACTTTCTGTATTCTAAACACTAGACATTCCTTAATACAATTTAAAATATTATATAGATGACACTATTCAAAGACAAAATTATACAGGATCTTCCCAAGTATTTCCCCTCTCTGTGATAAATGTCAATTTCAAGAAGCCAACTTAACTCACACTTTTGTAACTTGTATAAAAATGCAAAACCTTTGGACGAACATTTTTTAAATTATCTCAAAAATTATCGATAATCAACTAGACCCAGATCCAAAATTAATAATATTAGGATTATCAGAACATAGCACAAACTTTACGATAAGCCAGAGACACTTTCTTGATTACAATTTAATAACTGCGAAAAAATTAATACTTAGGTTTTGGAGAAAAAAAACAGCAACCCGCACAATTAAAATGTGGATTACGGAAATGTCCGAGACCTTGCATTTGGAAAAAATAAGATTTGCCTTAATTGACAAACCAGAACTAATTTTTAAAATATGCTCTCCATGTTTTGAATTTTTTTTAAAGTAAACTGGTTTAACACAAAATTAAAGTCAAAACTTGAGTTTAGGGTTGGATGAACAAATATACTCAATATCGCCCGGATCTATCGCCACAATCTTTATATTTGTAATCTCCTTGCTTTCTTGCTTTCTTTCTTCTTATTAGTTTACAGTTTTTCTTATCTCTTACTTTCTTTATTTCTTTTCTTTAAAAAAAACTTTAAAAATTGGTAAAATAAAACAAAAAACGAACAAAACAAAAAGCTGGTAAGAGGAACCGGGCGGGGTCTTACCTTCCGTGCCCTCAAGGAGGCTGCGGGAGGCGTACCTGGAGCACAAGGTGGCCAATCGAGGAGAGGGACGATGGATGGTTCGCAGGACGATCTGGACGGATGCGACGGCTGCAATGGTCTTTTATGGCCAGCGGTAGCTGGGGCTGTGAAATGGTGCCAATCCCTGGCAACTTGCATATGCTCTCAGTGAGCTATTTCTACACACTTTGTACTTAAACTGGGATTGTGGTTATGTATAGTAATAATTTCCTGAACTGTATGCAAAAATGAATTTTGCTGAAGCTCGGTACATTTAATTTAGTTTAGAAATACAGGGCAGAAACAGGCCCTTCGGCGCTCTGAGTCTGTGTCGACCAGCGATCACCCTGGACAGCAACACTATCCTACACACCAGGGACAATTTTACCATGGCCAATTAACATAGAAACCTGTAGTCTTTCGAGTGCGGGAGGAAACCAGAGCACCCAGAGGAAACCCACGCAGTCATGGGTAGAGCGTATAAACTCTGTACAGACAGCACCCGTAGGCGAAATCAAACCCGGGTCCCTGGTGTTGTTAGGTAGCAACTCTACCGCTGCACCGCCGGTGATAATGAAGAATCATTGCACCATTGGATAGGTTGGGATTATTCTCTCTGGAGCAAAGGAATGTCCTTAAAGATGTTTATAAAATCATGAAGGGCAAAGATAAGGTGGATGGTCACAATCTTTTTCCAAGGGTAGGGTAGTCTGACACTAGATGGCATAGGTTTACGATGTCTTTATACTTTAAATATTCAGCATGGAAACAGGCTTTTCAGCTCACCTATTCCTGCCGACGTCATGCACACTAAGGACAAAGTACAGATAGCACTGAAGGCAGGATCGAACCTGGGTCTCCGTAGCTGTGAGGCAGTGGCTGTACCTTTGTGCTGCCATCCACAGGTTAAAGCATTGTTAGGCCATGGCGATCATCTTAGTGATGATAATATTACTGTATTTTCTATTGTTTTACGTCCTGGAATTTTGAGCTTCATATTACTTACTCAGCCTTTAGATAGTTCAGCATTGTATTGTTCTGTTCTGATCCCAACCTTCTGAACAGATTTGTGCTGAACTCAGAATTCAATGTCGGTGTAAAAGACAACCAATTATTGGGAGAGGAGGCGTGTGGTGAGGAATGATTTGTGGTGAAAACATTATTAGAAAGCAAACATACTCGCTTTAAATATTCTCCGGTACATCAGGTAGAGTGTAAGGCCAATGGCAGAGTCTATAATGATGACAGCGAGCGCCATCCACAGCCAGAAATATTGACGAAGGGAATCCATGGCAGAATCTGGAAGAAAACAAGTCAGATTAGCCCATCATTGTTCAGATCATTTGTGTTGTTCCTCTCGTGTGCATTGGGCAAGACCCAGACAGTGAAGTAAGCCGAGGTTAGACAGACGGAAGTGGGAATACAAAGAGGAATTGAAATGGCACATCATTAGTCATCAGGCCACCCATCACCCACATGACCCCTTTCTCACCACTCCCTCTCTCTTCTTCATACTGGCTATTTTCCCACCCACTCTCAGTCACAGTGTACGATTTCAACCTGAAATGTTGACAATTCCTATTCCCTCCCCCCTCCCCTCCAGGGTTGGCATGGTGGCACAGCAGTAGAGTTGCAGACTTACAGCGCCAGAGACCTGGGTTCGATCCTGACTACGGGTGCTCTCTGTACGGAGTTTGCACGTTCTCCCCGTGACCGTGTGGGTTTTCTCAAAGATCTTTGGTTTCCTCCCACACTCCAAATACGTACTGGTTTGTAGGTTAATTGGCTTGGTGCAAATATAAATTGTCCCTAGTGTGTGCAGCATAGTGTTAATGTGCGGGGATCGCTGGCCGACACGGACTCCTTGGGCCGAAGGGCCTGTTTCTGCGCTGCATCTCTAAATTAAACTGAACTAAACTAGCACTATCCTATATTCTAGGGACAATTTACTATTTTACCTGGTTTACACTGGTTTCCTGCGGCATCCAAAGACATACAGGTTTATAGGCTAATTGGCTTGGAAAAAAATTGTAAATTGTCCCCAGTATGTGTAGGATAGCATTAGTGCGCAGGGATTGCTGGTCAGCACGGACTCGGTGGGCCGAGGAGCTTATTTCCACGCTGTATTTCTAAACTAATCTAAACTAAACAATAGATGTTGGTCAATCCAATGAGTTCCTCGAGCAGATTGTTTGTGCCCCTAATTCCAGCATCCACAGTCTCTTGAGTCTCCATATATTGTGCTGCACCATTTCTCAAAATAGAAACTGGTTTGAGTGTTGCAGCTCCAAGCACAGAAATATACAGAGCAGTGCAGTGGCACGCCGGCACAGTTGCTGCCTCACAGGACCGGAGACCCAGGTTCAATCCGGACTATGGACGCTGTCTTGTATGTTCTCCCTGTGACCACGTGGGTTTTCTCTGGGTGCTCTGCTTTCCTCCCACATTCCAAAGATGTGCTGCTTTGCAGGTTAATTGACTTCTCTAATTGTCCTTAGTGTGGGATGGAAATAGTGTATGTGTGATCGCTGGTCGGCGCAGACTCGGTGGCCGAAGATCGTAAGGTCATAAGGTCATATGTAATAAGAACAGAAGTAGGCCATTCAACCCATCAAGTCTACTCCACCATTGAATCATGGCTGCTCTATCACTCCCTCCTAACCCCATTCTCCTGCCTTCTCCCCATAAACTCTGTAATAATCAAGAATCTATCCATCTCTGCCTTTAAATATCCATTGACGACCTCCACAGCCTCTGTGGCAAAGAATTCCAAGATTCACCACTCTCTGACCAAAGAAATTTCTTCTCATCTCCTTCCTAAAGGAACATCCTTTCATTTTGAGGTTATGGCCTCTAGTCCCAGACTCTCCCACTAGTGGAAACATCCTCTCCACAACTACTCTATCCAAGCCTTTCACTATTGGGTACATTTCAATGAGGTCCCCTCTCATTCTCAGTGCCATCAAATGCTCATCATGTTAACCCACTCATTCCTGGGAAGAGCCTGTTTCCGTGTTCTTAGTTTAGAGGTACAGCGAGGAAACAGGCCCTTTGGCCCACTGGGTTGGCGCTGACCAGAAATCCCTGCATATTAACACTATCCTACAACCACTAGGGACATTTTTTACATTTAACAAGCCAATTAACTTACAAACCTGTACGTCTTTGGAGTGTGGGAGGAAACCGAAGATCTCAGAGAAAACCCATGCAGGCCACGGGGTAAACGTACAAACTCCGTACAGACAGCACCCACAGTTGGGATGAAACCTGGGTCTCCGACACTGCATTCGCTGTAAGTCAGCAACTCTACCGCTGCGCCACCTTGCAGCACCACCTCTATCTCTCAACTAAACTAAACTAGACATTTGAACAAAGCTTAGCTTAGCTCGCATACTTGGAAGCATTCAGTGTGAGTGATGGAGCCCAGGTTGTGTTGACTGGAACTGGTGCAGGTGTTTGTCTATTAAGATGAGCGCACACTGGATGTTTCAAACTGTCTGCAACCACAACCCCTGCACTCCCATCCTCCCCCTTTGCTGTAACTCTCCTGTTCTCTCTCTGCCTATGCACAGTTGGTGGATTCTGAGAGGACTCTCATGAGGGAATCTGAATGGCCCGTTGCCCTCTTCCCAACTCAGGAGTTCTACCTCTGCCCACTCTCCTTGCGTTACAATTATTGTCCTCACATATTTGTCCAATTGCTTCTTGAGCCCACAATGAAACCTACTTCCACCACATCTGCAGGCAGTGCAGATTCAAAACACTTGCTGTGTGAAAACATTGTTCTCTCATGCACTCTCATAGTTTTTAAAAAACTAATTAAGCTATTAGATGAGTTTGAAGAAGGAGTCTGAAGAAGGGTCTCGACCCGAAACGTCGCCTATCTCCTTCGCTCCTTAGATGCTGCTGCACCTGCTGAGTTTCTCCAGCTTTTTGTGTAACCCCCAAGCTATTAGATGAAGTAGGGCAGCACATTGCCGCAGCGGTAGCGTTGCTGCCTTACAGCACCAGAGACCCCGGCTTTGATCCTGACTGCGGGTGCCGTCTGCACAGAGTTTGTACGTTCTCCCCGTGACCGCGTGGATTTTCTCCGAGTGCTTCGCTTTCCTCCCACATTCCAAAGACGTGCAGGTTTGTAGGTTAATTGGATTTTGTAAATTGTCCCTAGTGTACAGGGTTGAACTAGTTTATGGGTGATTGCTGGACAGTGCGGACGGTGGGCTGAAGGGCCTGTTTCCACACGGCATCTCTAAAATAAACTGAAGTAAACTAAATGAAATTATAGTAAAAGTAAACTAAACTAAACTGGCCTAAACTAAATTAAACTGTTCACTGTTCATGGGGGGCATTTTATTCCATGTGCTTCAGCTTTGCTGATGACATCTTACAGAAGAAACCTTCTAGATGTCCAAGTGGTGCATCAGTTTAACTGCATTACCCTCAACAACTATTCTTCAACAAAACAAAATCTATCACATTGGTTGAGTGCAATTTGTGTTGAACAAACCCATGCTGGCTTGCCTTATGACCATGTTGTAAGGAACATGAGACCTTATGAGGCCTCAAACAGAGGCCTTATGCCTCTGTTCCCATATGACCATTGCTGGCCTTATGTTTACACTCATGGTTTTTGAACCACACCCACCATGTAGTCCTCTTCCACTGCCCGACTTGGATAAACCCTTTCATGAAAACGACTAGATGCTGTACTGAAATCAAAATGATTTTACCCATCATTCAGAAATGACTGCAGATCAGGAAATGAATGAGGGCAGATGTAGACAGGCTGGCTCGGTCTTGCTCAGAGTGGATGACTGCATCTGAACAATGAACTGTGCCTAGCTATAGTGTTTGGAAAGCCCCCAGCCACAGCTCCACAGAACTTCCTCTTTCCTGGAAGATTCACAGCCGGCCATTCCAGGTAACGTCTCAGAGATAAACTGCCAAAGTATTTTTAAGAGATCAAAATGCAAATAGAAGCAGACCGTGGAAATTTGAAATAGAAATTTCTGTCGCATTCACTTTACTTCCCCATTTAAGTTCCAACCGGTAACTTTGCTCTTGTAAAGTTCAACAGCTCCTCTTTCATCTGGGGCCGTGCAGGTCTTTGGATTCAAAGAAAGATAGAAGAGGTGAGAGGCAGGACAAAGCCTGGCAGGTGATAGGTGGACAGTGGCGAGGGGGATGCGGGGGGGGTGATAGGCAAATGGTTGCAGCAAAGGCCAGAGATAAAAGCAGAAGTTGTGAGATGGTTGAAGAGTTGAGAATGGCGAAGCTGGAGGGAGGAAAGTAGGTGTTGAGAGGAAGGGGGGGGGGGCAGGGGAAATAGGTGGGAGTCTAGGTGGGGCACTGGGGAGGAGTAGAGGAGGAGAGGGAGAGAAGAAAGGGAGGAGTGGGGTAGAAAAGGTGGGGGTTGGGGGAGTTTGGTAGGAGGTTACCCAAGGTTGGATAATTCAATGTCCACACTGTTGGGTTATAAGCCACCAAAGTGGAATATGAAGTTCTGTTCTTCCAGTTTGCATGTGGCCATGCTCTGGCAATGGATGAGGTCCAGGATAGAATTGTCAGTGGGAATGGGAAGGGGAGATAAAATGGATAACAACCAGGAGATCTATTAGGCCTTGGTGGACAGAATGAAAGTATTCAGCGAAAGGGACCTTGAGTCTATACTTGGTCTCACCGATGTACAGGAGGCCACATCAGGAATGCTAGATGTAGTAGATGAGGTCAGAGGAGGTGCCAGTGAACCTCTGCCTTTCATGGAAGGACTGCTGGGGTCTCTGGATGGAGGTAATGGAGGAGGTATAGGGACAGGTGTTACATCTTGCAGGGACAAAGTTCCTGGGGAGGTGGTGGTTTGGGTGGGAAGGAATGAGTGAACCAAGGGGTTGTGGAGGAAGCGGTTTCTGCAGAAGGCAAAAAAGGGGAGGCAATGGGAAGATGTGACTGGTGGTGGGATCATGTGGGAGGTGACGCAAATGTGTTGGATATGGAGGCTGGTGGGGGTGACAGGTGAGGACCAGGGGAACATCATCCTTTTTCTATCCCAGGAGATGAGGGGGGAGAGCAGAGCTACAGGACACACAGGAGACATGGGTGAGGGATGCATCTATAACGCAAGGGGGGAACCCACATTTACTGAAGAAAGAGGACATCTTGGATGTCTTAGAATGGAAAGTCTCAGCTTAGGAGCAAATGCTGCAGAGATGGAGGAATTGAGAGCAGGGGGATAACATCTTTGCAAGAGGCAGGATGGGAGGAGCTGTTGTCCAGATAACCGCAAGAATCAGTAGGTTTGTAGTAGATGACAGTCGGCAGTCTGTGATGGAGACAGAGGGGTCAAGAATGAGGTCAGATATAGTGCAAGCGAGTGTGTGAGCACGGTGGAAGTTTGCATTAAAGTGGACCAAGTACATGAGCTCTGCACGATGGCTGACACAGTTATCAATATAGGGGAGAAAGACTTGGGGGCTGGTGACAGTGTGCGCCTGTAACAAAGAATATTCAATGTAAACAACAAAAAGGCAGGCATAGCTGGGGCCCATGCGAGTGTCCGTGCTACATCTTCCGCTTGGAAACAGTGAGAGGAGTCGAAAGAGAAGTTGTTGAGGGTGAGGACAAGTTCCACCAGGCAGAGGAGAGTGTTAGTAGAGGTTACATTGGTTGAGTCTCTGTTGGAGGAAGAAACATGTTTCCTGAGACCTTCCTGGTAGGGGATGGTGTAGGGGGGACTGGATGTCCATAGTAAAGATAAGGCAATCGTGGCCTAGAAATTGAAAGTTATTGAAGCATTGAAGAATGTGTGAGGTGTATCAGATGTAGGTGGGAAGAGACTGGACAAGGGAGGAGAAGATGGAATCAAGGTATTTGGAGATGAGTTCAGTGGGACAGAAACAGTGTGAGACAAGTGTGGGGCAGTCCTGTTTGTGGATTTTGAGGAGGAGATAGAAGCTGGCAGTGCGGGGATGGGGGACGATAATGTTGGAGACTGGAGAAGGCCACTTGTTCCCTCCGGTATTCCCTGCCATTCAATGTGATGACGACCATTTGGTTTGGTTTAGTTTAGAGACAGAGTGTGGAAACAGGCCCTTCGGCCCACCGGGTCTGCACTGACTAGCAATCCTCGCACATTAACACTATCCTACACACTAGGGACTCTTTACATTTACACCAAGTCAATTAACCAACAAACCTATATATCTTTGGAGTGCGGGAGGAAACCGAAGATCTCGGAGAAAGCCCACATAGGTCACGGAGAGAAGATTCAAACTCTGCACAGACAGCACCTGTTGCCAGGATCGAACCCGGGTTTCTGGCGCTGTAAGGCAGCAACTCTAACGTGCGACCCCTATACTGGGTTCAGCTTCCCCATTCACATAGCCCTCAACTCATTGATCTAATAAATACATCTAAATCCACCTTAAATACAGGGAACAGAGGTTTACAGAGATTCATTGCTCTCTGAAAGATAAAATTACAAGCCACTGCTTATTTTGTACCTATGTTCCCCTGTTTGTGACTCTTTGATGCTTACCTCAGAGATAATGGAGCTTTTGCATTATGCTTCTTCCGTCCGTTTCCTACACCTCAACAAAGAAAAGCAGGGATGAAGCAGTGCTTGCTCCCACATTCTTCCAGGGAAGAAAGGGTTACCTGGAGAATGGGTACTCAGGAAAAGGGACTGCAGGCATGGTAGGTGTTGTGGAGACAGGAGAATGTTAGCCTGTTTAATGGCCCGGCAAAGGGAGTTTTAGGTGATGGGATGATAGAGGAAGTGGTTGATTTTGTTATTATAATTTTGTTTATGATTGTGAAGTGTTTCTAGGTACAGTGAAAAGCTTTTTGTTGCATGCTGTCCAGTCAGCGAATGGACCATACATGATTATAATCAAGCTATCCACAGTGTACAGACCTAGGATAAAGGATATAAAGCTTAGTTCAAGATAAAATCCAATAATGCCCAATTAATGATAGTTCTAGGGTCTCCAATGATGAAGATGGGATGTCAGGACCACACTCTGGCTAGTGAGATGACAATTCAGTTACCTGATAACAAATGGAAAGAAACTGTCCCTGAATCTGGAGGTCATGTTGCAGTTGTATACGACATTAGCGAGGCTGCATTCAGTGCATTGTGTTCAGTTTTGGGCACTATATTATAGGAAAGATGTTGTCAAGCTGGAAAAGGTGCAGAGAAGATTTACAAGGATGTTGCCAGGTCTCGAGGGCCTGAGCTATAGGGAGAAGTTGAGCCGGCTAGGACTCTATTCCTGGGGGGCAGGAGGATGAGGGGTGATCTTATATAGTGTGTATAACATCATGAGAGGGATCACCTCAATGCATAGAATCTCTTGCCCAGAGTAGGGGAATTGAGAACTAGAGAAGAAAGATGAAAGGGGAAAGATTTAATAGGAACCTGAGTGGTAACGCTTTCACGCAAATTGTGGTAGGTGTATGGAACGGGCTGCTGGAGGAGGTGTTTGAGGCAGGGACTATTGCAATGTTTAAGAAACATTTCTACAGATTCATGGATAGGCCAGGTTTAGAGGGATATGGGTCAAATTCAAGCAGGTGGGACATTTTGGCCGGTGTGGAAAAGATGGGCCGAAGGGCCTGTGTCCAAGCTGTAAGACTCTATGATTCTATGACTCAACATGTGTGTTTTCAAATTTCTGTACCTCTTGCCTGATGGGTGATGGGAGAATGATTCCAGGAATGAGTGGGTTAATATATGATCAGCACTGGACCTGCACTTGCGGGGGTTTAGAAGAATGAGGTTGGATCTCATTGAAACTTACCGAATAGTGAAAGGCTTGGATAGAGTGGATGTGGAGAGGATGATTCCGCTAGTGTGAGAGTCCAGGACCAGAGGTCATAGCCTCAGAATTAAGGGACGTTCCTTTGGGAAGGAGATGAGGAATTTGTTTAGTCTGAGGGTGGTGAACCTGTGGAATTCTTTGCTACAGAAAGCTGTGGAGGCCAAGTCAATGGATATTTGGATAGATTCTTGATAAGTATGGGTTTAAGGGTTATGGGGTAAAGGCAGGAGAATGGGGATACCAGGGACAGGTAAATCTGACATCAATAGATGGAGTAGACTTGATGGGCCGAATGGCCTAATTCTGCTCATATCACTTCTGACCTTATGACCATCCTAAACACTGGCTGCTAATTTGGGGTGAGTATCAGCAATCACCACTTTCTTGGGTCTTGTGAGCTGTTAATACACACCAGGAATGTCATCTTGTAGGTTAGTTTTGTAATGAAGCACATCACTGCAATCGAATGCTTACTGCCTCACAGTGTCAATGAGGAGGCATCTGAAGACATTATAGATGTATTTGTATCAATCACTGTGCTGGCGAAACCAGTGGCGACCTGGAATAGACTGGTTGACAACCAAGAATAGGGTGGTGACGACTGGAGGGACAGTGGACAGCTCAGAAAGACGACAACCGGGGCGGGTTGGCAGCCCAAACCGCATCCTCTGAGAGGAGGAAACCAAATCACGCTACAGAAAATCACATGGAAAAATACCCCCAAGGGTGCCCGAGAGGAGGGGAGGATGAGCACCACAATTTGACGGATCAAAGGTTAACGATTAATGGCAATGGACAACCGACTATGAGTATGAAATGCAGATGTGGAAAGGTTTGCAAGAACAGCCGAGGCCTGAAGATTCACCAGACCAGGATGAAGTGTTTGGAAGGACAGGGAGTGTCACATCGCACAGGTATTTTACCTGGTGAGACGCAGGAGGATCCGGGCCCGAAATCACCCTATAGAGCCCGAAGCCTCCAAGTGGCGCAACTAGCCCCTCGGAACAGTTCTCCGGAGAAGTTCCGAGTCAAATGGCCTCAGGCCTGCAAGAGGGCAGTCTGGAATCAGTTCAATAAGGACATCGACAAGGTGCTAGAAGCAATCGCGAAGGGAGACGTGGACCGAAGGCTGCGGATGATGACGAGAATCATCATCAGCCTAGCTGTGGAAAGGTTTGGAGCAGTGGAGAAGAAACCGGCCAGGACACCTTTCACCATGAACCAACGAGCAACAAAGATCCACAAAATCCGGCAGGAGCTGAAGTCCCTCAAGAAGCAGTATAAAGAGGCCAGCGAAGAGCAACCTCCCCCCTTGGCTGAGCTGCTATCCATCCTGAGGAAGAAGCTGTTGACCCTCCGTAGAGCTGAGTGGCACCGTAGACACCTGATAAAACCACCTCCACCCATCAAGGAGTTTGATAGTAGAGAGCCACTCCTGAAAGAGGTCCAGGACGTTGTGAAGAGAGCAAGATCTGGCTCAGCCCCTGGCCCGAGCAGAGTCCCCTACAAGGTCTACAAGAACTGCCCCTTGTTACTGAAACGGCTGTGGAAGATCCTGAAAGTCATCTGGAGTAGAGGGAAAGTGGCGCAGCAGTGGCGGTTCGCTGAAAGAGTCTGGATCCAAAAGGAAGAAGATTCCAAGAAGATTGATCAGTTCAGGATCATCTCCATGCTAAGCATTGAAGGCAAGATCTTCTTCAGCATGGTGGCGAGGCGGCTAACCAACTTCCTCGCCAGCAATGGCTACATCGACAGCTCAGTACAAAAGGGAGGCTTGTCTGGAGTGCCGGGGAGTCTCGAGCACATGGGAGTGGTGACCCAGCTCATCAGAGAAACCAGGGAGAACAAGGGAAACCTGACAGTGCTCTGGCTTGGCTTGGTCAACGCCTACGGCTCCATCCCGCACAAGCTGATCCAGACAGTCATGGCCAAGCATCATGTGCCCCGCGGGCCAAGTGGCAGATTTCATCCTGGACTATTACAACCAGTTCAGCATGAGAGTCTCATCAGGGTCAGTAACATCAGAGTGGCGCAGACTGGAGGCTGGGATCATCACAGGCTGTACCATCTCTGTGATCCTTTTCGCCTTGGCGATGAACATGATCGTCAAGTCTGCTGAGCCAGAGTGCCGGGGCCCTCGGACCAAGTCAGGAATGCGCCAACCACCAATCAGAGCCTTCATGGACGACCTGACTGTCACCACTGATTCAGTGCCAGGAGGCAGGTGGATCCTGCAGGGGTTGGAGAAACTGATTGGGTGGGCAAGGATGAGGTTTAAGCCAGGAAAATCAAGGTGACTGGTGCTGAAAAAGGGCAAAGTCATGAACAGGTTCATATGCTGATGACCTCTGCAATGGGTTTAAGAACCTGGTCGTGACGCCAGGTGTACAGGCCCTGCGCAAGAGCTTTTGGGCAGCAACTCAGGATGTGTTCCAACGTCTCCTTGCCTGAGCATTGTGGGCAATCTGGAGATTCAGCTTTGCCCCAGATGAAGCGGTTCGATGGGCTGGGCTGGACATCGTACACTGCCTGGACCAGGAACTTGATGCGCTGTGGTTCAGCCTGCCAGAGCTCAGTCCATGTGACTTTTCGGTCCATGGCCTGCTCCCACCTTGTCCAGGCTCCCTGCTGCCTCCGCTCTGCAGGTCCAGGCTCCAACTGCTCTGGTACACCTCTCCTCCTCCACCACCACTGCCCTCACTTCCTCCTGGGGAGATGGGAAGATTCCCAGGCCAGCTCTTCCCCGAGTCACTGCTCCCACCAGGACTCTGTGGCGTATCCGAGACTCTGCTTGCAGCACGGCATTGCCGGCTCTCCACTTCCTCCCAGTTTTCACCTCCACCCCTGCCTGAGCCACCTTGGGGTCGCTGGAGTCCCTGTACAGCATCACCTCTCTGGCCCGAGTCACCTTAAACTCATCCCCAGGGACTTCAGGGGCAGCTGGAGCTTGGTGTTATTTCCGTAAAGGGTGATGCTGCTAAGGCTCCTGGGCTGTCCCAGCCACCTACTGCGAAAGCTGCTGAATTTCCTCTCCAATCTCTCTGTGATGGATATTGAGACATCGTAGACAAGCAGTGGCCAGAGTATCCTTGGCCGGGTACCATGCCGGTAAATCCATGCCTTCAACTTGTCGAGAAGACCCGACGGGTCCACTGCTCTCAACCAACTCTCCAGCTCCTGACAGGTTGCCTGGACTGATGCTGTATCCTTAAGGCTGCTGTTAAACACCTTGCCAAGACTCTTCACTGGCCTTTCGGTGACAGTTGGGATTGGTGCCCCTTCGATGGTGAGGAGAAGGGCCATCAAGAACACCACAGAGGCAGCAGAGAAGACCTTGAGATGGCTCTGGATCAGGAGAGAAGGTCCATGGGGAGGAGCGAATGCCACCTGAACACAAGTCGTGGTCTGATCAACCACGGCTGGGTCCCCTGGGTGAGGGTGTTTGATGTTGAAAGACCCGAAACACCCAATGACATCCAATCCCAGGTTACATCACTGATGATGTGTTCAGGAGCATCTATAGATGTATTTGTATCAAAAACACGTGTACGTTCTCCCTGTCACCAGGTGATTCGATTTCCTCCCACATGCCTTAGCCATGCAGGTTTGTAGGTTAATTGGCTTCAGTAAAATTGTAATTTGTCCCTAGTGTGTACGCTGTGAATGGTGGTCGTTGCAGGCTCGGTGGGCTAAAGGGCCTGTTTCCGCACTGTGTCTCCAAACTAAACTAAAGAAATGAAAGAGTAGCACAAGGAATATTGCAACATTGGAATTGGCCCACTGAAAGGTGGCCTTAGAGTCACACAGCCAAACAGCATGGAAGTAGGCCCTTCGGCCCAACTTGTCCCTGCTGACTAAGATGCCCCATCTACGCTCATGCCATGTGCCCGTATCCCTCTAAACCTTTCATATCCATGTACCTTTCCAAATGTCTGTTAAATGTTGTTAAAGTACCAGCCTCAACTACCTCCCCTGGCAGCTCTTCCAATGTGTAAAAGGTGTCCCTCCAAGAAATAAAGTTCTAGCCTGCTCAACCTCTCAATATTTCGTAAATCTTCTCTGCACTATTTCTAGCTGAACCCTTCCTATCCACGTACCTGTTCAAATATCTTTTAAACTATGTTATTGTACCTGCCTCAACTATCTCTTTCAACAGATCGTTCCATACACCCGCCATACTCTGTGTGAAAAAGCTGCCCCTCATGTTCCTCTTAAATCTTTGCAATACAGAGCCTCAAAAATTCCATTTAAAATCCCTAAACAGCTTGAACTATGCTAAATTTAAAAACAGAGCCAGCGAGATGTTTGTGTGCCAGGGTTTGTGATAGTTCGGGTTAAGATCAACCTTCTGATTGAACCAGGCTGTTATGTTCTATGCGATCAAACGGACTAAATATTTTTAATTGCAGTGTGGTAATGTCGCAGCAGAAGAGGTGTTGAATCAGGCAGCTATTTTAGATTGTCATCTGACATGCAATGACTACGCCTGCAGCTCAGCTTGTGCTCTGCTGGTTTTAGTTTCGAAGGTTTATTGCTGAAATTGTGAAATTTCATAAACATGATTCACAGAAATATTTGCTGCAATGGCTCGACATAAAGGATGGAGCCAAAATGCCAACTTTGTAAGCATGGCCAAGATAGACCTTACAGAAAAGGGGACTTCCGGTTGGCGCCATGATGTGAGTGGAATCGCGCCATTACAGCTCCGCAAAAAACTGAATTAAAAACGGGGGTAAAAGGGTCAAACAAACGCACTTACCACAGGAGATCGATTGTGAACGGCTCCGGCAGCGTTTAAAAGGTGCGTGACGTCATCAGGCGCGCGACTTTAATAAGGAATTATGACCCAGCGCTCCCCTCCCCCTCCTACTCTGAAAAAACCTACGAGAAGGGAAGCAGCAGGCCTTGCCAGTGCCAGTGCTGCTACCTCTCAAGAAGATATCTCACAGATGAAAGCCGAAATGGAGGAACTCAAAACATCTATCCTAGGTGAGATAAAGAAGCTGAGGAAGGAGTATAAGGAGGAGGTAAAAAATTGTTGTGGAGAGATAAAAAAGTTAAAAGCGGATATGCTGATGTCTCATGAGAAAATTAAAGAGGACTTAAAAAAAGAAGTTATAATGACGGTGAGAAGTATGACGGATGAATGGAAAGAAAAGGCTGATGCCGAGTTACAAACTCTGATGGAGGAGATAAAGGATATAGCTGCTGGGATGGAAAGAAAGCTGGATGGCAAGATAGATCCTATTATAATCTCGCTAGACCAACAAGGTGAAGCAATTAAAGAACTAACTAAGATTGCTGAATTGAATACTAAGGAGACAGAAAAACTACGTGCCGAGAATAAACGTCTCTCAGAATTATTACGCAAAATAAATGAGAAATGTATTGATCTGGAGGGACGCCAACGCCATAAAAATTTGCGTATAGTTGGTCTGAGTGAAGGTCGCGAGGGGAATCAAGATCCTCGAAAATTTGTCGCAAAACTTTTAAAGGATATTTTGAATTTGGATCAAGAACCCCTGTTGGGCCGTGCACATAGGGCTCTAAGACGGGCCCCTGGGAAAGGTTCACCACCCAGACAAATGATTGCAAAAGTGGTTTTTGATCACGACTTCGAAGAAATGATGAAGATAATAATAAAAAAGAGAAATCTGAAATATGAGGGAGACAACATCAGTATTTTCAGAGATTATCCAGCAGAAGTGGCCAAGAGAAGATCACTATTTACAGAAACAAGAGGTATCCTGAGGAAATTAAAGGATATTATGGATCTGAGATATGGCTTGATGTACCCAGCAACATTGAGAGTAACCTACGACAACAATGAATTTCGTTTCGTTAAGCATACTGAAGCACTGAAATTCGCCCGAGGCATACAGCAGAAGATAGAAGGAGATGCAGGAGAAGAAGAGGAAGAAGAACCCGAGGAAGGCACAGAGGACTGAACAATTATCACCGACCTGTGGTTATGAAATATCCACTTAGACGGAAGTGGAATAATGGACATTTAGTTGTAGTTTGGTATTAATTATAATGCCATGATAATAATATTACTTATTATAGTATTAATTAAAATTGATATTAGTAATTAGTAATTAATAATATGAATAATAGAAATAATTACTAAGTATATAAAGTTAGTACCCTACCCCAATATATACAGCATTTTAGATAGGAGCTGGTATAATTAACATCTTTTTTTTTAAAGAAAAAAAAAACGGAAGTCTATAGATTAATGGCCACGTTAGTGTGGCTTTCACCACCACACACTACACACTATACAAGTGTAGTTTCTTTTTTTTCTGAGCACCCTATTAACACCCTTTACTTTTTTTATTATTGATATTTTTTACTGTTTTTGTTTTTTGTTGATCTTATATTATATATTATTTGAATGTAGATGCGAAAGATATTGTATAATTAGTTTAAGAAGACATAGATGTGGATTAATGTGGATAGAAATTCTCATCGGGTTGATGTCCGGGTGCTGGAGGAGTCGAGAAGGCTACTCCAAAAAAAGCCACCCTAATAGTAAAATGAATGATATAAAGGTGAAGACTGGGGGTGATGGAGTTACCTTCTGCAGTTGGAATGTAAAAGGAATTAATGAACCAATTAAAAGGGGAAAGGTGTTAGCACAGTTGAACAGATTGAAGACAGACATTATCTTTATCCAAGAGACTCACCTTAAAAAAGATGCTCAACATAGATTAACAGCTAAATGGATTTCTAAGGTGTATCACTCTACATTCATACATAAGTCTAGAGGAGTTGCAATAATTATTCGCAAAGGTATACCTTTCATACAAAGTTCTATTATAGAGGATAAAGAGGGTAGATATGTAATAATTACAGGGGAATTATATTCAAAAAAGGTAATTTTAATGAATATATATGCCCCTAATTTTGACAATCCATTATTTTTTAAGAAAATATTTAATAATATTCCTATATCCAGCCAACACAATTTAATAATTGGAGGTGATTTAAACTGTACTTTGGATAACTATCTAGATAGATCATCTGCAAAAAGGAAAGCCGCCTCGAAATCAAGTAAACTCATAAATGCTTTTATCAATACATCTAATATTAAGGATATTTGGAGGTTAGATAATCCATCCGGACGAGAATAGTAAGATTGAACGAGAACTTACCAGTTCGAAGGTTGATCTTTATTTCATGAGGAGTCGAAGTGAGGGATTTCGTGAAGAGCCCGCCGGCGCGCATGCTCGACATACTTCAAAGTAGCGGCGTGGAATCACAGAACCAACAATAGAAATGACTTCGCATAGTATGATTGAATTGACTAAGATTACCAGATGAAGGTGATTGAGGGTTGGGCGAGGAGGGCACGAAATCCCTCACTTCGACTCCTCATGAAATAAAGATCAACCTTCGAACTGGTAAGTTCTCGTTCAATCTTACTATTTCATTTCGGAGTCACGTGAGTGACTTCGTGAAGACTTCAAAGCTTCTGTGATTACACGCCCTGGACCACGTCCATGCTGACACACCACTACCAGGGATGGATGGGAGGAACAAACTGGCTCAATAGCTCATACTGCAAAACAAAAGCATATTTATTAATAACAAATCAAAAACCCCTCATGCGGGGACATCTCCACGTTCTTGACCTGCATTCAGCACGGCTTCTGCGAACTGTAGAGGAGCAGCAACAGGCTTGTTATAAAAACGCTGGAACACAGCTTCATTCGCCCATCCTGCTGTGGCGAGAATTTGGTCCATGGGCACCTCCATGACCCTCGCCGCTGACGTCGATGCAGCCCTGGTGGAATGAGACTTGAACACATTAGTGTCGATACCTGACTTACCCAAGACGACTCGAAGCCACCTGGATATCGTCTGGACTGTCACTCGATGATGAGGTCTCTTATGAGTGACAAGCAGGTATCTCTCCATTCCTCTGATGCGTGCCGTCACCTTGACATAGTGGCGGATATGTGAGGCTAAACATAGCCTAGCATCTGCGGGGTATGCCGGGAACTTCAGCTGCAGCCCTGTGCACCCAGGTCTATGCTGCTTTAGTAGCTCGTCAACGAAAAAGACTACTTCTGTAGGGGTAGATGTCATTCTGTCGACACGCAGTTTGTGTAGTGTCTGTACCCTCTGAGCTGAAGTCAGCGCTAGTAACATCACCAGCTTCATGGTGAGTTGGTCCAGTTGGAGCCCTTCCATGGGAGACCACGTCCTGAGCAGGGTTAATACGTCCCTGACATCCCAGGTGATATTATAGCGTGGTGTAGGCGGATTCATATTGAATATACCCCGCATGAGTCTGGACACTAGCCTGTTGGATCCTACCCCAATCTTGAGGTAGAATGATAGCGCACTTCTGGCGCTGTTGATGGCACTGTAACTTAAGTGTTCATCATGGTGCAACCCCGCGAGGAATTCCAGGACGTCGGTTATTGTCACGTCATCGTACGTGATGCGAGAGCGGCTGCAGTAGGCTTCCCACTTCTTAATATGCGAGCGGTATCTTCGCCTTGTGGACTCTCGACACGACGCCCCGATGGTATCCATGGTCCGAGCCGAGAGGCCGTATTGGACTAATGGCCTGTTCAGAACCTGCAAGCCAACAAATTTAAATAGCCATGGCAGGGATGTGGCTCCCCTGACACAGGGTGAGTAACCAATTGTGGGCAACCCTTCAAAAGGACCCAAGGTTCGTTGAGCATGTCAAAGACCACCGGATACCAAGGCTGTGTGGGCCAGTCGGGTATAATAAGGATGCCCTTGGCAGCATCTGCCTGAATCTTTCGCAATACCCGACTGATGAGGCAAAACGGAGGGAAGGCATAGAAAACCCAATTCCCCCAGTCCAGCGAGAATGCATCTAGCGCTATTGCCCCAGGATCTGGTTCCCATGAAACGTAGGCTGGTACCTGATGGTTCAACCGTGACGCAAAAAGGTCAATGTCCGGTTTACCAAATTTGGCTGTGACTTTAGCAAAAATCTCAGGATGCAACATCCATTCAATGTTGTCATTAAATTTGCGTGACCTGGTGTCCGCCACAGTATTAAGCTCACCTGGCAAATAGGTAGCTGAAATCCAAATGTCTCTTTGAATACACCAGAGCCAAATTGAGTTAGCCAATTTGTCACACGAAACTGACCTGGTACCACCCATATGGTTTAAATATGCCACAGCTGTGGTGTTGTCTATTTGGAGACGGACGTGTGCTCCAACAAGCTTGGAACAATATGCACGAAGTCCGTGGAATGCTGCCAGCAACTCCAAATAGTTAATCCCTTGAGTCAACAACATCGATGCCTCAAGGGTGTCCCATCTACCCCCACAACTAGAGCAATTATCAGTAGCTCCCCAGCCATTGGAGCTTGCATCAGTCTGTAAATATACCACCGGATTAGCCTCCCTGACAGGCTTAAATGAGTTGCTAATGTGACACACCCACCATTGCAACTCAGTTATCGCTTCGGACGGCAGCTGCATAGATCGATCGTAATGACCAGCGTTCCATTTTAACGCAGTAATTTTAGCTCTTTGCAAATTCTGATAATGCAAAGGTCCATATCGTGCTGCCGGAAACAAAGCCACTAACTTGCCAATTACTGTGGCTGTATGCCGAATCGATGGTATATTGGTGCCAATTAAATCTCTGCACACCTTAGTGACTTCCTCAATTTTGTTAATTGGTATAGTTATCCTCATGCTCATTGAGTTCACCGTGAACCCTAGGTAATTAATTACCTGGGCAGGGCAGAACTTTGATTTCTCTGGATGGACAATGAATCCTAATTGTTGAAATATATTGACAGCAGCTGCAACACCCTGTTCAGCCAATTGCAGGGTGTGGCCCACAATAAAGACATCATCTAAATAGGCCATAACTATATGATGTCGTTGTCTCAAATAAGCCATGATTGGCTTCACCAATTTAGTGAACAATCTAGGGGCTGTAGTAAGCCCATTAGGCAAAGCCTTATACTGCCAAAGTTGCCCCATCCAGATAAATTTCAAAAACCTTCTATCATCTTTCTGGATGGATACTGAATAATATGCATCCCTCCAATCAATGCATGCCATAAAGCAGCCATGAGAAATCAATGATTTGGCTGTTTCAAACGTATCCATTTTAAAATGAGTATATGTTACAAACGTATTCAAACGGGTTAGATCAATAATGACACGACAGCCTCCATCCTTCTTAGGTCTAGTAAATATGTTCGAAACAAATTCAATCGGCTCATGCACTGTTTTCTCAATCACACCCTTCTGTTCCAAACTTAAAATTTCCTTGTAACCTGCTGCCTGTTCTGCAGCAGACAATTTGAACGTACGACCAGGCATGTGCTGGGATGGAGGAATGTCGCCATTAATAAACTCAATTTTATGCCCCTGAATATTCCGCAACACATACTCATCACCAGTAAAATTACCCCATGCATCCAAAAACAACCGTAAACGACCACCAACATGGGAAGTTAAACAGAGAGAAAAGAGAGAACCAGACCCCCTCACCTCCGTGGTTACCGGCGGTCCTTGACACGTGTGGGTGGCCGTGGAGGTGCTGGGTTGGCTTGAGGGCGCGGCGTCTTCGATTTCCAAAAAGGTCTCTGCCGACCCTGTCCTAAAAAAGACCCTTGGTGCTGGTTCTGGTGTTGTTGTCATTGTGGAGCTAGAGGGTGAGTCCTCGTCGAGGCACTGGCCGACCCTCGTGAGCGAATGTATGGAGCTTTTGAGCCGGACGGTGTGGGGGCACTCTTAGAGCGCATGATCCCCACCGTTTTGGCTTGTTCGTCAAGCTCTTTGACTCTCTTCGAGAGGTCCTCACCAAAGAGCTGACGGGGCGGCGGCGGCGGCGGTGGTTTGCACAATCCTGCAAACTTCGGGTTGAGTGCTGGGCGGATGCTGTTTTTGCGAAACCCGTTGATTTCGTGCTGGGTCGCGCACAATAAGGCCAGAGCATCTTCCTGGTCCAAATTCAGCTCGTCCTCGTCCACCGACCGCGCAAAGGCGGTAATACCGGCCGTGAGGAGTTTCAGGATCCGCTGCAATTGTAGCTCTTGTTGACGGATAGCCGCACTGATGTTGCCCCATATTGGCGTATTGACCACAGGCACGTTGAGGGAGTTGCAGTTTGATGGAGCCTTGTGACGGCTCATAGCCTGGATGAGGACTTCTTCCTGCAGCACCTGATTATTAAGAAAGTCCACTGTGGCTGCCAGCTTTGAATTGAGAGGAAGACCAGCCGTATGTGGGGCCGCGAATTTGGTCGCCACATCCAAAAGTTCCTCCGCTGGCACCTCCACCGGAGGTGGTACGGGATCCACCAGAACCTCCTCCTCGTGCTGCTCCAGGCTGATAGTAGATGTTGGTGAAGACGCCCTGTGCCTGTTGCTGCCCTGCTGTTGTTGACGTTGAAGCAGGAGCTCCAGCAGCCGCTCCATACGGTCAATACGCCCTTCACCCTGAACACTCAGGTGGTCGGAGTCCTCCGGCTCTGAAAAGAAAACCGGGCTCCTGTCATCGGCCCGCAACTCGTCGAGGCCCTGCCGGTGCCGGTAGTTGTCGCTAACAGCCGCCGAGGCGAAACTGCGCGATTCCTGCGCGGGCGTGTTCAATCGCCTCCGTTTAGCGAGAGCTGAAGCCGCTGCCACTAAGGGCACATGCGGCGAGGTGTCGGCCCCAGCCGAAGCATGGCTGCCTGGGGCCCGCGCAGTCTTGCCGGCTGCCCACATCGTGGACGTTGCCGACGCATGGTGCCGCCCACCCATCCATGGGGGGCTCGGCGACCGCGACGAGACCCGACCCAACCGACCCGTCCCGGCGTCGAGAGTCGGGGTGTACCGGCTGGACCTCACAGCCGCCCCGGGTCTCGCCCTGGAACCTGACCGCTCCTCCGCGACAGGCAATGCCTTAGCCCTAACAGGGTTAGGCTTCTGGGCTCCTCCCCTCCCCCTTCTCGGAGGGCTGAGTGGAACAGGCCGTGCAACGGCACGCGCCCTGCTCGAGGTCGCCAGCGAGCCCGCTGACAACCTGACTGCCATGGCAGGGCCCCCCTGCTCTGGCGGCACACCACACTCCTCCTCGTCGAACTCCTCCGAGCTGTGGTGTGCTGGCGGATCTGGACCTGTGAACACAGGGCTTACCCACATCTCCGCCTGAGTCCCGGCCTGCGCTGCAGGTACTGCCGATGGTAAAGGCCCCGGAACTGTTGACCGGCGAACTCGTCCTGACGTCCTCCGGCCCTTCGAACTCCCATCCATGTCCTTGCTGCAAGACATAATCAGACAACAAGGACCACCAACTAAAGGTGGAATACTCACCTCCGTGGCCCCTTATGAAGGGCTGGCGAGGAGCGCGCTCCACCGCCAGCCGTCGCAGCAACGCGTTACGACGATATGTCGAGCATGCGCGCCGGCGGGCTCTTCACGAAGTCACTCACGTGACTCCGAAATGAAATACTCTTTCTTCTCGCCCGTACATGGAACTTATTCGAGGATAGATTATTTTTTAATAGACTCTAAATTACTTCCTTTTACGTATGATGCAAAATATCACAATATTATTATCTCAGATCATGCACCATTAACATTTAAGATAAAATTAAAAGATATATCTAATAAAACTACTACCTGGAGATTTAATCCTCAGATATTAAAGGACCAGGACTGTTGTAAATATGTGATGGAACAGATTAAATTATTTTTTGAAACTAATGACAATCTTGAAACTTCCCCATCACTACTTTGGGACACATTTAAGGCATTTATGCGGGGTGCAATAATATCTGCGCAAGCACATCTTAATAAAGAAAATCGAAAGATGGAACAAAATTTAGAAAATGAGATAAAACGTTTAGATAATGAAAATATAAAACATCCTTCCAAAGAGTTAAGTAATAAAATTGCATTAGTAAAATATAGATTAAATAAAATATATTCTAACCAAGTTATTAAACGTTTTCAACAAACCAAACAAGTGTATTTTGAATTTGGAGATAAACCACAAAAATTGCTAGCACGACAGCTTAGAAAATTAGAAGATGAAAAGATGATACACAGAATTAGATCTGAGTATGGAAATATACTGACTATTCCAAAAGATATTAATGACAGATTCTTACAATATTATAAAAATCTTTACTCATCAAAATTAACAGGACAAACAGATGGTATGGAAATATTTTTACAAGAATGTCAAATTAATAGCTTAGATCAGGAAGGTAGAGAATTGTTAAATGCTGAAATAACAGTAAAAGATATTATAGAATCAATTAGTTCGTTAAAGAACGGAAAAGCAGCGGGCCCTGATGGCCTGAGTGCAGAATTTTATAAAACATTTCAAGATCTGATTTCCCCAAGATTACAAACAGTGTATAGATATGCATATGAACAAGGAAAATTACCAGAAACCCTAAATGAATCAACAATAACACTCATTCCTAAAGTAGATAAGGATTTGGAAGATTCAGGATCATATAGAGCAATTGCCCTTTTAAACACAGACCAAAAAATATTAGCTAAGGTTTTATCTAGGAGATTAAGTTTAGTGATCTCTAAATTAATACATTATGATCAAACAGGTTTTATTCCAAAACGTTATTCATCCCATAATCTCAGACGTTTGTTTAATATTATATATTCAAAAAGAATACGGGACATGGAACTAGCGGTTATATCATTAGATGCAGAAAAAGCTTTTGATCAGGTGGAATGGTTGTATTTATCTAATATAATGGAAAAGTTTCAATTAGGGGATCGATTCTGTAAATGGGTAAGAATTTTATATTCGAATCCTACAGCAAGAATTTTGACTAACCAAATGCTATCAGCCAAATTCAAACTCTCTAGGGGATGCAGACAGGGATGTCCGTTATCACCCTTACTGTTCGCATTGGTGATAGAACCCCTGGCGGAGAAAATTAGATCTGATCCTGAAATATATGGCTATAATACTGATACAACAATTAATAAAATTTCTCTATATGCAGATGATGTTTTGATTTATATTACAAAACCGGAAATTAGTATTCCCAACCTGCTAAACGTTATAACTAAGTTTGGGGAATTTTCTGGATATAGGATTAATTGGAATAAAAGTGAGATTATGCCAATAACAGGAATAAATTTAAATATATTACACCAATACCCATTAAAAATAGTGACAGACAAATTTAAATATTTAGGGATTAATGTAACTAAATCTCATAATTCATTAATAAAATCTAATTACCCTCAATTACTAGATAAACTTAGAAAAAATATTTTATATTGGAAAACACTTCCTATATCCATGATCGGTAGAATAAGCGCCATAAAGATGGTTTTTCTACCACAGTTGTTATATTTGTTTCAGGCTATTCCTTTTTTTCTCCCGAAAACTTTTTTTAAAAAAATTGATAATATTGTTAATAGTTTTATTTGGGATTATAAAAATCATAGAATAAGTAAAAAACATTTATGTAAATCTAAGATAAATGGAGGATTAACACTTCCAAATTTTTTGTATTATTTTTGGGCTGTTCAGATTAAGAATATGAATTTTTGGTGGGTAAATATGGATCATGAACCGACATGGTTAAATATAGAAAAGGAAGACTGTCTACCTTTCAATGTAGGTTCGATAATTTTTGCACCAACGGAAGTACAAAAAAAATTTATAAGGACAACCTAATAATACATAATAATAGACGTATTTGGAAACAAATAGTTAAACCCTACATTTAGATAATCTTTCACTCAGATTACCAATTATGAATAACCCATTGTTTAAACCCGCTATATCAGATGGGGGGTTTAGACAATGGGATGATTTAGGAATAACAAGGATAGAACATCTATATAGAAAAGGAAAATTTCTTTTATTCCAAGAGTTACAAGATATTTATGGATTGTCTCCACAACATTTCTTTAGGTATCTACAAATTAGAGATTATATTAAATCCAATACGCAAGATTATAAAAATAAAGAATCAGGATTGTTAGACGAACTGTTTAATTTACATCCAAATACAGAAAAATTAATAGGTTATATATATAACATCATTTTGGATAAGGAGAACCCAATAACTGAAACATATCGTCAAGCATGGGAAAATGAAATTGGATTAGCTATAACAAAAGAAAATTGGGAAGAAAGTTTACAACGAATGCATCGGTGTTCGTTAAACGCCAGACATATATTGATACAATTTAAAGTATTATATAGGTTACACTATTCGAAAACTAAATTAAATAGTATTTTTCCCAATCTCTCTTCTATTTGTGATAAGTGTAAGAAAGTAGAAGCAAATTTAATACATAGTTTTGTTACATGTCCTAAATTGAATTATTACTGGACAGAAATTTTTAAAGTTATTTCTGAAGTTCTCAAAGTTAAATTGGACCCTAACCCAAAGTCAATAATATTTGGAATTCCGGATTTACATTTGGCACTTACAGTAAATCAGAGAAATTTCTTTGATTACTGTTTGATAATTGGGAAAAAAATCATATTGAAATTTTGGAAGGGAACATTATCCCCCACAATTAAAATGTGGGCAGCAGAGATGATGGAGACACTGCATTTGGAAAGAATTAGATTTGTCCTACTGGACGAGTATAATTCTTTCGATCAGATATGGTCTCCATATATTCAGTATTTAGAGAAGTAGCTGTTCTTGACAACACAGCTGGGCGGGCACCCTGCGGGACTTGATGAGAATAATTCATTTTTATATTGGAATTAACATGTATATCTTTATGGATGTTAATATTTGTAATAGTGTTATTAACAATACATATAGTGGTTTTTCATTTATATATATATAATATTTTTTCACTTTTTTTTTTCTTTCTTTCTTTTCTCTTTCCTTTCTTATATATAATCAAATTATTATTTAACCACATTCTTAATGATTTATAAATCTCCTATTCCTTCTCTATCTTTATTTCTAAAAAAATAGTAGATAAGTATTATTAATGTTTTACTCGTATGAAAATTGAATTAATTTGATGTTATAAAGTTGTTTAAAGCATTGTAATTGATTACCTTTAATAAAAAATATATTAAAAAAAAAGACCTTACAGAAAAGGGGTAACGAGGGAGAGAAGAAAGCCACTAAGGCATAATGTAGTCGCTCTGTGTGCAGCCACAGGCAATGGGCAAGTCATAGAGTCATAGAGTCCTAGAGTCTTACAGGCTGGATACAGGTCCTTCAGCCCAACTTGCCCACACCGGTCAACATGTCCCCTCAAATGTTGTGATAGTACCTGCCTCAACAACCTCCTCTGGTAGCTCGTTCCATAAATCTACCACCATGCGTGAAATAGTTACCCCTCAGATTCCTATTAACTCTTTCCTCCCTCACTCCTATCCTTTTAAGGATAAGGGGGAAATTTAAGGATAAGGGGGAAATCTTTTAGGACCGAGATGAGAAAAACATTTTTCACACAGAGAGTGGTGAATTCTCTGCCACAGAAGGTAGTTGAGGCCAGTTAATTGGCTATATTTAAGAAGGAGTTAGATGTGGCCCTTGTGGCTAAAGGGATCAGGGGGTATGGAGAGAAGGCAGGTACGGGATACTGAGTTGGATAATCAGCCATGATCATATTGAATGGCGGTGCAGGATCGAAGGGCCGAATGGCCTACTCCTGCACCTATTTTCCATGTTTCTATGTTTCACCTTAAACCTATGTCCTCTGTTTCTCGATTCTCCTAGTCTGGGCACGAGACTCTGTGTGTTTACACGATCTATTCCTCTCATGATCTTAAATGAATATTTCTCATCTGTATTTACTTGGGAGAAAGTCATAGAAATTAATCGTGATTACCACGCACCAAAAGAGAGGTGCTGGAGGTCTTAAAGTATATTACCTTAAATAAATCCCCATGGCCAAAGATTTGTATAGTAGGATATTGTGGGATGGTAGTGAAGAAATTGCTGCGGCTCTGACAATGACATTTGTGTCATTAGTAGCCAAGGGTGAAGTGTCGCAAAGCTGGCAGGTGGCGAATGCTGTAGCATTATTTAAAAGAGGCTGCAAAGACACGGCAGGAACTAAGTGGCAGTAAGACCAAAATCAGTGGCGGGAAAGTGACTGGAGAGGATCCTGAGACAAGATCTATCTCCATTTGGAAAGTTAAGGATTGATTAGGGATAGACAGCATAACATAGTTCATGGAAAATTGTGTCTCACAAATTTTATTGAGTGTTTTGAATAGACAATGAAGGATTGGCAAGCGGATTTATCTGCAAGGCCTTTGACAACGTGTGATCACATGGGATCCAGGGTGAACTAGCCATTTGGGCACAAAATAGACTACATAACAGAGAGTGGCAGTGGAGATTGTTATTCAGATTGGAGGCTTGTGTTCAATAGACAATAGACAATAGGTGCAGGAGTAGGCCATTTGGCCCTTCGAGTCAGCACCGCCATTCAATGTGATCATGGCTGATCATCCCCAATCAGTACCCTGTTCCAGCCTTCTCCCCATATCCCCTGACTCCACTATCTTTAAGAGCCCTATCCAGCTCTTGAAAGCATCCAGAAAACCTGCCTCCACCGCCCTCTGAGGCAGAGAATTCCACAGACTCACCACTCTCTGTGAGAAAAAGTGTTTCCTCGTCTCCATTCTAAATGGCTTACTCCTTATTCTTAAACTGTGGCCCCTGGTTCTGGACTCCCCCAACATCGGGAATATGTTTCCTGATTAGTGGGATTCGTGCTGGGTATCCAGTTATTTGTCATTTATATTAACAATTCGGATGAGAATTTATTTGGTATAGTTAGTAAATTTGCGGATGACACCAAAATTGATGGTGTAATGGACAATAATAATGGTTATCTTAGATTACACTAGGAATGAGATTGACTGGGGAAGTGGGCCAAATATTGGCAGATGGAATTTAACTTGGACCAGTGTGAAGTATCGCATTTTATTATGATAAATCAGGGCCAGAGTTATACATTAATGGCAGAGCCCTGGAGAATGTAGGCAAAAACATAGAAACATAGAGTAGGTATGTTACAAAACTTACCTTTAGCGGTGCTGGAGTTCTGCCGCTGGCAGTGTGCGCGGCTTTGGCGCCTTTAAGGGGGGGGGGGGTTGAAATGCGGTTTTCCCCTTGCAATCTGGAGCTTTATTTTCTCGGAGTGCGATCTATTTTTGGAGATTCGTTCCGACTGCCGGTAAGTCCGTTTTTTTAAATAAATCGTCCGACTATTTAATTGCTGCAGTAAAATAAAAAATAGCTCCTAATGCCGTGAACGCCGACAACGGGGACCGATTTTACGTAGGGGACAGGTAAGTGAAAGCTGTTTATTTTTACATATAAACCTGCTTTTTTAGGGGACTTTAATCAATATTTCATATGGGATTTAGCCCCGATATGAACTGTCAGAATTTTTCCTGCTGATATGGGGTTTAAATTCACCGCTACCGCAACGTTCCAATACAGCGCGTTCCATAAAATCCCACTCGCAAGCTGTTTAAAATGCCCATTAATTTACCGGCATTAAACACTTAATTCCTTCAATTTGGCCTATAAATTAATGACAATTAGATTTAAAAATCATATTATATTGTGAATTATTGTGTGATTGTTAATTGGACACTTAGGCTTTAAATTTTTTTAAATTTTTTTCTTAAGAAACTGATAAATGTTTAGATCTAGTAATTGAATTTAATAATTGGCTACAATTGGGTAACTAACTAATTATATGCTTTCATTTCAGGTCATCCAAGTAAGATTGCTTCATATTTGTTTCAGAATACTTCAATCTATAACAACTGACAGTTTCTTTCAGTTCTCTTAAATTTTAAGGAAGTTATGGGCTTTTGACTGTCCTCGATCACAACTTTTGTGTTAAGTCAATAAAAAAGCAATAGGAAGCAAGTTGCTAATTTCCGAGTATGAAAATGGCCCTAACTTTTTTAATACTGATGATATGAAAGTGAATTAGGTGTCAAATTAAACTTATTTTTATGCTTTATCTGATGGGATAAATTGCAGACTTGATTTTTTAAATCTCAAAATTTTGTAACATTGCTACGTAGAGACATAGAATATAGGTGCAGGAGCAGTCCATTTGGCCCTTCGAGCCACCACCACCATTCAAAATGATCATGGTGATCATCTAAAATCAGTACCCCGTTCCTGCTTTTCCCCCATATCCCTTGGACCTGTTAGCCATAAGGGCAATATCTCTCTTGAAAACATCTAGTGAATTGGTCTCCACTGCCTTCTGTGGCAGAGAATTCCACTGATTCACAACATTTTGGGTGAAAATGTTTTTCCTCATCTCAGTCCTTAATGGCCTACCCCTTATTTTTAAACTGTGACCTCTGGTTCTGGACCCTCCACATTTGGGAACATTTTTCCCGCATCTAGCCTGTCCAACCCCTTAAGAATTGTATATGTTTCTTTAAGATCCCCTCTCATCCTTCTAAATTCCAGTGAATACAAGTGTAGTCGACCCAACTCAGAAAGACTTGGAGGTGAAAGTACATTGTTTCCTGATGGGGTGGTGACACAGATTGAAGTGTTTGTAGACGCACTGGCCTTCATCAGTCAGGACATAGAATATAGGCATTGGGATATCACGTCACAACTGTGAGACTGGACCTCACATACAGTATACAGTATACCTCGATACAGTATATCGTTATATTTTAACGATTTAGACGAAGGAATTAAATGTAACACCTCCATGTTTGCGGATGACACAAAGCTGTGTGGCAGTGTTAGCTGCGAGGAGGATGCTTTGAGGCTGCAGGGTGACGGATAGGTTGGGTGAGTGGGCAGATGCATGGCAGATGCGGTATAATGTGGATAAATGTGAGGTTATTCACTTTGATGGCAAGGTCAAGAAGGTAGATTATTATCTAAATGGTGTCAGATTAGGAAAAAGAGAGATGCATCGAGACCTGGGTGTCCTTGTACATCAGTCATTGAAAGTAGGCATGCAGGTACAGCAGGCAGTGATGGAAGCAAATGGCATGTTAGCTTTCATGGCGAGAGGATTTGAGCATAGGAGCAAGGAGGTCTTACTGCAGTTGGACAGGGCCCTGGTGAGACCACACCTGGAGCATTGTGTGCAGTTTTGGATTCCTAATTTGAGGTAGGACATTCTTGCTATTGAGGGAATGAAGCGTAGGCTCATCAGGTTGATTCCGGGAAATGCGGGACTGATAAATGAAGAAAGAATAGATTGACTGGGCTTATATTCACTAGAATTTAGAAGGATGAGAGATGGGATGTTATCGAAACATATATAATTCTTAAGGGATTGGACATGTTGGATGCAGGAACATTTGTTCCCGATGTTGGGGGGAGTCCAGAACCAGGGGTCACAGTTTATGAATAAGGGGTAGGCAATTTAGGACTGAGATGAGTAAAAAGGTTTTCACCCAGAGAGTTGTGAATCTGTGGAATGTTCTCCCACAGAAGGCAGTAGAGGCCAAGTCACTGGACGTATTCAAGGAAGAGTTAGATACAGCACTTAAGGCTAACGGAATCAAGGGAAATAGGGAGAAAGCAGGAAAGGGTACTGATTTTGGATGATCAACCATTGAATGGCGTTGTTGGCTCGAAGACCGATTGGCCCACTCCCGCACCAACTGTATTTTCTATGTTTCTCTGTATTGAGTGCTGTTATGGTCACCCAGCTATAGGAAGGCTATCATCAGGCCAGAAAGGGTGCAGAAAATATTCACAAGAATTGAGTCATAGAATCATAGAATAATGCAGCACAGAAAGAGGACTATTCACCCAGCCCTTCAATGCTGACCAAGGTGCCCATTATGCTGGTCCTATTTGCCTGCATTCAACCCATATCTGTCTAAACCTTTCCTCTTTATGTACTTGTGCAATTACCTTTTTAATGTTGTTATAGAACCTACCCCAACCACTTGCTCTGGCAGCTCATTCCATATATATAGCACATAAATGTGTGAGAAATCTGCCCCTCAGGTTCCAATATCTATTCCTGTGTCATTTTAAACATATCCTCTAGTTCTAGGTTCCAAACTGGGGTACTGGGAACCAAAGGGTAGTTCGCATTCACCCAATCTAAGGTTCATGATGATATGCATATCTATAAGATCACCCCTCAGTCTCCTACACTGTAAGGAATAAAGTTGTAGTCTGCCCAATCTCTCCCGGTAACTGAAGCCCTGGAGTCCTGGCAACATCCTCATAAAGTGACTAGTAGCAGTGACTAGTGGGGTGCCGCAAGGCTCAGTGCTGGGACCCCAGCTATTTACAATATATATTAATGATTTGGACGAGGGAATTCAATGCAACATCTCCAAATTTGCAGATGATACCAAGCTGGGGGGTATAGTTAGGTGTGAGGAGGATGCTTGTAGGCTGCAGGGTGATTTGGATAGGCTGAGTGAATGGGCAGATGCATGGCAGATGCAGTACAATGTGGATAAATGTGAGGTTATCCACTTTGGTGGCAAAAACATGAGGGTAGACTATTATCTGAATGGTGGCAGATTAGGTAAGGGGGAGATGCAACGAGACCTGGGTGTCATGGTACACCAGTCATTGAAAGTAGGCATGCAGGTGCAGCAGGCAGTGAAGAAAGCAAATGGTATGTTAGCATTCATAGCGAAAGGATTTGAGTATAGGAGCAGGGAGGTTCTACTGCAGTTGTACAGGGTTTTGGTGAGGCCACACCTGGAGTACTGCGTACAGTTTTGGTCTCCAAATCTGAGGAAAGACATCCTTGCCATAGAGGGGGTACAGAGAAGATTCACCAGACTGATTCCTGGGATGTCAGGACTTTCATATGAGGAAAGATTGGATAGACTCGGTTTGTACTCGATGGAATTTAGAAGATTGAGGGGGGATCTTATAGAAACCTACAAAATTCTTAAGGGGTTGGACAAGCTAGATGCTGGAAGATTGTTCCCGATGTTGGGGGAGTCCAGAACAAGGGGTCACAGTCTAAGGATAAGGGGGAATTCCTTTAGGACCGAGATGAGGAAAACATTCTTTACACAGAGAGTGGTGAGTCTCTGGAATTCTCTGCCACAGAAGGTAGTTGAGGCCAGTTCATTGGCTATATTTAAGAGGGCGTTAGATGTGGCACTTGTGGCTAAAGGGATCAGGGGGTATGGAGAGAAGGCAGGTACGGGATACTGAGTTGGATGATCAGCCATGATCACATTGAATGGAGGTGCAGGCTCGAAGGGCCGAATGGCCTACTCCTGCACCTATTTTCTATGTTTCTATGTTTCTATGTTAAAGCTTCTCTGCACATTTTTCAGCTTAATTAAACATTTTCTATTGGTGGGTGACCAAACTTAAATACAATATTCCAATATTCATCAACATCTTCACTGCCACACAATATCCTAACCTCTGTTTTCAATGGCCAGCATTCCAAAGGCCTTCCTCACTGCCCGACCTATTGTGGTGCCACTTTCAGTGAACTGCGTGGAGTTATTCCAGAATTTTGTGTCTGCCTTCGGTATAAACCAGCATCTGCAGTTGTTTCCTGCACAGGGAACTATGTACGTGTATTCCCAGTTCCCTTTTGTTCTACAACACTACCCAGGGACCTACCAATCACTGTGATAGTCCTAAACTGGTTTGTTGTCCCAAAATTGAAAAACTTGCACTCATCTAAATTAAACTCGATTTGCCATTCCTCGACCCATTTATCCAGCTGCTCAAGATCCTGCTGCAATTCCTGATAACTTTCATTGCTGTCCATGGTATCCATGTTCATGACATCTGCAAACTTACTAACAATGCCCTGCACACTCCTATCCAAATCATCAAAACAGATGACAAACAAAAATGGCCTGATATTGGGAGAGGTTGGGAGAGGTTGGGCCCTGAGATACACCACCAGTCACGAAATCCTTCAACATTAAAGCAATTTTAGTTTATATGAAACATACCGGAGTCCCGAGGCAAAGACATGGATACTCATAGTTTATGACAAGGCTTGCACACTATAACAGGCTACAAAGCGAAAGCAAGCAGTATTACTGGCAACAATGAACCCAATGTGTTCTACACCCACTTTGAACAGAAGGAATGACATCAGCCCCATCATTCACAAAGGCTACTGTGGTAGATCAGCCTTCCTGAGAGTGAATCCATGGAAAATAAATGGCCCTGATGGAGACCTGGCAATGTCCTCAACCTGTGTGGATCAGCTGGCAGAGGTATTCACATACATCTTTATCCTCTCACTACTCAATTCTGAGGTCCCCATTAACTTCAAGATGACCGCGTTCATACTATTGCCTATTGCACATGATACCTACTCCTCCATTTCATGTCTATCCATGTGCCTATCTAAAAGTATTTTGAATACCACCATCGTATCTCCCCATCACCATCCCCAGCAACATGTTCCAGGCCCTCTGTTTAAAAAAGAAAGTGCCCTGCATATCTTAGAGCCATAGAGTGATAAAGTCATACAGCGTGGAAACAGGCCCTTTAGCCCAACATGCCCACATAGACCAGCATGTTCCATCTACACTAGTCCCAGCTGCCTGCGTTTGGTCCATATCCCTCCAAACCTGTCCTATTCAAGTACTTGTCTAAACATTGCAATAGTCCCTGCCTCAACTATCTCCTCTGGCAGGTTGTTCTATATACCCACCACCCTTTGTGTGAAAAAGCTACCCTTCAGATTACTATTAAATCTTTTCCCCTATACCTGAAACCTATGTCCTCTGGTTCTTGATTCTCCTACTCCGGGCAAGAGACTCTGTCTTCCCACCTGATCTATTCCTCTCGTTATTTTATACATCCCTACAAGGTCACACCACATCCTCCTGTGCATCTTTAAACTTTGCCTCAAATCCCCTGCCCTCACCTTAAAACTGTTCCCCCTAGTATTTGATTGTTCCATCATGGGGAAAAAGGTTTTGAATGTCTACCCTACCTAAGTTTATCATAATTTTATATACTTCTATCTGGTCTCTATTCAACCTCTGGCGTCCCAGAGAAAGAATCCAGGTTGTCGAGCCTCTGCCTGTGGCTACTACCTCCTCCCCAATCCAGGCATCAGTCTGGTACATCTCTGTCTATAGCTAATAACCCCCTTCTAATCTAGGCAACAGTCTGGTAAAATCTGCCCTTATTTGGACCTCACAACTCTCTCTTGATTCTTCACGTGATTTGTTTAAACTACTCGACTCAGCATTGAAGCTTTACCACCTAATTCCATAAAACAAGACTGAAAGTTACTTGCAATTGCCTGAAAACTCTCACGTCTTTAAAAAATACCATACCTCAGCTCCAGGATACGATTTATGTGCTGTGCCAGTCAGTGAGTGCTCTGTGAGCAGTGCCACACACACTCCAGCGATAGAAGTCATCTCACTGTTTCTCCACACTGAAGACCAGCCCATTTTACAGAGAGTGAAAGTAACTCCAAGCACAAATAGTTTAAAATTACTTACAGCATAACCACTGAAAAACAGAAAGTATTACACAGCAATTGGGGATCGTGCCATGTGTTGAAATGCAGCCAGTGCGTGAGGTGGAAGATCCAACATGCCCCGGGAAACAGCAGCAATAATCACAATCTTCACAAATGCAAAAGCAATTGAGACTGAGCGGATCTGTCGCACGCTCAGAAACATTGAACAACAGGAAACAGAAACGCCACAACTCCCAGATAGAGGTGCTAGATCTCAAACTGCCATTTTTCAGATTAGGCTATCTTTTCAACATGCAGATTTAACATGCTCAGTTAAACAGATTAAATTAAAGTTTGGGACAAATACACCAATGCTGTGCGCTCAAGGTGACCTGCAATGAAAAAGATGCAACCAAGTTTGGAGTAGTTCAAATTGCTGCCTTGTTCATTCCTGGTGTTATTTGACACCTCTGTTTGTGTTAACTCAAACTGCCAACAAGTAGATTTAAGAGAGTGCAAGGGTCGGGCAAGGAGTTGACAGCATTTCTGGGTCACAGTAATTTGGAACTTTTTACTGTGGATCCAGGGTTAGCGAGCGAAGTGGATACCAAAAATGGCTTGAAGGCCCAGAGGGTGGTGCTAGAGGGCTTATTTAGTCTTGAGGTCTGTAACAAATGATGCACCACAGGTATTGGTGCTGGGTCCACTGGTGTTTGCCATTTGTGTGAACAATTTGGATGTAAATATTACTAGATATTTTGTTACTGGATGTTGTGGCGTATTGTGTTCAGTTACTAATGATAATAATATTAGTGTTACAGTGGACAGTGAAAACGTTTTCAACAATTACAACGGGATCTTGATCAACAATTATAACGGGATCTTGGAGTCCATGTTCATAGCTCTTGAAAGTGGCAGCAGAAGTAGATTGGGTAGCAAAGAGCAAATATTGGATGTTTGCCCTCATTGCCCGGAGCATTGAATATGTCAGGGTCATAATGAGCTCTTTGGTTAGGCCGTATTTGGAGTAATGTGTGCAGTTCAGGTCGCCCTATTACAGGAAAGATGTGGAGGCAGAGGGTGTCAGCTACAAGGAGAGGGTTGTTTTGGATTGTTTTCTGACGGGAGACGATAGCAGTGCATAAAACCACACGAGGCAAAGATCGGGTAGACAGTCAGAATTGTTTTCCCAGGATGGAAACTTTTGACAATAGAGGGCACATCTATAATGTGAGAGGGGGAAAGTTTAATGGAGTTATGCAAGACAAGTTTTTTTACACAGAGAGTGGTGGGGGCCTGGAACGCATTGCCAGAGGTGGTGGTAGAGGCAAATACTCTGGTGGCATTTAGATAGCCCAAATGTAGTGCACGGAATAGAGGCATGTACAGGCAGGCGAGATCTGTTTAATTTGGCATCATGTTTTGCACAAATATTGTGAGCCAAAGGGCCTGTTCCTGTGCTGTACTGTTCTGTGTTCTAAGCTTGGAGTATCATGTTCAGATTTGGTCGCCCTGCTCTAGGAAGCATGTCATTAAACTGGCAAGATCAGAGAAGCTTTACAAGATGTTGCCAGGATTCAAGAGCCTGAGCTATAGAGGGAGGTTGGGCATGCCGGGATATTATTCCTTGGAGCACTGATAGTGGTGTATAAAAGCATGAGGGGAATAGATATGTTGTATACACAGAGTGTTTTACCCAGCATAGAGTGAGAGGTGAAAGATTAAATCGGAGCCTGAAGAGCAACTTTTTCACACGGACAGCGGTGGGTATATGGTATATGGTGGGTATACCAGTGTAGGCAGTTGAGATGGGAACTATAACAACATTAAAAAGACATTTGGACAGGGACATGGACAGGAAAGGTTTAGAGGGGTATTGGCCAAGAGCGGGCGGGTGGGGCATCTTGGTTAGCATGTCATAGGAAGACTTTTGGTATGATTGACAGGTTCTTGAATTGTAAGGGTGTCATAGGTTCTGAAGACAAGGCAGTAGAATGGGGTTGAGAATGGGGCAATTATACAAACATAGAAAAATAGGTGCAGGAGTAGGCCATTCGGCCCTATGAGCCTGCACCGCCATGCAATGTGATCATGGCTGATCATCCAACTCAGTATCCCGTACCTGCCTTCTCTCCATACCCTCTGATCCCTTTAGCCACAAGAGCCACATCTAACGCCCTCTTAAATATAGCCAATGAACTGGCCTCAACTACCTTCTGTGGCAGAGAATTCCAGAGACTCACCACTCTCTGTGTAAAGAATGTTTTCCTCATCTCGGTCCTAAAGGAATCCCCTCTTATCCTTAGACTGTGGCCCCTTGTTCTGGACTCCCCCAACATCGGGAACAATCTTCCAGCATCTAGCTTGTCCAACCCCTTAAGAATTTTGTAGGTTTCTATAACATCCCCCCTCAATCTTCTAAATTCCATCGAGTACAAACCGAGTCTATCCAATCTTTCCTCATATGAAAGTCCTGACATCCCAGGAATCAGTCTGGTGAATCTTCTCTGTACCCCCTCTATGGCAAGGATGTCTTTCCTCAGATTTGGAGACCAAAACTGTACGCAATACTCCAGGTGTGGCCTCACCAAAACCCTGTACAACTGCAGTAGAACCTCCCTGCTCCTATACTCAAATCCTTTCGCTATGAATGCTAACATACCATTTGCTTTCTTCACTGCCCGCTGTACCTGCATGCCTACTTTCAATGACTGGTGTACCATGACACCCAGGTCTCGTTGCATCTCCCCTTTTCCTAATCTGCCACCATTCAGATAATAGTCTACCCTCATGTTTTTTGCCACCAAAGTGGATAACCTCACATTTATCCACATTATACTGCATCTGCCATGCATCTGCCCATTCACTCAGCCTATCCAAATCACCCTGCAGCCTCCAAGCATCCTCCTCACACCTAACTATACCCCCCAGCTTGGTGTCATCTGCAAATTTGGAGATGTTGCATTGAATTCCCTCGTCCAAATCATTAATATATATTGTAAATAGCTGGGGTCCCAGCACTGAGCCTTGCGGCACCCCACTAGTCACTGCCTGCCATTCTGAAAAGGACCCATTTACTCCTACCCTTTGCCTCCTGTCTGCCAGCCAGTTCTCTATCCACATCAATACTGAACCCCCAATACCGTGTGCTTTAAGTTTGTATGCTAATCTCTTATGTGGGACCTTGTCGAAAGCCTTCTGAAAGTCTAGATATAACACATCCACTGGTTCTCCCTTATCCACTCTACCAGTTACATCCTCGAAAAATTCTATCAGATTTGTCAGACATGATTTACCTTTCGTAAATCCATGCTGACTTTGTCCAATGATTTCACCACTTTCCAAATGCGCTGCTATCCCATCTTTAATAACTGACTCTAGCATTTTCCCCACTACCGATGTTAGACTAACTGGTCTGTAATTCCCCGCTTTCTCTCTCCCTCCTTTTTTAAAAAGTGGGGTTACATTAGCTACCCTCCAATCCTCAGGAACTACCCCAGAATCTAAGGAATTTTGAAAAATTATCACTAATGCATCCACTATTTCTGTGGCTACCTCCTTGAGTACTCTGGGATGCAGACTATCTGGCCCTGGGGATTTATCGGCCTTCAATCCGTTCAATTTACCCAACACCACCTCCCGGCTAACCTGGATTTCACTCAGTTCCTCCATCTTATTTGACCCCCTTTCCACTGCTATTTCCGGCAGATTCTTTATGTCTTCCTTACTGAAGACAGAACCAAAGTAGTTATTCAATTGGTCTGCCATGCCCTTGTTCCCCATGATCAATTCACCTGTTTCTGACTGCAAGGGACCAACATTTGTTTTAACTAGTCTCTTTCTCTTCACATATCTATAAACACTTTTGCAGTCAGTTTTTATGTTCCCTGCCAGTTTCCTTTCATAATCTATTTTCCCTTTCCTAATTAAGCCCTTTGTCCTCCTCTGCTGGATTCTAAATTTCTCCCAGTCCTCCGGTAGGCTGCTTTTTCTGGCAAATTTGCATGCCTCATCTTTTGTTTTTATACTATCCCTGATTTCCCTTGTTATCCATGGATGCACCACCTTCCCCGATTTATTCTTTTGCCAAACTGGTATGAACAATTTTTGTACTTCATCCATGTAGTCTTTAAATACCTTCCATTGCACATCCACTGTCAATCCTTTAAGAATCACCTGCCAGTCTATCTTGGCCAATTCACATCTCATACCTTCAAAGTTACCTTTGTTCAAGTTCAGAACCCTTGTTTCTGACTTAATTTTGTCACTCTCCATCCTAATGAAAAACTCAACCATATTATGGTCACTCTTGCCCAAGGGGCCACGCACAACAAGACTGCCAACTAACCCTTCCTCATTACTCAATACCCAGTCTATAATAGCCTGCTCTCTCGTTGGTTCCTCCACATGTTGGTTGAGAAAACTATCCCGCATACATTCCAAGAAATCCTCTTCCTCAGCACCCCTGCCAAATTGATTCACCCAATCTACATGCAGATTGAAGTCACCCATTATAACAGTGTTACCCTTGTTGCACGCATTTCTAATTTCTTGTTTGATGCCATCCCAAACTCCAATACTACTGTTAGGTGGCCTGTACACAGCTCCCACTAGCGTTTTCTGCCCCTTAGAGTTTCGCAGCTCTACCCATATCGATTCCACATCCTCCACGCTAATGTCCTTCCTTTCTATTGCATTAATCTTCTCTCTCACCAGCAACGCTACCCCACCTCCTTTTCCTTTTCGTCTATCCCTCCTGAATATTGAATATCCCTGGATGTTCAGCTCCCAGCCTTGGTCACCCTGGAGCCATGTCTCCGTGATCCCAACTATAGCATAGTCATTAATCGCTATCTGCACTTTCAACTCATCCACCTTATTACGAATGCTCCTCGCATTGAGACACAAAGCCTTCAGGCTTGTTTTTACAACACTCTTACTCCTTATACAATTATGTTGACAAGTGGCCCCTTTCACATCGATCCCTTTTACACTTGGCCATACTCTCCTATCCCTTTGTGAGCTTTCTTTCCCGTTAATTCTGGGGTCATTAACCATCCCTTTACTCTCTTTCCCTTTAACTCCATCCTCGACTATCCCATTTGACACCCCACCCCCCCTATTCAGTTTAAAACCATCCGTGTAGCAGTGGCAAACC
Organism: Raja brachyura; assembly: GCA_963514005.1. The sequence continues at coordinate 2,752,515 of OY740807.1, read as the reverse complement.
TGCCAGCCAGAATGCTGGTCCCCCACCTGTTAAGATGCAATCCGTCCCTTTTGTACAGTTCCCCCTTACTCCAAAACAAATCCCAGTGATCTAAGAATCTAAATCCCTGCCCCCTGCACCAGTTCCTCAGCCACACATTCAGGTCCCGTATCTCCCTGTTCCTGCTCTCGCCAGCACGAGGAACTGGAAGCAAACCGGAGATAACAACTCTGGAAGTCCTGCTTTTCAGCATTTTTCCTAGCTCTCTGAAGTCCCGCTGCAAAATATTCATCCCCTTCTTTCCAACATCATTTGTGCCAACATGCACGCCCACTTCTGGCTGTTCACCTTCGCCCTTGAGGATTGTCTGCACTCTGTCTGTGACATCCTGGATCCTGGCACCAGGAAGGCAGCACACCATCCTCGAATCCCGTCTGTTGCTGCAAAAACCCCTGTCCTTACCTCTCACAATGGAGTCTCCAACTACAATGGCGTTGCCCGACTTTGGCCTCTTTGGTTTTGGCTCAACAGCCCTTTTTGTTTTGCAAGCCAGTCCGCCGCTCAGTGAGATACCATCTTCTGTCCCGGCAGCTTCCACGTGGGTGAACCTGTTCAGAAGAGGTACAACACCCGGGTACCTTTGCATTCCATGATTTCCTCCCTTTCTCACCGTCACCCACCTTCTCTCTTCTAGTGCTTATATCGTACAGAGGGTGGTGGGTGTATGTAATGAGCTGCCAGAGAGGCAATAGAGGCAGGTAGTGTAATAACATTTAAAAGCCATTTGGACGGCTACATGGATAGGAAAGGTTTCGAGGGATAGACACAAAATGCTGGAGTAACTCAGCAGGTCAGGTAGCATCTCTGGAGAAAATGATTGGTGGTTTTGTGTCGGAAAGGGTCCTGACCTGAAACATCACCTAACTAGGGGCTCCTTTATATCAGATAGGCTTTAGAGGGATTTGCGCCAAATGTGGTCAGGTGGATTAGCATAGTTGGGGTATGTTGGTCAGCATGGACATATTGGGCTGAAGGGCCTATTTCTGTGCTGTATGATTCTTTGATTGCCACTGTGCTACTATAAGTAGAGCTGCTTCATCCAGATGCTCGTTTTGTCCTGTAGTCCATTAACATGTTGCTTGAAAGGTTGCTTGAGTGCAGTAAATTGTCCCAACCGTCTAGGTTGGAGGTATAATCTGGGGCGAGGGGGGTGAAGTAAATGTAGGAAGAACAAACTAGGTTAGTGCAGCACACAGACCAGGCCCATATAGTCCACCATGTCTGGACAGAATATGATGCCAAGACCATCATTTATCTACCTGCACACCTCTTATATCCTTCCGGGGTTACACAAAAGCTGGAGTAACTCAGCGGGTGCAGCAACATCTCCTTCGCTCCTTAGATGCTGCTGCACCCGCTGAGTTTCTCCAGCTTTTTGTGTAACCCTCAATTCTCCAGCATCTGCAGTTCCTTCTTTAACTCTTATATCCTTCCATTCACTGCATATCCAAGATCCTATCCAAAAGTCTTTTCAATGCCACATTCAAATCAACCACCACACTCACCAGCACATTCTATGCACTCGCCACTTTGTGTAAAAACCTCCTTTAAAATTCCCCCTCTCACCTTAAAGCTATGCTCACTAGTATTTGATTTTTCCATCCTTGGAAAAAAATTCTGACAGTCCACTCTGCCTCTCACAATTGTATATCAGGTCTCACCGCAACCTCCAGCATTCTATAAGAAACAATCCAAACCGTTGAACCTTTCCCTGTAGGTAATACCTTCTAATGCAGACATCATTCTGGTAAACCTTCTCTGTCCTCACCAAAGCCTCTACATCTTTCCTGTAATGGGACAACCAGAACTGCCCACAATACGCCATCCTCAATGGCCCGACCGATCAACACAAGTAGTACATCTTCTTTACCACTGTTCACTTGAGTTGCCATTTTCTGGAGTTATGGACTTGGACCACAAGATCTATTTGCACATCATTAAGAGTCATGGCATTAATTGCAGAATCATGCTGCCTCGTCTACACTTGTCCCAACGGCCTGAGTTTGACCCATACCCCCGATCTATGCACCTGTCCAACATCATTTAAATGTTGTAGTTTCTGCCTCAACATATTCTGCTCGCAGCTCATTTCATACAGGCTCAACCCTCTGTGTGGAAAAAGTTACCCCTCCTATTAATTCTTTCCCCTCACATCATAAACCTATGTCCACTGGTTCTTCATTATCTTATTCTTGAGTAAAATAGTAAGATTAAATGAGAACTTACCAGTTCAAAGTTTGATCTGTATTTTATGGGGAGTTACGATGAGGGATTACGTGAAGACCCCGTCCAGCATGCATGCGCGACATTCTTCAAAGCAGCGGTGTGGATTCACAGGAAAAACACAATGATCAAAATAAATATAGTAAAGAAAAAATAAGAACTCAATTACCAGTTGATCTGTATAATAGAGGCTGGGTGCGGAGGGCACGTAATCCCTCATCGTAACTCCTCATAAAATACAGATCAAACTTCGAACTGGTAAGATCTCATGTAATCTTACTATTTTATTTCGGAGTCACGTGAAGACTTCAAAGCTCTGTGATTCCGAACCGTGTACCAGCTCATGCTTCACTCACTGTCTGAAGACCTTTGAGGGAGGAACTATGTTATCACAATCAACAATAACCTGTTTGTGAACAAAAAAGGTTTATTAATAACACCAAAAAACAGAGAGCTCCCCCGGGCTTAAATTAAATATTATCTGCAGACACTAAAATTCTGTCTGCAAATGTAGCAGGTTCCGCCAGCGGCTTATTATAAAACCTTTGCAAAGTTCTTTCCGAGGACCATCCTGCTCTGGCCAAAATGTGGTCCATGGGCACGTCCATTCGTCTAGCCGCCAACATGGATGCAGCCCTGGTGGAGTGAGATTTGTAAACATTAGTATTGTCTCCCGCGGACTTAAGCACCTGCTTGTGCCATCTTGAAATGGTTTGGCTCGTTACCTGACCATGAGGCATTTTGTGGCTTATCCATCAGGCTTTTTCTCTCCCTCTTGTATGTTGTGTCTATGTAATTGGTGAGATGGGTCTTGGCACACAGCCGTGGGTCAGATGAATATGCCCCAAACTCCATGACTGGAGGTGTGGTTCCTGGTCTAGTTTGTTTGATCAGACCCTGAATATGGAATGTAAAACAGCCCAATGACTCTGTCATGCTGTCCAGCCTCAGAAGGTGGAGGGACTGTACCCTTTGAGCTGACACTAGTGCCATGAGCATGTCTGATTTCAGGGTAAGTTGTTCCAGCGTGAGAGACCTGGGTGGTGGTCAATGCTGACATCCCAGATCTGAATGTACCTTGGTCTGGGGGAATTAGTGTTAAAAATGCCCCTCATGATTTTGACCACTAGTGGATGGGACCCCAAAGCCTGTTGTCCTGCTGCTGGAACCAAATAAGCTGACAACGCACTCCTGGCTGCATTGATGGCGCTGTAGCTGTCCATCCCGTTGTAATCCAACCAGGAACTCCACAACACTGGTGGCTGTTGCTGTAGTGTAGGTAGTTTCTGTTTTGGAGCAATACCGTTCCCATTTCCTTATGTTGGTCAGGTATTGTTTCCTGGTGGAGTCCCGGTGAGATGCGGTCATCATGTTTATGGCGTCCACAGACAGTCCCAGGCCCAGTAGAGGTCTTTTTAGAATCTGCAAGCCAGGAGATTGACTCTGTCATGGCACGGGTGACTAATGCCTGACACAGGGTGGATTAATAAATCCGGACTGCTGGGGAATTCCAACGGTGTTACGACAGCCATGTCGAGGGCCACTGGGAACCATGGCTGGGTAGGCCAGTCGGATGTTATCAAGATTCCTGAAGCGGAATCCAATTGAATCCCGGCTGATGAGGCAGAAGGGAGGAAAAGCATAGAAGAACATTTTCCCCCAATGCAGCGTGAATGCATCAACTGCTGCTGCCTCAGGGTCTGGTTCCCAAGCGACATATGTTGGTACCTGGTGATTCAGCCTAGATGCAAATAGATCGATATCTGGTGTGCCATATTGCTTTGTAATTTCAGCAAACATTTTGGGATTTAACATCCATTCGATGTTATCGTTAAATTTACGTGACCTGGCGTCTGCCACTGTATTTTGCTTACCTGGTAGGTAAGTTGCTGATAACCAAATATGTCTTTCGACACACCATTGCCAGATTAGGTTGACCAAATAGTCACATGATATCGACTTTACACCATCCATGTGGTTGATATAAGCCACAACCGTGGTATTATCTAAATGCAACCGGACATGTGCGTGATGCGTATTAAATGAATATGCTTTTAAACCATAAAACGCACCCAACATTTCTAAGTAATTGATACCCCATATCTGTAGGCAAGATGATTCAGAATTAGTCCATCTGCCCCCTGTGCTGGATTGCATGTTAGTTGCTCCCCAGCCCAAAGCACTGGCATCCGTTTGAATGGTTAATACTGGGTTGGTAATTATTATGGGACTGGAACTGAGCCTAACATTCCTGTCCACCATTGTAACTCTGGAATGGATTCAGCAGTTAAACTCATAGCTCGGTCAAAGTGACCTGAGTTTTCCTTTAGTGCGTGCACTTTTGCTCTTTGTAAATTTTGATAGTGCAAAGGCCCAAATTGTATAGCTGGAAAGGCTGCTACCATTTTCCCAATAACACTAGCTACCTGCCGTATGGTTGGCTGATGATTAACCATTAGTTTGTTGAATGATAGTGCCAACTCTGATGCTTTCCCCTTCGGCAGAGTTACAGTCATGCAAATAGTGTCAACCATAAATCCAAGATAGTCCACGGTTGTGGACAGTGTTAAATTGGATTTATCTGGATGTATGACAAACCCCAAAGTTTCAAACAAACGTTTGGTGGCTGCTACTGCCGAAATGGCTGTCTCCAAGGTTTTCCCTACTATTAAAATGTCGTTTAAGTACGCCATGACTATATGCTTATGTTTCCTCAACAATGCCAAAGCAGGTTTTAAGATTTTAGTGAACAACCTTGGAGCAGAGGTTAGCCCATTTGGTAAGGCTTTAAATTGCCATAGTTGTTTCATCCAGATAACCTTTAGGTATTTACGATGCTCCTCGTGTATGGGTACTGAGTAGTAGTCATCTTATAAATCAATGCTTGCTAGAAAGTACCCTCTAGAAATCAATATCTGGCTGTTTCAAAAGTTTCCATCTTGAAATGTATATACTTAACAGACTTGTTTAAAGTAGTTAACTCAATAATGATGCAACATCCACCATCTTTTTTAGTTTTGGTGAAAATATTAGACACAAATTCCAAAGGTTCATGTTTAGTTATTTCAATGACACTTTTTGCTAGTAGCCTCATCAGTTCAGCTTGACCCTCTTGCTTCTCTTTTACTGAGAGGGTGAATACCCTTTGGGGTATATGCTGAACTGGCGGCATGTTTTCATGAACAAAGTAAATTTTATAGCCATGAATGCTGCTGAGTATATATTTGTCATTAGTGATGGATTCCCATGTATCCAAAAACAACTGCAATCTCCCCCCTGTTAGTATAGAGCCCCTACTGCTCATATGCTGAGAGGAACCAGACCCACCTACCTCCATGGTTACTGGTGCTTCTTCTGCCTCTTCGCTGGATGATGAGGTGTCTGCTGCTCTGTAGAGGGCTGCTGTTGATGTTGATATTGGGGGTGGCGCATTTTCCATGGGGTCTGCTCTGGGCCCTGGCCTAAAAAAGGCTTACGGGGAATGGTTGCGGACCTTGAGCTTTCACCAGTCCCATATGGTAGTCGGTGACTGGTGGATGCTGTGGGGTACTGCCGCCTGGGTTTGTTAGGTCTGCTCGGTCCCAAACCTGCCCTCACGAGACCAAAGGTCTTGGACTCTTCCTCTAGGTCTTTCACCTTTTTTGGAAGGTCCTTTCCAAAGAGCAGATTTGGAGGTTCTGAACCCGGTGTTTTGCAAAGTCCTGCAAACTTAGGGTTGAGGGCAGGCTTGATAATTTCCTTCCGCAAATTGTTTATCTCATATTGAGTGGTGCACAACAGAGCTAATGTATCTTGCTGATTTGTGGTGATGTCCACACCATTTATGGACCGAGCATATGATGTAATTCCTACAGTCAGGAGTTTAAGGATTTTCTGGAGCTTCAACTCCAGGTTCCTGATGTTCTGCCCCAAATGTCCCCAAATTTGGCTGTTTACAGCTGGTACATTCAATGATGCACAATTTTCTGGGGCTGTATATAATTCAAGAGCCTCATTGACCACCCAGTCTTGTAGGGGTTTTGAGGACAGGTGGTCAATGCTGGCTGCAAGTTTCGGCTCTAATGGCCAACCCGCTCGTGGAGTGGCCACGTAGCAGTTGACCACACCCAGCAGCTCTTCGTGATCCTGTACACCCTGCATTCTCCGGACATCTTCAGCCAATGACCCCTCTTCTTGACCAGCCCCAGACTTGGTCGCCAATGCTGCCTCCAATAGAGGGTGAAGAATGGCCAGTGCCATAAAGGACACTGCGGGAGTGCCTGAGCTCCCTTGGCGAGTCTGCTGCTGCTCTCTCAGTAGATCTTGCTGAAGCATTTGCTCCACAAGCCGTTCCATTCGGCTTAGGCTGCTGACTTTGCCGCTCGAGCAGTGAGGCATCTTCATCCGAATTGTCGGATACTACCGCCCGGTTCTGGCTGCAGGTTCCTCCAGCCCGTTGCTCAGGCTGCACTAGCGGTGATGGGCTCGGCTCGGTAGTTAGTCTTGCCGCCTCTTGCCCCCCCTCCAAAGAACGCTCCTCAATGGGAGACGATCGGGGGCGAGCTACAGATTTCTTCCCTCTGGTCTTGCTCATTCTTCTGGAACACAAAGCAGACCACAGAGAAAATACACACAGCCACGGTAAAACACTTACCTGTTGGCTCGACTTTCAATTTGTAGCGGGGGCGCCTTGAACTCCCGTTCGTCGCGAGTGCACTGCATGACGCTAATGTCGCGCATGCGTGCTGGACGGCGTCTTCACGTAGTCACTCACGTGACTCCGAAATAAAAGACTGTATCTACCCTTCCTATTCCCCTCATGGTCTTATAAGATCTTTTTCAGTTTGAAAAGAGCAGGGGAGTTTAAACAAAGCCATTGGACCTGTCAGCAGAAGGCACTGAGGACAAGAGGCATGACAATTTAATTTAAGGTAATGAAGGCAATTTAAAGGTAACCATTGGACTGGTTGCAGAATCAAGTTGGTAAATCAAGCAGGAAATACGGATAAGGCAGGGTGTAGTGGAGTGGCCTATTGGGAGCAAGGCTGTGTGGGGATGGTGCCGTGGTGAGTCTTTGGCTCAAGCCCTGGGAATTAGACGGAGTGCAGGTAACTCCAGTGGCTGTGCCTCTTCAAAACAGGTACACGCTCTTTGGAGCTGGCGAGGAGGATGCGTGTGCTACTGCTGCTCAATCAAGGTTGAGCGGTAGCAGTAGCAGGCAGGGCTGTGGCACCAACCCTTGTGCCGTGGCTCTGCAGGGAAGGGTAACATCAGGCAGGGCAACAGTGTTAGGTGACGTATAGTTAGGGGGGCGCAGACTGGAGATTCTAGGGTAGCAGACGAGATTCTAGATCTCTGGAGAAAAGGGATAGGTGACATTTCGGCTTGAGACCCTTCTTCAGACTGGGTCTCGACCACAAACGTCATCTCTTCCTTTTCTCCAGAGATGCTGTCTGACCCGCTCAGTTATTCCAACTTTTTTGTCCATCTATGGAATGTTGTTAATCAGGCTGAGGGCAATAAAACCGTCAATGCTTTAAACGAGAGAGAGCGAGGAGGGAAGCAAATGTTGTCTTCTTCAACTCCAAGTAACCCTGCTTTCCCTCTCTCTCCCCTATTCTGACCAGTCTGACTAAATGTTTATCTTTCTCAGCTTCAATGTCACATTCCCCGAGCTATGAATGGTATATTCTACATTTTCCTTGATCCTCATCCCCTTTCATGTCTCGTTTTGATACCTTACCCTTCTATATCTCGGTGCCTCCCCCTCCCGCGACTCTCAGTCTGAAGAAGGGAGGACGTTTCGGGTGGAAACCATTCCTTCTATCCAGAGATGCTGCCTGTCCCGTTGAGTTACTCCAGCATTTTGTTTCTATCTTTGCTGCAAATTGATACTTGTCATTCGTAATACGCAATGCAATTCCATTTCACAACGGGTTATCTGCCTCCCTCCACCTACTCTGCTGTGGAAATACCGCAATTGCAGTGGACTTCAGAGCGCTGCTCTTCTGTTCCGCGTAATGAGATGCGTGCAATATTGGCAGAATCTAGACCAGCCTGGGTTCTGATGTTGGACACGTTCATCTGGATATCAGTATCAACAGCGTCAAGGCGCCTCGTATTCTTCCCGCGGCAACATGCTTCGTACTGGTCGGCTCTCTCTCCATTTTTCAATCATTTTCCAAACGAAGTTCCGCATGTAATAGTTGATGGTGAATTAAAGAGACAGTTGTTCAACTAGATCCATTGGCTATCATTCTGCAAAATGACAAGCATCCGTTTTATTCTGGCTGAATATCAGTAGATCACACGTGGACTTGGCATGCTGGGACACAGTCACGCCGTATGCTGATACCGACTTGTGTACACGGACGGACATCGCCCTCTGTCTCAACGTTAAAATGAATGTGCTGGCATAAAATGAAATCTAAACTGCAGCGTTGTACCGAAGACATCCCATTAGCTCTTGGTGTCCAATTTTGGTGAAGTCTTTAGAGCATAAATCTGCAACGATGTGCGTGTTGTGTGGTGGTGAACAGGAGCATGAGAGACCCAAGAGTCTGCACATCCACGCTTGCTGGGCCTGGTACAACAGCAACGCGGCAATCAACCAGTTATATTTTCGGGATGTATTGCATGTTAACCTGGAATGAGTATTGAAAAGGTTGCATGGACTCCAGGTCCTGAACAAAGCTGGGTAGGCTATGACTACTCGTTCAAGCGCAAAAGACTGAGGGATGGCGTTATAGGGGTGTATAACATCATTAGGGGAATAAATAAGTTGAATGCATAATAATTATCCAAGGGTAGGGCAGTCAATAAGTAAGCGCCATTGGCTTGTGATTGAGGGGGAGATTTAATTGAAACTCGAGGGGAACCTTTTTCACACTGAGCGGTGCATGGTGGCGGTGCATGGACGAAATTGTTGAGGCAGGTACAATAACAACATTTAGAATACAGTTGATAGGTACATGGATAAGAAATGTTTAGTAGTATACGGGCCAAATGCGGGCAAATAGGATAAGGTTATCTAGCACAATTCGATCAGTTTTAGTTCATTATCACGTGTACCGAGGTGCAGTAAAAAGCTTTTGTGGCGTGCTAACCAGTCAGCAGAAAGTCAACACATGATTACAATTGAGTCCTTTACATTGTATAGATGCGTGAAGAGGGAATAACGGTTAATGCAAGGTAAAGCCAACAAAGTCCTATAGTCTGATAGTCCGAGGGTCAGCAAAGAGATAGATAGTTGTTCAGCACTGCTCTCTGGTTGTGGTAGGATGATTCAGTTGCCTGATAACAACTGGGATGAAACTGTCCCTGAATTTGGGGGTAGACAAAAATGCTGGAGAAACTCAACGAGTGAGGCAGCATCTATGGAGCGAAGGAATAGGTGATGTTTCGGGTCGAGACCCTTCTTCAGACGAATGTCGGGCGGGGATGGGGGGGGGGGGGGGGGGGGGGCGGGAAAAATAAAGGAGGAGGCGGAGAAACCTGGACACCCCCTCATGGCCATCTCCCTGCTTTAGACCTTTTCATTTTAAACTGCCGGTGGGACAACAATCGCCTCACCCTCTCCACTCCCCTTTCTCACACTAACCTCTAGCGCCCTGAACGCACAGCCCTCCGCTCACTCTGCAACAACCCCGACTAGATGATCAAACCTGCTGACAAGGGAGGTGCCGTGGTAGTCTGACCCGCTGATCTGTACCAGTCTGAGGCCACACACCAACTCTCAGACACCTCCTCCTACTTATCCTTGGACGATGACCCCACAGACGAGCACCAGGCCATTATCTCAAACACCATCACTGGCTTCATGCTTCCGGCTCCCTGCCTTCCCAAACCCCCAACCTCATGCTCTGCAGCCCCGCCCGCACGGCCTGATTTTATCTTCTCCACAAAATCCACAACCTGACTGTCCTGGCAGACCCATTGGTTCTGCTTGTTCTTGTCCCGCCAAACTTATTTCCACATACCTCGACTCCATCCAAATCCCCCTGGTTAAATCCCTCCCTACCTACGTCCAAGACACCTCACACGCTCATCATCTCCTTCATGACTTCCGTTTTCCAGGCCCCCACCCCCCACTCCCCCATGTTCACCATGGATGTCCGGTCACTTTACACCTCCATTCCCCACCAGGAGGATCTTAAAGCCCTCCATTTATTCCTCGACCACAGAACCAACCAATCCCCATCTACAAATACTCTCCTCTGCCTAGAGTAGCTGGTCCTTACCCTCAACAACTTTTCCTTTGACTCCTCCCATTTCCTCCATATCCAAGGCATAGCTATGGGCATGCACATGGGCCCCAGCTATGTCTGCCTCTTTGTAGGGTAGTCGACCAATCCTTATTTGGTTGCCTGGGTTCCAGCAACTAAGTTACAGGGAAAGGTTGAACAGAGTGGTGGCTGTGTGGAATGATCTTCCAGCAGAAGTGGTGGAGGCAGGATCGATTGTAACATTTAAAAATGAAGTGGATAGGTATATGGACGGGAAGGGAATGGAGGGGTATGGTCTGAGTGCAGGTAGATGGGACTAGGGGAAATTAAATGGTCGGCACGGACTGGAAGGGCCGAGAAGGCCTGTTTCTGTGCTGTAATTGTTATATGGTTATTTGAGGTGTGCCGTGGCCCTATCCCCGAAGTCTACCTCAGCTACATTGATGACTGCATCGGTGGTGCTACCTCCTGCACCCATGCAGAACTTCCTGACTTCATCCATGTCACCACGAACTTCCATCCGGCACTCACACTCACCTGGACCATTTCCAACAGCTCCCTGCCATTTCTAGACCTCACCATGTCAATCGCTGGTAACGTACTTTTCACCGACATCTACTACAAACCCACTGACTCCCGTGGCTATCTGGGTTACACTTCTTCCCACCCTGCTTCCTGTAAGGGCTCTCCCCCCTACTCCCATGGCTCTGTCTACGCCGCATTTGCACCCAGGATGAGATGTTCCAAAACAGGGCAACAGAGGTGTCATCATTCTTTGGGGTACGGGTTTTCCCCTCTTCGACTATAGATGAAGGTCTCACCAGGGTCTCCTCTATATCCCATAGCTCCGCTATCACTCCCCATTTCCCCCACTCGTAACAAGGGCAGAGACCCCCTTGTCCTCACCTTCCACCCTACCAGCCGTCGAATGCAACATATAATCCTCCGACATTTTCGCCACCTCCAACGGTATCAGGGAGTCCTTGCTTTCTCATTCCTTCCCCCCCCCCCTCCGAGCTCTCCCACAGTCTACTATCTCGCCTCTTCCTTTCTTTTTCCCGCCCCTCCCCCCCCCCCCCCCACATCAGTCTCAAGAAGGGTCTCGACGCGAAACGTCACCTATCCCTTCGCCCCATAGATGCTGTCACATCCGCTGAGTTTCTCTAGCATTTTTGTCTACCTTCGATTTTTCCAGCATCTGCAGTTCCTTCTTAAACACTGAATCAGGACGTGTGTGATTTCACACTTCACACCTTGGTCGTTACAGGCCAATTGGGCCGAAGGACATGTTTCCGCGCTGCATGGCTCCAAGCTTAAAACAACTTCACGATCAACAGCCATTTCCCTCAAAATGCAAAATATTGAACACTCCACTCATCATTAATTCACGACAGCCAGCGAGCTCGGTGCGACTGGGCTTCCTTCGGGTTGTTCCCGCAAAATCTCACTTCCTGGGGCGTCGTTCGCTGCTGCCGACTGGGTGGTGCTTGTGTGCGGGAATGTGCAGTCCTTTTTTGTAATTACAAGAGACCGAGAGTGAAATCATTTTATTTTATGAAGGTTTGTCTGTGTAGTTCGGCGTGAACAGAATTCTGAAACGTTCCGAAATGAGAACAACGTTACACATGTTACAACAGTTCAGTTCCCCGCCTCCCACGGCTAAACATGACACATTCAATGTAAATCCGTCATCCTCTGAACTGTGCTCAGCAGAGTCTCGACTCGAAACCTCACGCATTCCTTACTCCAGAGATGCTACCTGTCCCGCTGAGTTACTCCAGCTTTTTGTGTCTGTCTTTGGTTTAAACCAGCATCTGCGGTTCCTTCCCATCCATTCATAGTCGCGGTTTATTGATTAAGGACAAAACTAATATCGCGGGATATTTCACAATGCTCTTCAATTGTTCCCGGAACTTGGATTGCGTCACCCCATAAATAAATGTATTTGTGCAGGAACTTAAACTTGACAGCAAATATCCAACATGTTTAAATATAAGCAGTGAACCAGTGTAATGGGTGGGATTTGTTCCGACGATGTTATAGTACATGAAATCCAAGACGTACACCAACCACAGTAGAATGAAGCTGCCGGAAATGGCGAAGACCACTATCACAGATTTCCGTCTACTCTCCATCTCCGGGTCATTCTGATTCTCTCCTTTGTTCTGACCCCTCAGGCGCTTACGGACTCGACTCGCTACCAATATGTGCCTGACTATAAGAGCATTGAGCAGTAGAATAAATGCGAATGGGACCAATGGAATAAATATTTTATCAATGCAGTCCAACACCACCCATCCCGCCTCGGTGTAATAGCTTGGTTTGGTTTTGCAGCCCCATGGCACGTTGGCGATGATCACTGCAGGTTCATAGGTAAAGAAGAAGGGTGCGTTCTTTATGCAAAGCACGATGCTGATCGTTGTAAGTACTACAGTCGCAGTTTTCGCCCTGCAGTACTTTGTTTTCAGTTTCTGACAACAGATGGCGACGAATCTATCAAAGGTGAACATGACGGTGAACCACACGGAGCAGTCTGTTGCGGCAAAGAGCGACACAGCAATAACACTGCAGACAGGGGTCACTTCCAAATACGATCCAGGAAAATAATAATAACTGATGCGGCCGAATATGACCTCCGTGATGACAGAGAGCAGATCCGCGACCGCCATGCCCACGAGGTAACGAGTGGTGCAGGGGGAGAGACCACACTTTCCCCGAGACAAAATCACAACTGCTATCAAGTTAACTGCAGGAAGAAGAATGAATAGAAAGTGGAGATTTAGAAGCCATAAAAATAAGAATAATTTCAAGTCCCATGATGGCGGGACTAAGATATGATGAAGAAATGGGTCGATTTGGCCTGTATTCACTGGAGTTTAGAAGGATGAGAGGGAATCACATAGAAACATACAACATTCTTAAGGGATTAAACAGGCTAGATGCAGGAATTTCCCCCCCCTATTGGCAACCAGAGGTCACAGTTTAGGAATAAGGGGTAGGCCATTTAGGACTGAGATGAGGAAAAACATTTGCATCCAGAAAGTTTTGAATCTGTGGAATTCTGGGCCACAGAAGGCAGTTGAGGCCAATTCACTGGATGTTTTCAAGAGAGAGTTAGACTTAACTCATCGGGCCAAATGAACCAAGAGTATAGGGGTAAAAGCAGGAACGGGGTACTGGTTTTAGAATGTCAGCCGTGATCCTATTGGATGGCGGTGTTGGCTCGAAGGGCCGAATGGCCTAATCCTGTTCCCATGTTCTATGTTTCTATGCATGTAAAGCAGCAATGCGTCATTTATAAAATAACACAAAACTGTGACAGACTGAGAGCACTAATGGTGATATTAAATCCAAGTAGTGGGTTTAATCTTTGTCAGTGGGAGTGGGAGGGGTGGGGATTGCGATCATCTGCAAAAGAAACCCAAGTTGACATTATTCAGTGCAGAGGACGCAAAGGACTGGCGAGGAACGGCTTTGCACGTGTTTGCTCCTGTCAGCGAAGGTGATAAATGATCATAATCACAAGCTCTTTCATTGGTCATTTGGTCTCTGCCATTAACCTGCAAAGGGCCCAGGAAAAATCGACGAAGATGTTGCCCCCAGAACTGGAGCACAGATAGAAATTCGGCAGGCCATGATTTAATTCCTTGGAGCGCAGGAAGCTGAGGGGTGATCTGATAGAGGTGTACAGAATCACGAGGTGAAATAGATAAAGTGAATGCACAGTGCATTTTTCCCAGGGCAGGGGAATCAAGAACTAGGGGGCAATGGATCCTACACAGAATCTGCTTCCTATCGACGATGTGGGTATATGGAACGAGCTGCCGGGGGAAATTGTAGAGGCAGGTACAATAACACCGTATATAAGACATGGGAAGAGATACATGGATTGAAGATGTTGAGATAGACATGGTTCATACACATTTACGAAGATGTTGCTGGGACTAAGGGGTCTGAGCTACAGGTCGAGGTTGAGTTGGCTGAGACTCTAACCCTTGGAGCTCAGGATGTTGAGGGGTGATTTTATAGAGGTGTATAAAATCATCAGAGCAATAGATCGGGTAGGTGCATAGAGTATTTTGCCCAGAGTAGGCGAGTCGAGACCGGAGGACATAGGTTTAAGGTGAAGGGGTAAAGATCACTTTTTCACACAAGGGTGGTGGGTGTGTGGAACAAGCAGACAGATGACGTAGATTATCTCAACGATCCAGAAACAGTTAGACAGGTACATGGACAGGACAGGTTTGAAGGGATAGGGACCGAACGCAGGCGGGTGGGGCTAGTGTAGCTGGGACATGTTGGCCGGTGTGGGCAAGTTGGGCCGAAGGGCTTGTTTCCACCCTGTATCAGTTTACAATTCTATGACTCTAAGACATATAAATGAGAGCAGCTTAGCTGGGGGATCTTGGTCGGTATAAACTAGTTGTACTGGTCTATTGCGCTATAACTGTCAGTTCCACGTCACATGGGTAAGTTGTTAAACAACCGTGGACACGATGCAAATGGAGGAGAAAGAAATGTGGGTAATGTGGGATGAATGTAAAGGAATTTGTTGATGGGGGCGTGTTCACTGCGCCGAAAGATAGCTCTCCGTGCATTCCGGCTGTGGATGTTGTGGAGACAAGTGTGAATGGGGGAAAAACTGAAGCAAATAAAGAAAATGTACCCGAGACCGAACGGCAGTAACTCCGAAGTCGCGATGTTTCCTGTCCCAATCCTTTACCAATGATGCAAAAATAATGAAAAACGTCCCACGTGCCGGAGGAACTCAGTGGGCCGGGCAGCGTCCGGAGGGAAATTGTCATTCGACGCTTCGAAATCACTTGGATTGAAAGGGTAGAGAGGAGACAGCCAGTTTTCAAAGGTGAGGGAGATGCAGGGGCAGGGGCAGGGGATGGGTGGTAGATTGGCAGATGGTTTGTGGTGGGGAGGGGAAGGCCAAAGAGAACATTTGTGGCCAGGATATGATAAGTGGAGACTAACACATCTTTAAATGATTAAATCTGGTGAGAGAGATTCAATGTGAGGGAGTGACGGTGAACAAATGTAATTAAGGATGTGTGGTAACCCTCGGTCGGGAATTGTTAGGGTGATGGGCAGGTCGGTTTGTTGATGGAGAGTAACGAGATGGGTGATTGGTTTCAGAGGATTGGGATGAATGAGATATGAGAGGACCGGGTTGAATCGGTAGAAGAGAGAAAGGGATGGACGGGAAGAGGGTTAGTTTAAATTAATAATCAATTGATGTTCTATAGATTATCAAATCTGTTGAGGAGAAGCATTAATCGGCGTTAACTCTCTGCAGAAAATGCCAGTAAAACTCAGCGGGAGGGTAGGGAAACAGGAAATTGGGATTCTCAATCTGTAATTTTTTTCATTTTAGTTATTATTTACAGACACTAACACTGGTGCATCATTTGTCAGTGTAGGTGGGTCAATAATAAGATTTTACATTGAAGATGAAAGAGCTTAGTAGAGGACTGCACCGAAACAGGCCTTTCGGCTCACCATTGTCAGGCCGACCATTAGATTATCAGTATCTCAATGTCTGACAATTCCTCCGTAAGCATCGACATATGAGCGATTCAAGTGATCATCTGTTAAATATCTGCCTCTTTCCTCTATTCGGGCAGTATGTCCGGAAGGCAACCAGCTCAAAGTTGGTCAGACTTTACCGGGATTCAATGTTGTATCTCTGCACTAAATATTGTATCCATGATCCTTTACCTTTATCAGTGCGCGGTGGGCGGTTTCATTGTGTTCGTGTCGTGTATTTCCTTCATAGAAACATAGAAACATAGAAATTAGGTGCAGGAATAGGCCATTCGGCCCTTCGAGCCAGCACCGCCATCCAATATGATCATGGCTGATCATCCAACTCAGTATCCCGTACCTGCCTTCTCTCCATACCCTCTGATCCCCTTAGCCACAAGGGCCACATCTAACTTCGAGTGGATTGCAAGCATAACACATTATTTTGACTGTACCTCAGTACACGTGCAATAACTCGGGGGAAAGGGAAGTGGGAGACATAGATGGTGTTACAGAGATATAGAAGAAATGAATGAAAGATATGCAAAAAAAGTAACGATGATAAAGGAAATTGGCCATTGTCAGCCGTGGACTCGGTGAAAATGAGCTACAGACAATGAGATTCAACAAGACGGCTTTGAAGTTAGTACAGCGACTAGGATGGGGGGTGGGGGATGGGGGAGAGGAGACGGAGAGGGATGGAATGCAAGGGTTACTTGAAGACAGATAAGTCAATATCATACCGCTGGGTTGTTAGCTGCCCAAGCGAAATATGAGGTGCGTTTTACCCGGTTGAGCAAGCAGCTCTCAACATCGCTGCTGTGAGGCATCGTTCCTCAGCAGCCATCCTGTCATGTCTCGGTTCATAACTGGGATGTTCAATCCCAGGCAAAATCCTGCGGACTTTCCAATCCAATCTACTCCTGCAACCGTGATAATGCTGCAATGAGCCACCCGCGTTACCATGGGACAACTCGAGACAATATAATTATAGCAATAACCCTGCAATAATAAAACTAGAGGGCATTGGCTTAAGGTGAGCGGGATTTTTTGACAGGGACCTCAGGGCAACCTCATCGCTCAGACGGTAGTCCATATCTGGAAATGGGCTGCGAGAGGATGCTGCAGAAGCGGAAAGGATTAAAAAGACACTTGTTTGTATGTATTTCATTCATTGTTCATTATCTCTCTTCATCACCTCGTTCCCCTTTTCCCTAACTAGTCCGAATAAGGATCTAGACTCGAAACGTCACACATTCATTCTCTCCAGAGATTCTGCCTGTCCCGCTGAGTTACTCCAGCTTTTTGTGTCTATCTTCGGAAAGAAATACGGCTTTTAGAATAGGCATTTGTATATATATTTGGAAAGGCAGACACAACATGCTGGAGAAACTCAGCGTGTGAGGCAGCATCTCTGGAGATGTCCTCATTCTTTTGGAAACGGGGGTTCCCCCCTTCTGTTATAGGTGGGGCTCTCACTAGGGTCCCCTCTGTATCCCGCAGCCCCGCTCTTACTCCCCCTCCCCCATTCGTAACAAGGACAGAGTCCCCCTTGTCCTCACCTTCCACTCCATCAGCCATCGCATACAACATATCATCCACCCCTTTCTGCTTTCCGCAGAGACTGTTCCCTGAAACTCCTAGGTCAACTCGTCCCTTCCCATCCAATCCACCCCCTTGGTACTTACCCCTGCAACCGCAGGAGATGCAACACCTGTCCCTATACCTCCTCACTCGACTCCATCCAAGGACCCAAATAGTCTTTCCTGGTGAGGCAGCAGTTTCGACCCTAAAGGTCTCGACCCGAAACTTCGCCCATTCCTTCTCTCCGGAGATGCTGCCTCAGCCGTTGAGTTACTCCAGCATTTTGTGTCTACCTTCGATTTAAACCAGCACCTGCAGTTTTTTCTTACATAGATATTTGGACAAGGTGGACAGAAGGGCCTGAATCCGCGCTGTTCATCTGAACGACTCCGTGAAAGCAACCGCATATCCAACGGACCCGTATCTCACGGATATCTTGAGAAATTATCAATTAAACAGTAAATCAGGCGCTTACACCGATTTCCAAAGGTTCGGAGAAAAAGTAAATCACTCACCAGGAACTCCAATAATAGCAATAATCATGTACGATACTTTCTCTGCTTTGTAAAATGTTTCCAGCATTGTCTGCGAGAAGCGAGCTGTCAGCGATGAGGGCAAACCGTCGGAATGAAACACTGAGGAACCTGATTCTCACTGTGCGGTATTTATGCACCAGGAGATGTCCTCGGGGAGACGGGTTGCAACATTATTCACAATTGCTATTTAAAACAAACGATCAAGTTGATTACATCATACGGTTACATCGCCGCTGACAATGAACTTATTTTGGTTTGAGATATTTTTGAAGAAATGCTAAAGAGTAGGTGGAAATCACGCGAATTCGAGAGAATTGGCAGCCACGATCAAGCTTTATTTTTTAACCGGACGCGAGTTATGTAAACCAGCGAGCGGTTGCTTCAATGAAATTACTGTTCTGTGTTATTGCTTGATTGAAACTTTATCTTTTTAACTCCGACCACGGATGCGGTACTGTTGCTTGTGGATTCTAATACTGCAGCACAATCTAATAGATCTAGTCTTGCGGACCACTCGCTGCAGATGGATATGTATCCTGAAACTAATAAATGCTTTCAATCAAATTAATCCTGCAAGTTTTCATTCTATTCAACCAGTTATATAAAGCTCCGTCATATAAACCCCATCCAATGTCAGACACCTTTTCAATTTGTCACGAGCGAAGTCTATTTGCTCGTTGCCCAGGCAATGCCAGACCTGGTGAATATTCCCAGCGTTTTAGGCTTCTGTGTCAGACTTCCATTATTTGTGTGTTTTTGGCCATTTTCCAATTCAGTGCCTCGTGTGCCTGAGAAAGACGGGTGATTACAGACACTGGACTTTTCCCGTTTCTGTGAGGTGAACCGGATATTGTATTTGCTAGTGGTTCTGGGGAGAAATGTTTCATGTTTTTTGTCATGCCATTGTTTGACAGCGTGAAGACACACAGGGGATGAATGTGGACAGTTTGTTCAGGCAGATCAGCCAAGCTGCAAGGTGATCATCGAGCCTGTGTCAGAGGCCTCTTTGAAAACTTGATGAAACTGAAGTATGCCAGACTCAATGGTGTTGCAAGTACTGTGGCATTAAGTCAGCCCCTGCCTGGAAACTGCCTATCGACCCACACCAGGGGTGGCAAAATAGTTCATAAGTGAGAGTTCATAGGAGCAGAATTAGCCCATCAAGTTTACTGCGCCATTCAGTCATGGCTGATCTACCTCTCCCTCCTAACCCCAATTCTCGTGCTTCCCCTCCCCCAAAACCCTGTCACCCGTACTAATCAACAAGCTATATCTCTGCCTTAAAAGTATCCATTGTGGCAATGCATATCAGAACTGAATGAGGAGGAGGACACAAATGCAGGCTCCGACACAGGACAGATCCGTCTTCAGAGTTTAATCGGTCCAAGTCGGTACACAGGCAAGCAAAAACAGAGGCAACAGTATAATCTAGGAGCAGGCAAAAACAGTGGTCGAAAAACAGGCAATGGTCAAGATCAGAAGGTCACAAGATTTCTAGAGCTGGAACGAGGTGATACCAAGTAGCATACACAACGAACTGGCAATGAGAACTAAAACGAGACACAGGTGAAACACATCAGGGTGGAGCCAACAATCACATGAGGGTAAACGGCATGACAGGAAATGGGACCTGAAACAAGAGGAGACGCGAGACACCAAAATAAAAGAAGAATGCAAACTCAAATACTAAAAACCAATAAGAAACAGAAACTAGATCAAATGCGGGACCTGACCCGGCGAGTACACTGGAGCCGGCGTTCTTCCATGATCAGCCATCCTCCTGTAACGCTCAGAACTGCGCCACAGCATCTGACGAGCCCCATTCCAAACCTTGCGACAGTGACGGATGAGAGCCTGAGCGGAGGGCACACTGGACTCCTTCTCCACAGCAGGGAACAATGGCGGTTGATAACCATACCAGGCACACTGGAATGGAGAGAGACCAGAGAATGAGCAAGGAAGTATGTTGTGTGCATACTCCACCCAAATAAGGTGTTTGCTCCAAGTTGAAGGATTCCGTGCCACCAAGCACCACAGTCCTGTCTCCAATTCCTGGTTAAGGCATTCAGTCTGTCCATTGGATTCCGGGTGATAACCAGATGTAAAGCTGACCGTGGCGTCCAACAGAGAACAAAACTCCTTCCAAAACCTGGACACAAACTGAGGCCCCCGGTCAGACACAATGTCACTGGGAAATCCATGAATTCAAAAAACATGAGACAACATGACCTCTGCCATCTTCCTGGTGGAGGGAAGCTTGTGCAACGGAACAAAATGGACCATCTTAGAAAATCTGTCCACCACAGTCATGACTGTGGTGTTGCCTTCAGAAGAGGGCAGGCCCGTGACAAAGTCCATGGAGATGTCTGACCAGGGGCGTGAGGGGACAGGCAGCGGATTCAGGAGGCCAAAGGCGGGCCGACATGAGGTCTTAATCTGAGCACAAATACTGCAGGCGGCGACGTACTCCTTCATCCCCCTCTCCATGGAAAGCCACCAAAACCGCTCTTTGGCCGCAAACAGGGTTCGGCGGACACCGGGATGACAGGAGATCCGAGACGTATGAGCCCAGTGAATCACCTGTGAACGAAGAGACTCGGGAACAAATGGACGATTAGAAGGACACCCTAGCGGAGACTGAACACCAGCAGTAGCCTTGGAAACTCTCTTCTCAATCTCCCAAGTAACCACCCCAACAAAACAGGAAGCAGGCAGAATGGGAGTTGAAACCTTAGGGGACGGTTCAGGATCAAACTGTCTGGGGAGAGCATCAGGTTTGCCATTCTTGGCACCAGGGCGGTAAGACAGTACAAAATCAAATCGATTAAAGAAGAGAGCCCACCTGGCTTGGCGCGAGTGGAGGCGTTTGGCTAACTTGATGTATTCCAGGTTCTTGTGGTCTGTCCAAACTAGAAACAGTTGCTTGGTACCCTCCAACCAATGTCTCCATTCCTCCAAGGCTATTTTAACCGCTAACAGTTCACGGTTACCCACATTGTAATTTCTCTCAGCAGGAGAAAGCTTTCGAGAGAGGAAAGCGCAGGGATGTAGTCGACCATCTGTGGAGGATTTCTGGGAGAGTATGGCCCCGATGCTCACAGGCCCCAAGGCATCCACCTCAACCATGAACTGGAGTGACGGGTCAGGGTGAACCAGGATGGGGGCTGAGGAGAAGCTCCTCTTGAGTCTCATAAATGCAGTTTCTGCTTGAGGGGACCAAGAGAAAGGCACGTGGGGTGAGGTGAGAGCATGGAGTGGTGCAGCAGTGACACTAAGGTTCCGGATTAACTTCCTACAAAGATTAGCAAACACAAGGAACCCCTGAAGTCGCTTACGACTGGAGGGTGTAGGCCAGGTGGCCACAGCACTGACCTTGCCCAGGTCCATCTGTGTACCATCAGGTGATACAACATAACCAAGGAATTGAACAGTGTTAACATGAAATCCACATTTCTCAGCTTTCACAAACAGATCATTCGAGAGCAAACGTTCCAGCACCTGGTGTACATGCTGCACGTGGGAAGTTTCATCTGGAGAAAAAATCAAAATGTCATCAAGGTACACAAACACAAATTTGTTCAGTATGTCCTGTAATACAACGTTAACCATGCCTTGAAAAACAGCTGGAGCATTAGTAAGACCAAACGGCACGACCCGATATTCATAATGACCACTGGGTGTGTTAAACGCAGTCTTCCATTCATCCCCCTCCCTTATCCTTACCAGATGATAAGCATTTCTGACATCTAACTTAGTAAATACTTTAACGTCTTTTAACAGTTCAAATGCAGAGGAGATAAGAGGAAGAGGGCATCTGTTTTTAACAGTAATGTGATCGAGTCCTCTGTAGGCAATGCAGGGCCAAAGTGTTCCATCCTTCTTATCCACAAAGAAGAATCCAGCTCCTGCAGGTGAAGAGGAAGGTCTGATGATCCCAGCAGCAAGGCCGTCGTCAATGTACTTCTCCATGGCGAGCCGCTCAGGTGAAGACAAGAAATAAAGACGACCCTTAGGAGGCGCTGTACCTGGCAGAAGGTCAATGCAGCAGTCGTGTGGTCTATGTGGCGGGAGAGAGGTGGCCTTGGCATTGTTGAACACCTTTAGGTCTAGATAACATGAGGGAACCTTGGTGAGATCTGGAAAATCCCCCTCGCTTGAACGGGAAGGCTGCCGGAGGTTGGTCCTGGAAGATCCCAGAAAACTGTTCCTTGTTGGATCCTTCATAGACTCAGGAGAAGAATCATGCAGATTGATGAGTTTACAGTTATTTCCCCAAGAAATTACTTCCCCAGTACCCCAGTTCATGTGAGGATTATGGTAAGACAGCCAAGGGAGCCCCGAAACCAGAGGATGAAGAGGACAGTCGAGGAGATGAAAACTGATGGTCTGAAGGTGATTACCTGCCACGATGAGTTGAACAGGTTGAGTTCGGTGAATCACCCTGTACATTAGGCACCCATCCAGTGCACTAGCCTCCTGAGGATCTTGAAGCTGTTCATGTTCCAGCTTCAATTCATCAGCCAAGCGAATGTCCATGAAGTTCTTATCTGCCCCAGAATCAACCAAAGCATGCAGGGAGTGCCACTGGGAATGCACCAACAATTGTACAGTTGTGAGTTGATGAGAGGAACGGCTCTTAGGAGTGGTACAACTCACCAATGTCCTTGCTTTCATTGGTGAGCCTTGTCTTTTACTGAACAGCTGTTCAACAAATGTCCCAGTTCAACACAGTAAAAACACTCCCCTCCCTTAGGCGGCGCTGCCGTTCCTCCGGGCTGAGTTTGGCTCGTCCCACCTGCATGGGCTCCTCCGAAGAGAGAGGTGGCGCTGCAGGCTGACTGGACCGGCCGAGAGGGACGAAGGGCGATGCTGCCGCCACTGTTGGGAGGAGGTCCGAACTGCAGCCAATCTCCTCTCTCGCTCTCTTTCTCTGAGCCTAGCGTCAATTTGGACAGCCAGGGAAATCATAGACTCGAAGTCAGAGTTAGTGGAGCCACCTGATCCTTGATAGTTTCAGACAATCCATTGCGAAAAGCATCCAACAAAGCAGACTCATTCCATCCATTCTTAGCAGCAACAGTTCGAAATTCAATAGCAAAATCCATAACTGAGCGATTACCTTGTTTCATGGAGACCAGGTTCTGTGAAGCCTCTCCGCCAGGATTGGAATGATCAAACGTGCAGGACAGAGCTTCCATGAACAGGACCGACATCTGGCAACCAGGAGAATTCCGAGCCCATTCCGCCGTGGCCCAAGCCTCCGCTCTACCCGACAGGTGCATGATGATAAAGGCTACCCTTGATCGTTCTGATGGAAACGAAGCTGCTTGAAGATCAAAATGCAGCCCACACTGAATCAAAAAAGGTCTACACCTCTCCGATTCCCCCGAAAAGTGTTCCGGTCTTGCCAGGTGGAGGAATGGAGACACTGCG
Organism: Raja brachyura; assembly: GCA_963514005.1. Next base: position 2,728,964 of record OY740807.1, on the reverse strand, counting down.
GCAACCATGGCCATCGATGCCCCAGGAGACACAGACAAGGAAACAGACTTGGCAGGCACGGGAGCCACAGCAGGAAACAAAGAATTCAGCCGAGCAACCAGGTGTTCAAACTGAGAACTTAAAGTGTTCACCTGTGAACCGATGTCCGCCTGGAACCCCTGCTAACGTTCGCCGAGATCCTGGAACCCGGCGGCGATCAAGGTGAGTTGACCCTCGTAATGCAAGACGTGCTCCTCTTGCTTCCGGAGCGCTGCACGAAAAGGATCAGAGCCCGCTGTATCCATTGTTGGCCCGTTCGTACTGTCAGAACTGAACGAGGAGGACACAAATGCAGGCTCAGACACAGGGCAGATCCCTTTTCTGAGTTTAATCGGTCCAAGTCAGTACACAGGTAAGCAAAAACAGAGGCAACAGTATAATCTAGGAGCAGGCAAAAACAGTGGTCGAAAAACAGGCCATAGTCGAGATCACAAGATTTCTGGAGCCGGAACAAGGTGGTACCAAGTAGCATACACAACGAACTGACAATGAGAACTAAAACACAAAGGGCTTAAATACAGACTAACAGGGGATAACGAGACACAGGTGAAACACATCAGGTGGAGCCAACAATCACATGAGGGTAAGCGACCTGACAGGAAATGGGAACTGAAACAAGAGGAGATGTGAGACACCAAAATAAAGGAAGAATGCAAACTCTAATACTAAAAACCAATAAGAAACAGAAACTAGATCAAACGTGAGACCTGACAATGAATTCCGCAGGTTCACCACCCTCCCACTGAAGAAATTCCTCCTCATCTCCTTCCTAAAGGAAGTCCTTTAATTATGAGGCTACGGCCTGGTCCTAGATTCTCCCACGATTGGAAACGTGGTCTCCACATCCTCTATATCCAAGTCTTTCACTATTCGGTAAGTTGCAAATGTAGGTGAGTGTAGTATAACACGTGATGTTTGCTTTATATCTGAAAGCATCTACACCAGGACATAACATCTGGCCTGGGATGTATATCTCCCATGTTGCGTATTCTTTTTTAGTTTCGTTTATTTTTTTGTTTATTCTGAAAATATATCATGGATTCCATGCGAGTCTTTCCCGTATACAGGTTGGCCCCGTTAGCATCATCCACAGGGGACGTTGGACTGACCCTTGCAGATTCAGGGACAATTTCTTCCAGCTGGTATCAGGTAACGGAATCATAGACCTCACCATATCTATCGCTGGTATGAGACTCCTCACCGACATCTACTACAAACCCACTGACTCCCATGGCTATCTGGACTACACTTCTTCCCACCCTGCTTCCTGTAAGGATTCTACCCGCTACTCCCATTCCTCCATCTATGCCGCAACTGCACCCAGGATGAGGTGTTCCAAACCAGGGCATCAGAGGTGTCCTCATTCTTTAGGGTACGGGGGTTTCCCTCTTCGACTATAGATGAGGCTCTCATTGTGGTCTCCTTTATATCCCATAGCTCCGTTATCACTCCCCATTCCCCCACTCGTAACAAGGACAGAGTCCCCCTTATCCTCACCTTCCACCCCACCAGCTGTCGCATACAACATAAAATCCTCCGACATTTTACACAAGCTACACTTGTGGCTTTACCTCACCACTCGACTCCATCCAAGGACCCAAGCAGCCTTTGCGGGGAGGCAGAGGTTCACCTGCACCTCCTCCAACCTCATCTATTGCATCAGCTTTTCCAAGTGTCAACTGCTCTACATCAGGCTTGGCAATCCGGTCAGGTCACAATAAGCAACCTGATCTCCCGGTGGCTCAGCATTTCAACTCCCTCTCCCAAACCGAATACGACCTTTCTGTCCTGAGCTTCATCCATGGCCAAAATGCGTCTCACCGCAAATTGGAGGAGCAGCATCTCATATTTCGCTTGGGTACTTTACACCTCAGCGGTATGAACACTGACTTCTCCAATTTCAGGGAGTCCTTGCTTTCTCACTCCTTCCCCTCCCCCTCCGAGCTCTCCCACAGTCTACTATCTCGCCTCTTCCTTTCTTTTTCCCACCACCCCCCCTCGACATCAGTCTTAAGAAGGGTCTCGACCCGAAACGTCACCTATCCCTTCGCCCCAGAGATGCTGTCACATCCGCTGAGTTTCTCTAGCATTTTTGTCTACCTTCGATTTTTCCAGCATCTGCAGTTCCTTCTTAAACACTGAATCAGGACGTGTGTGATTTCACACTTCACACCTTGGTCGTTACAGGCCAATTGGGCCGAAGGACATGTTTCCGCGCTGCATGGCTCGAAGCTCAAAACAACTTCACGATCAACAGCCATTTCCCTCAAAATGCAAACAAATTGAACACTCTACTCATCATTAATTCACGACAGCCAGCGAGCTCGGTGCGACTGGGCTTCCTTCGGGTTGATCCCGCAAAATCTCACTTCCTGGGGCGTCGTTCGCTGCTGCCGACTGGGTGGTGCTTGTGTGCGGGAATGTGCAGTCCTTTTTTGCAATTACAAGAGACCGAGAGTGAAATCACTTTATTTTATGAAGGTTTGCCTGTGTAGTTCGGCGTGAACAGAATTCTGAAACGTTCCGAAATGAGAACAACGTTACACATGTTACAACAGTTCAGTTCCCCGCCTCCCACGGCTAAACATGACACATTCAATGTAAATCCGTGATCCTCTGAACTGTGCTCAGCAGAGTCTCGACTCGAAACCTCACGCATTCCTTACTCCAGAGATGCTACCTGTCCCGCTGAGTTACTCCAGCTTTTTGTGTCTGTCTTTGGTTTAAACCAGCATCTGCGGTTCCTTCCCATCCATTCATAGTCGCGGTTTATTGATTAAGGACAAAACTAATATCGCGGGATATTTCACAATGCTCTTCAATTGTTCCCGGAACTTGGATTCCGTCATCCCATAAATAAATGTATTTGTGCAGCAACTTAAACTTGACAGCAAATATCCAACATGTTTAAATATAAGCAGTGAACCAGTGTAATGGGTGGGGTTTGTTCCGACGATGTTATAGTACATGAAATACAAGACGTACACCAACCACAGTAGAATGAAGCTGCCGGAAATGGCGAAGACCACTATCACAGATTTCCGTCTACTCTCCATCTCCGGGTCATTCTGATTCTCTCCTTTCTTCTGACCCCTCAGGCGCTTACGGACTCGACTCGCTACCAATATGTGCCTGACTATAAGAGCATTGAGCAGCAGAATAAATGCGAATGGGACCAATGGAATAAATATTTTATCAATGCAGTCCAACACCACCCATCCCGCCTCGGTGTAATAGCTTGGTTTGGTTTTGCAGCCCCATGGCACGTTGTCGATGATCACTGCAGGTTCATAGGTAAACAAGAAGGGTGCGTTCTTTATGCAAAGCACGATGCTGATCGTTGTAAGTACTACAGTCGCAGTTTTCGCCCTGCAGTACTTTGTTTTCAGTTTCTGACAACAGATGGCGACGAATCTATCAAAGGTGAACATGACGGTGAACCACACGGAGCAGTCTGTTGCGGCAAAGAGCGACACAGCAATAACACTGCAGACAGGGGTCACTTCCAAATACGATCCAGGAAAATAATAATAACTGATGCGGCCGAATATGACCTCCGTGATGACAGAGAGCAGATCCGCGACCGCCATGCCCACGAGGTAACGAGTGGTGCAGGGGGAGAGACCACACTTTCCCCGAGACAAAATCACAACTGCTATCAAGTTAACTGCAGGAAGAAAAATGAATAGAAAGTGGAGATTTAGAAGCCATAAAAATAAGAATAATTTCAAGTCCCATGATGGCGGGACTAAGATATGATGAAGAAATGGGTCGATTTGGCCTGTATTCACTGGAGTTTAGAAGGATGAGAGGGAATCACATAGAAACATACAACATTCTTAAGGGATTAAACAGGCTAGATGCAGGAATTTCCCCCCCTATTGGCAACCAGAGGTCACAGTTTAGGAATAAGGGGTAGGCCATTTAGGACTGAGATGAGGAAAAACATTTGCATCCAGAAAGTTTTGAATCTGTGGAATTCTGGGCCACAGAAGGCAGTTGAGGCCAATTCACTGGATGTTTTCAAGAGAGAGTTAGACTTAACTCTTCGGGCCAAATGAACCAAGAGTATAGGGGTAAAAGCAGGAACGGGGTACTGGTTTTAGAATGTCAGCCGTGATCCTATTGGATGGCGGTGTTGGCTCGAAGGGCCGAATGGCCTAATCCTGTTCCCATGTTCTATGTTTCTATGCATGTAAAGCAGCAATGCGTCATTTATAAAATAACACAAAACTGTGACAGACTGAGAGCACTAATGGTGATATTAAATCCAAGTAGGGGGTTTAATCTTTGTCAGTGGGAGTGGGAGGGGTGGGGATTGCGATCATCTGCAAAAGAAACCCAAGTTGACATTATTCAGTGCAGAGGACGCAAAGGACTGGCGAGGAACGGCTTTGCACGTGTTTGCTCCTGTCAGCGAAGGTGATAAATGATCATAATCACAAGCTCTTTCATTGGTCATTTGGTCTCTGCCATTAACCTGCAAAGGGCCCAGGAAAAATCGACGAAGATGTTGCCCCCAGAACTGGAGCACAGATAGAAATTCGGCAGGCCATGATTTAATTCCTTGGAGCGCAGGAAGCTGAGGGGTGATCTGATAGAGGTGTACAGAATCACGAGGTGAAATAGATAAAGTGAATGCACAGTGCATTTTTCCCAGGGCAGGGGAATCAAGAACTAGAGGGCAATGGATCCTACACAGAATCTGCTTCCTATCGACGATGTGGGTATATGGAACGAGCTGCCGGGGGAAATTGTAGAGGCAGGTACAATAACACCGTATATAAGACATGGGAAGAGATACATGGATTGAAGATATTGAGATAGACATGGTTCATACACATTTACGAAGATGTTGCTGGGACTAAGGGGTCTGAGCTACAGGTCGAGGTTGAGTTGGCTGAGACTCTAACCCTTGGAGCTCAGGATGTTGAGGGGTGATTTTATAGAGGTGTATACAATCATCAGAGCAACAGATCGGGTAGGTGCATAGAGTATTTTGCCCAGAGTAGGCGAGTCGAGACCGGAGGACATAGGTTTAAGGTGAAGGGGTAAAGATCACTTTTTCACACAAGGGTGGTGGGTGTGTGGAACAAGCAGACAGATGACGTAGATTATCTCAACGATCCAGAAACAGTTAGACAGGTACATGGACAGGACAGGTTTGAAGGGATAGGGACCGAACGCAGGCGGGTGGGGCTAGTGTAGCTGGGACATGTTGGCCGGTGTGGGCAAGTTGGGCCGAAGGGCTTGTTTCCACCCTGTATCAGTTTACAATTCTATGACTCTAAGACATATAAATGAGAGCAGCTTAGCTGGGGGATCTTGGTCGGTATAAACTAGTTGTACTGGTCTATTGCGCTATAACTGTCAGTTCCACGTCATATGGGTAAGTTGTTAAACAACCGTGGACACGATGCAAATGGAGGAGAAAGAAATGTGGGTAATGTGGGATGAATGTAAAGGAATTTGTTGATGGGGGCGTGTTCACTGCGCCGAAAGATAGCTCTCCGTGCATTCCGGCTGTGGATGTTGTGGAGACAAGTGTGAATGGGGGAAAAACTGAAGCAAATAAAGAAAATGTACCCGAGACCGAACGGCAGTAACTCCGAAGTCGCGATGTTTCCTGTCCCAATCCTTTACCAATGATGCAAAAATAATGAAAAACGTCCCACGTGCCGGAGGAACTCAGTGGGCCGGGCAGCGTCCGGAGGGAAATTGTCATTCGACGCTTCGAAATCACTTGGATTGAAAGGGTAGAGAGGAGACAGCCAGTTTTCAAAGGTGAGGGAGATGCAGGGGCAGGGGCAGGGGATGGGTGGTAGATTGGCAGATGGTTTGTGGTGGGGAAGGGAAGGCCAAAGAGAACATTTGTGGCCAGGATATGATAAGTGGAGACTAACACATCTTTAAATGATTAAATCTGGTGAGAGAGATTCAATGTGAGGGAGTGACGGTGAACAAATGTAATTAAGGATGTGTGGTAACCCTCGGTCGGGAATTGTTAGGGTGATGGGCAGGTCGGTTTGTTGATGGAGAGTAACGAGATGGGTGATTGGTTTCAGAGGATTGGGATGAATGAGATATGAGAGGACCGGGTTGAATCGGTAGAAGAGAGAAAGGGATGGACGGGAAGAGGGTTAGTTTAAATTAATAATCAATTGATGTTCTATAGATTATCAAATCTGTTGAGGAGAAGCATTAATCGGCGTTAACTCTCTGCAGAAAATGCCAGTAAAACTCAGCGGGAGGGTAGGGAAACAGGAAATTGGGATTCTCAATCTGTAATTTTTTTCATTTTAGTTATTATTTACAGACACTAACACTGGTGCATCATTTGTCAGTGTAGGTGGGTCAATAATAAGATTTTACATTGAAGATGAAAGAGCTTAGTAGAGGACTGCACCGAAACAGGCCTTTCGGCTCACCATTGTCAGGCCGACCATTAGATTATCAGTATCTCAATGTCTGACAATTCCTCCGTAAGCATCGACATATGAGCGATTCAAGTGATCATCTGTTAAATATCTGCCTCTTTCCTCTATTCGGGCAGTATGTCCGGAAGGCAACCAGCTCAAAGTTGGACAGACTTTACCGGGATTCAATGTTGTATCTCTGCACTAAATATTGTATCCATGATCCTTTACCTTTATCAGTGCGCGGTGGGCGGTTTCATTGTGTTCGTGTCGTGTATTTCCTTCATAGAAACATAGAAACATAGAAATTAGGTGCAGGAATAGGCCATTCGGCCCTTCGAGCCTGCACCGCCATTCAATATGATCATGGCTGATCATCCAACTCAGTATCCCGTACCTGCCTTCTCTCCATATACCCTCTGATCCCCTTAGCCACAAGGGCCACATCTAACTTCGAGTGGATTGCAAGCATAACACATTATTTTGACTGTACCTCAGTACACGTGCAATAACTCGGGGGAAAGGGAAGTGGGAGACATAGATGGTGTTACAGAGATATAGAAGAAATGAATGAAAGATATGCAAAAAAAGTAACGATGATAAAGGAAATTGGCCATTGTCAGCCGTGGACTCGGTGAAAATGAGCTACAGACAATGAGATTCAACAAGACGGCTTTGAAGTTAGTACAGCGACTAGGATGGGGGGTGGGGGATGGGGGAGAGGAGACGGAGAGGGATGGAATGCAAGGGTTACTTGAAGACAGATAAGTCAATATCATACCGCTGGGTTGTTAGCTGCCCAAGCGAAATATGAGGTGCTTTTTACCCGGTTGAGCAAGCAGCTCTCAACATCGCTGCTGTGAGGCATCGTTCCTCAGCAGCCATCCTGTCATGTCTCGGTTCATAACTGGGATGTTCAATCCCAGGCAAAATCCTGCGGACTTTCCAATCCAATCTACTCCTGCAACCGTGATAATGCTGCAATGAGCCACCCGCGTTACCATGGGACAACTCGAGACAATATAATTATAGCAATAACCCTGCAATAATAAAACTAGAGGGCATTGGCTTAAGGTGAGCCGGATTTTTTGACAGGGACCTCAGGGCAACCTCATCGCTCAGACGGTAGTCCATATCTGGAAATGAGCTGCGAGAGGATGCTGCAGAAGCGGAAAGGATTAAAAAGACACTTGTTTGTATGTATTTCATTCATTGTTCATTATCTCTCTTCATCATCTCGTTCCCCTTTTCCCTAACTAGTCCGAATAAGGATCTAGACTCGAAACGTCACACATTCATTCTCTCCAGAGATTCTGCCTGTCCCGCTGAGTTACTCCAGCTTTTTGTGTCTATCTTCGGAAAGAAATACGGCTTTTAGAATAGGCATTTGTATATATATTTGGAAAGGCAGACACAACATGCTGGAGAAACTCAGCGTGTGAGGCAGCATCTCTGGAGATGTCCTCATTCTTTTGGAAACGGGGGTTCCCCCCTTCTGTTATAGGTGGGGCTCTCACTAGGGTCCCCTCTGTATCCCGCAGCCCCGCTCTTACTCCCCCTCCCCCATTCGTAACAAGGACAGAGTCCCCCTTGTCCTCACCTTCCACTCCATCAGCCATCGCATACAACATATCATCCACCCCTTTCTGCTTTCCGCAGAGACTGTTCCCTGAAACTCCTAGGTCAACTCGTCCCTTCCCATCCAATCCACCCCCTTGGTACTTACCCCTGCAACCGCAGGAGATGCAACACCTGTCCCTATACCTCCTCACTCGACTCCATCCAAGGACCCAAATAGTCTTTCCTGGTGAGGCAGCAGTTTCGACCCTAAAGGTCTCGACCCGAAACTTCGCCCATTCCTTCTCTCCGGAGATGCTGCCTCAGCCGTTGAGTTACTCCAGCATTTTGTGTCTACCTTCGATTTAAACCAGCACCTGCAGTTTTTTCTTACATAGATATTTGGACAAGGTGGACAGAAGGGCCTGAATCCGCGCTGTTCATCTGAACGACTCCGTGAAAGCAACCGCATATCCAACGGACCCGTATCTCACGGATATCTTGAGAAATTATCAATTAAACAGTAAATCAGGCGCTTACACCGATTTCCGAAGGTTCGGAGAAAAAGTAAATCACTCACCAGGAACTCCAATAATAGCAATAATCATGTACGATACTTTCTCTGCTTTGTAAAATGTTTCCAGCATTGTCTGCGAGAAGCGAGCTGTCAGCGATGAGGGCAAACCGTCGGAATGAAACACTGAGGAACCCGATTCTCACTGTGCCGTATTTATGCACCAGGAGATGTCCTCGGGGAGACGGGTTGCAACATTATTCACAATTGCTATTTAAAACAAACGATCAAGTTGATTACATCATACGGTTACATCGCCGCTGACAATGAACTTATTTTGGTTTGAGATATTTTTGAAGAAATGCTAAAGAGTAGGTGGAAATCACGCGAATTCGAGAGAATTGGCAGCCACGATCAAGCTTTATTTTTTAACCGGACGCGAGTTATGTAAACCAGCGAGCGGTTGCTTCAATGAAATTACTGTTCTGTGTTATTGCTTGATTGAAACTTTATCTTTTTAACTCCGACCACGGATGCGGTACTGTTGCTTGTGGATTCTAATACTGCAGCACAATCTAATAGATCTAGTCTTGCGGACCACTCGCTGCAGATGGATATGTATCCTGAAACTAATAAATGCTTTCAATCAAATTAATCCTGCAAGTTTTCATTCTATTCAACCAGTTATATAAAGCTCCGTCATATAAACCCCATCCAATGTCAGACACCTTTTCAATTTGTCACGAGCGAAGTCTATTTGCTCGTTGCCCAGGCAATGCCAGACCTGGTGAATATTCCCAGCGTTTTAGACTTCTGTGTCAGACTTCCATTATTTGTGTGTTTTTGGCCATTTTCCAATTCAGTGCCTCGTGTGCCTGAGAAAGACGGGTGATTACAGACACTGGACTTTTCCCGTTTCTGTGAGGTGAACCGGATATTGTATTTGCTAGTGGTTCTGGGGAGAAATGTTTCATGTTTTTTGTCATGCCATTGTTTGACAGCGTGAAGACACACAGGGGATGAATGTGGACAGTTTGTTCAGGCAGATCAGCCAAGCTGCAAGGTGATCATCGAGCCTGTGTCAGAGGCCTCTTTGAAAGCTTGATGAAACTGAAGTATGCCAGACTCAATGGTGTTGCAAGTACTGTGGCATTAAGTCAGCCCCTGCCTGGAAACTGCCTATCGACCCACACCAGGGGTGGCAAAATAGTTCATAAGTGAGAGTTCATAGGAGCAGAATTAGCCCATCAAGTTTACTGCGCCATTCAGTCATGGCTGATCTACCTCTCCCTCCTAACCCCAATTCTCGTGCTTCCCCTCCCCAATAACCCTGTCACCCGTACTAATCAACAAGCTATATCTCTGCCTTAAAAGTATCCATTGTGGCAATGCATATCAGAACTGAATGAGGAGGAGGACACAAATGCAGGCCCCGACACAGGACAGATCCGTCTTCAGAGTTTAATCGGTCCAAGTCGGTACACAGGCAAGCAAAAACAGAGGCAACAGTATAATCTAGGAGCAGGCAAAAACAGTGGTCGAAAAACAGGCAATGGTCAAGATCAGAAGGTCACAAGATTTCTAGAGCTGGAACGAGGTGATACCAAGTAGCATACACAACGAACTGGCAATGAGAACTAAAACGAGACACAGGTGAAACACATCAGGGTGGAGCCAACAATCACATGAGGGTAAACGGCATGACAGGAAATGGGACCTGAAACAAGAGGAGACGCGAGACACCAAAATAAAAGAAGAATGCAAACTCGAATACTAAAAACCAATAAGAAACAGAAACTAGATCAAATGCGGGACCTGACCCGGCGAGTACACTGGAGCCGGCGTTCTTCCATGATCAGCCATCCTCCTGTAACGCTCAGAACTGCGCCACAGCATCTGACGAGCCCCATTCCAAACCTTGCGACAGTGACGGATGAGAGCCTGAGCGGAGGGCACACTGGACTCCTTCTCCACAGCAGGGAACAATGGCGGTTGATAACCATACCAGGCACACTGGAATGGAGAGAGACCAGAGAATGAGCAAGGAAGTATGTTGTGTGCATACTCCACCCAAATAAGGTGTTTGCTCCAAGTTGAAGGATTCCGTGCCACCAAGCACCACAGTCCTGTCTCCAATTCCTGGTTAAGGCATTCAGTCTGTCCATTGGATTCCGGGTGATAACCAGATGTAAAGCTGACCGTGGCGTCCAACAGAGAACAAAACTCCTTCCAAAACCTGGACACAAACTGAGGCCCCCGGTCAGACACAATGTCTCTGGGAAATCCATGAATTCAAAAAACATGAGACAACATGACCTCTGCCATCTTCCTGGTGGAGGGAAGCTTGTGCAACGGAACAAAATGGACCATCTTAGAAAATCTGTCCACCACAGTCATGACTGTGGTGTTGCCTTCAGAAGAGGGCAGGCCCGTGACAAAGTCCATGGAGATGTCTGACCAGGGGCGTGAGGGGACAGGCAGCGGATTCAGGAGGCCAAAGGCGGGCCGACATGAGGTCTTAATCTGAGCACAAATACTGCAGGCGGCGACGTACTCCTTCATCCCCCTCTCCATGGAAAGCCACCAAAACCGCTCTTTGGCCGCAAACAGGGTTCGGCGGACACCGGGATGACAGGAGATCCGAGACGTATGAGCCCAGTGAATCACCTGTGAACGAAGAGACTCGGGAACAAATGGACGATTAGAAGGACACCCTAGCGGAGACTGAACACCAGCAGTAGCCTTGGAAACTCTCTTCTCAATCTCCCAAGTAACCACCCCAACAAAACAGGAAGCAGGCAGAATGGGAGTTGAAACCTTAGGGGACGGTTCAGGATCAAACTGTCTGGGGAGAGCATCAGGTTTGCCATTCTTGGCACCAGGGCGGTAAGACAGTACAAAATCAAATCGATTAAAGAAGAGAGCCCACCTGGCTTGGCGCGAGTGGAGGCGTTTGGCTAACTTGATGTATTCCAGGTTCTTGTGGTCTGTCCAAACTAGAAACAGTTGCTTGGTACCCTTCAACCAATGTCTCCATTCCTCCAAGGCTATTTTAACCGCTAACAGTTCACGGTTACCCACATTGTAATTTCTCTCAGCAGGAGAAAGCTTTCGAGAGAGGAAAGCGCAGGGATGTAGTCGACCATCTGTGGAGGATTTCTGGGAGAGTATGGCCCCGATGCTCACAGGCCCCAAGGCATCCACCTCAACCATGAACTGGAGTGACGGGTCAGGGTGAACCAGGATGGGGGCTGAGGAGAAGCTCCTCTTGAGTCTCATAAATGCAGTTTCTGCTTGAGGGGACCAAGAGAAAGGCACGTGGGGTGAGGTGAGAGCATGGAGTGGTGCAGCAGTGACACTAAGGTTCCGGATTAACTTCCTATAAAGATTAGCAAACACAAGGAACCCCTGAAGTCGCTTACGACTGGAGGGTGTAGGCCAGGTGGCCACAGCACTGACCTTGCCCAGGTCCATCTGTGTACCATCAGGTGATACAACATAACTAAGGAATTGAACAGTGTTAACATGAAATCCACATTTCTCAGCTTTCACAAACAGATCATTCGAGAGCAAACGTTCCAGCACCTGGTGTACATGCTGCACGTGGGAAGTTTCATCTGGAGAAAAAATCAAAATGTCATCAAGGTACACAAACACAAATTTGTTCAGTATGTCCTGTAATACAACGTTAACCATGCCTTGAAAAACAGCTGGAGCATTAGTAAGACCAAACGGCACGACCCGATATTCATAATGACCACTGGGTGTGTTAAACGCAGTCTTCCATTCATCCCCCTCCCTTATCCTTACCAGATGATAAGCATTTCTGACATCTAACTTAGTAAATACTTTAACGTCTTTTAACAGTTCAAATGCAGAGGAGATAAGCGGAAGAGGGCATCTGTTTTTAACAGTAATGTGATCGAGTCCTCTGTAGGCAATGCAGGGCCAAAGTGTTCCATCCTTCTTATCCACAAAGAAGAATCCAGCTCCTGCAGGTGAAGAGGAAGGTCTGATGATCCCAGCAGCAAGGCCGTCGTCAATGTACTTCTCCATGGCGAGCCGCTCAGGTGAAGACAAGAAATAAAGACGACCCTTAGGAGGCGCTGTACCTGGCAGAAGGTCAATGCAGCAGTCGTGTAGTCTATGTGGCGGAAGAGAGGTGGCCTTGGCCTTGTTGAACACCTTTAGGTCTAGATAACATGAGGGAACCTTGGTGAGATCTGGAAAATCCCCCTCGCTTGAACGGGAAGGCTGCCGGAGGTTGGTCCTGGAAGATCCCAGAAAACTGCTCCTTGTTGGATCCTTCATAGACTCAGGAGAAGAATCATGCAGATTGATGAGTTTACAGTTATTTCCCCAAGAAATTACTTCCCCAGTACCCCAGTTCATGTGAGGATTATGGTAAGACAGCCAAGGGAGCCCCGAAACCAGAGGATGAAGAGGACAGTCGAGGAGATGAAAACTGATGGTCTGAAGGTGATTACCTGCCACGATGAGTTGAACAGGTTGAGTTCGGTGAATCACCCTGTACATTAGGCACCCATCCAGTGCACTAGCCTCCTGAGGATCTTGAAGCTGTTCATGTTCCAGCTTCAATTCATCAGCCAAGCGAATGTCCATGAGGTTCTTATCTGCCCCAGAATCAACCAAAGCCTGCAGGGAGTGCCACTGGGAATGCACCAACAATTGTACAGTTGTGAGTTGATGAGAGGAACAGCTCATAGGAGTGGTACAACTCACCAATGTCCTTGCTTTCATTGGTGAGCCTTGTCTTTTACTGAACAGCTGTTCAACAAATGTCCCAGTTCAACACAGTAAAAACACTCCCCTCCCTTAGGCGGCGCTGCCGTTCCTCCGGGCTGAGTTTGGCTCGTCCCACCTGCATGGGCTCCTCCGAAGAGAAAGGTGGCGCTGCAGGCTGACTGGACCGGCCGAGAGGGACGAAGGGCGATGCTGCCGCCACTGTTGGGAGGAGGTCCGAACTGCAGCCAATCTCCTCTCTCGCTCTCTTTCTCTGAGCCTAGCCTCAATTTGGACAGCCAGGGAAATCATAGACTCGAAGTCAGAAGGCAGGGTTAGTGGAGCCACCTGATCCTTGATAGTTTCAGACAATCCATTGCGAAAAGCATCCAACAAAGCAGACTCATTCCATCCATTCTTAGCAGCAACAGTTCGAAATTCAATAGCAAAATCCATAACTGAGCGATTACCTTGTTTCATGGAGACCAGGTTCTGTGAAGCCTCTCCGCCAGGATTGGAATGATCAAACGTGCAGGACAGAGCTTCCATGAACAGGACCAACGTCTGGCAACCAGGAGAATTCCGAGCCCATTCCGCCGTGGCCCAAGCCTCCGCTCTACCCGACAGGTGCATGATGATAAAGGCTACCCTTGATCGTTCTGATGGAAACGAAGCTGCTTGAAGATCAAAATGCAGCCCACACTGAATCAAAAAAGGTCTACACCTCTCCGATTCCCCCGAAAAGTGTTCCGGTCTTGCCAGGTGGAGGAATGGAGACACTGCGGCAACCATGGCCATCGATGCCCCAGGAGACACAGACAAGGAAACAGACTTGGCAGGCACGGGAGCCACAGCAGGAAACAAAGAATTCAGCCGAGCAACCAGGTGTTCAAACTGAGAACTTAAAGTGTTCACCTGTGAACCGATGTCCGCCTGGAACCCCTGCTAACGTTCGCCGAGATCCTGGAACCCGGCAGCGATCAAGGTGAGTTGACCCTCGTAATGCAAGACGTGCTCCTCTTGCTTCCGGAGCGCTGCACGAAAAGGATCAGAGCCCGCTGTATCCATTGTTGGCCCGTTCGTACTGTCAGAACTGAACGAGGAGGACACAAATGCAGGCTCAGACACAGGGCAGATCCCTTTTCTGAGTTTAATCGGTCCAAGTCAGTACACAGGTAAGCAAAAACAGAGGCAACAGTATAATCTAGGAGCAGGCAAAAACAGTGGTCGAAAAACAGGCCATAGTCGAGATCACAAGATTTCTGGAGCTGGAACAAGGTGGTACCAAGTAGCATACACAACGAACTGGCAATGAGAACTAAAACACAAAGGGCTTAAATACAGACTAACAGGGGATAACGAGACACAGGTGAAACACATCAGGTGGAGCCAACAATCACATGAGGGTAAGCGACCTGACAGGAAATGGGAACTGAAACAAGAGGAGATGTGAGACACCAAAATAAAGGAAGAATGCAAACTCTAATACTAAAAACCAATAAGAAACAGAAACTAGATCAAACGTGAGACCTGACAATGAATTCCGCAGGTTCACCACCCTCCCACTGAAGAAATTCCTCCTCATCTCCTTCCTAAAGGAAGTCCTTTAATTATGAGGCTACGGCCTGGTCCTAGATTCTCCCACGATTGGAAACGTGGTCTCCACATCCTCTATATCCAAGCCTTTCACTATTCGGTAAGTTGCAAATGTAGGTGAGTGTAGTATAACACGTGATGTTTGCTTTATATCTGAAAGCATCTACACCAGGACATAACATCTGGCCTGGGATGTATATCTCCCATGTTGCGTATTCTTTTTTAGTTTCGTTTATTTTTTTGTTTATTCTGAAAATATATCATGGATTCCATGCGAGTCTTTCCCGTATACAGGTTGGCCCCGTTAGCATCATCCACAGGGGACGTTGGACTGACCCTTGCAGATTCAGGGACAATTTCTTCCAGCTGGTATCAGGTAACGGAATCATAGACCTCACCATATCTATCGCTGGTATGAGACTCCTCACCGACATCTACTACAAACCCACTGACTCCCATGGCTATCTGGACTACACTTCTTCCCACCCTGCTTCCTGTAAGGATTCTACCCGCTACTCCCATTCCTCCATCTATGCCGCAACTGCACCCAGGATGAGGTGTTCCAAACCAGGGCATCAGAGGTGTCCTCATTCTTTAGGGTACGGGGGTTCCCCTCTTCGACTATAGATGAGGCTCTCATTGTGGTCTCCTTTATATCCCATAGCTCCGTTATCACTCCCCATTCCCCCACTCGTAACAAGGACAGAGTCCCCCTTATCCTCACCTTCCACCCCACCAGCTGTCGCATACAACATAAAATCCTCCGACATTTTACACAAGCTACACTTGTGGCTTTACCTCGCCCCTCGACTCCATCCAAGGACCCAAGCAGCCTTTGCGGGGAGGCAGAGGTTCACCTGCACCTCCTCCAACCTCATCTATTGCATCAGCTTTTCCAAGTGTCAACTGCTCTACATCAGGCTTGGCAATCCGGTCAGGTCACAATAAGCAACCTGATCTCCCGGTGGCTCAGCATTTCAACTCCCTCTCCCAAACCGAATCCGACCTTTCTGTCCTGAGCTTCATCCATGGCCAAAATGCGTCTCACCGCAAATTGGAGGAGCAGCATCTCATATTTCGCTTGGGTACTTTACACCTCAGCGGTATGAACACTGACTTCTCCAATTTCAGGGAGTCCTTGCTTTCTCACTCCTTCCCCTCCCCCTCCGAGCTCTCCCACAGTCTACTATCTCGCCTCTTCCTTTCTTTTTCCCACCACCCCCCCTCGACATCAGTCTTAAGAAGGGTCTCGACCCGAAACGTCACCTATCCCTTCGCCCCAGAGATGCTGTCACATCCGCTGAGTTTCTCTAGCATTTTTGTCTACCTTCGATTTTTCCAGCATCTGCAGTTCCTTCTTAAACACTGAATCAGGACGTGTGTGATTTCACACTTCACACCTTGGTCGTTACAGGCCAATTGGGCCGAAGGACATGTTTCCGCGCTGCATGGCTCGAAGCTCAAAACAACTTCACGATCAACAGCCATTTCCCTCAAAATGCAAAAAAATTGAACACTCTACTCATCATTAATTCACGACAGCCAGCGAGCTCGGTGCGACTGGGCTTCCTTCGGGTTGATCCCGCAAAATCTCACTTCCTGGGGCGTCGTTCGCTGCTGCCGACTGGGTGGTGCTTGTGTGCGGGAATGTGTAGTCCTTTTTTGTAATTACAAGAGACCGAGAGTGAAATCATTTTATTTTATGAAGGTTTGTCTGTGTAGTTCGGCGTGAACAGAATTCTGAAACGTTCCGAAATGAGAACAACGTTACACATGTTACAACAGTTCAGTTCCCCGCCTCCCACGGCTAAACATGACACATTCAATGTAAATCCGTGATCCTCTGAACTGTGCTCAGCAGAGTCTCGACTCGAAACCTCACGCATTCCTTACTCCAGAGATGCTACCTGTCCCGCTGAGTTACTCCAGCTTTTTGTGTCTGTCTTTGGTTTAAACCAGCATCTGCGGTTCCTTCCCATCCATTCATAGTCGCGGTTTATTGATTAAGGACAAAACTAATATCGCGGGATATTTCACAATGCTCTTCAATTGTTCCCGGAACTTGGATTGCGTCATCCCATAAATAAATGTATTTGTGCAGCAACTTAAACTTGACAGCAAATATCCAACATGTTTAAATATAAGCAGTGAACCAGTGTAATGGGTGGGGTTTGTTCCGACGATGTTATAGTACATGAAATACAAGACGTACACCAACCACAGTAGAATGAAGCTGCCGGAAATGGCGAAGACCACTATCACAGATTTCCGTCTACTCTCCATCTCCGGGTCATTCTGATTCTCTCCTTTCTTCTGACCCCTCAGGCGCTTACGGACTCGACTCGCTACCAATATGTGCCTGACTATAAGAGCATTGAGCAGCAGAATAAATGCGAATGGGACCAATGGAATAAATATTTTATCAATGCAGTCCAACACCACCCATCCCCGCCTCGGTGTAATAGCTTGGTTTGGTTTTGCAGCCCCATGGCACGTTGTCGATGATCACTGCAGGTTCATAGGTAAAGAAGAAGGGTGCGTTCTTTATGCAAAGCACGATGCTGATCGTTGTAAGTACTACAGTCGCAGTTTTCGCCCTGCAGTACTTTGTTTTCAGTTTCTGACAACAGATTGCGACGAATCTATCAAAGGTGAACATGACGGTGAACCACACGGAGCAGTCTGTTGCGGCAAAGAGCGACACAGCAATAACACTGCAGACAGGGGTCACTTCCAAATACGATCCAGGAAAATAATAATAACTGATGCGGCCGAATATGACCTCCGTGATGACAGAGAGCAGATCCGCGACCGCCATGCCCACGAGGTAACGAGTGGTGCAGGGGGAGAGACCACACTTTCCCCGAGACAAAATCACAACTGCTATCAAGTTAACTGCAGGAAGAAGAATGAATAGAAAGTGGAGATTTAGAAGCCATAAAAATAAGAATAATTTCAAGTCCCATGATGGCGGGACTAAGATATGATGAAGAAATGGGTCGATTTGGCCTGTATTCACTGGAGTTTAGAAGGATGAGAGGGAATCACATAGAAACATACAACATTCTTAAGGGATTAAACCGGCTAGATGCAGGAATCCCCCCCCCCCTATTGGCAACCAGAGGTCACAGTTTAGGAATAAGGGGTAGGCCATTTAGGACTGAGATGAGGAAAAACATTTGCATCCAGAAAGTTTTGAATCTGTGGAATTCTGGGCCACAGAAGGCAGTTGAGGCCAATTCACTGGATGTTTTCAAGAGAGAGTTAGACTTAACTCTTCGGGCCAAATGAACCAAGAGTATAGGGGTAAAAGCAGGAACGGGGTACTGGTTTTAGAATGTCAGCCGTGATAATATTGGATGGCGGTGTTGGCTCGAAGGGCCGAATGGCCTAATCCTGTTCCCATGTTCTATGTTTCTATGCATGTAAAGCAGCAATGCGTCATTTATAAAATAACACAAAACTGTGACAGATTGAGAGCACTAATGGTGATATTAAATCCAAGTAGGGGGTTTAATCTTTGTCAGTGGGAGTGGGAGGGGTGGGGATTGCGATCATCTGCAAAAGAAACCCAAGTTGACATTATTCAGTGCAGAGAACGCAAAGGACTGGCGAGGAACGGCTTTGCACGTGTTTGCTCCTGTCAGCGAAGGTGATAAATGATCATAATCA
Source organism: Raja brachyura (assembly GCA_963514005.1). The sequence continues at coordinate 2,710,427 of OY740807.1, read as the reverse complement.
CAAGCTCTTTCATTGGTCATTTGGTCTCTGCCATTAACCTGCAAAGGGCCCAGGAAAAATCGACGAAGATGTTGCCCCCAGAACTGGAGCACAGATAGAAATTCGGCAGGCCATGATTTAATTCCTTGGAGCGCAGGAAGCTGAGGGGTGATCTGATAGAGGTGTACAGAATCACGAGGTGAAATAGATAAAGTGAATGCACAGTGCATTTTTCCCAGGGCAGGGGAATCAAGAACTAGAGGGCAATGGATCCTACACAGAATCTGCTTCCTATCGACGATGTGGGTATATGGAACGAGCTGCCGGGGGAAATTGTAGAGGCAGGTACAATAACACCGTATATAAGACATGGGAAGAGATACATGGATTGAAGATGTTGAGATAGACATGGTTCATACACATTTACGAAGATGTTGCTGGGACTAAGGGGTCTGAGCTACAGGTCGAGGTTGAGTTGGCTGAGACTCTAACCCTTGGAGCTCAGGATGTTGAGGGGTGATTTTATAGAGGTGTATACAATCATCAGAGCAATAGATCGGGTAGGTGCATAGAGTATTTTGCCCAGAGTAGGCGAGTCGAGACCGGAGGACATAGGTTTAAGGTGAAGGGGTAAAGATCACTTTTTCACACAAGGGTGGTGGGTGTGTGGAACAAGCAGACAGATGACGTAGATTATCTCAACGATCCAGAAACAGTTAGACAGGTACATGGACAGGACAGGTTTGAAGGGATATGGACCGAACGCAGGCGGGTGGGGCTAGTGTAGCTGGGACATGTTGGCCGGTGTGGGCAAGTTGGGCCGAAGGGCTTGTTTCCACCCTGTATCAGTTTACAATTCTATGACTCTAAGACATATAAATGAGAGCAGCTTAGCTGGGGGATCTTGGTCGGTATAAACTAGTTGTACTGGTCTATTGCGCTATAACTGTCAGTTCCACGTCACATGGGTAAGTTGTTAAACAACCGTGGACACGATGCAAATGGAGGAGAAAGAAATGTGGGTAATGTGGGATGAATGTATAGGAATTTGTTGATGGGGGCGTGTTCACTGCGCCGAAAGATAGCTCTCCGTGCATTCCGGCTGTGGATGTTGTGGAGACAAGTGTGAATGGGGGAAAAACTGAAGCAAATAAAGAAAATGTACCCGAGACCGAACGGCAGTAACTCCGAAGTCGCGATGTTTCCTGTCCCAATCCTTTACCAATGATGCAAAAATAATGAAAAACGTCCCACGTGCCGGAGGAACTCAGTGGGCCGGGCAGCGTCCGGAGGGAAATTGTCATTCGACGCTTCGAAATCACTTGGATTGAAAGGGTAGAGAGGAGACAGCCAGTTTTCAAAGGTGAGGGAGATGCAGGGGCAGGGGCAGGGGATGGGTGGTAGATTGGCAGATGGTTTGTGGTGGGGAAGGGAAGGCCAAAGAGAACATTTGTGGCCAGGATATGATAAGTGGAGACTAACACATCTTTAAATGATTAAATCTGGTGAGAGAGATTCAATGTGAGGGAGTGACGGTGAACAAATGTAATTAAGGATGTGTGGTAACCCTCGGTCGGGAATTGTTAGGGTGATGGGCAGGTCGGTTTGTTGATGGAGAGTAACGAGATGGGTGATTGGTTTCAGAGGATTGGGATGAATGAGATATGAGAGGACCGGGTTGAATCGGTAGAAGAGAGAAAGGGATGGACGGGAAGAGGGTTAGTTTAAATTAATAATCAATTGATGTTCTATAGATTATCAAATCTGTTGAGGAGAAGCATTAATCGGCGTTAACTCTCTGCAGAAAATGCCAGTAAAACTCAGCGGGAGGGTAGGGAAACAGGAAATTGGGATTCTCAATCTGTAATTTTTTTCATTTTAGTTATTATTTACAGACACTAACACTGGTGCATCATTTGTCAGTGTAGGTGGGTCAATAATAAGATTTTACATTGAAGATGAAAGAGCTTAGTAGAGGACTGCACCGAAACAGGCCTTTCGGCTCACCATTGTCAGGCCGACCATTAGATTATCAGTATCTCAATGTCTGACAATTCCTCCGTAAGCATCGACATATGAGCGATTCAAGTGATCATCTCTTGAATATCTGCCTCTTTCCTCTAATCGGGCAGTATGTCCGGAAGGCAACCAGCTCAAAGTTGGTCAGACTTTACCGGGATTCAATGTTGTATCTCTGCACTAAATATTGTATCCATGATCCTTTACCTTTATCAGTGCGCGGTGGGCGGTTTCATTGTGTTCATGTCGTGTATTTCCTTCGAGTGGATTGCAAGCAAAACACATTATTTTGACTGTACCTCAGTACACGTGCAATAACTCGGGGGAAAGGGAAGTGGGAGACATAGATGGTGTTACAGAGATATAGAAGAAATGAATGAAAGATATGCAAAAAAAGTAACGATGATAAAGGAAATTGGCCATTGTCAGCCGTGGACTCGGTGAAAATGAGCTACAGACAATGAGATTCAACAAGACGGCTTTGAAGTTAGTACAGCGACTAGGATGGGGGGGTGGGGGATGGGGGAGAGGAGACGGGGAGGGATGGAATGCAAGGGTTACTTGAAGACAGATCAATCAATATCATACCGCTGGGTTGTTAGCTGCCCAAGCGAAATATGAGGTGCGTTTTACCCGGTTGAGCAAGCAGCTCTCAACATCGCTGCTGTGAGGCATCGTTCCTCAGCAGCCATCCTGTCATGTCTCGGTTCATAACTGGGATGTTCAATCCCAGGCAAAATCCTGCGGACTTTCCAATCCAATCTACTCCTGCAACCGTGATAATGCTGCAATGAGCCACCCGCGTTACCATGGGACAACTCGAGACAATATAATTATAGCAATAACCCTGCAATAATAAAACTAGAGGGCATTGGCTTAAGGTGAGCGGGATTTTTTGACAGGGACCTCAGGGCAACCTCATCGCTCAGACGGTAGTCCATATCTGGAAATGAGCTGCGAGAGGATGCTGCAGAAGCGGAAAGGATTAAAAAGACACTTGTTTGTATGTATTTCATTCATTGTTCATTATCTCTCCTCATCACCTCGTTCCCCTTTTCCCTAACTAGTCCGAATAAGGATCTAGACTCGAAACGTCACACATTCATTCTCTCCAGAGATTCTGCCTGTCCCGCTGAGTTGCTCCAGCTTTTTGTGTCTATCTTCGGAAAGAAATACGGCTTTTAGAATAGGCATTTGTATATATATTTGGAAAGGCAGACACAACATGCTGGAGAAACTCAGCGTGTGAGGCAGCATCTCTGGAGATGTCCTCATTCTTTTGGAAACGGGGGTTCCCCCCTTCTGTTATAGGTGGGGCTCTCACTAGGGTCCCCTCTGTATCCCGCAGCCCCGCTCTTACTCCCCCTCCCCCATTCGTAACAAGGACAGAGTCCCCCTTGTCCTCACCTTCCACTCCATCAGCCATCGCATACAACATATCATCCACCCCTTTCTGCTTTCCGCAGAGACTGTTCCCTGAAACTCCTAGGTCAACTCGTCCCTTCCCATCCAATCCACCCCCTTGGTACTTACCCCTGCAACCGCAGGAGATGCAACACCTGTCCCTATACCTCCTCACTCGACTCCATCCAAGGACCCAAATAGTCTTTCCTGGTGAGGCAGCAGTTTCGACACTAAAGGTCTCGACCCGAAACTTCGCCCATTCCTTCTCTCCGGAGATGCTGCCTCAGCCGTTGAGTTACTCCAGCATTTTGTGTCTACCTTCGATTTAAACCAGCACCTGCAGTTTTTTCTTACATAGATATTTGGACAAGGTGGACAGAAGGGCCTGAATCCGCGCTGTTCATCTGAACGACTCCGTGAAAGCAACCGCATATCCAACGGACCCGTATCTCACGGATATCTTGAGAAATTATCAATTAAACAGTAAATCAGGCGCTTACACCGATTTCCGAAGGTTCGGAGAAAAAGTAAATCACTCACCAGGAACTCCAATAATAGCAATAATCATGTACGATACTTTCTCTGCTTTGTAAAATGTTTCCAGCATTGTCTGCGAGAAGCGAGCTGTCAGCGATGAGGGCAAACCGTCGGAATGAAACACTGAGGAACCCGATTCTCACTGTGCCGTATTTATGCACCAGGAGATGTCCTCGGGGAGACGGGTTGCAACATTATTCACAATTGCTATTTAAAACAAACGATCAAGTTGATTACATCATACGGTTACATCGCCGCTGACAATGAACTTATTTTGGTTTGAGATATTTTTGAAGAAATGCTAAAGAGTAGGTGGAAATCACGCGAATTCGAGAGAATTGGCAGCCACGATCAAGCTTTATTTTTTAACCGGACGCGAGTTATGTAAACCAGCGAGCGGTTGCTTCAATGAAATTACTGTTCTGTGTTATTGCTTGATTGAAACTTTATCTTTTTAACTCCGACCACGGATGCGGTACTGTTGCTTGTGGATTCTAATACTGCAGCACAATCTAATAGATCTAGTCTTGCGGACCACTCGCTGCAGATGGATATGTATCCTGAAACTAATAAATGCTTTCAATCAAATTAATCCTGCAAGTTTTCATTCTATTCAACCAGTTATATAAAGCTCCGTCATATAAACCCCATCCAATGTCAGACACCTTTTCAATTTGTCACGAGCGAAGTCTATTTGCTCGTTGCCCAGGCAATGCCAGACCTGGTGAATATTCCCAGCGTTTTAGGCTTCTGTGTCAGACTTCCATTATTTGTGTGTTTTTGGCCATTTTCCAATTCAGTGCCTCGTGTGCCTGAGAAAGACGGGTGATTACAGACACTGGACTTTTCCCGTTTCTGTGAGGTGAACCGGATATTGTATTTGCTAGTGGTTCTGGGGAGAAATGTTTCATGTTTTTTGTCATGCCATTGTTTGACAGCGTGAAGACACACAGGGGATGAATGTGGACAGTTTGTTCAGGCAGATCAGCCAAGCTGCAAGGTGATCATCGAGCCTGTGTCAGAGGCCTCTTTGAAAACTTGATGAAACTGAAGTATGCCAGACTCAATGGTGTTGCAAGTACTGTGGCATTAAGTCAGCCCCTGCCTGGAAACTGCCTATCGACCCACACCAGGGGTGGCAAAATAGTTCATAAGTGAGAGTTCATAGGAGCAGAATTAGCCCATCAAGTTTACTGCGCCATTCAGTCATGGCTGATCTACCTCTCCCTCCTAACCCCAATTCTCGTGCTTCCCCTCCCCCAAAACCCTGTCACCCGTACTAATCAACAAGCTATATCTCTGCCTTAAAAGTATCCATTGTGGCAATGCATATCAGAACTGAATGAGGAGGAGGACACAAATGCAGGCTCCGACACAGGACAGATCCGTCTTCAGAGTTTAATCGGTCCAAGTCGGTACACAGGCAAGCAAAAACAGAGGCAACAGTATAATCTAGGAGCAGGCAAAAACAGTGGTCGAAAAACAGGCAATGGTCAAGATCAGAAGGTCACAAGATTTCTAGAGCTGGAACGAGGTGATACCAAGTAGCATACACAACGAACTGGCAATGAGAACTAAAACGAGACACAGGTGAAACACATCAGGGTGGAGCCAACAATCACATGAGGGTAAACGGCATGACAGGAAATGGGACCTGAAACAAGAGGAGACGCGAGACACCAAAATAAAAGAAGAATGCAAACTCAAATACTAAAAACCAATAAGAAACAGAAACTAGATCAAATGCGGGACCTGACCCGGCGAGTACACTGGAGCCGGCGTTCTTCTACGATCAGCCATCCTCCTGTAACGCTCAGAACTGCGCCACAGCATCTGACGAGCCCCATTCCAAACCTTGCGACAGTGACGGATGAGAGCCTGAGCGGAGGGCACACTGGACTCCTTCTCCACAGCAGGGAACAATGGCGGTTGATAACCATACCAGGCACACTGGAATGGAGAGAGACCAGAGAATGAGCAAGGAAGTATGTTGTGTGCATACTCCACCCAAATAAGGTGTTTGCTCCAAGTTGAAGGATTCCGTGCCACCAAGCACCACAGTCCTGTCTCCAATTCCTGGTTAAGGCATTCAGTCTGTCCATTGGATTCCGGGTGATAACCAGATGTAAAGCTGACCGTGGCGTCCAACAGAGAACAAAACTCCTTCCAAAACCTGGACACAAACTGAGGCCCCCGGTCAGACACAATGTCACTGGGAAATCCATGAATTCAAAAAACATGAGACAACATGACCTCTGCCATCTTCCTGGTGGAGGGAAGCTTGTGCAACGGAACAAAATGGACCATCTTAGAAAATCTGTCCACCACAGTCATGACTGTGGTGTTGCCTTCAGAAGAGGGCAGGCCCGTGACAAAGTCCATGGAGATGTCTGACCAGGGGCGTGAGGGGACAGGCAGCGGATTCAGGAGGCCAAAGGCGGGCCGACATGAGGTCTTAATCTGAGCACAAATACTGCAGGCGGCGACGTACTCCTTCATCCCCCTCTCCATGGAAAGCCACCAAAACCGCTCTTTGGCCGCAAACAGGGTTCGGCGGACACCGGGATGACAGGAGATCCGAGACGTATGAGCCCAGTGAATCACCTGTGAACGAAGAGACTCGGGAACAAATGGACGATTAGAAGGACACCCTAGCGGAGACTGAACACCAGCAGTAGCCTTGGAAACTCTCTTCTCAATCTCCCAAGTAACCACCCCAACAAAACAGGAAGCAGGCAGAATGGGAGTTGAAACCTTAGGGGACGGTTCAGGATCAAACTGTCTGGGGAGAGCATCAGGGTTGCCATTCTTGGCACCAGGGCGGTAAGACAGTACAAAATCAAATCGATTAAAGAAGAGAGCCCACCTGGCTTGGCGCGAGTGGAGGCGTTTGGCTAACTTGATGTATTCCAGGTTCTTGTGGTCTGTCCAAACTAGAAACAGTTGCTTGGTACCCTCCAACCAATGTCTCCATTCCTCCAAGGCTATTTTAACCGCTAACAGTTCACGGTTACCCACATTGTAATTTCTCTCAGCAGGAGAAAGCTTTCGAGAGAGGAAAGCGCAGGGATGTAGTCGACCATCTGTGGAGGATTTCTGGGAGAGTATGGCCCCGATGCTCACAGGCCCCAAGGCATCCACCTCAACCATGAACTGGAGTGACGGGTCAGGGTGAACCAGGATGGGGGCTGAGGAGAAGCTCCTCTTGAGTCTCATAAATGCAGTTTCTGCTTGAGGGGACCAAGAGAAAGGCACGTGGGGTGAGGTGAGAGCATGGAGTGGTGCAGCAGTGACACTAAGGTTCCGGATTAACTTCCTACAAAGATTAGTAAACACAAGGAACCCCTGAAGTCGCTTACGACTGGAGGGTGTAGGCCAGGTGGCCACAGCACTGACCTTGCCCAGGTCCATCTGTGTACCATCAGGTGATACAACATAACCAAGGAATTGAACAGTGTTAACATGAAATCCACATTTCTCAGCTTTCACAAACAGATCATTCGAGAGCAAACGTTCCAGCACCTGGTGTACATGCTGCACGTGGGAAGTTTCATCTGGAGAAAAAATCAAAATGTCATCAAGGTACACAAACACAAATTTGTTCAGTATGTCCTGTAATACAACGTTAACCATGCCTTGAAAAACAGCTGGAGCATTAGTAAGACCAAACGGCACGACCCGATATTCATAATGACCACTGGGTGTGTTAAACGCAGTCTTCCATTCATCCCCCTCCCTTATCCTTACCAGATGATAAGCATTTCTGACATCTAACTTAGTAAATACTTTAACGTCTTTTAACAGTTCAAATGCAGAGGAGATAAGAGGAAGAGGGCATCTGTTTTTAACAGTAATGTGATCGAGTCCTCTGTAGGCAATGCAGGGCCAAAGTGTTCCATCCTTCTTATCCACAAAGAAGAATCCAGCTCCTGCAGGTGAAGAGGAAGGTCTGATGATCCCAGCAGCAAGGCCGTCGTCAATGTACTTCTCCATGGCGAGCCGCTCAGGTGAAGACAAGAAATAAAGACGACCCTTAGGAGGCGCTGTACCTGGCAGAAGGTCAATGCAGCAGTCGTGTGGTCTATGTGGCGGGAGAGAGGTGGCCTTGGCCTTGTTGAACACCTTTAGGTCTAGATAACATGAGGGAACCTTGGTGAGATCTGGAAAATCCCCCTCGCTTGAACGGGAAGGCTGCCGGAGGTTGGTCCTGGAAGATCCCAGAAAACTGCTCCTTGTTGGATCCTTCATAGACTCAGGAGAAGAATCATGCAGATTGATGAGTTTACAGTTATTTCCCCAAGAAATTACTTCCCCAGTACCCCAGTTCATGTGAGGATTATGGTAAGACAGCCAAGGGAGCCCCGAAACCAGAGGATGAAGAGGACAGTCGAGGAGATGAAAACTGATGGTCTGAAGGTGATTACCTGCCACGATGAGTTGAACAGGTTGAGTTCGGTGAATCACCCTGTACATTAGGCACCCATCCAGTGCACTAGCCTCCTGAGGATCTTGAAGCTGTTCATGTTCCAGCTTCAATTCATCAGCCAAGCGAATGTCCATGAGGTTCTTATCTGCCCCAGAATCAACCAAAGCCTGCAGGGAGTGCCACTGGGAATGCACCAACAATTGTACAGTTGTGAGTTGATGAGAGGAACAGCTCATAGGAGTGGTACAACTCACCAATGTCCTTGCTTTCATTGGTGAGCCTTGTCTTTTACTGAACAGCTGTTCAACAAATGTCCCAGTTCAACACAGTAAAAACACTCCCCTCCCTTAGGCGGCGCTGCCGTTCCTCCGGGCTGAGTTTGGCTCGTCCCACCTGCATGGGCTCCTCCGAAGAGAAAGGTGGCGCTGCAGGCTGACTGGACCGGCCGAGAGGGACGAAGGGCGATGCTGCCGCCACTGTTGGGAGGAGGTCCGAACTGCAGCCAATCTCCTCTCTCGCTCTCTTTCTCTGAGCCTAGCCTCAATTTGGACAGCCAGGGAAATCATAGACTCGAAGTCAGAAGGCAGGGTTAGTGGAGCCACCTGATCCTTGATAGTTTCAGACAATCCATTGCGAAAAGCATCCAACAAAGCAGACTCATTCCATCCATTCTTAGCAGCAACAGTTCGAAATTCAATAGCAAAATCCATAACTGAGCGATTACCTTGTTTCATGGAGACCAGGTTCTGTGAAGCCTCTCCGCCAGGATTGGAATGATCAAACGTGCAGGACAGAGCTTCCATGAACAGGACCAACGTCTGGCAACCAGGAGAATTCCGAGCCCATTCCGCCGTGGCCCAAGCCTCCGCTCTACCCGACAGGTGCATGATGATAAAGGCTACCCTTGATCGTTCTGATGGAAACGAAGCTGCTTGAAGATCAAAATGCAGCCCACACTGAATCAAAAAAGGTCTACACCTCTCCGATTCCCCCGAAAAGTGTTCCGGTCTTGCCAGGTGGAGGAATGGAGACACTGCGGCAACCATGGCCATCGATGCCCCAGGAGACACAGACAAGGAAACAGACTTGGCAGGCACGGGAGCCACAGCAGGAAACAAAGAATTCAGCCGAGCAACCAGGTGTTCAAACTGAGAACTTAAAGTGTTCACCTGTGAACCGATGTCCGCCTGGAACCCCTGCTAACGTTCGCCGAGATCCTGGAACCCGGCAGCGATCAAGGTGAGTTGACCCTCGTAATGCAAGACGTGCTCCTCTTGCTTCCGGAGCGCTGCACGAAAAGGATCAGAGCCCGCTGTATCCATTGTTGGCCCGTTCGTACTGTCAGAACTGAACGAGGAGGACACAAATGCAGGCTCAGACACAGGGCAGATCCCTTTTCTGAGTTTAATCGGTCCAAGTCAGTACACAGGTAAGCAAAAACAGAGGCAACAGTATAATCTAGGAGCAGGCAAAAACAGTGGTCGAAAAACAGGCCATAGTCGAGATCACAAGATTTCTGGAGCTGGAACAAGGTGGTACCAAGTAGCATACACAACGAACTGGCAATGAGAACTAAAACACAAAGGGCTTAAATACAGACTAACAGGGGATAACGAGACACAGGTGAAACACATCAGGTGGAGCCAACAATCACATGAGGGTAAGCGACCTGACAGGAAATGGGAACTGAAACAAGAGGAGATGTGAGACACCAAAATAAAGGAAGAATGCAAACTCTAATACTAAAAACCAATAAGAAACAGAAACTAGATCAAACGTGAGACCTGACAATGAATTCCGCAGGTTCACCACCCTCCCACTGAAGAAATTCCTCCTCATCTCCTTCCTAAAGGAAGTCCTTTAATTATGAGGCTACGGCCTGGTCCTAGATTCTCCCACGATTGGAAACGTGGTCTCCACATCCTCTATATCCAAGCCTTTCACTATTCGGTAAGTTGCAAATGTAGGTGAGTGTAGTATAACACGTGATGTTTGCTTTATATCTGAAAGCATCTACACCAGGACATAACATCTGGCCTGGGATGTATATCTCCCATGTTGCGTATTCTTTTTTAGTTTCGTTTATTTTTTTGTTTATTCTGAAAATATATCATGGATTCCATGCGAGTCTTTCCCGTATACAGGTTGGCCCCGTTAGCATCATCCACAGGGGACGTTGGACTGACCCTTGCAGATTCAGGGACAATTTCTTCCAGCTGGTATCAGGTAACGGAATCATAGACCTCACCATATCTATCGCTGGTATGAGACTCCTCACCGACATCTACTACAAACCCACTGACTCCCATGGCTATCTGGACTACACTTCTTCCCACCCTGCTTCCTGTAAGGATTCTACCCGCTACTCCCATTCCTCCATCTATGCCGCAACTGCACCCAGGATGAGGTGTTCCAAACCAGGGCATCAGAGGTGTCCTCATTCTTTAGGGTACGGGGGTTCCCCTCTTCGACTATAGATGAGGCTCTCATTGTGGTCTCCTTTATATCCCATAGCTCCGTTATCACTCCCCATTCCCCCACTCGTAACAAGGACAGAGTCCCCCTTATCCTCACCTTCCACCCCACCAGCTGTCGCATACAACATAAAATCCTCCGACATTTTACACAAGCTACACTTGTGGCTTTACCTCGCCCCTCGACTCCATCCAAGGACCCAAGCAGCCTTTGCGGGGAGGCAGAGGTTCACCTGCACCTCCTCCAACCTCATCTATTGCATCAGCTTTTCCAAGTGTCAACTGCTCTACATCAGGCTTGGCAATCCGGTCAGGTCACAATAAGCAACCTGATCTCCCGGTGGCTCAGCATTTCAACTCCCTCTCCCAAACCGAATACGACCTTTCTGTCCTGAGCTTCAACCATGGCCAAAATGCGTCTCACCGCAAATTGGAGGAGCAGCATCTCATATTTCGCTTGGGTACTTTACACCTCAGCGGTATGAACACTGACTTCTCCAATTTCAGGGAGTCCTTGCTTTCTCACTCCTTCCCCTCCCCCTCCGAGCTCTCCCACAGTCTACTATCTCGCCTCTTCCTTTCTTTTTCCCACCACCCCCCCTCGACATCAGTCTTAAGAAGGGTCTCGACCCGAAACGTCACCTATCCCTTCGCCCCAGAGATGCTGTCACATCCGCTGAGTTTCTCTAGCATTTTTGTCTACCTTCGATTTTTCCAGCATCTGCAGTTCCTTCTTAAACACTGAATCAGGACGTGTGTGATTTCACACTTCACACCTTGGTCGTTACAGGCCAATTGGGCCGAAGGACATGTTTCCGCGCTGCATGGCTCGAAGCTCAAAACAACTTCACGATCAACAGCCATTTCCCTCAAAATGCAAAAAAATTGAACACTCTACTCATCATTAATTCACGACAGCCAGCGAGCTCGGTGCGACTGGGCTTCCTTCGGGTTGATCCCGCAAAATCTCACTTCCTGGGGCGTCGTTCGCTGCTGCCGACTGGGTGGTGCTTGTGTGCGGGAATGTGTAGTCCTTTTTTGTAATTACAAGAGACCGAGAGTGAAATCATTTTATTTTATGAAGGTTTGTCTGTGTAGTTCGGCGTGAACAGAATTCTGAAACGTTCCGAAATGAGAACAACGTTACACATGTTACAACAGTTCAGTTCCCCGCCTCCCACGGCTAAACATGACACATTCAATGTAAATCCGTGATCCTCTGAACTGTGCTCAGCAGAGTCTCGACTCGAAACCTCACGCATTCCTTACTCCAGAGATGCTACCTGTCCCGCTGAGTTACTCCAGCTTTTTGTGTCTGTCTTTGGTTTAAACCAGCATCTGCGGTTCCTTCCCATCCATTCATAGTCGCGGTTTATTGATTAAGGACAAAACTAATATCGCGGGATATTTCACAATGCTCTTCAATTGTTCCCGGAACTTGGATTGCGTCATCCCATAAATAAATGTATTTGTGCAGCAACTTAAACTTGACAGCAAATATCCAACATGTTTAAATATAAGCAGTGAACCAGTGTAATGGGTGGGGTTTGTTCCGACGATGTTATAGTACATGAAATACAAGACGTACACCAACCACAGTAGAATGAAGCTGCCGGAAATGGCGAAGACCACTATCACAGATTTCCGTCTACTCTCCATCTCCGGGTCATTCTGATTCTCTCCTTTCTTCTGACCCCTCAGGCGCTTACGGACTCGACTCGCTACCAATATGTGCCTGACTATAAGAGCATTGAGCAGCAGAATAAATGCGAATGGGACCAATGGAATAAATATTTTATCAATGCAGTCCAACACCACCCATCCCCGCCTCGGTGTAATAGCTTGGTTTGGTTTTGCAGCCCCATGGCACGTTGTCGATGATCACTGCAGGTTCATAGGTAAAGAAGAAGGGTGCGTTCTTTATGCAAAGCACGATGCTGATCGTTGTAAGTACTACAGTCGCAGTTTTCGCCCTGCAGTACTTTGTTTTCAGTTTCTGACAACAGATTGCGACGAATCTATCAAAGGTGAACATGACGGTGAACCACACGGAGCAGTCTGTTGCGGCAAAGAGCGACACAGCAATAACACTGCAGACAGGGGTCACTTCCAAATACGATCCAGGAAAATAATAATAACTGATGCGGCCGAATATGACCTCCGTGATGACAGAGAGCAGATCCGCGACCGCCATGCCCACGAGGTAACGAGTGGTGCAGGGGGAGAGACCACACTTTCCCCGAGACAAAATCACAACTGCTATCAAGTTAACTGCAGGAAGAAGAATGAATAGAAAGTGGAGATTTAGAAGCCATAAAAATAAGAATAATTTCAAGTCCCATGATGGCGGGACTAAGATATGATGAAGAAATGGGTCGATTTGGCCTGTATTCACTGGAGTTTAGAAGGATGAGAGGGAATCACATAGAAACATACAACATTCTTAAGGGATTAAACCGGCTAGATGCAGGAATTCCCCCCCCCCTATTGGCAACCAGAGGTCACAGTTTAGGAATAAGGGGTAGGCCATTTAGGACTGAGATGAGGAAAAACATTTGCATCCAGAAAGTTTTGAATCTGTGGAATTCTGGGCCACAGAAGGCAGTTGAGGCCAATTCACTGGATGTTTTCAAGAGAGAGTTAGACTTAACTCTTCGGGCCAAATGAACCAAGAGTATAGGGGTAAAAGCAGGAACGGGGTACTGGTTTTAGAATGTCAGCCGTGATAATATTGGATGGCGGTGTTGGCTCGAAGGGCCGAATGGCCTAATCCTGTTCCCATGTTCTATGTTTCTATGCATGTAAAGCAGCAATGCGTCATTTATAAAATAACACAAAACTGTGACAGATTGAGAGCACTAATGGTGATATTAAATCCAAGTAGGGGGTTTAATCTTTGTCAGTGGGAGTGGGAGGGGTGGGGATTGCGATCATCTGCAAAAGAAACCCAAGTTGACATTATTCAGTGCAGAGAACGCAAAGGACTGGCGAGGAACGGCTTTGCACGTGTTTGCTCCTGTCAGCGAAGGTGATAAATGATCATAATCACAAGCTCTTTCATTGGTCATTTGGTCTCTGCCATTAACCTGCAAAGGGCCCAGGAAAAATCGACGAAGATGTTGCCCCCAGAACTGGAGCACAGATAGAAATTCGGCAGGCCATGATTTAATTCCTTGGAGCGCAGGAAGCTGAGGGGTGATCTGATAGAGGTGTACAGAATCACGAGGTGAAATAGATAAAGTGAATGCACAGTGCATTTTTCCCAGGGCAGGGGAATCAAGAACTAGAGGGCAATGGATCCTACACAGAATCTGCTTCCTATCGACGATGTGGGTATATGGAACGAGCTGCCGGGGGAAATTGTAGAGGCAGGTACAATAACACCGTATATAAGACATGGGAAGAGATACATGGATTGAAGATGTTGAGATAGACATGGTTCATACACATTTACGAAGATGTTGCTGGGACTAAGGGGTCTGAGCTACAGGTCGAGGTTGAGTTGGCTGAGACTCTAACCCTTGGAGCTCAGGATGTTGAGGGGTGATTTTATAGAGGTGTATACAATCATCAGAGCAATAGATCGGGTAGGTGCATAGAGTATTTTGCCCAGAGTAGGCGAGTCGAGACCGGAGGACATAGGTTTAAGGTGAAGGGGTAAAGATCACTTTTTCACACAAGGGTGGTGGGTGTGTGGAACAAGCAGACAGATGACGTTGATTATCTCAACGATCCAGAAACAGTTAGACAGGTACATGGACAGGACAGGTTTGAAGGGATATGGACCGAACGCAGGCGGGTGGGGCTAGTGTAGCTGGGACATGTTGGCCGGTGTGGGCAAGTTGGGCCGAAGGGCTTGTTTCCACCCTGTATCAGTTTACAATTCTATGACTCTAAGACATATAAATGAGAGCAGCTTAGCTGGGGGATCTTGGTCGGTATAAACTAGTTGTACTGGTCTATTGCGCTATAACTGTCAGTTCCACGTCACATGGGTAAGTTGTTAAACAACCGTGGACACGATGCAAATGGAGGAGAAAGAAATGTGGGTAATGTGGGATGAATGTATAGGAATTTGTTGATGGGGGCGTGTTCACTGCGCCGAAAGATAGCTCTCCGTGCATTCCGGCTGTGGATGTTGTGGAGACAAGTGTGAATGGGGGAAAAACTGAAGCAAATAAAGAAAATGTACCCGAGACCGAACGGCAGTAACTCCGAAGTCGCGATGTTTCCTGTCCCAATCCTTTACCAATGATGCAAAAATAATGAAAAACGTCCCACGTGCCGGAGGAACTCAGTGGGCCGGGCAGCGTCCGGAGGGAAATTGTCATTCGACGCTTCGAAATCACTTGGATTGAAAGGGTAGAGAGGAGACAGCCAGTTTTCAAAGGTGAGGGAGATGCAGGGGCAGGGGCAGGGGATGGGTGGTAGATTGGCAGATGGTTTGTGGTGGGGAAGGGAAGGCCAAAGAGAACATTTGTGGCCAGGATATGATAAGTGGAGACTAACACATCTTTAAATGATTAAATCTGGTGAGAGACATTCAATGTGAGGGAGTGACGGTGAACAAATGTAATTAAGGATGTGTGGTAACCCTCGGTCGGGAATTGTTAGGGTGATGGGCAGGTCGGTTTGTTGATGGAGAGTAACGAGATGGGTGATTGGTTTCAGAGGATTGGGATGAATGAGATATGAGAGGACCGGGTTGAATCGGTAGAAGAGAGAAAGGGATGGACGGGAAGAGGGTTAGTTTAAATTAATAATCAATTGATGTTCTATAGATTATCAAATCTGTTGAGGAGAAGCATTAATCGGCGTTAACTCTCTGCAGAAAATGCCAGTAAAACTCAGCGGGAGGGTAGGGAAACAGGAAATTGGGATTCTCAATCTGTAATTTTTTTCATTTTAGTTATTATTTACAGACACTAACACTGGTGCATCATTTGTCAGTGTAGGTGGGTCAATAATAAGATTTTACATTGAAGATGAAAGAGCTTAGTAGAGGACTGCACCGAAACAGGCCTTTCGGCTCACCATTGTCAGGCCGACCATTAGATTATCAGTATCTCAATGTCTGACAATTCCTCCGTAAGCATCGACATATGAGCGATTCAAGTGATCATCTCTTAAATATCTGCCTCTTTCCTCTAATCGGGCAGTATGTCCGGAAGGCAACCAGCTCAAAGTTGGTCAGACTTTACCGGGATTCAATGTTGTATCTCTGCACTAAATATTGTATCCATGATCCTTTACCTTTATCAGTGCGCGGTGGGCGGTTTCATTGTGTTCGTGTCGTGTATTTCCTTCGAGTGGATTGCAAGCAAAACACATTATTTTGACTGTACCTCAGTACACGTGCAATAACTCGGGGGAAAGGGAAGTGGGAGACATAGATGGTGTTACAGAGATATAGAAGAAATGAATGAAAGATATGCAAAAAAAGTAACGATGATAAAGGAAATTGGCCATTGTCAGCCGTGGACTCGGTGAAAATGAGCTACAGACAATGAGATTCAACAAGACGGCTTTGAAGTTAGTACAGCGACTAGGATGGGGGGGTGGGGGATGGGGGAGAGGAGACGGGGAGGGATGGAATGCAAGGGTTACTTGAAGACAGATCAATCAATATCATACCGCTGGGTTGTTAGCTGCCCAAGCGAAATATGAGGTGCGTTTTACCCGGTTGAGCAAGCAGCTCTCAACATCGCTGCTGTGAGGCATCGTTCCTCAGCAGCCATCCTGTCATGTCTCGGTTCATAACTGGGATGTTCAATCCCAGGCAAAATCCTGCGGACTTTCCAATCCAATCTACTCCTGCAACCGTGATAATGCTGCAATGAGCCACCCGCGTTACCATGGGACAACTCGAGACAATATAATTATAGCAATAACCCTGCAATAATAAAACTAGAGGGCATTGGCTTAAGGTGAGCGGGATTTTTTGACAGGGACCTCAGGGCAACCTCATCGCTCAGACGGTAGTCCATATCTGGAAATGAGCTGCGAGAGGATGCTGCAGAAGCGGAAAGGATTAAAAAGACACTTGTTTGTATGTATTTCATTCATTGTTCATTATCTCTCCTCATCACCTCGTTCCCCTTTTCCCTAACTAGTCCGAATAAGGATCTAGACTCGAAACGTCACACATTCATTCTCTCCAGAGATTCTGCCTGTCCCGCTGAGTTGCTCCAGCTTTTTGTGTCTATCTTCGGAAAGAAATACGGCTTTTAGAATAGGCATTTGTATATATATTTGGAAAGGCAGACACAACATGCTGGAGAAACTCAGCGTGTGAGGCAGCATCTCTGGAGATGTCCTCATTCTTTTGGAAACGGGGGTTCCCCCCTTCTGTTATAGGTGGGGCTCTCACTAGGGTCCCCTCTGTATCCCGCAGCCCCGCTCTTACTCCCCCTCCCCCATTCGTAACAAGGACAGAGTCCCCCTTGTCCTCACCTTCCACTCCATCAGCCATCGCATACAACATATCATCCACCGCTTTCTGCTTTCCGCAGAGACTGTTCCCTGAAACTCCTAGGTCAACTCGTCCCTTCCCATCCAATCCACCCCCTTGGTACTTACCCCTGCAACCGCAGGAGATGCAACACCTGTCCCTATACCTCCTCACTCGACTCCATCCAAGGACCCAAATAGTCTTTCCTGGTGAGGCAGCAGTTTCGACCCTAAAGGTCTCGACCCGAAACTTCGCCCATTCCTTCTCTCCGGAGATGCTGCCTCAGCCGTTGAGTTACTCCAGCATTTTGTGTCTACCTTCGATTTAAACCAGCACCTGCAGTTTTTTCTTACATAGATATTTGGACAAGGTGGACAGAAGGGCCTGAATCCGCGCTGTTCATCTGAACGACTCCGTGAAAGCAACCGCATATCCAACGGACCCGTATCTCACGGATATCTTGAGAAATTATCAATTAAACAGTAAATCAGGCGCTTACACCGATTTCCAAAGGTTCGGAGAAAAAGTAAATCACTCACCAGGAACTCCAATAATAGCAATAATCATGTACGATACTTTCTCTGCTTTGTAAAATGTTTCCAGCATTGTCTGCGAGAAGCGAGCTGTCAGCGATGAGGGCAAACCGTCGGAATGAAACACTGAGGAACCCGATTCTCACTGTGCCGTATTTATGCACCAGGAGATGTCCTCGGGGAGACGGGTTGCAACATTATTCACAATTGCTATTTAAAACAAACGATCAAGTTGATTACATCATACGGTTACATCGCCGCTGACAATGAACTTATTTTGGTTTGAGATATTTTTGAAGAAATGCTAAAGAGTAGGTGGAAATCACGCGAATTCGAGAGAATTGGCAGCCACGATCAAGCTTTATTTTTTAACCGGACGCGAGTTATGTAAACCAGCGAGCGGTTGCTTCAATGAAATTACTGTTCTGTGTTATTGCTTGATTGAAACTTTATCTTTTTAACTCCGACCACGGATGCGGTACTGTTGCTTGTGGATTCTAATACTGCAGCACAATCTAATAGATCTAGTCTTGCGGACCACTCGCTGCAGATGGATATGTATCCTGAAACTAATAAATGCTTTCAATCAAATTAATCCTGCAAGTTTTCATTCTATTCAACCAGTTATATAAAGCTCCGTCATATAAACCCCATCCAATGTCAGACACCTTTTTAATTTGTCACGAGCGAAGTCTATTTGCTCGTTGCCCAGGCAATGCCAGACCTGGTGAATATTCCCAGCGTTTTAGGCTTCTGTGTCAGACTTCCATTATTTGTGTGTTTTTGGCCATTTTCCAATTCAGTGCCTCGTGTGCCTGAGAAAGACGGGTGATTACAGACACTGGACTTTTCCCGTTTCTGTGAGGTGAACCGGATATTGTATTTGCTAGTGGTTCTGGGGAGAAATGTTTCATGTTTTTTGTCATGCCATTGTTTGACAGCGTGAAGACACACAGGGGATGAATGTGGACAGTTTGTTCAGGCAGATCAGCCAAGCTGCAAGGTGATCATCGAGCCTGTGTCAGAGGCCTCTTTGAAAACTTGATGAAACTGAAGTATGCCAGACTCAATGGTGTTGCAAGTACTGTGGCATTAAGTCAGCCCCTGCCTGGAAACTGCCTATCGACCCACACCAGGGGTGGCAAAATAGTTCATAAGTGAGAGTTCATAGGAGCAGAATTAGCCCATCAAGTTTACTGCGCCATTCAGTCATGGCTGATCTACCTCTCCCTCCTAACCCCAATTCTCGTGCTTCCCCTCCCCCAAAACCCTGTCACCCGTACTAATCAACAAGCTATATCTCTGCCTTAAAAGTATCCATTGTGGCAATGCATATCAGAACTGAATGAGGAGGAGGACACAAATGCAGGCTCCGACACAGGACAGATCCGTCTTCAGAGTTTAATCGGTCCAAGTCGGTGCACAGGCAAGCAAAAACAGAGGCAACAGTATAATCTAGGAGCAGGCAAAAACAGTGGTCGAAAAACAGGCAATGGTCAAGATCAGAAGGTCACAAGATTTCTAGAGCTGGAACGAGGTGATACCAAGTAGCATACACAACGAACTGGCAATGAGAACTAAAACGAGACACAGGTGAAACACATCAGGGTGGAGCCAACAATCACATGAGGGTAAACGGCATGACAGGAAATGGGACCTGAAACAAGAGGAGACGCGAGACACCAAAATAAAAGAAGAATGCAAACTCAAATACTAAAAACCAATAAGAAACAGAAACTAGATCAAATGCGGGACCTGACCCGGCGAGTACACTGGAGCCGGCGTTCTTCTATGATCAGCCATCCTCCTGTAACGCTCAGAACTGCGCCACAGCATCTGACGAGCCCCATTCCAAACCTTGCGACAGTGACGGATGAGAGCCTGAGCGGAGGGCACACTGGACTCCTTCTCCACAGCAGGGAACAATGGCGGTTGATAACCATACCAGGCACACTGGAATGGAGAGAGACCAGAGAATGAGCAAGGAAGTATGTTGTGTGCATACTCCACCCAAATAAGGTGTTTGCTCCAAGTTGAAGGATTCCGTGCCACCAAGCACCACAGTCCTGTCTCCAATTCCTGGTTAAGGCATTCAGTCTGTCCATTGGATTCCGGGTGATAACCAGATGTAAAGCTGACCGTGGCGTCCAACAGAGAACAAAACTCCTTCCAAAACCTGGACACAAACTGAGGCCCCCGGTCAGACACAATGTCACTGGGAAATCCATGAATTCAAAAAACATGAGACAACATGACCTCTGCCATCTTCCTGGTGGAGGGAAGCTTGTGCAACGGAACAAAATGGACCATCTTAGGAAATCTGTCCACCACAGTCATGACTGTGGTGTTGCCTTCAGAAGAGGGCAGGCCCGTGACAAAGTCCATGGAGATGTCTGACCAGGGGCGTGAGGGGACAGGCAGCGGATTCAGGAGGCCAAAGGCGGGCCGACATGAGGTATTAATCTGAGCACAAATACTGCAGGCGGCGACGTACTCCTTCATCCCCCTCTCCATGGAAAGCCACCAAAACCGCTCTTTGGCCGCAAACAGGGTTCGGCGGACACCGGGATGACAGGAGATCCGAGACGTATGAGCCCAGTGAATCACCTGTGAACGAAGAGACTCGGGAACAAATGGACGATTAGAAGGACACCCTAGCGGAGACTGAACACCAGCAGTAGCCTTGGAAACTCTCTTCTCAATCTCCCAAGTAACCACCCCAACAAAACAGGAAGCAGGCAGAATGGGAGTTGAAACCTTAGGGGACGGTTCAGGATCAAACTGTCTGGGGAGAGCATCAGGGTTGCCATTCTTGGCACCAGGGCGGTAAGACAGTACAAAATCAAATCGATTAAAGAAGAGAGCCCACCTGGCTTGGCGCGAGTGGAGGCGTTTGGCTAACTTGATGTATTCCAGGTTCTTGTGGTCTGTCCAAACTAGAAACAGTTGCTTGGTACCCTCCAACCAATGTCTCCATTCCTCCAAGGCTATTTTAACCGCTAACAGTTCACGGTTACCCACATTGTAATTTCTCTCAGCAGGAGAAAGCTTTCGAGAGAGGAAAGCGCAGGGATGTAGTCGACCATCTGTGGAGGATTTCTGGGAGAGTATGGCCCCGATGCTCACAGGCCCCAAGGCATCCACCTCAACCATGAACTGGAGTGACGGGTCAGGGTGAACCAGGATGGGGGCTGAGGAGAAGCTCCTCTTGAGTCTCATAAATGCAGTTTCTGCTTGAGGGGACCAAGAGAAAGGCACGTGGGGTGAGGTGAGAGCATGGAGTGGTGCAGCAGTGACACTAAGGTTCCGGATTAACTTCCTACAAAGATTAGTAAACACAAGGAACCCCTGAAGTCGCTTACGACTGGAGGGTGTAGGCCAGGTGGCCACAGCACTGACCTTGCCCAGGTCCATCTGTGTACCATCAGGTGATACAACATAACCAAGGAATTGAACAGTGTTAACATGAAATCCACATTTCTCAGCTTTCACAAACAGATCATTCGAGAGCAAACGTTCCAGCACCTGGTGTACATGCTGCACGTGGGAAGTTTCATCTGGAGAAAAAATCAAAATGTCATCAAGGTACACAAACACAAATTTGTTCAGTATGTCCTGTAATACAACGTTAACCATGCCTTGAAAAACAGCTGGAGCATTAGTAAGACCAAACGGCACGACCCGATATTCATAATGACCACTGGGTGTGTTAAACGCAGTCTTCCATTCATCCCCCTCCCTTATCCTTACCAGATGATAAGCATTTCTGACATCTAACTTAGTAAATACTTTAACGTCTTTTAACAGTTCAAATGCAGAGGAGATAAGAGGAAGAGGGCATCTGTTTTTAACAGTAATGTGATCGAGTCCTCTGTAGGCAATGCAGGGCCAAAGTGTTCCATCCTTCTTATCCACAAAGAAGAATCCAGCTCCTGCAGGTGAAGAGGAAGGTCTGATGATCCCAGCAGCAAGGCCGTCGTCAATGTACTTCTCCATGGCGAGCCGCTCAGGTGAAGACAAGAAATAAAGACGACCCTTAGGAGGCGCTGTACCTGGCAGAAGGTCAATGCAGCAGTCGTGTGGTCTATGTGGCGGGAGAGAGGTGGCCTTGGCCTTGTTGAACACCTTTTGGTCTAGATAACATGAGGGAACCTTGGTGAGATCTGGAAAATCCCCCTCGCTTGAACGGGAAGGCTGCCGGAGGTTGGTCCTGGAAGATCCCAGAAAACTGTTCCTTGTTGGATCCTTCATAGACTCAGGAGAAGAATCATGCAGATTGATGAGTTTACAGTTATTTCCCCAAGAAATTACTTCCCCAGTACCCCAGTTCATGTGAGGATTATGGTAAGACAGCCAAGGGAGCCCCGAAACCAGAGGATGAAGAGGACAGTCGAGGAGATGAAAACTGATGGTCTGAAGGTGATTACCTGCCACGATGAGTTGAACAGGTTGAGTTCGGTGAATCACCCTGTACATTAGGCACCCATCCAGTGCACTAGCCTCCTGAGGATCTTGAAGCTGTTCATGTTCCAGCTTCAATTCATCAGCCAAGCGAATGTCCATGAAGTTCTTATCTGCCCCAGAATCAACCAAAGCATGCAGGGAGTGCCACTGGGAATGCACCAACAATTGTACAGTTGTGAGTTGATGAGAGGAACGGCTCTTAGGAGTGGTACAACTCACCAATGTCCTTGCTTTCATTGGTGAGCCTTGTCTTTTACTGAACAGCTGTTCAACAAATGTCCCAGTTCAACACAGTAAAAACACTCCCCTCCCTTAGGCGGCGCTGCCGTTCCTCCGGGCTGAGTTTGGCTCGTCCCACCTGCATGGGCTCCTCCGAAGAGAGAGGTGGCGCTGCAGGCTGACTGGACCGGCCGAGAGGGACGAAGGGCGATGCTGCCGCCACTGTTGGGAGGAGGTCCGAACTGCAGCCAATCTCCTCTCTCGCTCTCTTTCTCTGAGCCTAGCGTCAATTTGGACAGCCAGGGAAATCATAGACTCGAAGTCAGAGTTAGTGGAGCCACCTGATCCTTGATAGTTTCAGACAATCCATTGCGAAAAGCATCCAACAAAGCAGACTCATTCCATCCATTCTTAGCAGCAACAGTTCGAAATTCAATAGCAAAATCCATAACTGAGCGATTACCTTGTTTCATGGAGACCAGGTTCTGTGAAGCCTCTCCGCCAGGATTGGAATGATCAAACGTGCAGGACAGAGCTTCCATGAACAGGACCGACGTCTGGCAACCAGGAGAATTCCGAGCCCATTCCGCCGTGGCCCAAGCCTCCGCTCTACCCGACAGGTGCATGATGATAAAGGCTACCCTTGATCGTTCTGATGGAAACGAAGCTGCTTGAAGATCAAAATGCAGCCCACACTGAATCAAAAAAGGTCTACACCTCTCCGATTCCCCCGAAAAGTGTTCCGGTCTTGCCAGGTGGAGGAATGGAGACACTGCGGCAACCATGGCCATCGATGCCCCAGGAGACACAGACAAGGAAACAGACTTGGCAGGCACGGGAGCCACAGCAGGAAACAAAGAATTCAGCCGAGCAACCAGGTGTTCAAACTGAGAACTTAAAGTGTTCACCTGTGAACCGATGTCCGCCTGGAACCCCTGCTAACGTTCGCCGAGATCCTGGAACCCGGCGGCGATCAAGGTGAGTTGACCCTCGTAATGCAAGACGTGCTCCTCTTGCTTCCGGAGCGCTGCACGAAAAGGATCAGAGCCCGCTGTATCCATTGTTGGCCCGTTCGTACTGTCAGAACTGAACGAGGAGGACACAAATGCAGGCTCAGACACAGGGCAGATCCCTTTTCTGAGTTTAATCGGTCCAAGTCAGTACACAGGTAAGCAAAAACAGAGGCAACAGTATAATCTAGGAGCAGGCAAAAACAGTGGTCGAAAAACAGGCCATAGTCGAGATCACAAGATTTCTGGAGCCGGAACAAGGTGGTACCAAGTAGCATACACAACGAACTGGCAATGAGAACTAAAACACAAAGGGCTTAAATACAGACTAACAGGGGATAACGAGACACAGGTGAAACACATCAGGTGGAGCCAACAATCACATGAGGGTAAGCGACCTGACAGGAAATGGGAACTGAAACAAGAGGAGATGTGAGACACCAAAATAAAGGAAGAATGCAAACTCTAATACTAAAAACCAATAAGAAACAGAAACTAGATCAAACGTGAGACCTGACAATGAATTCCGCAGGTTCACCACCCTCCCACTGAAGAAATTCCTCCTCATCTCCTTCCTAAAGGAAGTCCTTTAATTATGAGGCTACGGCCTGGTCCTAGATTCTCCCACGATTGGAAACGTGGTCTCCACATCCTCTATATCCAAGCCTTTCACTATTCGGTAAGTTGCAAATGTAGGTGAGTGTAGTATAACACGTGATGTTTGCTTTATATCTGAAAGCATCTACACCAGGACATAACATCTGGCCTGGGATGTATATCTCCCATGTTGCGTATTCTTTTTTAGTTTCGTTTATTTTTTTGTTTATTCTGAAAATATATCATGGATTCCATGCGAGTCTTTCCCGTATACAGGTTGGCCCCGTTAGCATCATCCACAGGGGACGTTGGACTGACCCTTGCAGATTCAGGGACAATTTCTTCCAGCTGGTATCAGGTAACGGAATCATAGACCTCACCATATCTATCGCTGGTATGAGACTCCTCACCGACATCTACTACAAACCCACTGACTCCCATGGCTATCTGGACTACACTTCTTCCCACCCTGCTTCCTGTAAGGATTCTACCCGCTACTCCCATTCCTCCATCTATGCCGCAACTGCACCCAGGATGAGGTGTTCCAAACCAGGGCATCAGAGGTGTCCTCATTCTTTAGGGTACGGGGGTTCCCCTCTTCGACTATAGATGAGGCTCTCATTGTGGTCTCCTTTATATCCCATAGCTCCGTTATCACTCCCCATTCCCCCACTCGTAACAAGGACAGAGTCCCCCTTATCCTCACCTTCCACCCCACCAGCTGTCGCATACAACATAAAATCCTCCGACATTTTACACAAGCTACACTTGTGGCTTTACCTCGCCCCTCGACTCCATCCAAGGACCCAAGCAGCCTTTGCGGGGAGGCAGAGGTTCACCTGCACCTCCTCCAACCTCATCTATTGCATCAGCTTTTCCAAGTGTCAACTGCTCTACATCAGGCTTGGCAATCCGGTCAGGTTACAATAAGCAACCTGATCTCCCGGTGGCTCAGCATTTCAACTCCCTCTCCCAAACCGAATCCGACCTTTCTGTCCTGAGCTTCATCCATGGCCAAAATGCGTCTCACCGCAAATTGGAGGAGCAGCATCTCATATTTCGCTTGGGTACTTTACACCTCAGCGGTATGAACACTGACTTCTCCAATTTCAGGGAGTCCTTGCTTTCTCACTCCTTCCCCTCCCCCTCCGAGCTCTCCCACAGTCTACTATCTCGCCTCTTCCTTTCTTTTTCCCACCACCCCCCCTCGACATCAGTCTTAAGAAGGGTCTCGACCCGAAACGTCACCTATCCCTTCGCCCCAGAGATGCTGTCACATCCGCTGAGTTTCTCTAGCATTTTTGTCTACCTTCGATTTTTCAAGCATCTGCAGTTCCTTCTTAAACACTGAATCAGGACGTGTGTGATTTCACACTTCACACCTTGGTCGTTACAGGCCAATTGGGCCGAAGGACATGTTTCCGCGCTGCATGGCTCGAAGCTCAAAACAACTTCACGATCAACAGCCATTTCCCTCAAAATGCAAAAAAATTGAACACTCTACTCATCATTAATTCACGACAGCCAGCGAGCTCGGTGCAACTGGGCTTCCTTCGGGTTGATCCCGCAAAATCTCACTTCCTGGGGCGTCGTTCGCTGCTGCCGACTGGGTGGTGCTTGTGTGCGGGAATGTGCAGTCCTTTTTTGTAATTACAAGAGACCGAGAGTGAAATCATTTTATTTTATGAAGGTTTGTCTGTGTAGTTCGGCGTGAACAGAATTCTGAAACGTTCCGAAATGAGAACAACGTTACACATGTTACAACAGTTCAGTTCCCCGCCTCCCACGGCTAAACATGACACATTCAATGTAAATCCGTGATCCTCTGAACTGTGCTCAGCAGAGTCTCGACTCGAAACCTCACGCATTCCTTACTCCAGAGATGCTACCTGTCCCGCTGAGTTACTCCAGCTTTTTGTGTCTGTCTTTGGTTTAAACCAGCATCTGCGGTTCCTTCCCATCCATTCATAGTCGCGGTTTATTGATTAAGGACAAAACTAATATCGCGGGATATTTCACAATGCTCTTCAATTGTTCCCGGAACTTGGATTGCGTCATCCCATAAATAAATGTATTTGTGCAGCAACTTAAACTTGACAGCAAATATCCAACATGTTTAAATATAAGCAGTGAACCAGTGTAATGGGTGGGGTTTGTTCCGACGATGTTATAGTACATGAAATACAAGACGTACACCAACCACAGTAGAATGAAGCTGCCGGAAATGACGAAGACCACTATCACAGATTTCCGTCTACTCTCCATCTCCGGGTCATTCTGATTCTCTCCTTTCTTCTGACCCCTCAGGCGCTTACGGACTCGACTCGCTACCAATATGTGCCTGACTATAAGAGCATTGAGCAGCAGAATAAATGCGAATGGGACCAATGGAATAAATATTTTATCAATGCAGTCCAACACCACCCATCCCGCCTCGGTGTAATAGCTTGGTTTGGTTTTGCAACCCCATGGCACGTTGTCGATGATCACTGCAGGTTCATAGGTAAAGAAGAAGGGTGCGTTCTTTATGCAAAGCACGATGCTGATCGTTGTAAGTACTACAGTCGCAGTTTTCGCCCTGCAGTACTTTGTTTTCAGTTTCTGACAACAGATGGCGACGAATCTATCAAAGGTGAACATGACGGTGAACCACACGGAGCAGTCTGTTGCGGCAAAGAGCGACACAGCAATAACACTGCAGACAGGGGTCACTTCCAAATACGATCCAGGAAAATAATAATAACTGATGCGGCCGAATATGATCTCCGTGATGACAGAGAGCAGATCCGCGACCGCCATGCCCACGAGGTAACGAGTGGTGCAGAGGGAGAGACCACACTTTCCCCGAGACAAAATCACAACTGCTATCAAGTTAACTGCAGGAAGAAGAATGAATAGAAAGTGGAGATTTAGAAGCCATAAAAATAAGAATAATTTCAAGTCCCATGATGGCGGGACTAAGATATGATGAAGAAATGGGTCGATTTGGCCTGTATTCACTGGAGTTTAGAAGGATGAGAGGGAATCACATAGAAACATACAACATTCTTAAGGGATTAAACAGGCTAGATGCAGGAATTTCCCCCCCCCTATTGGCAACCAGAGGTCACAGTTTAGGAATAAGGGGTAGGCCATTTAGGACTGAGATGAGGAAAAACATTTGCATCCAGAAAGTTTTGAATCTGTGGAATTCTGGGCCACAGAAGGCAGTTGAGGCCAATTCACTGGATGTTTTCAAGAGAGAGTTAGACTTAACTCTTCGGGCCAAATGAACCAAGAGTATAGGGGTAAAAGCAGGAACGGGGTACTGGTTTTAGAATGTCAGCCGTGATCCTATTGGATGGCGGTGTTGGCTCGAAGGGCCGAATGGCCTAATCCTGTTCCCATGTTCTATGTTTCTATGCATGTAAAGCAGCAATGCGTCATTTATAAAATAACACAAAACTGTGACAGACTGAGAGCACTAATGGTGATATTAAATCCAAGTAGGGGGTTTAATCTTTGTCAGTGGGAATGGGAGGGGTGGGGATTGCGATCATCTGCAAAAGAAACCCAAGTTGACATTATTCAGTGCAGAGGACGCACAGGACTGGCGAGGAACGGCTTTGCACGTGTTTGCTCCTGTCAGCGAAGGTGATAAATGATCATAATCACAAGCTCTTTCATTGGTCATTTGGTCTCTGCCATTAACCTGCAAAGGGCCCAGGAAAAATCGACGAAGATGTTGCCCCCAGAACTGGAGCACAGATAGAAATTCGGCAGGCCATGATTTAATTCCTTGGAGCGCAGGAAGCTGAGGGGTGATCTGATAGAGGTGTACAGAATCACGAGGTGAAATAGATAAAGTGAATGCACAGTGCATTTTTCCCAGGGCAGGGGAATCAAGAACTAGAGGGCAATGGATCCTACACAGAATCTGCTTCCTATCGACGATGTGGGTATATGGAACGAGCTGCCGGGGGAAATTGTAGAGGCAGGTACAATAACACCGTATATAAGACATGGGAAGAGATACATGGATTGAAGATGTTGAGATAGACATGGTTCATACACATTTACGAAGATGTTGCTGGGACTAAGGGGTCTGAGCTACAGGTCGAGGTTGAGTTGGCTGAGACTCTAACCCTTGGAGCTCAGGATGTTGAGGGGTGATTTTATAGAGGTGTATACAATCATCAGAGCAATAGATCGGGTAGGTGCATAGAGTATTTTGCCCAGAGTAGGCGAGTCGAGACCGGAGGACATAGGTTTAAGGTGAAGGGGTAAAGATCACTTTTTCACTCAAGGGTGGTGGGTGTGTGGAACAAGCAGACAGATGACGTAGATTATCTCAACGATCCAGAAACAGTTAGACAGGTACATGGACAGGACAGGTTTGAAGGGATAGGGACCGAACGCAGGCGGGTGGGGCTAGTGTAGCTGGGACATGTTGGCCGGTGTGGGCAAGTTGGGCCGAAGGGCTTGTTTCCACCCTGTATCAGTTTACAATTCTATGACTCTAAGACATATAAATGAGAGCAGCTTAGCTGGGGGATCTTGGTCGGTATAAACTAGTTGTACTGGTCTATTGCGCTATAACTGTCAGTTCCACGTCACATGGGTAAGTTGTTAAACAACCGTGGACACGATGCAAATGGAGGAGAAAGAAATGTGGGTAATGTGGGATGAATGTATAGGAATTTGTTGATGGGGGCGTGTTCACTGCGCCGAAAGATAGCTCTCCGTGCATTCCGGCTGTGGATGTTGTGGAGACAAGTGTGAATGGGGGAAAAACTGAAGCAAATAAAGAAAATGTACCCGAGACCGAACGGCAGTAACTCCGAAGTCGCGATGTTTCCTGTCCCAATCCTTTACCAATGATGCAAAAATAATGAAAAACGTCCCACGTGCCGGAGGAACTCAGTGGGCCGGGCAGCGTCCGGAGGGAAATTGTCATTCGACGCTTCGAAATCACTTGGATTGAAAGGGTAGAGAGGAGACAGCCAGTTTTCAAAGGTGAGGGAGATGCAGGGGCAGGGGCAGGGGATGGGTGGTAGATTGGCAGATGGTTTGTGGTGGGGAAGGGAAGGCCAAAGAGAACATTTGTGGCCAGGATATGATAAGTGGAGACTAACACATCTTTAAATGATTAAATCTGGTGAGAGAGATTCAATGTGAGGGAGTGACGGTGAACAAATGTAATTAAGGATGTGTGGTAACCCTCGGTCGGGAATTGTTAGGGTGATGGGCAGGTCGGTTTGTTGATGGAGAGTAACGAGATGGGTGATTGGTTTCAGAGGATTGGGATGAATGAGATATGAGAGGACCGGGTTGAATCGGTAGAAGAGAGAAAGGGATGGACGGGAAGAGGGTTAGTTTAAATTAATAATCAATTGATGTTCTATAGATTATCAAATCTGTTGAGGAGAAGCATTAATCGGCGTTAACTCTCTGCAGAAAATGCCAGTAAAACTCAGCGGGAGGGTAGGGAAACAGGAAATTGGGATTCTCAATCTGTAATTTTTTTCATTTTAGTTATTATTTACAGACACTAACACTGGTGCATCATTTGTCAGTGTAGGTGGGTCAATAATAAGATTTTACATTGAAGATGAAAGAGCTTAGTAGAGGACTGCACCGAAACAGGCCTTTCGGCTCACCATTGTCAGGCCGACCATTAGATTATCAGTATCTCAATGTCTGACAATTCCTCCGTAAGCATCGACATATGAGCGATTCAAGTGATCATCTCTTAAATATCTGCCTCTTTCCTCTAATCGGGCTGTATGTCCGGAAGGCAACCAGCTCAAAGTTGGTCAGACTTTACCGGGATTCAATGTTGTATCTCTGCACTAAATATTGTATCCATGATCCTTTACCTTTATCAGTGCGCGGTGGGCGGTTTCATTGTGTTCATGTCGTGTATTTCCTTCGAGTGGATTGCAAGCATAACACATTATTTTGACTGTACCTCAGTACACGTGCAATAACTCGGGGGAAAGGGAAGTGGGAGACATAGATGGTGTTACAGAGATATAGAAGAAATGAATGAAAGATATGCAAAAAAAGTAACGATGATAAAGGAAATTGGCCATTGTCAGCCGTGGACTCGGTGAAAATGAGCTACAGACAATGAGATTCAACAAGACGGCTTTGAAGTTAGTACAGCGACTAGGATGGGGGGTGGGGGATGGGGGAGAGGAGACGGAGAGGGATGGAATGCAAGGGTTACTTGAAGACAGATAAGTCAATATCATACCGCTGGGTTGTTAGCTGCCCAAGCGAAATATGAGGTGCGTTTTACCCGGTTGAGCAAGCAGCTCTCAACATCGCTGCTGTGAGGCATCGTTCCTCAGCAGCCATCCTGTCATGTCTCGGTTCATAACTGGGATGTTCAATCCCAGGCAAAATCCTGCGGACTTTCCAATCCAATCTACTCCTGCAACCGTGATAATGCTGCAATGAGCCACCCGCGTTACCATGGGACAACTCGAGACAATATAATTATAGCAATAACCCTGCAATAATAAAACTAGAGGGCATTGGCTTAAGGTGAGCGGGATTTTTTGACAGGGACCTCAGGGCAACCTCATCGCTCAGACGGTAGTCCATATCTGGAAATGAGCTGCGAGAGGATGCTGCAGAAGCGGAAAGGATTAAAAAGACACTTGTTTGTATGTATTTCATTCATTGTTCATTATCTCTCTTCATCACCTCGTTCCCCTTTTCCCTAACTAGTCCGAATAAGGATCTAGACTCGAAACGTCACACATTCATTCTCTCCAGAGATTCTGCCTGTCCCGCTGAGTTACTCCAGCTTTTTGTGTCTATCTTCGGAAAGAAATACGGCTTTTAGAATAGGCATTTGTATATATATTTGGAAAGGCAGACACAACATGCTGGAGAAACTCAGCGTGTGAGGCAGCATCTCTGGAGATGTCCTCATTCTTTTGGAAACGGGGGTTCCCCCCTTCTGTTATAGGTGGGGCTCTCACTAGGGTCCCCTCTGTATCCCGCAGCCCCGCTCTTACTCCCCCTCCCCCATTCGTAACAAGGACAGAGTCCCCCTTGTCCTCACCTTCCACTCCATCAGCCATCGCATACAACATATCATCCACCCCTTTCTGCTTTCCGCAGAGACTGTTCCCTGAAACTCCTAGGTCAACTCGTCCCTTCCCATCCAATCCACCCCCTTGGTACTTACCCCTGCAACCGCAGGAGATGCAACACCTGTCCCTATACCTCCTCACTCGACTCCATCCAAGGACCCAAATAGTCTTTCCTGGTGAGGCAGCAGTTTCGACCCTAAAGGTCTCGACCCGAAACTTCGCCCATTCCTTCTCTCCGGAGATGCTGCCTCAGCCGTTGAGTTACTCCAGCATTTTGTGTCTACCTTCGATTTAAACCAGCACCTGCAGTTTTTTCTTACATAGATATTTGGACAAGGTGGACAGAAGGGCCTGAATCCGCGCTGTTCATCTGAACGACTCCGTGAAAGCAACCGCATATCCAACGGACCCGTATCTCACGGATATCTTGAGAAATTATCAATTAAACAGTAAATCAGGCGCTTACACCGATTTCCAAAGGTTCGGAGAAAAAGTAAATCACTCACCAGGAACTCCAATAATAGCAATAATCATGTACGATACTTTCTCTGCTTTGTAAAATGTTTCCAGCATTGTCTGCGAGAAGCGAGCTGTCAGCGATGAGGGCAAACCGTCGGAATGAAACACTGAGGAACCCGATTCTCACTGTGCCGTATTTATGCACCAGGAGATGTCCTCGGGGAGACGGGTTGCAACATTATTCACAATTGCTATTTAAAACAAACGATCAAGTTGATTACATCATACGGTTACATCGCCGCTGACAATGAACTTATTTTGGTTTGAGATATTTTTGAAGAAATGCTAAAGAGTAGGTGGAAATCACGCGAATTCGAGAGAATTGGCAGCCACGATCAAGCTTTATTTTTTAACCGGACGCGAGTTATGTAAACCAGCGAGCGGTTGCTTCAATGAAATTACTGTTCTGTGTTATTGCTTGATTGAAACTTTATCTTTTTAACTCCGACATATAAACCCCATCCAATGTCAGACACCTTTTCAATTTGTCACGAGCGAAGTCTATTGCTCGTTGCCCAGGCAATGCCAGACCTGGTGAATATTCCCGGTGAATATTTAGGCTTCTGTGTCAGACTTCCATTATTTGTGTGTTTTTGGCCATTTTCCAAATCAGTGCCTCGTGTGCCCGAGAAAGACGGGTGATTACAGACACTGGACTTTTCCCGTTTCTATGAGGTGAACCGGATATTGTATTTGCTAGTGGTTCTGGGGAGAAATGTTTCATGTTTTTTGTCATGCCATTGTTTGACAGCGTGAAGACACACAGGGGATGAATGTGGACAGTTTGTTCAGGCAGATCAGCCAAGCTGCAAGGTGATCATCGAGCCTGTGTCAGAGGCCTCTTTGAAAACTTGATGAAACTGAAGTATGCCAGACTCAATGGTGTTGCAAGTACTGTGGCATTAAGTCAGCCCCTGCCTGGAAACTGCCTATCGACCCACACCAGGGGTGGCAAAATAGTTCATAAGTGAGAGTTCATAGGAGCAGAATTAGCCCATCAAGTTTACTGCGCCATTCAGTCATGGCTGATCTACCTCTCCCTCCTAACCCCAATTCTCGTGCTTCCCCTCCCCCAATAACCCTGTCACCCGTACTAATCAACAAGCTATATCTCTGCCTTAAAAGTATCCATTGTGGCAATGCATATCAGAACTGAATGAGGAGGAGGACACAAATGCAGGCTCCGACACAGGACAGATCCGTCTTCAGAGTTTAATCGGTCCAAGTCGGTACACAGGCAAGCAAAAACAGAGGCAACAGTATAATCTAGGAGCAGGCAAAAACAGTGGTCGAAAAACAGGCAATGGTCAAGATCAGAAGGTCACAAGATTTCTAGAGCTGGAACGAGGTGATACCAAGTAGCATACACAACGAACTGGCAATGAGAACTAAAACGAGACACAGGTGAAACACATCAGGGTGGAGCCAACAATCACATGAGGGTAAACGGCATGACAGGAAATGGGACCTGAAACAAGAGGAGACGCGAGACACCAAAATAAAAGAAGAATGCAAACTCGAATACTAAAAACCAATAAGAAACAGAAACTAGATCAAATGCGGGACCTGACCCGGCGAGTACACTGGAGCCGGCGTTCTTCCATGATCATCCATCCTCCTGTAACGCTCAGAACTGCGCCACAGCATCTGACGAGCCCCATTCCAAACCTTGCGACAGTGACGGATGAGAGCCTGAGCGGAGGGCACACTGGACTCCTTCTCCACAGCAGGGAACAATGGCGGTTGATAACCATACCAGGCACACTGGAATGGAGAGAGACCAGAGAATGAGCAAGGAAGTATGTTGTGTGCATACTCCACCCAAATAAGGTGTTTGCTCCAAGTTGAAGGATTCCGTGCCACCAAGCACCACAATCCTGTCTCCAATTCCTGGTTAAGGCGTTCAGTCTGTCCATTGGATTCCGGGTGATAACCAGATGTAAAGCTGACCGTGGCGTCCAACAGAGAACAAAACTCCTTCCAAAACCTGGACACAAACTGAGGCCCCCGGTCAGACACAATGTCTCTGGGAAATCCATGAATTCAAAAAACATGAGACAACATGACCTCTGCCATCTTCCTGGCGGAGGGAAGCTTGTGCAACGGAACAAAATGGACCATCTTAGGAAATCTGTCCACCACAGTCATGACTGTGGTGTTGCCTTCAGAAGAGGGCAGGCCCGTGACAAAGTCCATGGAGATGTCTGACCAGGGGCGTGAGGGGACAGGCAGCGGATTCAGGAGGCCAAAGGCGGGCCGACATGAGGTATTAATCTGAGCACAAATACTGCAGGCGGCGACGTACTCCTTCATCCCCCTCTCCATGGAAAGCCACCAAAACCGCTCTTTGGCCGCAAACAGGGTTCGGCGGGCACCGGGATGACAGGAGATCCGAGACGTATGAGCCCAGTGAATCACCTGTGAACGAAGAGACTCGGGAACAAACGGACGATTAGAAGGACACCCTAGCGGAGACTGAACACCAGCAGTAGCCTTGGAAACTCTCTTCTCAATCTCCCAAGTAACCACCCCAACAAAACAGGAAGCAGGCAGAATGGGAGTTGAAACCTTAGGGGACGGTTCAGGATCAAACTGTCTGGGGAGAGCATCAGGTTTGCCATTCTTGGCACCAGGGCGGTAAGACAGTACAAAATCAAATCGATTAAAGAAGAGAGCCCACCTGGCTTGGCGCGAGTGGAGGCGTTTGGCTAACTTGATGTATTCCAGGTTCTTGTGGTCTGTCCAAACTAGAAACAGTTGCTTGGTACCCTCCAACCAATGTCTCCATTCCTCCAAGGCTATTTTAACCGCTAACAGTTCACGGTTACCCACATTGTAATTTCTCTCAGCAGGAGAAAGCTTTCGAGAGAGGAAAGCGCAGGGATGTAGTCGACCATCTGTGGAGGATTTCTGGGAGAGTATGGCCCCGATGCTCACAGGCCCCAAGGCATCCACCTCAACCATGAACTGGAGTGACGGGTCAGGGTGAACCAGGATGGGGGCTGAGGAGAAGCTCCTCTTGAGTCTCATAAATGCAGTTTCTGCTTGAGGGGACCAAGAGAAAGGCACGTGGGGTGAGGTGAGAGCATGGAGTGGTGCAGCAGTGACACTAAGGTTCCGGATTAACTTCCTACAAAGATTAGCAAACACAAGGAACCCTGAAGTCGCTTACGACTGGAGGGTGTAGGCCAGGTGGCCACAGCACTGACCTTGCCCAGGTCCATCTGTGTACCATCAGGTGATACAACATAACCAAGGAATTGAACAGTGTTAACATGAAATCCACATTTCTCAGCTTTCACAAACAGATCATTCGAGAGCAAACGTTCCAGCACCTGGTGTACATGCTGCACGTGGGAAGTTTCATCTGGAGAAAAAAATCAAAATGTCATCAAGGTACACAAACACAAATTTGTTCAGTATGTCCTGTAATACAACGTTAACCATGCCTTGAAAAACAGCTGGAGCATTAGTAAGACCAAACGGCACGACCCGATATTCATAATGACCACTGGGTGTGTTAAACGCAGTCTTCCATTCATCCCCCTCCCTTATCCTTACCAGATGATAAACATTTCTGACATCTAACTTAGTAAATACTTTAACGTCTTTTAACAGTTCAAATGCAGAGGAGATAAGAGGAAGAGGGCATCTGTTTTTAACAGTAATGTGATCGAGTCCTCTGTAGGCAATGCAGGGCCAAAGTGTTCCATCCTTCTTATCCACAAAGAAGAATCCAGCTCCTGCAGGTGAAGAGGAAGGTCTGATGATCCCAGCAGCAAGGCCGTCGTCAATGTACTTCTCCATGGCGAGCCGCTCAGGTGAAGACAAGAAATAAAGACGACCCTTAGGAGGCGCTGTACCTGGCAGAAGGTCAATGCAGCAGTCGTGTGGTCTATATGGCGGGAGAGAGGTGGCCTTGGCCTTGTTGAACACCTTTAGGTCTAGATAACATGAGGGAACCTTGGTGAGATCTGGAAAATCCCCCTCGCTTGAACGGGAAGGCTGCCGGAGGTTGGTCCTGGAAGATCCCAGAAAACTGCTCCTTGTTGGATCCTTCATAGACTCAGGAGAAGAATCATGCAGATTGATGAGTTTACAGTTATTTCCCCAAGAAATTACTTCCCCAGTACCCCAGTTCATGTGAGGATTATGGTAAGACAGCCAAGGGAGCCCCGAAACCAGAGGATGAAGAGGACAGTCGAGGAGATGAAAACTGATGGTCTGAAGGTGATTACCTGCCACGATGAGTTGAACAGGTTGAGTTCGGTGAATCACCCTGTACATTAGGCACCCATCCAGTGCACTAGCCTCCTGAGGATCTTGAAGCTGTTCATGTTCCAGCTTCAATTCATCAGCCAAGCGAATGTCCATGAAGTTCTTATCTGCCCCAGAATCAACCAAAGCATGCAGGGAGTGCCACTGGGAATGCACCAACAATTGTACAGTTGTGAGTTGATGAGAGGAACGGCTCTTAGGAGTGGTACAACTCACCAATGTCCTTGCTTTCATTGGTGAGCCTTGTCTTTTACTGAACAGCTGTTCAACAAATGTCCCAGTTCAACACAGTAAAAACACTCCCCTCCCTTAGGCGGCGCTGCCGTTCCTCCGGGCTGAGTTTGGCTCGTCCCACCTGCATGGGCTCCTCCGAAGAGAGAGGTGGCGCTGCAGGCTGAC
Organism: Raja brachyura; assembly: GCA_963514005.1. The sequence goes on along the minus strand of OY740807.1, from coordinate 2,674,030 downwards.
TGGACCGGCCGAGAGGGACGAAGGACGATGCTGCCGCCACTGTTGGGAGGAGGTCCGAACTGCAGCCAATCTCCTCTCTCGCTCTCTTTCTCTGAGCCTAGCGTCAATTTGGACAGCCAGGGAAATCATAGACTCGAAGTCAGAGTTAGTGGAGCCACCTGATCCTTGATAGTTTCAGACAATCCATTGCGAAAAGCATCCAACAAAGCAGACTCATTCCATCCATTCTTAGCAGCAACAGTTCGAAATTCAATAGCAAAATCCATAACTGAGCGATTACCTTGTTTCATGGAGACCAGGTTCTGTGAAGCCTCTCCGCCAGGATTGGAATGATCAAACGTGCAGGACAGAGCTTCCATGAACAGGACCGACGTCTGGCAACCAGGAGAATTCCGAGCCCATTCCGCCGTGGCCAAAGCCTCCGCTCTACCCGACAGGTGCATGATGATAAAGGCTACCCTTGATCGTTCTGATGGAAACGAAGCTGCTTGAAGATCAAAATGCAGCCCACACTGAATCAAAAAAGGTCTACACCTCTCCGATTCCCCCGAAAAGTGTTCCGGTCTTGCCAGGTGGAGGAATGGAGACACTGCGGCAACCATGGCCATCGATGCCCCAGGAGACACAGACAAGGAAACAGACTTGGCAGGCACGGGAGCCGCAGCAGGAAACAAAGAATTCAGCTGAGCAACCAGGTGTTCAAACTGAGAACTTAAAGTGTTCACCTGTGAACCGATGTCCGCCTGGAACCCCTGCTAACGTTCGCCGAGATCCTGGAACCCGGCGGCGATCAAGGTGAGTTGACCCTCGTAATGCAAGACGTGCTCCTCTTGCTTCCGGAGCGCTGCACGAAAAGGATCAGAGCCCGCTGCATCCATTGTTGGGCCGTTCGTACTGTCAGAACTGAACGAGGAGGACACAAATGCAGGCTCAGACACAGGGCAGATCCCTTTTCCGAGTTTAATCGGTCCAAGTCAGTACACAGGTAAGCAAAAACAGAGGCAACAGTATAATCTAGGAGCAGGCAAAAACAGTGGTCGAAAAACAGGCCATGGTCGAGATCACAAGATTTCTAGAGCTGGAACGAGGTGGTACCAAGTAGCATACACAACGAACTGGCAATGAGAACTAAAACACAAAGGGCTTAAATACAGACTAACAGGGGATAACGAGACACAGGTGAAACACATCAGGGTGGAGCCAACAATCACATGAGGGTAAGCGACCTGACAGGAAATGGGAACTGAAACAAGAGGAGATGTGAGACACCAAAATAAAGGAAGAATGCAAACTCTAATACTAAAAACCAATAAGAAACAGAAACTAGATCAAACGTGAGACCTGACAATGAATTCCGCAGGTTCACCACCCTCCCACTGAAGAAATTCCTCCTCATCTCCTTCCTAAAGGAAGTCCTTTAATTATGAGGCTACGGCCTGGTCCTAGATTCTCCCACGATTGGAAACGTGGTCTCCACATCCTCTGTATCCAAGCCTTTCACTATTCGGTAAGTTGCAAATGTAGGTGAGTGTAGTATAACACGTGATGTTTGCTTTATATCTGAAAGCATCTACACCAGGACATAACATCTGGCCTGGGATGTATATCTCCCATGTTGCGTATTCTTTTTTAGTTTCGTTTATTTTTTTGTTTATTCTGAAAATATATCATGGATTCCATGCGAGTCTTTCCCGTATACAGGTTGGCCCCGTTAGCATCATCCACAGGGGACGTTGGACTGACCCATGCAGATTCAGGGACAATTTCTTCTCAGCTGGTATCAGGTAACGGAATCATAGACCTCACCATATCTATCGCTGGTATGAGACTCCTCACCGACATCTACTACAAACCCACTGACTCCCATGGCTATCTGGACTACACTTCTTCCCACCCTGCTTCCTGTAAGGATTCTACCCGCTACTCCCATTCCTCCATCTATGCCGCAACTGCACCCAGGATGAGGTGTTCCAAACCAGGGCATCAGAGGTGTCCTCATTCTTTAGGGTACGGGGGTTCCCCTCTTCGACTATAGATGAGGCTCTCATTGTGGTCTCCTTTATATCCCATAGCTCCGTTATCACTCCCCATTCCCCCACTCGTAACAAGGACAGAGTCCCCCTTATCCTCACCTTCCACCCCACCAGCTGTCGCATACAACATAAAATCCTCCGACATTTTACACAAGCTACACTTGTGGCTTTACCTCGCCCCTCGACTCCATCCAAGGACCCAAGCAGCCTTTGCGGGGAGGTTCACCTGCACCTCCTCCAACCTCATCTATTGCATCAGCTTTTCCAAGTGTCAACTGCTCTACATCAGGCTTGGCAATCCGGTCAGGTCACAATAAGCAACCTGATCTCCCGGTGGCTCAGCATTTCAACTCCCTCTCCCAAACCGAATCCGACCTTTCTGTCCTGAGCTTCATCCATGGCCAAAATGCGTCTCACCGCAAATTGGAGGAGCAGCATCTCATATTTCGCTTGGGTACTTTACACCTCAGCGGTATGAACACTGACTTCTCCAATTTCAGGGAGTCCTTGCTTTCTCACTCCTTCCCCCCCCCCCCCCCCCCCGAGCTCTCCCACAGTCTACTATCTCGCCTCTTCCTTTCCTTTTCCCGACACCCCCCCCCCCCTCGACATCAGTCTTAAGAAGGGTCTCGACCCGAAACGTCACCTATTCCTTCGCCCCAGAGATGCTGTCACATCCGCTGAGTTTCTCTAGCATTTTTGTCTACCTTCGATTTTTCCAGCATCTGCAGTTCCTTCTGAAACACTGAATCAGGACGTGTGTGATTTCACACTTCACACCTTGGTCGTTACAGGCCAATTGGGCCGAAGGACATGTTTCCGCGCTGCATGGCTCGAAGCTCAAAACAACTTCACGATCAACAGCCATTTCCCTCAAAATGCAAAAAAATGGAACACTCTACTCATCATTTATTCACGACAGCCAACGAGCTCGGTGCGACTGGGCTTCCTTCGGGTTGATCCCGCAAAATCTCACTTCCTGGGGCGTCGTTCGCTGCTGCCGACTGGGTGGTGCTTGTGTGCGGGAATGTGCAGTCCTTTTTTGTAATTACAAGAGACCGAGAGTGAAATCATTTTATTTTATGAAGGTTTGTCTGTGTAGTTCAGCGTGAACAGATTTCTGAAACGTTCCGAAATGAGAACAACGTTACACATGTTACAACAGTTCAGTTCCCCGCCTCCCACGGCTAAACATGACACATTCAATGTAAATCCGTGATCCTCTGAACTGTGCTCAGCAGAGTCTCGACTCGAAACCTCACGCATTCCTTACTCCAGAGATGCTGCCTGTCCCGCTGAGTTACTCCAGCTTTTTGTGTCAATCTTTGGTTTAAACCAGCATCTGCGGTTCCTTCCCACCCATTCATTGTCGCGGTTTATTGATTAAGGACAAAACTAATATCGCGGGATATTTCACAATGCTCTTCAATTGTTCCCGGAACTTGGATTGCGTCACCCCATAAATAAATGTATTTGTGCAGGAACTTAAACTTGACAGCAAATATCCAACATGTTTAAATATAAGCAGTGAACCAGTGTAATGGGTGGGGTTTGTTCCGACGATGTTATAGTACATGAAATCCAAGACGTACACCAACCACAGTAGAATGAAGCTGCCGGAAATGGCGAAGACCACTATCACAGATTTCCGTCTACTCTCCATCTCCGGGTCATTCTGATTCTCTCCTTTCTTCTGACCCCTCAGGCGCTTACGGACTCGACTCGCTACCAATATGTGTCTGACTATAAGAGCATTGAGCAGCAGAATAAATGCGAATGGGACAAATGGAATAAATATTTTATCAATGCAGTCCAACACCACCCATCCCGCCTCGGTGTAATAGCTTGGTTTGGTTTTGCAACCCCATGGCACGTTGTCGATGATCACTGCAGGTTCATAGGTAAAGAAGAAGGGCGCGTTCTTTATGCAAAGCACGATGCTGGTCGTTGTAAGAACTACAGTCGCAGTTTTCGCCCTGCAGTACTTTGTTTTCAGTTTCTGACAACAGATGGCGACGAATCTATCAAAGGTGAACATGACGGTGAACCACACGGAGCAGCCTGTTGCGGCAAAGAGCGACACAGCAATAACACTGCAGACAGGGGTCACTTCCAAATACGATCCAGGAAAATAATAATAACTGATGCGGCCGAATATGACCTCCGTGATGACAGAGAGCAGATCCGCGACCGCCATGCCCACGAGGTAACGAGTGGTGCAGGGGGAGAGACCACACTTTCCCCGAGACAAAATCACAACTGCTATCAAGTTAACTGCAGGAAGAAGAATGAATAGAAAGTGGAGATTTAGAAGCCATAAAAATAAGAATGATTTCAAGTCCCATGATGGCGGGACTAAGATATGATGAAGAAATGGGTCGATTTGTCCTGTATTCACTGGAGTTTAGAAGGATGAGAGGGAATCACATAGAAACATACAGCATTCTTAAGGGATTAAACAGGCTAGATGCAGGAATTTCCCCCCCTATTGGCAACCAGAGGTCACAGTTTAGGAATAAGGGGTAGGCCATTTAGGACTGAGATGAGGAAAAACATTTGCATCCAGAAAGTTTTGAATCTGTGGAATTCTGGGCCACAGAAGGCAGTTGAGGCCAATTCACTGGATGTTTTCAAGAGAGAGTTAGACTTAACTCTTCGGGCCAAATGAACCAAGAGTATAGGGGTAAAAGCAGGAACGGGGTACTGGTTTTAGAATGTCAGCCGTGATCCTATTGGATGGCGGTGTTGGGTCGAAGGGCCGAATGGCCTAATCCTGTTCCCATGTTCTATGTTTCTATGCATGTAAAGCAGCAATGCGTCATTTATAAAATAACACAAAACTGTGACAGACTGAGAGCACTAATGGTGATATTAAATCCAAGTAGGGGGTTTAATCTTTGTCAGTGGGAGTGGGAGGGGTGGGGATTGCGATCATCTGCAAAAGAAACCCAAGTTGACATTATTCAGTGCAGAGGACGCAAAGGACTGGCGAGGAACGGCTTTGCACGTGTTTGCTCCTGTCAGCGAAGGTGATAAATGATCATAATCACAAGCTCTTTCATTGGTCATTTGGTCTCTGCCATTAACCTGCAAAGGGCCCAGGAAAAATCGACGAAGATGTTGCCCCCAGAACTGGAGCACAGATAGAAATTCGGCAGGCCATGATTTAATTCCTTGGAGCGCAGGAAGCTGAGGGGTGATCTGATAGAGGTGTACAGAATCACGAGGTGAAATAGATAAAGTGAATGCACAGTGTATTTTTCCCAGGGCAGGGGAATCAAGAACTAGAGGGCAATGGATCCTACACAGAATCTGCTTCCTATCGACGATGTGGGTATATGGAACGAGCTACCTGGGGAAATTGTAGAGGCAGGTACAATAACACCGTATATAAGACATGGGAAGAGATACATGGATTGAAGATGTTGAGATAGACATGGTTCATACATATTTACGAAGATGTTGCTGGGACTAAGGGGTCTGAGCTACAGGTCGAGGTTGAGTTGGCTGAGACTCTATTCCTTGGAGCTCAGGATGTTGAGGGGTGATTTTATAGAGGTGTATAAAATCATCAGAGCAATAGATCGGGTAGGTGCATAGAGTATCTTGCCCAGAGTAGGTGAGTCGAGACCGGAGGACATAGGTTTAAGGTGAAGGGGTAAAGATCACTTTTTCACACAAGGGTGGTGGGTGTGTGGAACAAGCAGACAGATGACGTAGATTATCTCAACGTTCCAGAAACAGGTGGACAGGTACATGGACAGGACAGGTTTGAAGGGATATGGACCGAACGCAGGCGGGTGGGCTAGTGCAGCTGCGACATGTTGGCCGGTGTGGGCAAGTTGGGCCGAAGGGCTTGTTTCCACCCTGTATACCGCTATAATTCTATGACTCTAAGACATATAAATGAGAGTAGCTTAGCTGGGGGATCTTGGTAGGTGTAAACTAGTTGTGCTGGTCTAATGCGCTATAACTGTCAGTTCCACGTCACATGGGTAAGTTGTTAAAACAACCGCGGACACGATGCAAATGGAGGAGAAAGAAACGTGAGTATTGTGGGATGAATGTAAAGGAATTTGTTGATTGGGGCGTGTTCACTGCGCCGAAAGATAGTTCCGGAGGGGAATTGTCATTCGACGCTTCAAAATCACTTGGATTGGAAGGGTAGAGAGGAGACATCCAGTTTTCAAAGGGGAGGGAGATGCAGGGGCAGGGGCAGGGGATGGGTGGTAGATTGGCAGATGGTTTGTGGTGGGGAAGGAAGGCCAAAGAGAACATTTGCGGCCACGATATGATAAGTGGAGACTAACACATCTTTAGATGATTAAATCTGGTGAGAGAGATTCAATGTAAGGGAGTGACGGTGAACAAATGTAATTAAGAATATGTGGTAACACTGGGCGGGATTGTAAGGGTGATGGGCAGGTCGGTTTGTTGATGGAGAGTAACGAGATGGGTGATTGGTTGAAGAGGATTGGGATGAATGAGATATATGAAAGGACCGGTTGAATCGGTAGAAGAGATAAAGGGATGGACGAGAAGAGGGTTAGCTTAAAGTAATAATAAATTGATGTTCTATAGATTATCAAATCTGTTGAGGAGAAGCATTAATCGGCGTTAACTCCCTGCAGAAAATGCCAGTAAATCTCAGCGGGAGAGTCGAGAAACAGGCAACTCTTCCATTATTAATCGGGATTCTCAATAACTGTATTTTATTTATTTTTAGTTATCATTTACAGACACTAACACTGGTGCATCATTTGGCAGTGTAGGTGGGTCAATAATAAGATTTTACATTGAAGATGAATGAGGAGAACTGCACCAAAACAGGCCCTTCGACTCACCATTGTCATACCGACCATTTGGTTATCTGTATCTCAATGCCTGCAATTCCTCCATAAGCATCTACATATTCGTGGCCTGCGTTTGGGCCAGAGCGCAGGGGATAAAGCTGGCCGCTCAGTTGTTGACAACCTCCTGGAGAACTGTGACATACTTTGTGTGCAAGAGACATTCCTAGCGAAGCAAGACTTGGACAAACTCAATTCTCTCAATGTCAACTTTCATGGGGCTGGGGAGTCTACAATTGAGCTTGGCATGGGAATAGTCAGAGGTCGGATACCAGGTGGTGTGGCTATTCTATGGAACAAGGAGCTTGACTCATCAGTAAATGTGATTCGGCTTGATGTTGACTGGTGCATTGCCATACACTTTACTCACAACAATAAGGAATTTGTTATCCTGAATGTGTATACACCCGATGAATGCCATCAGAATGAGGATGAATATTTAAATAGACCTGTTGCTATGATAATAAATGTTGAACACATACCTGTGGTACCCAGAGATAGAAATTGCTTTAAAACAGAAAAACTGGACTGGTCAACGCTAACAAAGGAAGACATCATAGCCTAGTATTCCCATACAGATGAATGCTTAAGCAATATTCAATATACATAATATGGTTCACTAAAATATTACCAATCACGCACCCAGTGTTACAGGCTTTCAATTGTTCAGACAGATCATCAATATATAGATTAAAAGGACTGGGGACAAAATCCCCTCTTGTCTAACACCATTGCTAACCCCAAATGGGGCTGAGACCCCATTGCCCCATTTTATTTGCATAGTCTGGTGGGCATACCAGTAAGCCAGAATTCTCACAATGTATTTAGGCTGCCCTCTTTGACTCATTTTAACAAACAGCTTTCTGTGATTAGCACGATCAGAGGCTTTGGAAGCATCAATAAAGAACATAAGGACTGAAGAATTTTTGCCTCTATATTTGTTTACAATCTCATTTAGGGCGTAAGTCAGTGCCATGTTTAGCTTTAAACCCAAACTGATTATCTGTGGAGTTAACAAACTCATTTACTCTATCCAGCAATACACTTTCTAAAACTTTTGACAATATGCTGTCAAAAGCTATGGGCCTGTAATTATTTAGACTGCCTACTTTACCAGCTTTGTCCTTAATAACTGGCACTAACAGGACAGAAAACATTGAGTCTGGTAACAAGCCATGAATCATAAAGCCAGTAAAACAAATAGCAAGGAGAGGAGCTATCCTCATACTCGCATACTTAAGATGTTCAGCAGAGATATGATCCAAGCCACTTGCTTTGTTGTTGGACAGCTTGTTCATGGCATGATACACCTCATGTGACATAATTACCATTGAGTCATTACTCCCAATATTGTCCATCCTACACAAGTCACCTTGGACACAGTTGAATAAAGTGCTATAATGTTGTCGCCATAACTCTGCAATATTAGCTGTTCCGGGGATTCCATCTACAGTGCATGGTAGAGATATTTTGCAACTGCTTAGACCTCTCACTTCCTTCCAAAAATCTGTAGCATTGTTACTTGGCAGCTTCTTAGCCATGGAATCAGCCCTCATAGCTTGCTCATTTTTACAGTTCTGTTCAAACACAGGCCCCTGCTACCTGCCATAGCCCATGCTTTGGTGGCTTCACGGGCTTCAGTATGATACTCAGCTACATACTTATTCCAGCCAGGTCTGATGTTATATGTCTCATTTTTATGCTTGCAGTAGGGCTTACTGCCTACATATAAGGCTCTTACTATATAACCATATAACCATATAACCATATAGCAATTACAGCACGAAACAGGCCTTCTCGGCCCTTCCAGTCCGTGCCGACCATTTATTTTCCCCTAGTCCCATCTACCTGCAATCAGACCATACCCCTGCATTCCCTTCCTGTCCATATACCTATCCACTTTACTTTTAAATGTTAAAATCGATCCTGCCTCCACCACTTCTGCAGGAAGATCATTCCACACAGCCACCACTCTCTGAATAAAGAAGTTCCCCCTCATGTTACCCCTAAACTTATGTCGCTTAATTCTCATGTCATGCCCTCTTGTTTGAATCTTCCCTACCATCAATGGGAAAAGCTTATCGACATCTACTCTGTCTATCCCTTTCATTATTTTAAAGACCTCTATCAAGTCCCCCCTTAACCTTCTGCGCTCCACAGAATAAAGACCTAACTTATTCATCCTATCTCTGTAACTTAGCTGTTGAAACCCAGGCAACATTCTAGTAAATCTCCTCTGTACCCTCTCTATTTTGTTGACATCCTTCCTATAATTGGGCGACCAAAATTGTACACCATACTCCAGATTTGGTCTCACCAACGCCTTGTACAATTTTAACATTACATCCCAGCTTCTATACTCAATGCTCTGATTTATAAAGGCTAGCATACCAAAAGCTTTCTTTACCACCCAATCTATATGAGATTCTACCTTCAAGGAACTATGCACGGTTATTCCCAGATCCCTCTGTTCAACTGTGTTCTTCAATTCCCTACCGTTTACCATGTACGTCCTATTTTGATTTGTCCTGCCAAGGTGTAGCACCTCGCATTTATCAGCATTAAACTCCATCTGCCATCTTTCAGCCCATTTTTCCAACTGGCCTAAATCACTCTGTAGACTTTGGAAATCCTCTTCATTATCCACAACACCCCCCATCTTAGTATCATCTGCATACTTACTAATCCAATTTTCCACCCCATCTTCTAGATCATTGATGTACATGACAAACAACAGTGAACCCAACACAGATCCCCGAGGCACCCCAATGGTCACTGGCTTCCAACCTGACAAACAGCCATCCATCATTACTCTCTGGCATCTCCCATTCAGCCACTGTTGAATCCATCTTGCTATTCCTGCATTTACACCCAACAGTTGAACCTTCTTAACCAACCTTCCATGAGGAACCTTGTCAAAGGCCTTACTGAAGTCCATATAGACAACATCCACTGCTTTACCCTCATCAATTTCCCTAGTAACCTCTTCAAAAAATTCAAGAAGATTAGTCAAACATGACCTTCCAGGCATAAATCCATGTTGACTGTTCCTAATTAGACCCTCTTTATCCAGATACTTATATATATTATCTCTAAGTATCTTTTCCATTAATTTGCCCACCACTGAAGTCAAACTAACCGGTCTATAATTGCTAGGTTTACTTTTAGAACCCTTTTTAAACAATGGAACAACATGCGCAGTACGCCAATCCTCGGGGACTATTCCAGTTTCTAATGACATTTGAAATATTTCTGTCATAGCCCCGGCTATTTCTACACCAACTTCCCTCAGTGTCCTAGGGAATATCCTGTCAGGACCTGGAGACTTATCCACTTTTATATTTTTCAAAAGTGCCAGTACTTCTTTTACTTTGAAACTCATAGTATCCATAGCTACTCTACTAGTTTCCCTTACCTCACATAATTCAATATCCTGTTCATGTCGTGTTCATGTCGTGTATTTCCTTCGAGTGGATTGCAAGCATAACACATTATTTTGACTGCACTCAGTACACGTGCAATAACAAACTAAACTAAAGGCGAAGAATAACATTTAAGATCTCTCAATCTCTTCTGTTGAAACAGCCACTAACTGTTTGCGTAGGAAGCAACTGCAGATGTGTTAAAGAAGGAACTGCAGATGCTGGAAAATCGAGGCTACACAAAATGCTGGAGAAACTCAGCGGGAACAGCAGCATCTATGGAGCTACCCCATAGATGCTGCTGCACCCGCTGAGTTTCTGTAAGCAACTGCAGATGCTAGTTTAAGCCGAAGTTAGACAATAAGAGCTCGAGTAACTCAGCGGGTCAGACAGCATATCTGGAGAAAAGTAATGGGTGACTTTTTGGGTCGAGGCCCTACTCCGGACTGAGAGAGTCGGGGGAAAGGGAAGTGGGAGACATAGATGGTGTTACGGAGATATAGAACAAATGAATGAAAGATATGGAAAAAAAGTAACGATGATAAAGAAAATTGGCCATTGTCAGCCGTGGACTCGGTGAAAATGAGCTACAGACAATGAGATTCAACAAGACGGCTTTGAAGTTAGTACAGCGACTAGGATGGGGGTAGGGGGAGTGAGAACAGAGCTGTGGGATATAGAGGGGACCCTAGTGAGAGCTTCATCAATAATAGGCCTGGGTGTCATGGTACACCAGGCATTGAAAGTAGGCATGCAGGTGCAGCAGGCAGTGAAGAAAGCAAATGGTATGTTAGCTTTCATAGCAAAAGGATTTGAGTATAGGAGCAGGGAGGTTCTACTTCAGTTGTATAGGGTCTTGGTGAGACCACACCTGGAGTATTGCGTACAGTTCCGGTCTCAAAATCTGAGGAAGGACATTATTGCCATAGAGGGAGCGCGGAGAAGGTTCACCAGACTGATTCCTGGGATGTCAGGAGTGTCTTATGAAGAAAACTAGATAGACTCGGTTTATACTCTCTAGAATTTAGGAGATTGAGAGGGGATCTTATAGGAACTTACAACATTCTTGAGGGGTTGGACGGGCTGGATGCAGGCTCGAAGGGCTGATGCAGGCTCGAAGGGCCGAATGGCCTACTCCAGCACCTAATTTCTATGTTTAATAGAAGGGGGAACCCCCGTTTCCGAAAGAATGAGGACATCTCCAGAGATCAACAAGGACTTCGTAACAAGGACAGAGTCCCCCTTGTCCTCACCTTCCACCCCATCAACCATCTCATACAGCATATCATCCTCCAACACTTTCGCCACCTCCAACGGGATCCCACTACTGGCCACATCTTCACATCTCCATCCACTTTCTGCTTTCCGCAGAGACTGTTCCCTGAAACTCCCAGGTCAACTCGTCCCTTCCCACCCAAACCACCCCCTCCCTTGGTACTTACCCCTGCAACCGCAGGAGATGCAACACCTGTCCCTTTACCTCCTCCCTCCACTCCATCCAAGGACCAAAACAGTCTTTCCAGGTGAGCTAGCGGTTCACTTGCACCTCCTCCAACCTCATCTACTTTATCCGCTGTTCTTGTCAACTTCTCTAAATCGGTAAGACCAAGCCCAGGCTCGGAGATCGTTTCAATTAACACCTCCGCTGTCCATCTTAACCTATCTGATCTCCCGGTGGCTCAGCACTTCAACTCCCCCTCCCATTCCCAATCTGACGTTTCTGTCCTGGGTCTCCTCCATTGTCAGAGTGAGGCCCAGCGCAAATTGGAGGAACAGCACCTCATATTTCGCTTGGGTAGTTTAGACTCCAGCGGTATGAACATTCACTTCTCTTACTTCAGATAGCTCTTGCTTTCTCTTTCCATCCCCTTCCCCTTAGTTCTCCCACTAGTCTTACTGTATCCGTCTACATTCTATCTCTGTACCGCCCCATCCCCTGACTTCAGTCTTAAGAAAGGCTCGACTCGAAACGTCGCCCATTCCTTCTCTCCAGAGATGCTGCCTCAACAGTTGAGTTACTCCAGCATTTTGTGTCTACCTTCGATTTAAACCAGCACCTGCAGTTCTTTCTTACATAGATATTTGGATAGGAACGGCTTGGAGCGATAGGTTCCAAGTGCAGTCACTTACGACAGCCCAAAATGCCAACTTGCTCGTCATGGACAAGGTGGACAGAAGGGCCTGAATCCGCGCTGTTCATCTGTACGACTCCGTGAAAGCAACCGCATATCCCACGGACCCGTATCTCACGGATATCTTGAGAAATTATCAATTAAATAATAAATCCGATTTCCAAATGTTCGGAGAAAAAGTAAATCACTCACCAGGAACTCCAATAATAGCAATAATCATGTACGATACTTTCTCTGCTTTGTAAAATGTTTCCAGCATTGTCTGCGAGAAGCGAGCTGTCAGCGATGAGGGCAAACCGTCGGAATGAAACACTGAGGAACCCGATTCTCACTGTGCCGTATTTATGCACCAGGAGATGTCCTCGGGGAGACGGGTTGCAACATTATTCACAATTGCTATTTAAAACAAACGATCAAGTTGATTACATCATACGGTTACATCGCCGCTGACAATGAACTTATTTTGGTTTGAGATATTTTTGAAGAAATGCTAAAGAGTAGGTGGAAATCACGCGAATTCGAGAAAATTGGCAGCCACGATCAAGCTTTTTTTTAACCGGACGCGAGTTATGTAAACCAGCGAGCGGTTGCTTCAATGAAATTACTGTTCTGTGTTATTGCTTGATTGAAACTTTATCTTTTTAACTCCGACCACGGGTGCGGTACTGTTGCTTGTGGATTCTAATACTGCAGCACAATCTAATAGATCAAGTCTTGCGGATCACTCGCTGCAGATGGATATGTATCCTGAAACTAATAAATGCTTTCAATCAAATGAATCCTGCAGGTTTTAATTCTATTCCAAGCTCCGTCATATAAACCCCATCCATTGTCAGACACCTTTTCAATTTGTCATGAGCGAAGTCTATTGCTCGTTGCCCAGGCAATGCCAGACCTGGTGAACATTTCCAGCTTTTTCGGCGTCTGTGTCAGACTTCCATTATTTGTGTGTTTTTGGCCATTTTCCAATTCAGTGCCTCGTGTGCCTGAGAAAGACGGGTGATCACAGACACTGGACTTTTCCCGTTTCTATGAGGTGAACCGGATATTGTATTTGCTAGTGGTTCTGGGGAGAAATGTTTCATGTTTTTTGTCATGCCATTGTTTGACAGCGTGAAGGCACACAGGGGATGAATGTGGACAGTTTGTTCAGGCAGATCAGCCAAGCTGCAAGGTGATCATCGAGCCTGTGTCAGAGGCCTCTGTGAAAACGTGATGAAACTGAAGTATGCCAGACTCAACGGCTTTGCAAATACTCTGGCATTAAGTCAGCCCCTGCCTGGAAACTGCCTATCGACCCACACCAGGGTGGCAACATAGTTCATAAGTGAGAGTTCATAGGAGCAGAATTAGCCCATCAAGTTTACTGCGCCATTCAGTCATGGCTGATCTACCTCTCCCTCCTAACCCCAATTCTCCTGCCTCCCCTCCCCCATAACCCTGTTACCCGTACTAATCAACAATCTATATTTCTGCCTTAAAAGTATCCATTGTGGCAATGAATTCCGCAGATTCACCACCCTCCCACTAAAGAAATTCCTCCTCATCTCCTTCCTAAAGAAACGTCCTTAAATTCTGAGGCTACGGCGCCTGGTCCTAGATTCTCCCACGAGTGGAAACTCACGGAGTCACGATCTATTCCATCTACCGACACGTGATCTATGTAGCTGCCAAACGCGTGTATTTCGAGTTCACATATTGGTAACTTTTAAATTATCATAGAGTCGACGAATCGTACATAACGGAATCTGACCCTTCGGCCAACAGGTTCACGCCGACCAAGATGCCCCGTGTAAAACAGTCCCGTTTGCCAGCTTTAAGTTCATATACCTGTAAATTACTGTCCAAATGGATATTTTGAATTTTGTTATTATACCTACAACGTTTACAGTCTGCGACGTTTCCTAAGAACAGGTTCGCCCACACACTCGAACAGCTTGTTATTCCGCATTGTTGGTCCTGTATGACGTTCTGAGACCCGGAATGTTCCACGTGGTAACAAAGCCGGAATCCAGCAGACAAGATTCGCACTGGGTTTAGCCGCTGAAGACGCTGTGCGGGAGGTGATCAGTTTAAAAACAGTTTTTACTAGTAATGTGTCGCGGTCTAGCTCCTCCGTGGTGTGTTCAGTTCGGGCTCACCAACATTCACTGGAATAAATGGGCACATACACCGCACCAATTCTGTGTAAATGCGCGCAAACGTTCTTTGAGGGTTCATGAAATTAATTGTGACAGAGAACTCTAACAAACCAGCACATGTACGATATCATGTAATTAGGCAGTTTGTGTCGTAGCGTGGAAATGCAATCTCATGCACAGGAATACAAGAGCCTGCAGAAGATGCTGAATTCAGCTCGGTATCTCAAGCGCCGGCTCTCCCACCACCGACAGTATCTACTGTACATCTCTCGCTGCCTCAAGAAGGCCCTCATCTATCATCAGTATTTCAATGATTCACAACATGCATTGTTTCTTATTTTCTGTGTATTAATGGTCAATGGATTTCGCATTTTTTTGTAATTCATCAGTAATGTTTCTTTGTAATCTTGCATCCTCATATTCTCTCTCTTAATTTACCTTCCTGTTCTCGCTGAATGAAATATAAAATTATCGCACCATTTGTCTGACAAATGTTTGTAATATAGAGCACTTCATAATTCATGATCAGTTTTATTTCCCTTGATCTGGTTTATAATATTCTACAGACACAATGGACTACAGATGTCGGTTTGCAAAAATAAAGACACCCTGCTGCAGTAACTCAACGGGTCCAGAAATGTATCCGTTTATCAGTTTATCAGTTTATCAGTTTAATTTATTGTCAGGTGTATCGAGATACAGTGAAAAGCTTTTTTGGTGCGTGCTAACCAGTCAGGAGAAAGACAATACATTATTACAATCGAGCCCTTTACAGTGTATACGAGAATAACGTTCATGTAAGGTAGAGTCAGCAAGTCCGATCAAGGATAACCTGAAGGTCGTTCGGCACTGCTCGCGGGTTGTGGCATCATGATTCAGTTGCCTGATAACAGCTGGGAAGAAACTGTTATCATTCATATGTCGAGTCCTTTCACAGATGCTGAGTTCCTCCAGCCTTTTGCTCTTTGCTCTTTGCTCAGGATTCCAACATATGTAGTTTCCGGTGACTCCATCAGGTTTTGTGATGATGTATGCTTCAGGTGCTCGTGGTCCACAAGATCACCTGGTTGCTTAGTTTCAGGCTGCCAGAGTGGCTTTGAGCCCAGTTCATTTAATGTGCTTATTGTCAAGAACAGTTTATCATCATTTGTTCATGAAGCGTATAGCAAGATGCAGGTCGCAGCAGCATTACTGGCACACATATAGCGCACAAAAACACACTTTTAACATGACAGTAAAACAAAAAAACGCAAAGGTTTAGGAAGTTCGGCATGTGACCAACTTTTAACGATGCTCCTCAGAAAGCATTTTATCGGGATGTGTCATCATATGGTTTGGGAATAGCTTCATCCAAGACCACAATAAATTGTAAGGAATTGTGGACGTAGCCCAGTCTATCACACAAACCAGCATCACTTCCGTTGACTACATCTACACCTCGCTTCCCTGACAATGCCACCAGAACAATCAACGATGAGTCTCACCTCGGTCACACCTGCTCCACTCGCCCATCAGGCAAGAGGTACAGAAGTGTGCAAACGCACACCTCCACATTCAGGGACCGTTTCATCCCAGCTATCATCAGGTAACTGAACCATCATACCAATACATAGAAACATAGAAAATAGATGCAGGAGGAGGCCATTCGGCCGTTTGAGCCAGCACTGCCATTCATTGTGATCATGGCTGATCGTCCCCAATCAATAACCCGTGCCTGCCTTCTCCCCATATCCCCTGATTCCACTAGCCCCTAGAGCTCCATCCTACTCTCTCTTAAATCCATCCAGTGACTTGGCCTCCACTGCCCTCTGTGGCAGGGAATTCCATAAATTCACAACTCTCTGGGTGAAATGTTTTTTTCTCACCTCAGTCTTAAATGACATCCCCTTTATTCAAAGACTGTGTCCCCTGGTTCTGGACTCGCCCAACATCGGGAACATTTTTCCTGCATCTAGCTTGTCCAGTCCTTTTATAATTTTATGTTTCTATAAGTTCCCCCCTCATCCTTCTAAACTCCAGTGAATATAAGCCTAGCCTTTTCTCTAAAATCCAGTGAATACAAGCCTAGTATTTTCAAGACTAGAGAGCGGTCCTGAGCTAACACCTACCTTATTGGAGACCCTCGCAATTTCTTTAGTCTGACTTTATCGGCATTTTTATTGCACTTCATTTCCTTTATTCTGTATCTGTAGACTGTGGACGGCTCGATTATGATCATGTATAGTCCTTCCACTGGTAGACACAAAACCCTTGGGTTTCGACCCAAAACATCATCCATTCCTTCTCCCCAAGACCGTGGGCCGAGGTGCTTTTTCGTTTCCTTTTGTGACACAAATCACTTATCTACCTGTATTTATAACATATTGTGTAAAAGTATTATAGAAATCATACCGGAAACTCTTCAAATCCAAAACGTGAACATATTTTTAAAATATGAGGAAAAACCTCACATTTGCGCAGTAGCAATTGTCAAATCAATGACGTTCGACATTGATTCCGACACCAATTGACCAATCACACACTCTGTTTCATGTGAGCCAGGCAGCGAGCACTCTGGGATAATGGCCATCAATATAGCAATATTGGAATTGGTGGACAGATGGAATATTGTGTTGGGGACCAGCCCTCCCGTGTGAAGCTGGGACCCAACGGGTCCCACTTAGTCTAGTGTGTATATATATATATATATATATATATATATATATGCTATACTAATATATGGTTCTATCGTTTCTGCGTATACATTGTCTATATGGAGTTCAGCAAGGCCTCTAGTAAGATTCCGCACAGTAGGCTGCTCAGGAATGTTCCAGGATCATTGGGATCCAGGAAGAGTGACTCAATTGAACAAATCCGGTTTCATGGAAGTAAGCAAAGGTTGATGGTGGAAGTTTCTTTTTCGGATTGGGGGCATGTGACGATAGCTCTACCTTGGGGATTGGTGCTTGACCGATTGCTGTTGGTGGTTTAAATCAATAATTTGGATGGGAATGTACATGTGATGATTGGTAAATTTGCAGATGACACTTCATCTTCTTGCGTATGGTATGCACAGCCGAAAGTTGTAGGAAAACTTGTTCTATTTGATTGTGTACGCCAGGTTGATTGCATTTGTCGAAACAGGGCGGACCACGTGAAGGTTGCAATCTCCCACCCCGCAGATGACACGAATCTAGGTGGAATCATGGATCCATTGTTATCAAAAGTTACAGCAGGCTCTTGATCAGCTGGGCAAGTGGGCTGAAGATTGGCTAACAGATATTAATGCAAATAAGTTCATCATCAATCAGAACATTATTTATATGAGCAGGGAGATCGCCGTAGTAATTTATATATTTTCTGGAATATTATGGATAGTCTGGTTCCAATGCAATAGGAAGAACCTGACTGCACCGAATCAAGTACAGAAGATGTAAATGGGATGTTACCCAGGATGAACTGTCCAGTTATAAGTAAATAAATGATAAGATGCATTTTATATTCTTTGGAACTGTGCTCTGCAGAAACATGCTGAATATGTACACTATGATAAGAGATCTAGCAAGGATACATATTGAGTAAGGTGTCCCCATATCAGAGGTATCCCGGACCACAGAGCATAGGCCTAATTGATGGAGATTTGGACCTCGAGAAACATTTCACATAGAGAAGTGGTTTTGATCTGGAAGGCACTCGTTGAGCAAATGGTGGGAGTAGGTACTCTCCGAAGAGGTAAGAAGCATCTGGAGAAGCATGTGCTGATATGACCAAGTCGGCTACTGATCAAGTGATGTTCAATATCTTTGGCTCCAAAAGGTGAAAAGGACGCTATTTTCCGGAAATATGAAGATAGCATCTGTGATCAGATGGAAGCTGCATACAGACAGGAGCAAAACTGTCAGCAATCGCAGTGGAGTCAGAAGACCATGAATGCTACCTGTATAATGCAGACAAAGATCAAAATTAAAACAGACAAGAGATCACCAGGTGCGTTGAGATGGGGTTCCTAAGGGATGTATTAGGAACCTGGAGCAGCAGCTCGATGACCTCTGTCTGGTCAGGGAGAGTGAGGCGGTCATAGACAGGAGTTATAGAGAGATGGTCACTCCAAGCCCAAGGGAGGCAGACAAGTGGGTCATGGTTAGGAGGGGCAAGGAATCCACAAATTGAACTTGGTAGGGTAAATGTTCCCCCAATACTTAAAGACCTGAGGTACGGATGCACTGCAAGATACACAGGTACTAAGCCTAGCCAATATGCAAGACACTAAACAAAATAAACTGGGAGGAATCTCATTCTGCAGTTGGAATATAATAGGGGGGCTAACTAACGCATTAAAAGGGGTAAGATTTTATCTCAGCGGAAAGCATACAACACAGATGTTATCTTTCTTCAAGAAACTCATCTTAAACTTCAAGATCAAGCTAGATTGAGGGCGAACTGGATAGGCCAAACTTTCCATTCGTCATACACGTCGAAATCAAGAGGCAGGTCTATCATTATCCGCAAAGGTATACCATTTAAACAGAAAAATACCTTAACAGATAAGGCTGGGAGATATTTGATAGTTACTGGTGAGATCCATGCCATCCCAATTACATTGGTAAATATATATGCGCCTAACTTTGATAATCTGCATTTAAAAAATAAAATTCTGAATATAATCGCAGAATATAATTACCAGAATGTTATAATTATTGGAGACTTTAACTGTGTTTTAGACACTTACTTAGATAAATCTAGTCAAAAACAGCGAGGTAATACGAAATCTAAAACTAGTGAATTTCTAAACACATATATAAAAAATACAAATATAACAGATGTTTGGAGGATTTGCAAATCCGACCGGCAAGGAAAACTCGTTCTATTCATCGGTAAACAAGACTTACTCGTGTATAGATTATTTCCTGGCAGACACAAATTTAATTCTGTATACTCTGAATCCAAAATACCATACAAATACAATTTCAGATCATTCCCCCCTCTTTAAAAAAAATAGAAGGAATGTCTAGGAATATACCATTTTGGAGGTACAACCCTCAAATTTTAAAATATCCGCAAGGGAGTATATATCTAAAACAGCAAAAGGATCTTTTTTTCCAAATAAATGACACGCCAGACACATCACCTACATTATTATGGGAATCTTTCAAAGCTTTTATTCGAGGTTTATAATCTCATACCAAGCCTTTCAGAATAAAAAAAAAAATAAGAATGAACAACGGCAGCTAGAAGAACAAATTAGACAATTGGACATAGATAATGCTAAAGCCCCCGACCGTGGATAAACATAATAAAATATTAATACTAAAATTTAAATTAAATTACTTTCGGAGATTATTCCAAATCACAAGACAGGAATAGTTTGAATTTGGGGATAAGCCCCGTAAGCTTCTGGCACGCCAGTTAAAAAAACGAGAAAAGGAACATACGATTTCAAAGATTAAATCAGATAGAGGGGAAATATTAACAATACCGAACAAAATTAATAAAAGATTTGTGCAATTTTATGAGGATTTGTATACATCCAAAACGACAATAGACACCAACAAAGTTACTGAGTTCTTGGATAAATGCAATCTTCCTAAACTAGTGTTGCAGGAACAAGAAGAATTGGGAGCACAAATCTCAAATAAGGAAATAGAAGAAACAATAATCTCATTAAAAAATGGAAAAACACCAGGTCCCGACGGATTCAGTAATGAATTCTATAAAATTGGACTCAGATATTACAAATTTTATTTGGGATTATAAGTCCCATAGAATCCAAAGACCACACCTGATAAACCCAAAGTAGTAGGGGGATTAGCACTCCCTAATTTTATGTATTACTATTGGTCTGTAAACATCAGAAATATGATTCAATTGTTGGATAACTCTCCCCAGCAACCGGAGTGGATCATAATGGAGAAAGAGGATTAATCCCCTTTTAATATTGGCGTGATCCTTCTCTCACCAATGATGGTGAATAATACAAATTACAACAAAAATCCATTGATACATAGTGCAATCAGAATTTGGAAACAAATAAAATATAACTTAAATTAAGAAATTTATCTCTCCTATCTCCTATCGCAAAAAACCCTCTGTTTAAACCCTCAATTATAGATAAAGCATTTATACAATGGGAAATAGCAGGAATTAAAACTTTGGGAGAGTTGTATGAAACGGGAAAACTACTATCATTTAAACATTTACAACTAAAATACAATCTGGGTAACAATCAGTATTTTAAATATTTCCAAATATGTGATTATCTGAAAAAATATGCACAAGAATTTCACAATATGCCATCAGACTTACTGGAAGAAGCAATGAATACAAAGGCTGAATCAGCAAATTTAATTTCATATATATAATATACTAAATGCAGTAATACCAACAACTGAAGGTATCAGAGGAGATTGGGAAAACGAATTAAGCATAAAAAATTCCAATGAAAGGTGGAAAGAGTACATATTAAATGTGCATAAATGCTCAATTAACGTAAGACACACTTTAATACAATTTAAAATCTTACACAGATTATACGACTCAAAAAATTAATTAAATAAATGTTTCCCCAACGTCTCACCAATTTGTGATAAATGCCAGTCTCAAGAAGCTACTATAGCCACTCATTCGTCTTTTGTACAAAAATTCAAAGGTTTTGGATTGAAATCTTTGAAATTTTCACAAAACTGTTTAAAATAAAAATGACACCAAAGCCAGAGTGGATTATTTTCGGAATAACAGAAGGTAGCTCGGAATTAAATGTGTTTCAAAAGAATCTATTTGATTACGGCTTAATAATAGGAAAAAAGCTAATCTTAAAATTCTGGAAAAATGTCCCGATACCAACAGTAAATATGTGGATTTCAACTATGTTTGAAACACTACATCTGGAAGATATGAGGCTCCGCCTGGCAGGAAAATCAGATTGTTTCTATCAGACGTGGTCTGCATTTATAGAATTGTTACAAAGATAGGGTGCAAGAATACCTTGGGCCTTAGTAAAGGGGGATGAAAAACTATTGAGTTGATAAATTCCTTTTGCTTGATGTATATAATATAGTAACTGGTTTTTCTTTTTTTTTTCTCTCGCTCTCTCTTTTATTTTTATTTTCTAGGGTCTATCTCTTAACCCCCCTTCTCTAACTCTTTGACCAAGGGTTTTTTTTCTCCCCTTTGGCACGCTCTTTCACTTTCACAACTCTTTTCACCTACCTACTTCACTCTCTTTGTTTCTATTCTTTTTCTTTAAAAGCCATATAATTATGGGGTACAATGATTGTAACAATTATATATGCGATGTACGCTGATGTATTTACCTCTATTAAATAAACACTTTTTTTTTAAAGGAGGGGCAAGGGGCATAGGCAGGGACTAGAGAGTACCCCGGCGGCTGTACACCTTGGAAATAAGTACTCCTGTTTGAGTACTGTTGGGGGGGGGGGGGGGGGACAGCCTACCTAGGGGTAGCGACAGCAGCCGGGTCTCCAGCACAGTGACCGGCCCATCTATGGAGCAAAGGGGATACGCAACGTTGGATATTGAACTATGTGAGGTAAGGGAAACAAGCAGAGTAGCTATGGAATCTATGAGGATCAAAGAAGAGGAAGCACTGATACGTTTGAAAAATATAAAAGTGGATAAATCTCCATGTCCTGACAGGATATTCCCTAGGACATTGAGGGAAATTAGTTTAGAAATAATAGGGGCTAATTAAGAAATATTTCAAATGTCATTAGAAACGGGAATGGTGCCGGAGGATTGGCGTACTGCGTATGTTGTACCATTGTTTAAAAAGGGTTCTAAGAGTAAACCTAGCAAATATAGGCCTGTTAGTTTGACGTTAGTGGTGGGCAAATTAATGGAAAGGATACTTAGAGATAATATATATAAACATGTGGAGAAACAGGGTCTGATTAGGAACACATGGATTTGTGCATGGAAGGTAATTTTTGACTAATCTTCTTGCATTTTTTGAAGAGGTTACTAGGGACATTGATGAGGGTAAAGCAGTGGATGTTGACTATATGGACTTCAGTAAGGCCCTTGAGAAGGTTCCAAATGGAAGGTTGGTTTATAAATCAGAGAATTGAGTATAGAAGTTGGGATGTAATGTTAAAAATGTACAAGGCATTGGTGAGGCCAATTCTGGGGTATGGTGTACAATTCTGGTCGCCAAATTATAGGAAATATGTCAACAAAATAGAGACAGAGAGTACAGAGGAGATTTACTAGAACGTTGCAGCACCTAAGTTACAGAGAAAGGTTAGGTCTTTATTCTTTCGAGCGCAGAAGGTTAAGGGGGGACTTGATAGAGGTCTTTAAAATGATGAGAGGGATAGACAGAGTTGACGTGGATAAGCTTTTCCATTGAGAGTAGGGAAGATTCAAACAAGAGGACATGATTTGAGAATTAAGGGACAGAAGTTTAGGGGTAACATGAGGGGGAACTTCTTTACTCAGAGAGTGGTAGCTGTGTGGAATCAGCTTCCAGTGGAAGTGGTGGAGGCAGGTTCGATTTTATAATTTAAAAATAAATTGGATAGGTATATGGACGGGAAAGGAATGAAGGGTTATGGTCTGAGTGCAGGTAAATGGGACTAGGTGAGAGTAAGTGTTCGGCACTGACTAGAGGGGCCGAGATGGCCTGTTTCTGTGCTGTAATTGTTGAAAGGTTATATGGTTATATATGGTTAAAATGTCTACAAATTCCAACTGGCCTCTCGATCATATCCGTGAATTTATAAGCCTTTCAAATGCCGTTCAAGGTGGATTCGTGATATTATAGAGAAATATATACAGGAGAAAAGAGGACAAACTGCTGGAGACCACGTGCCACACCCACTGTGGAAATGACGCTGATATTCTAAATAACATCATTACGGCGGAAAGCATTGACTAAACACACAACTCAGAAAGATACACTATCCCTTATTTTGTGCGGGCATGTTGCTCAACCCAGGAGTAAAATGAATTGCAGAATTACCTCATGGGTAAAAATAGATTACCGTGTTTGTTCAGTGGGTTGTGGCTAATGCGAGTTCAAGAGTCTATCCCACTATTTAACAGTGTCATCTATAAGAGCAGTTCAAACCGATCGTCAGTACATGGTTCACTGGGAATCTTGTGTACAGATAATCGCAGCTTCACAAACAAAATGACATATCCAACAATATACAGCATAGCGAGCATTTACTATCCTCTACTTGCAGTGGTTGGTATTCCCGGTAAGGCTCTCAATCTGGTTGCTTTGTGTGTGCTTCGTCTTTCTATTGTTGTACTTCGATCTGTCTACTGACTATTTCACTAATCGAGTAGTGTCATTGCAGTTGATATTAATGCCGACTTTGTTGACAACGTTTCACCTTCGTGAAATCTCCGTGAAATCGCACACGATGTATTTTCTGAGCTGTCGGTGTGTGTTTATATCTGCACACAATGAAGTTTTTTCTCATTTATTATACTGTGCACGGTGCGCCATGTTTACAAATTCTGTTGTGCTGCTGTAAGTAAGAATTTCATTGTTCAATCTGAGACATCTGACACAAAAACATTCTTAACTCTTGATTTTCTTGAAAATGTTGTGCGAGCAAACAAAACATTTAACGTGGAAAACAGATCAATTCCCTCCCTCATTTGTAGCTCCTTCAACCAGCTCTCTTGGTCATTCTGGAGACCAGGATATCTCGACAGTAACAGACAATGGATTCCTCCTGATCCACAAGTACAAATGCCTCCGTGGGACTGGAGGAATGGAGTGTCAGCTGACTTGATATTGTGCTTCCTATCCAACTCAATGTAGACGGTACACCCAGCCATGAACAACGTCCCGATATTACCAGATATATTGGAACAATTTTGTTCCTATGGGGGCGTGAGTTCTTCAGAGGGGACTCGGTTTGTTTCCGTGAAGCGATGCACAAGATGGTTCGATTAAACTGGAACCCAATTGCTGATTTGGCCAAAGTGGCCAATCTTTATTGTGCTTAGATCCACCGCTTCCAATGATCAAAGATATCTTGTCAGATTATTAATGAAAGACGAAGGTGTGCAGATTCCATCGTTGGACGACAACTTTGTAAAGAGAAACAGAGTTAAGGTTCAAAGTCAAAAGATTTGCATCCGCACGAGACGGGAGAGAGAGAATGGCGATGGCATTCGGGTGGGGAGGTGTTGTTAGAACAACGGGTTTCCATCCATGCGGGGAATACCAACATGGCCGTGAACATGGTTAATTAATGACTACCTCAATATGATGACTTGAAAATTTGCGAAAGAAGATGATTCTAGTGTGAGTCACGGGCACATAACGGTAATAATTAGAAAATTAGGCGCTGCATCGTTTCAGTCCGTTCTACTAAATATGGAGAAAAGACATTCTTCAATGTAGAGAAGCAGTTAGAGAGGTAATTAAGGGAAGTTGGATCAATGCTTCATTAAAAACGAGCCCAGACCGTCTAGGGGAACCTGAACTTTGTCTTCATGTTGGTTTAAATCTCCATCCTATTGTGTCTCTGGAATGTTCGTGCTCTATACATGCATAGCTCCATGGATCTATGCTCTGCCTTTTGTAACTGTTACATAGGCGGCACGATGGTGCCGTGGTAAAGTTGCTGCCTTACAGCGCTACAGACCCGGGTTCGAGCCTGTTTACGGGTGCTGTCTGTACGGAGTATGTATCTCTCCCCTTGACCGGCATGGTGTTCTCCGGGTGTTCCGGTTTCGTCCAACGTTCTAAAGACGTACAGGTTGGTCGGTTAATTTGCTTGGTTTAAATTTAAATTGTCCCTAGTGTGCAGGGTAAGGTTAGTGTGTGTTAGTGCTGGTCGGTACGGATTTAGTAGGCCGAAGGGCCTCTATCCGCGCCCTATGTGTATCTCTAAAACATTCATTGTTGTATCTGCTCTCATTGTCGGTCAGTATTATTCCAGCCACACTTGGCGTTGCTTATTCGCGCCATCAGAGTTGGCCATTTTGTTCCATCCACCCCAAAGCACCTACCCGCCACGGACATGAACTTAATTCTTAGTGTTTCACTTTTCCACAGGTGTCGTCTGTCGCTTTACGTTTTTCCAATCTCTAATATTTTATTATTGCGGGTATCCTCGGTACATTTGCAAAAAACGACTAACAGCTAAAGAATTGTTCACCCCCTTGCCTCCCAGCTGTGCATTACGAAGTATGACTCACGCCTGCCGTTTGCCTCCACAAGTGATATGCAGGCGAGCTGATAACCTAGGCAGCGTTTTCAGATAGTGGCGTCTCGAAGGATGCTCAGGAACGTCCCTGCCATGCAAAACATTTGACGCTGATCAGTTTGAATGTTTATGAAATGATCTCTTTGTCTTCCGTTTTACTTACAGTTAATTTAACGGCGATTGTGATCCTATCGCGCGGAAAGTGTGGACTCTCCAAATGTATCACTCGCTACCTGGTGGGAATGGCAGCGGCTGATTTCACGGTGGTTGTCATCGCTATCGTAGTGGAGCAGCTTAATAACCTTTACCAGTACGCTGATTTCCTGCACATAACACCGGTATGTGCCCTTACGCTTTTGTTCAAAGTGGCAAGTATGGACTGCTCCGTTTGGTTAACAGTTGCGTTTACGTTTGATCGTTACCTCGCGATTTGCTGTCAAAATCTGTGGAAGAAATATTGTACTGAGAAAACAGCGACAACTGTTTCTCTAATAGTCGTGGCGTTGAGCTGCCTGAGGTGTATTCCATTTTACTTTCAAGTCGAGCCTTACGTAATCATTAATAACGTCCCTTGGCGTTGCGTTCCTACGCGTGAATACTTTACTTCACCCTGGTGGAAAGTTCACGAGTTGTTCGACAGCATCGTAACACCATTATTACCAATCTGTTTTATTCTTCTGTTTAATGCTTTAACAGTTAGACACGTGATTGCGGCAAATAAAATACGCAAGAGACTCCAGATAAACAGTGGGAATGAAAGAGATTCAGAGGTGGAAAACCGGAAAAAATCAATGATACTGATGTTCGCTGTTTCGGGGAATTTCATATTACTGTGGATGCCCTATGTAATACATTCCACGAATTGGCAAACGGAGAATTTTGCCTACACAGATAAATATTTCAGTTCTCCGACATATATTTTACAGCAATGTGCAGATATGTTGCAGTTTTTCAGTATCTGCACCAATACATGTATTTATGGACTGACACAACGAAAATTCAGGGAGGATCTGAAAAATGGAATAAAGTGTCTGTTAACATTGAACGGGAAGCTATGTAAATAATAAAGAGGCTAAAAGGTTGTTATTTTCAGATATATATTAGAAGGGCTTTAGTATTTTCGTAATTATACCTTAACCAAGGCAGGCCGACAGCTGACACGCTGGAGTCTGTTGTAGGGGCTTAAAAAAATCGGAGTGCTTAAGCAGGTAAATAAATACCGGAGACATAGTTGTTGCATTGATAAACTTGAGATGACGGCGGTACTGGTCCAGGCTTGGGCATGAGAAACGCATTTGTAACGAAAAATGTAATACCTTAAATACGCTGTGATTAAATATGGAACATCGAAATACGAAGCGTTGGACGTATTTCGGGGACCGTGTTCTACGGGATCCAAACCGAATTGTTGTTCTTATGGGTCTGAATCTTCTTGATTATTATGACAATAGTCAAAATGTGGGTTCTTCTATGAGGTTCAAGGCACCGGAAGATTGCTGCCAACTTCCATTCGTATGTTTAGATTTCCCATGAAAATTAAAATAACAATTGGAATTTATTATATCCCACGAAACCGTGTACAGCCCATTCCCTTCTCTGGGTAAGTCGTTTTGCTCTTCGGGTTATTCGATTATTTTCCTTATTGAGCAAAACAACCGTAGAAATTACAACACCCCTCAGCAACCAGGGACTGGTGGGGCATCGATTTATTTACATGTTCACACGTTCACAAGTTCATGGGCTCTAAGAGCTGAATTAGGCTATTCGGCCTATCAAGTCTACTCCGTCATTCAATCATGGTTGATCTATCTTTCCCTCTCAGCTCCATTCTCCCGCATTCTCCCCATAACGCCTGACACCCTTACTAATCATAAACGTCTGCTAATCTAGTGTTCTGCATTCTCATTGCGTTGGAAAGACCAAACGCAGGTTGGGTGATTACTTTGCCTGGTGCCTGTTGAATGCCTGTGAACATTCCACATGCGCGAGTCTGAATGTTCTCATGCTAGCCTTTCTTGTTGAA
Organism: Raja brachyura; assembly: GCA_963514005.1. The sequence continues at coordinate 2,646,261 of OY740807.1, read as the reverse complement.
ACCATATTCCAGCGCGGCGCCCAATCTGTGTACCTCTATACTATTACCACGAGATCCAGACCGATCTAGAAAATACACTACATGTTTTAATTTTCAATTTACAGTCAGCGGGGCTCACTATTCCCTTCTCCGAGGTCCTATTGAAATATTTTATTCTCTCTCTCTGACTATGTCGCGATTGGCCGATGTTTTCATTACGTTCCCTTGTTCCAATTTCATTTCCATTGTATTTCCTGGTCCGCTGAGCAACTCCCATGAGGTCATTCAGAATTCACTACGTTAGCAACACGTCACATAAACACAGCAGTGTAGCTGTTCATTGATCGGTCGAACATTTGGCAGACACTAGATATGTTTCACTCATTGCCCTCCCTGGTATTTTCTGTTACTCAAACCAAACTTCGCTCTTTCTGTCAAATCGGATGAAGGGTCTGCGCCCGGAAACTAAGTTGGTGTCTGTTTCTCGTAGATGCTTCTTGACTGGTCGAATGTTTCCAATTGTTTTGCTTTTGTTTCCGGTTCCAGCATCTGCTCCTTTATTATCTGTTATTTTCGGACGTGAAGACATCAACATCAACGCTGAAGCGACCATACTTACATTTTCACACAAAAGGTTTGCTTCTCTTAGTGTCGGAACATAGTAATTAGTGCTTGTGTTATCGCACACCTTATGAAGGTATTATTCTTAATTGCCCCCTACCAATTACCTTTATAAGATGTCACATCTCCGCTATCTGACGAAAGACAACGTGTGGTGCACCGATGAAAGGTCGAGCAAAGAGAACATCGATATTCTGGAGTTCAAGAGGGTGAGATATTTGGAATACTACATCACATGCTGGCCGGATGGGTTGGAACAGACGTCATCTTATGGAGAGGGTTTTTACCTTTCATATAATAGTTAGAACATTTGGACTACCTGGGCTTATGTTGAGGCGCAACAATCGGTTACATTGTTGATTGTTCAAAGCTGTTCACGATATTTCACGATATTTCCATGAGGTGTTGTGTTGAAGCTTATTGCACTATCACACAAAATAGGTTGATGACCCGAAGACGTTGTCATCAATGTCTAGGCAGCGCCCCCTGTCAAAGAGCATGAAAACATGCCCTTCGGCCTAACTCGTCCACGCCTAACTGTCTATGGCTCATCCAAGCTAGTCCAATTTTCCCGCGAGTTAATGAAATCAAATACAATGTATGTGTTTAGGAGGAATTTAGGAGGAATGCATCTTGTCTATGTACGTGTGCATATGTGTGTGTGTGTGTGTGTATGTGTGTGTATATGTGGCTGTCTTTAGATCTTCACAAAAACACTACGCGGTAACGATTACATTTTTACACATTCGGATTGACATTTCCCCCCTCGAGGCCGAGATCACCTTCACTGAACATTGTATGCTTTATTTCTCGACTTATTACTGTTCAAAAGCAAGTAAGAAGTTTAAAAAACATCAAAAGAATTTGAATTTAAAACGACCAGCTTTTACAGACGACGTCACTGACTCGGCGAGCAGTGATCATCTTCACTGAAGATTTAATCCTACATTTCACGTCATTTGCAATTAAAGCTTCAAAAATGCAAACTTTCACAATATTTTTACATATTCTGCTTCACATTTTCCTCCTCCAGGCAAAGATCGCTTTCACATAACATTTTGTGCTTTATTTCTCTACTTAATGCTGATTAAAGTTAAAAAAAAACAAAAAAACTTTGAATTTCAAAGAGACCTGCTTTAACTGATGACATCACAATGGCTCGACTAGCGCGCGCGGGGGGGGGGGGGGGGGGGGGGGGGGTTGGGGTTCCTATTGCAACACGCAGGGCAAGTACAATTGGATTTTTTTAAAGAGCACTGCTCAGGGAGACGTGGGAGTGATGTCTGGGAACAGCTTGTTGGAGGACCACGCCTCCCATGGGGGCTACGGGTTGGGAACGTGGTGAATTGGGGGAGCAGACCCAATGGGTCTGCACTTGGTCTAATCTATCTATCAATCTATCTATCTATATACTTTTAAAACTGTGTGTTCGTGTGTTTATGTCTGTCAGATTGTTGCCCTTTTGAGATTTTTGCCCTTTGATTCCATGGTCCGCCAAAACCAGATGCTGATATTCCGCAATTTTTCCATTTCGCTAGATATTA